>CM073122.1:59860044-60550044 GCA_037039145.1 Fundulus diaphanus
ATCCTTATTAGGTGCATAACATAAGGCCTCCGCCATGCATTTTCAATGCATAGGCGGGCGCCTAATAAAGAAATCCTTATTAGGTGCATAACATAAGGCCTCCGCCATGCATTTTCAATGCATAGGCGGGCGCCTAATAATAAAGAAACCCTTATTAGGTGCATAGCATAAGGCCTCCGCCATGCATTTTCAATGCATAGGCAGGCGCCTAACTAGAAACGTTCAACTTCTGAAGAAGTTGAAGAAGGCGCCCGCCTGGTGGTGCGTATAACTGAAGTAATTTAATTGTTACTTGTAAAAAAAAAAAAAAAAAAAAATTTGGGGGCCCCCCCATTGCTCCGGTGGGCCCAAGCGGCCCCTTAGTACGCCTATGGCTTTGACCGGCCCTGGCTGGCTGTCTGCAGGACGGAAAACAACTGCAGCTTACTCGCTCAACTTGGGGAGGGTTTGGGGTTGTTGCCGGTCTGAGGTGATTTGCGAAAGATCTATAAGACCTACACCAATGAGGGTTACATTTTCTGAATCCAGACAAAAAGACCTACATTTTGATGTATAATTTGTATACGTAGAGTGAAAATTGAGCGAGTATGCTGAAGTTGTTTGGTCTTTTTCGCATAAGTTTGACTTTGGGGTTGTTGCCGGTCTGAGGTGATTTGCGAAAAATCTAAAACACCTACACCAATGAGGGTTACATTTCCTAAATCCAGGCAGAAATACCTACGTTTTGATGTATAATTTGTGCACGTAGAGTGAAAATTGAGCAAGTAGGCAAAAGTTGTTTGGTGTTTTTTGGAGAATTTTGTCACCATGGTAACTGAAAATGGCGTGATGAGAAAACGATAAAAGATATCCACATTCCGTTTGCACTTCTGAATAGTTCAAAGATATATCTACAAACTGGAAGCTAAACAATGTTCGTAGGTGAAAGTATGAGGACACAGTAGAGCGTTGAAAATTGCCATTTTTCTGTGTTTTTTTGCAAATGTTGTTCCAACCGTAACTGGAAATGACGTCAAGTGCAAAAAGCCTGCATCGCGTCGTCGAGACGAACGTTTCGATATATAGTAAGTGGGGGTACACCCTACGGTTCGGCCTGTAAAAATTTGGGGGCCCCCCCATTGCACCGGTGGGCCCAAGCAGCCCCTTAGTACGCCTATGGCTTTGACCGGCTCTGAATGGATGGCTGCAGCACAAAAAAAAACCCAAACAACTCGCTGAATTTGGGGAAGGTTTGGGGTTGTTGCCGGTCTGAGGTGATTTGCGAAAATTCTATAAGTCCTACACCAATGAGGGTTACATTTCCTGAATCCAGACAAGAAGACCTACATTTTAATGTATAATTTGACTACGTAGAGTGAAAATTGAGCGAGTAGGCTCAAGTTGTTCGTTGTTTTTTGCATAATTTTGACTTTGGGGTTGCTGCCGGTCTGAGGTGATTTGCGAAAAATCTATAAGACCTACACCAATAAGGGCTACATTTCCTGATTCCAGACAAAACTACCTACGTTTTGATGTATAATTTGTGCATGTAGAGTGAAAATTGAGCAAGTAGGCTAAAGTTGTTTGTTGGTTTCTGGATAATTTTGTCACCAGGGTAGGTGAAAATGGCGTGATGAAAAAAATCTATAAGTCCTACAGCAATGAGGGTTACATTTTCTGAATCCAGACAAAAAGACCTATGTTTTGATGTATAATTTGTCTACGTAGAGTTTAAATTGAGCGAGTAGGCTAAAGTTGTTTGGTGTTTTTCGCATAAGTTTCACTTTGGGGTTGTTGCCGGTCTGAGGTGATTTGCAAGAAATCTAAAAGACCTACACCAATGAGGGTTACATTTCCTGAATCCAGACAGAAATACCTACGTGTTGATGTATAATTTGTGCACGTAGAGTGGAAATTGAGCAAGTAGGCTAAAGTTGTTCTGTGTTTTTTGGAGAATTTTGTCACCATGGTAACTGAAAATGGCGTGATGAGAAAACGATAAAAGATATCCACATTCCGTTTTTACTTCTGAATAGTTCAAAGATATATCTACAAACTGGAAGTTAAACGATGTTCGTAGGTGAAAGCATGACGACACAGTAGAGTGTTGAAAATGACCATTTTTCGGTGGTTTTTTGCGAATTTGGTTCCAACCGTAAGTCGAAATGGCGTCAAGTACAAAAAGCCCTGATCGCGGCGTCGAGACGAACGTTTCGATATATAGTATGTGGGGGTAGACCCTACGGTTCGGGCTGTATTAACGGTGACGGAAGATTAATAAACAATAATAATAATAACTAGAAACGTTCAACTTCTGAAGAAGTTGAAGAAGGCGCCCGCCTGGTGGTGCGTATAACTGAAGTAATTTAATTGTTACTTGTAAAAAAAAAAAAAAAAAAAAAAAAAAAATTTGGGGGCCCCCCCATTGCTCCGGTGGGCCCAAGCGGCCCCTTAGTACGCCTATGGCTTTGACCGGCCCTGGCTGGCTGTCTGCAGGACGGAAAACAACTGCAGCTTACTCGCTCAACTTGGGGAGGGTTTGGGGTTGTTGCCGGTCTGAGGTGATTTGCGAAAAATCTATAAGTCCTACACCAATGAGGGTTACATTTCCTGAATCCAGACAAGAAGACCTACGTTCTGATGTATAATTTGTGTACGTACAGTGAAAATTGAGCGAGTAGGCTCAAGTTGTTCGTTGTTTTTTGCATAATTTTGACTTTGGAGTTGCTGTCGGTCTGAGGTGATTTGCGAAAAATCTATAAGACCTACACCAATGAGGGTTACATTTCCTGAATCCAGACAAGAAGACCTACGTTTTGATGTATAATTTGTGCATGTAGAGTGAAAATTTAGAAAGTAGGCTAAAGTTGTTTGTTTGTTTCTGGATAATTTTGTCACCAGGGTAGGTGAAAATGGCGTGATGAAAAAAATCTATAAGTCCTACAGCAATGAGGGTTACATTTTCTGAATCCAGACATAAAGACCTACGTTTTGATGTATAATTTGTCTACGTAGAGTGTAAATTGAGCGAGTAGGCTAAAGTTGTTTGGTGTTTTTCGCATAAGTTTCACTTTGGGGTTGTTGCCGGTCTGAGGTGATTTGCAAGAAATCTAAAAGACCTACACCAATGAGGGTTACATTTCCTGAATCCAGACAGAAATACCTACGTGTTGATGTATAATTTGTGCACGTAGAGTGGAAATTGAGCAAGTAGGCTAAAGTTGTTCTGTGTTTTTTGGAGAATTTTGTCACCATGGTAACTGAAAATGGCGTGATGAGAAAACGATAAAAGATATCCACATTCCGTTTTTACTTCTGAATAGTTCAAAGATATATCTACAAACTGGAAGTTAAACGATGTTCGTAGGTGAAAGCATGACGACACAGTAGAGTGTTGAAAATGACCATTTTTCGGTGGTTTTTTGCGAATTTGGTTCCAACCGTAAGTCGAAATGGCGTCAAGTACAAAAAGCCCTGATCGCGGCGTCGAGACGAACGTTTCGATATATAGTATGTGGGGGTAGACCCTACGGTTCGGGCTGTATTAACGGTGACGGAAGATTAATAAACAATAATAATAATAACTAGAAACGTTCAACTTCTGAAGAAGTTGAAGAAGGCGCCCGCCTGGTGGTGCGTATAACTGAAGTAATTTAATTGTTACTTGTAAAAAAAAAAAAAAAAAAAAAAAAAAAATTTGGGGGCCCCCCCATTGCTCCGGTGGGCCCAAGCGGCCCCTTAGTACGCCTATGGCTTTGACCGGCCCTGGCTGGCTGTCTGCAGGACGGAAAACAACTGCAGCTTACTCGCTCAACTTGGGGAGGGTTTGGGGTTGTTGCCGGTCTGAGGTGATTTGCGAAAAATCTATAAGTCCTACACCAATGAGGGTTACATTTCCTGAATCCAGACAAGAAGACCTACGTTCTGATGTATAATTTGTGTACGTACAGTGAAAATTGAGCGAGTAGGCTCAAGTTGTTCGTTGTTTTTTGCATAATTTTGACTTTGGAGTTGCTGTCGGTCTGAGGTGATTTGCGAAAAATCTATAAGACCTACACCAATGAGGGTTACATTTCCTGAATCCAGACAAGAAGACCTACGTTTTGATGTATAATTTGTGCATGTAGAGTGAAAATTTAGAAAGTAGGCTAAAGTTGTTTGTTTGTTTCTGGATAATTTTGTCACCAGGGTAGGTGAAAATGGCGTGATGAAAAAAATCTATAAGTCCTACAGCAATGAGGGTTACATTTTCTGAATCCAGACATAAAGACCTACGTTTTGATGTATAATTTGTCTACGTAGAGTGTAAATTGAGCGAGTAGGCTAAAGTTGTTTGGTGTTTTTCGCATAAGTTTCACTTTGGGGTTGTTGCCGGTCTGAGGTGATTTGCAAGAAATCTAAAAGACCTACACCAATGAGGGTTACATTTCCTGAATCCAGACAGAAATACCTACGTGTTGATGTATAATTTGTGCACGTAGAGTGGAAATTGAGCAAGTAGGCTAAAGTTGTTCTGTGTTTTTTGGAGAATTTTGTCACCATGGTAACTGAAAATGGCGTGATGAGAAAACGATAAAAGATATCCACATTCCGTTTTTACTTCTGAATAGTTCAAAGATATATCTACAAACTGGAAGTTAAACGATGTTCGTAGGTGAAAGCATGACGACACAGTAGAGTGTTGAAAATGACCATTTTTCGGTGGTTTTTTGCGAATTTTGTTCCAACCGTAAGTCGAAATGGCGTCAAGTACAAAAAGCCCTGATCGCGGCGTCGAGACGAACGTTTCGATATATAGTATGTGGGGGTAGACCCTACGGTTCGGGCTGTATTAACGGTGACGGAAGATTAATAAACAATAATAATAATAACTAGAAACGTTCAACTTCTGAAGAAGTTGAAGAAGGCGCCCGCCTGGTGGTGCGTATAACTGAAGTAATTTAATTGTTACTTGTAAAAAAAAAAAAAAAAAAAAAAAAAAAATTTGGGGGCCCCCCCATTGCTCCGGTGGGCCCAAGCGGCCCCTTAGTACGCCTATGGCTTTGACCGGCCCTGGCTGGCTGTCTGCAGGACGGAAAACAACTGCAGCTTACTCGCTCAACTTGGGGAGGGTTTGGGGTTGTTGCCGGTCTGAGGTGATTTGCGAAAAATCTATAAGTCCTACACCAATGAGGGTTACATTTCCTGAATCCAGACAAGAAGACCTACGTTCTGATGTATAATTTGTGTACGTACAGTGAAAATTGAGCGAGTAGGCTCAAGTTGTTCGTTGTTTTTTGCATAATTTTGACTTTGGAGTTGCTGTCGGTCTGAGGTGATTTGCGAAAAATCTATAAGACCTACACCAATGAGGGTTACATTTCCTGAATCCAGACAAGAAGACCTACGTTTTGATGTATAATTTGTGCATGTAGAGTGAAAATTTAGAAAGTAGGCTAAAGTTGTTTGTTGGTTTCTGGATAATTTTGTCACCAGGGTAGGTGAAAATGGCGTGATGAAAAAAATCTATAAGTCCTACAGCAATGAGGGTTACATTTTCTGAATCCAGACATAAAGACCTACGTTTTGATGTATAATTTGTCTACGTAGAGTGTAAATTGAGCGAGTAGGCTAAAGTTGTTTGGTGTTTTTCGCATAAGTTTCACTTTGGGGTTGTTGCCGGTCTGAGGTGATTTGCAAGAAATCTAAAAGACCTACACCAATGAGGGTTACATTTCCTGAATCCAGACAGAAATACCTACGTGTTGATGTATAATTTGTGCACGTAGAGTGAAAATTGAGCAAGTAGGCAAAAGTTGTTTGGTGTTTTTTGGAGAATTTTGTCACCATGGTAACTGAAAATGGCGTGATGAGAAAACGATAAAAGATATCCACATTCCGTTTGCACTTCTGAATAGTTCAAAGATATATCTACAAACTGGAAGTTAAACAATGTTCGTAGGTGAAAGCATGACGACACAGTAGAGCATTGAAAATGACAATTTTTCTGTGTTTTTTTGCAAATGTTGTTCCAACCGTAACTGGAAATGACATCAAGTGCAAAAAGCCTGCATCGCGTCGTCGAGACGAACGTTTCGATATATAGTAAGTGGGGGTACACCCTACGGTTCGGCCTGTAAAAATTTGGGGGCCCCCCCATTGCACCGGTGGGCCCAAGCAGCCCCTTAGTACGCCTATGGCTTTGACCGGCCCTGGATGGATGGCTGCAGCACAAAAAAAACCCAAACAACTCGCTGAATTTGGGGAAGGTTTGGGGTTGTTGTCGGTCTGAGGTGATTTGCGAAAAATCTATAAGTCCTACACCAATGAGGGTTACATTTCCTGAATCCAGACAAGAAGACCTACGTTTTGATGTATAATTTGTGCATGTAGAGTGAAAATTGAGCGGGTAGGCTCAAGTTGTTCGTTGTTTTTTGCATAATTTTGACTTTGGGGTTGCTGCCGGTCTGAGGTGATTTGCGAAAAATCTATAAGACCTACACCAATAAGGGTTACATTTCCTGATTCCAGACAAAACTACCTAGGTTTTGATGTATAATTTGTGCATGTAGAGTGAAAATTGAGCAAGTAGGCTAAAGTTGTTTGTTGGTTTCTGGATAATTTTGTCACCAGGGTAGGTGAAAATGGCGTGATGAAAAAAATCTATAAGTCCTATAGCAATGAGAGTTACATTTTCTGAATCCAGACAAAAAGACCTACGTTTTGATGTGTAATTTGTGCATGTAGAGTGAAAATTGAGCGAGTAGGCTAAAGTTGTTTGGTGTTTTTCGCATAAGTTTCACTTTGGGGTTGTTGCCGGTCTGAGGTGATTTGCAAGAAATCTAAAAGACCTACACCAATGAGGGTTACATTTCCTGAATCCAGACAGAAATACCTACGTGTTTATGTATAATTTGTGCACGTAGAGTGAAAATTGAGCAAGTAGGCTAAAGTTGTTCTGTGTTTTTTGGAGAATTTTGTCACCATGGTAACTGAAAATGGCGTGATGAGAAAACGATAAAAGATATGCACGTTCCGTTTTCACTTCTGAATAGTTCAAAGATATATCTACAAACTGGAAGTTAAACATTGTTCGTAGGTGAAAGCATGACGACACAGTAGAGTGTTGAAAATGACAATTTTTCGGTGGTTTTTTGCGAATTTTGTTCCAACCGTAAGTTGAAATGGCGTCAAGTACAAAAAGCCCTGATCGCGGCGTCGAGACGAACGTTTGGATATATAGTATGTGGGGGTAGACCCTACGGTTCGGGCTGTATTAACGGTGACGGAAGATTAATAAACAATAATAATAATAAAGAAATCCTTATTAGGTGCATAACATAAGGCCTCCGCCATGCATTTTCAATGCATAGGCGGGCGCCTAACTAGAATCGTTCAACTTCTGAAGAAGTTGAAGAAGGCGCCCGCCTGGTGGTGGGCGTGACCGTCAAAGGCAAAGCTTCCGAGTTCCTTGGTCGTAGGCTCTCATCGCTTGGGGATTTTAAATCAAACCTTCTGAGTGAAAAGGATTTGTCTTCATCAAAACTTGGCGACCGGGAAAACTCTGCGTCTGCAGAGCTGCCAACTGCGTATTTCGATCTTAGACGCAGCTAATTAGCTAAGCTTAATTGGCGACAGCCGACAGTCAAAGTTTGCCATTCATTTGCTACGGTAGTCCTAAACCACTACTGACGTAATACACTTTTTGGCCACAAGCGTCATTTTGGGGGCGTTGTTTCCACCTCTTCTCTTAGAGCCGTTTTTTTTTTTTTTTTTTTTTTTTTTTTTTTTTTTTTTTATATATATATTTATTGTTTTCAACAAATTAACAAAACTGCAGGACAGTTATCAAAATACAAAGATATGCAGAACATCGATCAGACTGCAATGACTAATTGGCGTCGGTAGACGCTGGCTTTGAGATCTTCTACAATGACATCATTAGTGAATGAATCCAAACAAGATTGCAGTTACAAATAAATTCCAGAGTACAGCTGCCCAACTATAATTTATGTAACCATAAAAACAACAAAAACAGTGATACCCTGACCCAACCCACCCCAAGTTATCAAGGATAGAAGATAGAACAGCAAAAAAGATAGATGGGGAAGAAAGAAAAAAAAAAAAAATAATAATAATAATAATTAAAAAAAAATAAAAAGGGAAGGTTAATTTGTATAACCAAAACAAGTATGATAATTAAATAAAATATTCAGCTCCTCCGCATACTGCTGGAAATGAGTGCGTAAGGGTGTATTAAGTCCCTTGTGTACCAACCGAGAGGCTTTCTGACAGGCGGGGAGGCAGCAGAGCCACATTGCAGACGCCAATCCATCACTACACGTGTCCAGTGGCACCACTCAAAAGATCAAGGAATGGCCCCCACGTCCCAACATATCTGCGTACATCATTATTGAGAGTGTAGCGTATTTTTTCAAGATGTAAACAAGAAGCCATGTTGTTCAGCCAGCATTTAAAGGAGGGAGGTGAGGCAGACTTCCACTCTGTAAGAATGACACGTTTAGCCACGACCATCCCAAAGGCCAGAGCCTCACGAACAGGCAGGGGCAGAGTAGAGCAGGAGTCAGAGACACCAAACAGAGCAATGAGACAGTCCGAAGGTATCTGATGTTTGTACGCCGTTTGGTAAAGATTAAATATGTCAGACCAAAAGGTTGTTAAATAATGGCAGTGCCAGAATTGATGTCCAAGGGTAGCCTTGGGGTGTCCACATCGGTCACATGAACTTGGATGACTAGGGAATATTTTATTCAACCTTGCTTTAGAGTAGTGCAGGCGATGCACCACTTTAAACTGGATTAGTTGCAATCTGGCATTAATAGAGCAGTTTTTTATTCCCAACAGCACACGATCCCAAAGCGCAGTGGAAATAGTAACTCCCAAATCAATTGACCAGGCATCTCTGATATGAGTAGATGATGTTGGCATAGAGAAAACATTTACAAACAGTGAGATTAGACATCTGGAAGTGGGAGGTTTTATAAGAAGATCATAAAAAATATGCTGCGCTGAAAGCTGATTTGTGCTCAAAGCAAGTTGGTTTGCGAAACTCCTAGCCTGCAAATAACGAAAAAAATCATTTGGGGACAAATTGAATTTAGACTGTAACTGAGGGTATGATGAAATCTGTTTATTGATAAAAAGATCCTTGAGAGAGGAGAGACCCCTGGCTGACCAGAGTTTGAAGGCGGGATCAGAGAGGCCTGGCTTAAAGCAGGGGTTATTACACAAAGGGGCATAAATGGACAGATCTGGGAGTTTCAGGACCCTCTTTATTTGTGTCAAAATCTTAACTGAGTTCCTGAGTATGAAGTCAGACATGATCCTCTTTAGGGGGATATCTGGTTTAGAGAATAGTATTGCAGGTAATGAGGCAGAAGTTTGTAGCAACAAGTTATAAGATTCAATCTGAGGCCAGCCAGGGAGAGAAAGGGAAGGAGTTCCCGCCCCGGCAGAGCCTGACGTCCAGAATGTCCAAGCCCTCGCATTGCAGGCCCAATAATAGTGCCGAAATATCGGAAGGCCAAAGCCACCCTCACATCTAGCTTTCTGTAAATGCGCTTTAGAGATTCGGGAAGGTTTGTATGCCCAAATGAATGGCATAATAATTGAATCCAATGTATTAAAAAAGGAAGAAGGAATGAAAATTGGGATATTTTGGAAGAGATAAATAAACTTAGGAAGGACAACCATTTTGATAATATTAATTCGACCAATTAATGAGAGTGGGAGTAGCCGCCAGCTGTCGATCCAATTTCTTAGCTTAGAGAGTAACTCTAAATAATTTAATTGGAAAAGTAGCTTGGAGTTTACAGGAATTTTGATACCGAGATACATAAAGTGGTCATGGGAGATTTTTAATGGTAAACTATTCAGGAAACCAGAGTGAAGACCATCAGACAGAGGGACAAAGGCAGACTTAGCCCAGTTGATTGTGAAACCAGAGAGCTGTCCAAAGCTCTGCAGCACCTCAAGAAGCGGTGGAAAAGAGGCACTAGCATCAAGCAACGTCAAGACTACATCGTCTGCATATAAACCTATGACGTGCTCTGATGTACCGCATGTGATACCTGTGATAAGTTGATTAGACCTAATGGCAACAGCCAAGGGTTCCAAAGCCAAAGCAAAAAGCATGGGAGACAGGCAGCAGCCCTGCCTAGTACCACGTTTCAGTAGAAAGGCGGGTGATCTATCTCTATTGGTCAACACCTGAGACCTGGGATGAGTGTAAAGCATTTCTATCAGAGACAGAAAACCTGTGCCAAAGCCAAATCTTCTGAGAACAGCGAACATGTATCCCCACTCCACCTGATCAAAAGCCTGCTGAGCATCCAAAGATATGATTGCAGAGTTGGGGAAAGCATGAGAGTACATAATGTTAAGTAGTCTCCTTGTGTTGGAGAAAGAGAATCTTTCTGGAATGAATCCAGATTGATCTGGATGTACCAGACCACTAATGTGTGAGGACAATCGGTTGGCTAAGACCTTAGCAATAATTTTCTGATCAGAGTTAAGCAGGCTCAAGGGGCGATATGATGCCACGTTGGTAGGGTCTTTATCTTTTTTGAGTAAAAGACAAATATTAGCATCATATAAAGACTCAGGAAAATGGCCAACCTCCACGGAAGACCTGACCATACGCAGTAAAAGTGGTGATACTATATCAATATGAGACTTGTAAAACTCAATACCAAAGCCGTCAGGGCCGCTTGCCTTTCCACTAGGAAAAGAGCGAATTGCTGTCCTTATCTCCTCAAGAGTCACCTCACCATCTAGTTCCAGCCTGGCAGCATCTGCAAGAGTTGGAATGTCCAATGGCTGAAGAAAGCGTGTAATATCCTCTGTAGATGCAGTTGTATTGGAGGCATAAAGTTTATTGTAGTATTGAAAGAAAGTTTTGTTTATTAGCTTATGATCTGTCAGAAGCTCGCCTGATGGAGAAAGTATCTTATTAATGGCTCGCTCAGCCTGCATCCCCTTCAACTGCCTAGAAAGTATTTTATCTGCTTTGTCCCCCAGTTCAAAATACTTCTGACGGAGCCTCTGAATATCATCCATAACCCGCTCACCCAAAATACAGTTATATTCATACTTTAGGTTCACAATAGAGGTAAATATGTGGTCAGAATTGGAGCTATGGAATGCATCTTCCAGTGTGGTTAGTTGCCTCTCAATTTCAGCCAGACGGTTACGTCTGAGCTTTTTAACATTAGATTGGTATGATATAATATCCCCTCTTATGACAACCTTGAAAGATTCCCATAGAGTAGAATCAGAGACAGCGCCATTGTCATTGTAGGCCAAAAAATCTACGATCTTATTAGAGACAAATTTGCAAAAGGAGCTGTCCAAGTTTAAGGAGGGATTAAGTTTCCAATTGTATTGTGCTCTTTGAGTATCAAAGTTAAATTCAACTGACAACGGTGCATGATCAGAAATGAGAATAGGGTGGTAGGTGGATTTGAAAACACGGGGTAATAAGTTTGAATCAACCAGAAAATAATCAATTCTTGTTGAGGATTTGTGTACCGAAGAAAAAAAGGAGTATTGGCTCTCTGTGGGATGTAGATGCCGCCAGACATCGACCAGATCCAAAGATGTTGCTAATTTGGTTATAACCGATGTGGACTGCAATGGTGGGGCAGGTTTAGGAGAAGACCTGTCTAGGATAGGGTCGAGGTAGCAATTAAAATCACCGCCAACAACGATCCTATGTTCGCTGTATTCCGCTACGAGATTAAATACTCTTTTGTAGAAGTCTGGACAGTCAAAGTTAGGTGCATAGATGTTAAGGAGGGCCAGAGGGACAGAATTAATAAAGCCAGTAATAAGAACATATCTCCCGCCTGAATCAGTCACCTGTGACTTAAATATGAAAGGTACAGATTTACGAATGAGAATGGCCACTCCTCTCGCCCTGGAGGTGAAGTTGGATTGATACACCCGCGACACCCATGAAGTCCTCAAACGTCTCTGCTCTGCAGGTGAGATATGTGTCTCCTGCAAGAACACAACATCAGCCGACAGATCCTTTAAGTGAGAAAAAACCTTGCCCCTCTTGAGTGCCCTTCCCATACCTCTGCAGTTCCAGGTAATGAAGGTAATCGGATTCATAGCTGGCATGGAAGGGGCATAATCAAAGAACATTCAGAACGATGGACAAAAAGGTGTTGTCTGAGCTGAATAAAAGAGGGGGGGGGAAGGAAAGGAAGAAAGAAAAGGAAAAAGGAGAAGAAAGAAAAAAAAAGAAAGAAAAAGGCCCCCACCCACCCCTCCCTGCCCCATATTCTAAAACCAAATGATCAAATACCGCCCTCAAACCACCCTCCTCCCACTCCCACACTGCAGTGAAAAAACAAACAGTGCTTCCCTTTGAGCTAAGGGAGGCTGCTGGGAACTGACCAGAGCAGCACACCACGAGAACTTCCATAACCACTCCTAGATAGGGAGCAAAAACCCTGGAAATCTCCAAAAAACAAAGAACAGTACAAATAACACACCTGGACAATTATAAGTTTCCGGATCAGGTATATAACGACTACAAGGGGATGTACAAACCAGAGAATATTCAAACTAGAAAGAAGTTAAGGAAAGGAATAAAGAAAGAAATGTCTATCCAGAATGACCGCTGAGAATATAACATGTAACTGATATACGATTAGGAAAAGAAAAACAAAAAAACACAACCAACGATATTGTGCTTCAAAGTACAAAAATTATCAAACCAATGAGCCTATTTTGAGACTTAGAGCCGTTTTTAATAGAAAGAAGAAAAGGCAAAAACGGTCCAAACAAAAGGTTGTAACGTTTACATTTGTAACCTCTGCCTTACATAAACACTAGAATAAAATCTTAATAAATAAAAGTATAGACAATTATTTCAGTAACTCAATTCAGTAAGAGAAATACAACATATACAGGGGTTGGACAATGAAACTGAAACACCTCTCATTTTAATGTGGGAGGTTTCATGGCTAAATTGGACCAGCCTGGTGGCCAATCATTAATTGCACATTGAACCAATAAGAGCAGAGTGTGAAGGTCCAATTAGCAGGGTAAGAGCACAGTTTTGCGCAAAATATTGCAATGCACACCACATTATGGGTGACATGGGTGAGTTCAAAGGAGGACAAATTGTTGGTGCACATCTTGCTGGATGTGTCAAAACTTTCTTCAATTGAATAAAAACAAAACTGAAGTAATAATATTTGGACCAATAGAGGAGAGATCAAAAGTTAGCACAGCTTCAGTCGCTTCAGCTAGAAACCACTGATCAGGCCCGAAACCTTGGTGTAGTGATGGACTCAGACCTGAACCTCCAAAAGCATTTACAGACAGTGACAAGGTCGGCTTTCTATCACCTGAGGAACTTTTCCAGGATTAAAGGACTAATGTCTCAAAAGGATCTGGAAAAACTAATCCATGCGTTTATATTTAGTAGAATAGATTACTGCAACGGTGTTTTCACAGGTCTGCCTAAAAAGTGGACCATACAGCTGCAGCGGATCCAGAACGCTGCTGCACACGTCCTCACTAAGACTAAGAAAGTAGAGCACATAACCCCAGTTCTAAAGTCATTACACTGGCTCCCTGTATCTCAGAGAATAGACTTTAAAATACTTCTGTTAGTTTATAAATCCCTAAATGGCTTAGCACCTAAATACATTGCAGACTTGTTATCAGTGTATCAACTTTCCAGACCACTAAGGTCTTCTGGCTCCAGCCTGCTCTGCATACCTAGAACCAGAACTAAACAAGGAGAAGCAGCATTTAGTTCCTATGCTCCACTGATCTGGAACAAACTTCCAGAAAACTGTAAAAGTGCAGAAAGCCTGAGTTCTTTTAAATCAAGATTACAAACACATTTGTTTAAAATTGCCTTTGACTGTTCTAGTTAAACTGTTTTACTGTTTTAAATGTTCTTCTTTGTTTCTACATTCTATCTCTACTTGCTTTTATTCTATTTTCTATCTACATTTTATTCCTACTTGCGTTTATTTTGCTATATTTTAATCATGTAAAGCACTTTGCATTGTCTCTGTACTGAATTGTGCTATATAAATAAATTTCCCTTGCCTTGCATCTGTGACCAAGACAGCAAGTGTTTGTGATGTATCAAGAGCCACGGTATCCAGGGTAATGTCAGCACACCACCAAGAAGGACGAACCACATCCAACAGGATCAACTGTGGACACACGAGGAAGCTGTCTGAAAGGGATGTTCGGGTGCTAACCCGGATTTATCCAAAAAACATAAAACCACGGCTCCCCAAGTCACAGCAGAATTAAATGTGCATCTCAACTCTCCTGTTTCCACCAAAACTGTCCGTTGGGAGCTCCACAGGGTCAATATCCACGGCCAGGCTGCTATAGCCAAACCTTTGGTTACTCGTGCCAATGCCAAACGTCGGTTTCAATGGTGCAAATCTTGGGCTGTGGACAATGTGAAACATGTATTGTTCTCTGATGAGTCCACCATTACTGTTTTCCCCACATCCGGGAGAGTTACGGTGTGGAGAAGCCCCAAAGAAGCGTACCACTCAGACTGTTGCATGCCCAGAGCGAAGCAGTGATGGTTTGGGCAGCCATATCATGGCATTCCCTTGGCCCCATACTTGTGCTAGATGAGTGCGTCACTGCGTGGACTTGTTGTTGATTTTTATAATAAAAAGATTTCCCTTTTACACAACATTATGAATAACCTCAGAGTTTAAGAAAAGTATTTGCAATTTCAACAGTACTTTTACTCAGTTAAACATTTATTTAAGTGCATTATACATAGGAACTGGTCACAGTGATTGTAAGATGTTGAAAAACATTTATTCACAGTTTTTGCAAATAATATAAGTTTTAATTTCGGCCGGTGACGTCACCACAGGCCGCCGCTGCAAAATAAAGCGCTACATTGTTATTCCTTTGCTGGTGCTGAGCTGGAGCCAAAGCAAACCAGAGTGGTCAACTTCTTTAGTGCTTTGTGCATGTTTGTGCCGTTAAAATTAACGTTTGTGCTACTTTGGTTTCGGAGATATTATGAATTTTAATTTCAGCCGATGACGTCATCCCAGACCGCCGTTTCAAAATAAAGTGCTACGTTTTTCTTTCTTTGCTGGTGCTGAGCTGGATCCAAAGCAAACCACAGTGGGCTATTTTTTCAGTGCTTTGTTTGTGCAAAAACAACCTTGGAATAAAATAAAATAAAGTTTTCATTAAGATTTGCAGCCCAATAGTTTTTGGGGAGCGTTAAGTTTTTAATATTTTGTGCTGAGCTCAATACACAACAAACCAAATTGGTCTATATTTTTAGGCATTTCTAATTCAATCTATATGCTTTATACTTTCAGCTGATAACACAGTCAATATATTCATAGTTGAACAATATTTCCCACTTCATGCATAAAGCCTATAAAAAGTGGAATGGTCCTTCAGCCTCATTAAAGGTTTAGCTTAGGTGGACAAAGGAACGTTTTAGGAGATCGTTCCTTACAGTGTTGTTATACTTTATAGGCTGACCAGTGTGATTTATTTTTTGCAGTTTTTCTGTTATTGATTTTAGTTTGGGTATGTTTTCTGCGTTATATAAGCCTGTATACTTTAATTGCCCTTTTGTTAGGTGCAGACACCCCCAAATCTCCCTATTGTAGAGCAATAAAGGTTTGCTATTCTAATTAATTCAGAGGAGTAATGAACTATGACTACTAAGATCAACTATAACCAAGTTACTGTTTGAAAATGTTATAAACATTATACTCTCGAAGAAGAATAAACCCTTCTGATTAGGAAAAATAGACTTTATGAAAACAGTTGAACATTCTAATAAATGAAATGCCTTTTTTGGTGGCTCACTTGATATTGCTATCTAAAGTAAAGTTCTTTAAATGAGACAAAATAAATCATAATATTTATTCAGGAATAAAGTACAAAACAATATAACACACATTTTACAATAGCAGCTAAAACAACTTGCATGATAAAAGAAAAATATAAAATTAAAAACTGCTTTCTTGAGAAAAGTGTTGAGACCAAACGGTAGATCTGACCACATCTTCTTACACAATTGAGGAACATCATTAAGGACGCCAGCCATCCTGCACAGAGACTGTTCCAGCCTCTCCCCTCAGTCAGGAAACTAAAAAAACAAACAAAAACATGTTTCCCAATAGATCTTTGCCAATAAGCAGGAATATATAAATCATTTTATAAGAATGCTGTAGGGGGGGGGGAGGCTCGGTAGATGACACAACTTCATAGTAATGTTAATGATTTATCAGTAGAAATACATTAAAAAGACTTACGTTTTTTCCAGTGTTGGCAATAACATATGATTTACCGTAGCACTTTATTTTGAAGCGGCGGGCTGGGATGACGTCATCGGTTGAAATTAAAATTCATAATATCTCCGAAACCAAAGCAGCAAAAATAATTTTAACGGCACAAACCTGCACAAACGAAGCACTAAAAAAAGTAGCCCAGTTTGATCGGATTCGAAGGAAAATGGGGAGATGGTGAATTCTGGATGACCATAACAAATATTCTTTAATATCTTCAAAACCAAAACAGCACAAACGCTAATTTTAACGGCAAAAACCTGCACAAACGAAGCACTAACCATTCCGTCTATTTAACTGGGTTTTTTCTGTGGGTGGGGTGTCAGCTTCACGATCTCTCCTCCGCTGCAGCGGAGGAGAGATCGCGCTGCTGTTAGGCTTTTACTTCCATCCCTCCAGACTTCCATAGGCCATTGACAAATTTAATGAAAAGTAACTTAAAATTATCCTTAAAAGACAAAATGTTGAAAAGTCAAAGGGCTTATTTAACGCTTTGAGAACATATCTTGTATTCGGCCACAGAATCAACAATAGTAAAATGATCTTTTAAGCTTATAAGACCATTTTTAAGATGCCAATACGTGTAGCATATAGCTCAGTGGCGTGTAGACTAGCCACCGCATTTCTACCATAATATAAAACCGACATTAAATAAACGACTCACCGTCACGTAGTTGCAAAGAAAACACCCAATGGAACCTTTCGTCTGGGTTAATTGGACTTGATTCAACAATATCCTTCAGTAATTTAGGAAAAACGGCAGCACTAGCACTGCAAGCATTAGCAGCCACAACATGGAGGAGTTCACCTCTGACCCGGAACTCAAAGAGTACTGCTTGTTGTACAGCGCCACTCGTGGACAGTATAGGAACTGCAGGAACGAAGTACGTCTTTTTCAGTAATCATTGTTGAATGATGATAATGCATTTGGCTGCCGCGTTTGACACCTCTGCTCTATACCATACTAATAAAATGATTGTGGTCTAAAACCAGGTGTTTCAGTTTCATTGTCCAACCCCTGTAAATGACTTATTTTCTAGCGATGATTTCTGTCACGAGGACATAATGCAGTGTTGTGCTGGCAGCCATCCCAACTAATAAAAATAAGATTTTTGATGGTGCTGTGTGGTGTGTCACATATATATATATATATATATATATATATATATATATATATATATATATATATATATATATATATATATATATATATATGTATGTGACACACCACACAGCACCATCAAATGGCAAAAGATGGCCTGGAACTGGCTGGAACAGGGGTTATTATTCCAGCCTCCTACAAGACACACAATCATATTAACATACTGTGTTTAAGAGCTCCTAAACTGATGTTGAGGCATGATACTTTCAGACAGGAGTAGTCTGTAAATTTGTGTCTGAAAAGGTGCAATCTCTGTATTTTGATCTGAGAGAGCTCCTAAACTGATGTTGAGGCATGATACTTTCAGACAGGCGTAGTCTGTAAATTTGTGTCTGAAAAGGTGCAATCTCAGTATTTTGATCTGAGACGCAGCCAATGAGGTGATTTCCAACAGCCGACAGTCAAGGGCAAAACTTCGTGTCTGCAAAGCTGCAAACTCTTGTTAGACGCTGCAGCGCTCCAAACTCCGTATTATGCCTGCTAATGAGCTAATTGCCAACAGCCGAGAGGAGAAGGTCTGCTGCAAACTCTTGTTAGACGCTGCAGCGCTCCAAACTCCGTATTGTGCCTGCTAATGAGCTAATTGTCAACAGCCGACAGGAGAAAGGTCTGAAGCGAAGCAGTATGGAAAATTGGTGTTATTAAAACATGATTAAATACTTGAATGTAGCATGATAAAATTAAATATGTGAATAAAAAAGTTAAAGGCATGAGGTGAACTGTATTGATTTAAATTAAAAAATCGTTTTTTAAAGCCAAAGGGAAATGAAATATTGGGTGACAATGTAATTCTCTGAAATTGGCACAGCTTGGAGTCGAACCTACGATCTTCTGCTTTGCAGCCCGACACCTAACCCACTCCCCCATAACACCAGTGCCGTGCTCAGCCGCGCATTTTTGAAAGGTCAACTGTGTTGAAGAAGTGGTTTTTTGTGAATTTTGTTCCAACCGTAAGCCGAAACGGCGTCAAGTACAAAAAGCCCTGATCGCGGCGTCGAGACCAACGTTTCGATATATGGTATGTGGGGGTAGACCCTACGGTTCGGGCTGTATTAACGGTACTATAATAATAATAATAAAAGAAGGCGCCCGCCTGGTGGTGTGCGTAACCGTTAAAGGCAAAGCTTCTGAGTGTTGGTTAGGCTGAGCTTTGGTAGGGTGTAAGGTATATCTGTTAAGAGCTTGTAAGAATTATAAATGTGTCCCTCTCTGTATGTGGTGGAAGGAAAATGTAAGCTGTTCAGATCGGATGCTGCTTGTTTCAAATATGTTTGGTTGTTTAAAAATTATCCTTGGTTGTAGGCTTTTATTGCTTGGGGATTTTAAATCAAATGTTTTTAGAGGTTGTTCTTAAGCAGAGGTTTGATACAAGTGTTTGAAAAAAGATTTGTGTGCAGGAAGGCAAAATGTGTGTCTTCTATGTAAACTGTTGTCATTAAAGAAACATCAGAAAACAACACAGGGAAGGCAATAAAACCAATTGAATCAGTGTGCTGACACTGTGGAAGGTAAGACAAATACCCTAAGATTTTCCAATATTGTAGTATTTAACCTTTTGTCACGGGTCAAAAGTTAAGACAGGGCCCTACCTCCATTAGCACTCAGAGTCTCATTGGATTAGGCACTGGACAGTATCTGTGGTGACTACAGAGGCCAGACAGGAAAGTATGCAGCCATTTCAGCACTGGACAGTTCCGCACCAGATTGAATGTGTTTATGGGTGACACATGACAAAAAGGTGTGCTCAACATATTTAAATATGTTCACGTGACAAACAAAACCTACACCTTCTGGAAGTTGTAGCAACCAAATAATTAGCAAACAACAAGCTCATGTTTCCATTTTCAATGTTTGCTAACTTTATCTGCATGGGAGGTTCTCCCTTGCATTGCTAGGAATTGTGGAGCCCTAGAATGAAACCCATTACAAGCACTGTTCCAAAGTTAGCAACATTTTTAAAAGAAGCCTTTTTCTATCATTGTCCATTTGTGAAATAAACTCCTAGTTTAATTAGACGCTTGCATTGCTTTTTCTTTTTTGTTACATTTGTTGTTTATTTAGACTTTTAATGTTGCTTTCCTTGTGCTTTCCCTACAATTTAGCACATACATTATAATATATAATTTTTTGCAATGGAGTACTGTCGATCACAGGTCAACAGCTCTGGTTATTTCGTCTTTAGCCTCAAAAAGGCACTTTTGACATTGACTCTGGTTTGGAGGGTCTTGACACAGAGTACTCCACATTATAAGTTCATACCTGGTACGTAGGTGGTCTTTATCCACCAACTCTGTCTTTAGTCTTCTATTGGGAAGCTTTCCCCAATTTATTGAATAGATTTTTCTTGGCAATTCTCACAAAGAATGTAGTTCTTGCTGTTGCTGGTGCACTGTTTAAGACTAAATGTTTTCCTTTTACTCAACTTTCTCTAACATGTTTGTATGTTTATACCATTTGCATGTTAAACCTTGTGTTAGTTACCATTGTCATGTATACAAATAAACAGACATAAGTATGCTGACAATAAACATATTTATTAACTAAAAAAACAGAACAAACTTTAAACAGGCAATAATTGTTAAAATTACAACTATAACATGCTCTAGGACAATGAGAAATCTAAGAAAGTGAACTAAAATACATATATCATGTGTAATGGGCATTGTCTGTAAGAAACAGATCAGTTGTGTCTTATAGGCGATGCCAATGACACATGTCATTATTTTCTGTGTCCTGCATGAAGGCAGCTGTGGAATGTTCTCCTATAACCAAATGGCCAATCTGGATAAAAAAAAATACAAAAAGGTTAAACGCAGTCAACAGACCACAGTCCAAGCATTTTATCTACAATTTAGGGTTCAACTATTTGAGCTAGGCCTGTTTTAGGTTCCTATGCACACATTATTTTAAATTTACATTAAACTAGGTAAGCTAATACTGTTCAGTAACCAAGGTCAAATCTGTCTACTGTACCTCCACCCCAAGAAACCTCCTACCTGGTCCTCCACTCTCCATCCCCATGGACAGACATGCATCACTCTTAAACCTTACAAATTCAAGAGTACCAGTAGGGGGCATCACAGGGCAGGCTGGGCCTCCAACAGAAAAACACCACCTCGTCTAAGAAATGGTAAAAAAACTGATGCAGCCAAGTCAAGGGAATCCCGCTGTGGGCCAATCTGAGCGAGAAGACACCCTGTATTGAATCTAAAAATTAGCGTTACTGAGTAATTTCTGGATCTGTGATACTCATCAGAACCTGGTTGTCTACATAAAGCAAAAAGATTGCGAGAACTGTAGAGCTTGGTGTGTGTCTGTAGTAGAGAGTTTCCATTCTTAATCATAAAACCATAACAATCAACTTAATGCAACATCACAGTATAACATAAAATCCAACATGACCATGGAAGTCAGTGGAAAAGAGAAAAATTAAAAACATTCATGAAATAAAAAGAGTCTGTATGTTAGTACGGCAAAAAGCTGTCAGGACATTTTGAGCACGTGGCAACTGCTGCTTTGTTGCAAAGTGAAAAAAAAAAAAAAAAAAATCAGTTCTCTGGCGTCTTCCTTCCAAACTGCTGAAATTGAAATAACAAAACACAAAAGCTTACATAAGGCTTTTTATGTTATCAGTGACATTTGTGATTTTAACAGAATACAAATGTACCTTCTTGTCTACAGCGTGGGTTGACAAGTCCAACTGAAGACTATGACCAATCACAGGGCTATCTGGTTACTCCTTCAGTCCACGGCAATACTCAGTTCAGTGCAAATTCTAACAGAAACCATGATATACAAGAAAGTTTTTGAGATTTTAACATAAGCATTGTACAGATTGTAACTACATACATTTTAAGTACATACCTACATCAAAGTATTGAATATTGAGACGGACGTCCTCCTGACACCCCTCAGTACTTAATATCACCTAAAAACACAATCATGATACTGTTGAAATGGCAGAATGATGGAGTGACGAAAAAATTGTAATAAAATATTTGTTAGGTTTGGCCATGTGTAAATTGGATACCTTGCTGCTAATGGTGGGTTGCCTTCCAGGTCTACCAGGTTAATTTTGACGTTCTTCAAGCACAAACTTATGTGTGTCACATTGCATAACCTGCAAAACAGAGAAAAACTTGGGGAAAAAAGGGGTTAATGCCACCCAAAACCTGACATACAAAGCTGTAAACTTCAGGTGCAACATCATTTCCAAGCAGGCTCAGGGCGGTAGCAGAGATAGCGACAAGAGGCTGAAGCATGCACAGCGTGGAAAGCAGACACAGGGGAAGAGAATGAAGCATGCACAGGGTGGCAACTAAAAATAAAATAATTACACATTCCCAGATTTAAAATGTAGCCAAAAATGGCCATTCTGGAACACGGTGCTCTGCATAGCTCTGTACAAGTAGTGGCTCATGATCAATAACATCAACCACCACCACCAAAGGAAAGTCTAATGGGAGCACTGGTAAGAAAGAGAAACAAATTGTGCCATAAAACATATTCAGAGCAGTCATTTCTTTGCAGAAAGTGTAGGCTCATGGTTAGACTCAGAAATTATTAAGAGGGTTGTAACAGTCAGCTGTGCTATGCGATTGGCAACTATTAAATCAAGAACAAAGCAACACAGTCCTGCCCAATTGCATGTTACATGTCACAAAGTGAAGGAGAGGCAGCAGCTGAGAAAGAAGACAAAATACAGTATACCGGGTTGTGGTAACTGTAATATGTCTGCAACACACCTGACTGGACACAATATTCTGGGCGAGATATGTAAATGTGATCAATCAGGGTGCGCTTTTTTGTTGTTGGAGATGAGATAAGCTGAGTGAATCCTTTGCTTTCAAACAAGTCCTTGATTGCTTTTTTTCCTGGAGAGAGAAGATCCTCATTGAAGTCTCCCAATACAACAACGGGCTGAATATCAATAGAATAAAGACCATCCAAGAAGCTCTGAATGTTTTTCAAGAAGCTGGCAAGATCATAACTGGGTGGCCTGTAAACCGTGGCAACAAGGACTGATATCGGAGCGTCCAATCTAATGACATTGTACTCAAGATCTGTAACATTGTGAAAGTATCTGCGTTCCTCAGGTTGGAGAATGCTCCTGCAGTAAGTTGCTACTCCCCCCCCTTCCTTGGTAGCAATGTCGGCTCTGCTAGAGTAGGAGACGTGTCTGTTGCGTGCAAACAAACAATAACCCTCCATTTGCAAAGAAGCTGGATAAGAAGATCCAAACAAATGACTTTCCGTAAGACAGAGAATATCGGCCAATCCCAGTTCATGATGGTGCTTCATGTCGTCATAGTGACATACAAGACCTTCGACGTTGTGGTGGATGATTTTCAATGTAGTGCGCAGAGGACTTGATGGGAAATGCAGGAGGGGGCTGGTGTTGGAAAACGATGCTCGCCTCATCGTATCCATGGCTGCTGTGATTCTTTCATCAGCGTAGATCTTTTTCTCATCAAAATCGATGATTTTAAGCCCTTCCAAAGAAGTTGTACGACTTAATCCCACATACGCCATACCAGGTGCAAACATACGTTTTAAAGAAACAACTGCTGACTGCATGGTCATCCCCTGTACTTTGTGTGCTGTACACCCAAAGGCCAATTTAAGTGGAAACTGCCGTCGTATCACTCCTCTTACGCTGCTTTGTTCCTCGAATCTCTCAATGTAGACCAAGTCGTCTGGTTTACCACGCATTCTTTTGGTACGTCCAGCCGTGGAATTGTCCAGTCTCAGTCCGATCAGTTTCACAGTTATCATTTCGTCATTGGTGTGGGTAACAATGTCTGCTATTGTTCCAAAGGTTCCATTCACCAGGCCATCCTCTACATCCAGGTTCCTTGTTATCATGACTCTAATACCCAATCCAGCTTGGATGTGGTCGCACAAATCTCGACTGTTGCCTCTAATGCAACTGCCCAAACTAATCATGTTTCCTGTTTTTGTTTCTCTCCTGTATTCCTCTGCGTGAACATCAACAATAGCTGTACCTAATGAGGCAACCACTGCAGCGTTGTGTGCATCTACCTGTTTGTTGGTTGCAAAAATGTGCAACACATCCAACGGACAATCCTTGGGATCTGCAACACACTGCGTCAGCAAAGATCCGTCCTCCTCGCTGAGATCATCAGCTTTCCTTTTGACACGAAGCCGGTTAAGTAGCTCAGCAAAGAGTTTGTCATCCTTCTGTCGCATGATCTCTGTAAGACTTACCAGGCAGAAATTCTCATTCCAGAGATCAAGTACACCATCCTCCATGACACAAAGAGGTTTTGAAGCTCCCAAGGGGGGCAGTTGGTAAAAGTCTCCCACCGCAAGAACACAAATCCCACCAAACGGCCTTGTGTTTCCTTTGATCTGCTGAAATCTCCAGTGAACATACGCCAATAGTTCTTTAGAGACCATAGAGATTTCATCAATAATCAAGATTTCCACATTGGAAAGAACTGCTCTGACCTCATCCAGGGCATTTCCAAGTCCCTTGTAAGGTGGCTTCAAGCTTTTGGGGAGCTTCAAGATGGAATGCAAAGTTTTGCCTGAAATGTTGTATGCCGCAGTCCCAGTGAAAGCGGTCAGGAGCACAGTGGGTTGAGACATGTCACCGACATCACGAAGTCTAGGAAGCTGATGCAAAAGCTTAGTTGCCTCCTGGTAAACACATTTGATGACATGTGATTTACCACACCCGGCTCCTCCTGTCAAGAAATAAAAGAAGGGTTCAGGGTTCTGACCCCAGACACGCTGCAGGCACCAATGGTGAATTGCATAGAATATGGATGACTGAGTCTGATTTAAACTGCGGAACATTTGTCTCACAAAGTCAGGGCTTAGGCTTGGTACTTCAACAGCTGGCAGGGATACATTCATTTGGTAATCTGGAACAGGGTCCTGCTCGTCGTCTTCTTCCACTACTGGTCGCTGTGCAACACATTCCAAACGGTCCACTTCGACCTCAGGTGCAAAAGTGTTCCAAGCATTCCGGACTGGTCCTTGCCTTTCTATTTTTTCCATGATCTTGTCAATTTTTTTCCCATGTCCTTCATACCTGTTCCGATTAAAGTCCACCCATTGTTTCACACGCCACCTACGGTGATGTCCATTGTTGTAAAATGCTTCATATGAAGGGTGTTCATGACTGTTGAGATCCTCGTCACTCCTGTGTGGCAAGTACAACTTCAGGAGCCGCCTGTAAAACTTTTCTGGCTGTTTTGTTTCAGAGAAACGAGTGAATCTAATGACGGCTGGCTTCCCCACTGTTCTTTTCTGGATGTAGCCGGCTTCGTTTAAGAGAGGGATTGCATTGGGTCCTTTAATTTGCCTACCGTACAGGACCCTGTATTCAGATACAAATACAGCCAGACACATGTTTTCAAATTCCACAGTTTGAGGTCTGTTGATGTATTTGTCTGGCAATCCTTTCATCCAGATATCCTTCTCATCTGGGCCCATGTTCTTGAGTCTGCTCATTGGAAGACTCATTTTCATAGCGTCTTCAGCTGTTTGAATGAAAATGACACTACGTGACGACTTCTTAAGAGGTAGACTGCAGGTGCGGGCTACAGACTCCTGAGCACTGACCTCTCGTTGTTTTGAATAAGCCTGCATGATCTTCTTCATCTCATCCTGTTGGTTGACATTTGAGTTCTTCAGATCCTCAATGACAGACTTGAGAAACTGTGTCATTTCATGCTCCGGCTTGGCTATGTAGGACATCATGTACTCGATGCAGCTGTACTCATCAAGCACATACTGAATGTCCATGTTGGCATTCCATGCACGGAGGAGACTGGGATTGTAAGAGTTGACCCAAATGTCCTCAAGGCTACGCTTCATCATTACCACCATGCCAGAAGTGAGAGCATCAACATAGTATCTGTATTCCTGGCTGGTCATGTTACAAGCCTGGAGTAGCTCCGACAAATCCTTGAAAGATGATTTTTCGTTCATCAGTAAATCCCTTACTGGCTTCAGCTTCTTTTTAGCTTCAGTTTGTAGTTTAGAGATAAGTCTGGATGTGGATTTTTTGGAGTTCTTCTGAACTTTCTTTTCTGACACTTGCTCTGTGTTTTTCTCGTCATCTTCCAAATCCACATCGAACTGAGGAACGGTAATCGTGGTTTTTTCCATGGGTAGTTTGGGAAATCCAAATCGGCATTCAATATTTCGTTTCTTGCACGATTTGGAATGGTTTCTGCTGTGCATTTGAACCTCCTTGACAATTTTATGGAGCTCAGGGTCTGCGGTTTCATCGGGCAATTGACAGCATATGTAGCGGTCGATGAAATTTATGACCCGATCGCAACATGACGGATCTTCCATCTTGGGTGCATCCTTAATCCATATTACCGCATGTATATGAGGTGAACCCCTAGCCTGAAATTCCACTCGATAAAAGTAATCGTCAACAGGTCCAATGGGCTGCGCTGGGGAAAGAATGAGGTTTGTAAAGAGTGCGTCCACTCTCTTGTCAAACATGCGCATGACAGTGACCGGATTGCTTCTAAGAATATCGCACTTTGCATTCCAGTCAAGTTCTGAAAACTCTACCTGTTGTCCATGCTGAGCTTTGATGGCCTCAATGAACTCTGGCCATCTCATTTCAGCAGCGGAGAAGGTCACAAAGAAGGTAGGTTTTCCAAGCTGCCGAACCATGGCGTGCAAATCACGGAGGCCTTTTTCCCAATAAGCTGGAGTGCCTCGTAACGGTTGCATGAAACGAGTGGCCTCTTTATTGTGGATCAGCGTTTCCACCTCTTCTTTATTCTGGAGCATTTTATTGGAAATGTGCCGTCCATCTTTGGTCGTCGGTTTTCCTTTTCGTGTTTGAATAGACATGCTGCTGTTGGCCATGTGGGTCTCAGTGATAAACTGAGCAAAGAAAAGATAACTCTGGTCTGCCGCAAACCTAGTGTCTACTGAGAAAAGACGTACATTGAAATACATACTTGGAGACAGCTTGACTCGTCTGACTTCATCCAAGGTGTTTCTTCCAGTGGGGAATTGGACTGGGTAAGCCATGGATTCAAGTCTGGGAACACTGAAGAAGGAAACAGGTTTGTTTCCTTGGGCAGGAGCAATGCTGAAAATTCCGTCTCCATAAGATAATACTTCTTGTCCCAGGTCCGGGGGTTGCATGCAGGTGTCTAAGATTAAACCAGGCCGAAGCGCTTGATGCTCTTCTCCTATGTGCTCAGGTTGCTGGTCTGTTGCTGCACTTGAATCAGTGTCAGATTCAGGGATCGACTCCTGGGTTGGCTCATCCTGTTGAAAATCACAGGCAGCACTTTGATTTATTGTAACATCCCTGTAATCGGGATGGGTCTGTTTAAGTGTTGTCAGACCAGCCAGAACATTCTTCATGTTAACAGTGTAAAAGTACTGATGTCCTTTGAATGTTATTTTTCTTTTCAGCTTGACCTGTAAGAGCTGGGCTTCTGTGTTGGGCCGTGGGAGACTGTTTACAGTTGTTTCCATATCAGAAGGAACACATACAACTGCTCCATGCACTGCTTTTTGCTGTCCTTTTGGCAATGACACGATCTTTGCAAATGGGATAATTTTTGCAATAATCTGCCTTTCTAGCACATTCAGCTCAGCAAGCTCTGGGGGAATGGGTGACAGATGCAAGCCATTTGCAGCAGCAATTGGTGGCATCCCTCCTCTGAATAGGTGGTTGTCACATGTGAAGCAGATCCATTCCTGCATCCTCTCCTTAGGTACAGAACATGGGGCAGAGCATGCAGATCCACAGATGTGAACATATGTTCCCGTTAAGCACTCAGTCACCACTTCCCTGTTCTTTGTATACTTACCTCTGTTACAATGCTTTACTTGACCTGGGAAAAGAGCTCTGTGACACACCGTGCAGACATATGTGGGTCCATGGCGAATTTTATCGTGAAACTTTTGTATTGCAGCTTTTATTTCTTGAGTCATCAGGGGCTGTGGAGTTTTGTGGTATAAGATGACATTTCTTTTGTACTTTCTTCTGATTCGCAGAGCATGATGTAGTATCTGGCTTCTGGAAAGAATGTTGTTTGACATCCTTATTTTGTTGTTGGAAGCACTATTTTTAATTTTTTGGACACGATAATCAGGCTGTTTATGGTACTTTTCCTTCATTGATTCCCGCATTTTCATTTTTTGTTGGCTTCTGAAGATTGGATCATCTCTGTATCGAGTTCTTATGTATGCTTTTTGCTGGTTTTTGAAGACTGGATCATCTCTGTACCGAGTTCTTATGTATGCTTTTTGCTGGTTTTTGAAGACTGGATCATCTCTGTACCGAGTTCTTATGTATGCTTTTTGCTGGTTTTTGAAGACTGGATCATCTCTGAATCGAGTCCTTATGTATGCTTTTTGCTGGTTTTTGAAGACTGGATCATCTCTGAATCGAGTCCTTATGTATGCTTTTTGCTGGTTTTTGAAGACTGGATCATCTCTGTATCGAGTTCTTCTATACTTAGCAATGTATGATTTATGCCTGGCTCTGAAGTCAAGTAAAAAGTTATATTTGAACTTGATGTAATTTTTTTGTCTTGTTTTGAAAGCATCATCTACCTTGTATCTGTTTCTCATGTGATCCCTTCTCTGGGACTGTTGAAGATAATATTTTTCTTTTAAAGCCTGTAGCTTTTTGTTCCTAAATGTAGGGGATGTATTGTATCTTTGTTTTTCAGATGCACTTTGTCTAATTTTTGTAGTAGTGTTTTGTTTCTGCTGTGATTTGAGCCTGTCCTTAATTTTTCTTCTCTTGGCTTTTTCAACTTTTGTCACCTGAGGGACTTTTGGAGGAATTTCTTCTACTACATTTGTCATTTCTCTCAACCATGGAGACATTTCCTCTTCATCAAAATCTTTGTCTGGTTTTCCAACAGGTGGACTTGCTTTGGCTGTGGGACTAACTTCCTCAAAAACATTGTCCATTTTTTTCAACCATGGAGGCATTTTGTTTTCATTCAAATCATTCTCTGGTTTTCTGACAGTTGGATTTGCATGTGTGGGGCGAAGTGAAACATTTTGAAATGTCAAGGCCTGAGGAAGGTCATCATTACCATTATTCCTGACAAAACCCACTGGTACAAACTCATAGGTGGCATTCGGGCCACGGTTTTGAAACAGCCGTTGCAGATGTTTCAGCATGGCAGTTCGGTTGCTGAAAGTCATCATTATTGCAGTGCCATAGGGCTGGGGCAGACCTGCAGAATTTCTTGAGTGGGAATCAAAAACTCCAAACCTGCCATCTCTGTCCCTGAAAATTGCAATGCACTCT
Organism: Fundulus diaphanus; assembly: GCA_037039145.1. Lineage (NCBI taxonomy): Eukaryota > Metazoa > Chordata > Actinopteri > Cyprinodontiformes > Fundulidae > Fundulus > Fundulus diaphanus. The sequence goes on from CM073122.1 coordinate 59,888,798, forward strand.
GGAGTCACCAGAAGAAATGCATGGGTGACATTTTCTGATAGACACCGCAGTTCTTCACCAACAGACAAAGCCATTTGCCGAGACCTTTGAGGGCTTTCAGAAGGAGCAAAGACACGACCAACCCTTAAACCTGTTGTGTGTACTTCATAAAGGTTTCTGTCTGTCATTACATTCCTAGGCATCTCTTCAAATGTTAAGTGGTTATCTTCAAAAGTTCCATCCCTCAATAGCTGTTGTTTAGTGGCAACATAAAGTTTATCATCTTTCATGATCACTCTGTCTAGTAACATTGTGTTAAACTCTAACCCCTCATTGTGGTAAGCTAAAAATGTTAGAGCCATGCATGTGCACTGGTGATTGCGTGAAAACTTATCATATCTTTTGTCGGCTTGGGAATGTGTAGCCCTCACAGACAGGACAGGTGGACCACTGACACAGGGTTCCAACACAGAAGCCTGTAACAAAAGAAAATTTAACAAATTCAGTATTTGTGTTATTATTCACCGTTGTTATGACTACACACACCAAGAACACAAAAAATACTATTAAAGATAAAAAGATTGTGCAATGTGTGTAATTTAATACAGTTCATCTATATAGGGCCAATTCACAAGAAATCACTACTTAAGAGACTTTACGAAAAAAGAAATTAAGTATGTATGGAGTACCTTCTGGCCACCACCGACGACCGTTCCGTGGAAGGTGTGTGAAGCACTCTGACCAGGCCCCTTGCCGTCCACAACAAGCCTCGGGAAGGGATGTCTAGCCGAGACATGGGGAGAAGCAGGCACAGGGCGCATAACAGAGACAGAAGAGGGTGACGCAGGGACGGTGCATGAAGGTGAGACAGACAGAGGTGGAAAATCAGACAACGAGACGGGGGGACAAGCAGGCACAGGGCGCATAACAGAGACAGAAGAGGGTGACGCAGGGACGGTGCATGAAGGTGAGACAGACAGAGGCGGAAAATCAGGCAACGAGACGGGGGGACAAGCAGGCACAGGGCGCATAACAGAGACAGAAGAGGGTGACGCAGGGACGGTGCATGAAGGTGAGACAGACAGAGGTGGAAAATCAGGCAACGAGACGGGGGGACAAGCAGGCACAGGGCGCATAACAGAGACAGAAGAGGGTGATGCAGGGACGGTGCATGAAGGTGAGACAGACAGAGGTGGAAAATCAGGCAACGAGACGGGGGGACAAGCAGGCAACGAGACGGGGGGACAAGCAGGCAACAAGACGGGGGGACAAGCAGGCAACGAGACTGGGGGACAAGCAGGCACAGGGCGCATAACAGAGACAGAAGAGGGTGACGCAGGGACGGTGCATGAAGGTGAGACAGACAGAGGTGGAAAATCAGGCAACGAGACGGGGGGACAAGCAGGCACAGGGCACAAAACAGAGACAAAAGAGGGTGACGCAGGGACGGTGCATGAAGGTGAGACAGACAGAGGTGGAAAATCAGGCAACGAGACGGGGGGACAAGCAGGCACAGGGCGCATAACAGAGACAGAAGAGGGTGACGCATGGACGGTGCATGAAGGTGAGACAGACTGAGGTTGAAAATCAGGCAACGAGACGGGGGAACAAGCCGGCAACGAGACGGGGGGACAAGCCGGCAACGAGACGGGGGGACAAGCCGGCAACGAGACGGGGGGACAAGCCGGCAACGAGACGGGGGGACAAGCCGGCAACGAGACGGGGGGAAAAGCCGGCAACGAGACGGGGGGACAAGCCGATAGAGGTGGAAAAGCAGACAGAGCTAGAGACTCAGACACAGGCGCACTTAACTGAAGTTGCGTGGAGACCGCACCCCACAGCAACTTAGCAAGAACCTCCATCCCAGGTGCGTCACTCAGATGAACCTGAAACGCAGTTATAGAAAATATTTTATTATAGACAGGAAGTGTAAGTCCAATGTTGTTGTTTAAAAATAAAAAATATAACTTACACCATCCCTACTCCACATGTCCAGGTGGCTGAGAGGGAAGTGCTCAGTGACCGGTAGGTACCGAACACCTAGACAGAAAAAGAAAAACATTGTTATTCCTAATGTCAACCAGGCTAACATTGTATTGTTGAAAGATTATACAGACTTGGCAATGAAAGAGTGTTTTTTGGGTAAATTCAGTATAAAAGTTATGTTTTACAAAACCACTTAAGTACCCAGTCCCTCCCAAAAAAGAAATAAATTTTTTTTATTCTTTTTCCCCCAGATAACAATGCTATACTTGGTAACATATAATGGATATGACAAAAGTTTTACTGTAAACACAGATTGTTTACAACACTTACTTCTCTTGGCTGCTACACGGCTGTACTCCTGTCGCAGGAGTGCCTGCTCCCTCTCCTCGACGATGAGCCGTGGTGGGAAGTCCAAAACAACCACCTTTTAATTTCAAACAAAACAGAAGAAGCAAATTAACATGTCATATTTTCAGATGTAATCGATTAGAAATAAATGTAGTGGGTAATAAACTTACATTAGCACAGAGGTTGCTTATGGTATGTAACAAAGAGTCGAAGTCCCGTCCCGCCTCCTGGAAGGTCGTGCTAGAACTCAAGTTGTTGCTGGGCGCCAGAAGACAGATGACGTCTGGGGTCCGAGGCAGAATCGTATCCAGTACCTCACGTCGCAACTCGTCTGCAGAGGCTCCAGGAGAAGACAGCACCCCTAAGGACAAAGTACTCCCTGGCATGGTGACAAACCCATCCACAATAGCTCGCAAATGGGAATCGCCAACCAATAGAGCAAACTAAAAAAAAAAAAAAAAAAGGTTTAATGGATATTGATTCAACATTAAGATTAGTTTATGATATGGCTATCCGAGGTCAGGTCATGGGGGAAGCAGCTTCAGTAGGGAGGCCAAGATGGCCGTGTCCCCAGCTACTTGGGTCATGTGCTACAGGGGAATCCCAAGACGTTCCCAGCGGTTTCTGTCACAACCCAAAGCTCATGACAATAGATGAGGGCAGGAACATAGAACAACAGTTAAATAAAGATCTTAGCATTTTGGCTCAACTCTATTTTCACCACAACGGACCAATAAAGCACCCATTTCACAGCAGAGTCAGCACAAATGCACCGGTCAATCTCCCATTCATCTTCTCCCCCAAATCCTGAACAATACCTCAAATCAAAATAAAAAATAAAAAAATACATATATATAATACCTTTTTCTCTGGAGCCTCGGCTAGGAGCACGAACTTACGCCTACGTCTGGTTACGCGTGAATAGCCCCACTGCATGACACGATGCCGATACCCCGTCCCTTGACCTGTTTGGAGACACATACGTTAAGATCAAACCTTCAGGTCTTTGAGAATTAAAGAAATTCTACAATGTTCTCTACATACGAGACCCAAGGGGGGTCGATGGCCCACGAAGTTCCTCCTGGCACACCATGGGACATGTCTACGAAAGAAATGTTTTTAAATAGATGTTTAGATCAACTGCGAAATAAACTGGATTTGTTTGTTGCAAATAAATTAGCAAACATTTTTCATGGACATACCTGGTCTGGGGGCCCGAACGCCATCAGTAGGGGTTTCTAAAGACAGAAATGAGTAACATGAGTAAAGAATGAATTTAACAATAAGACATTGAAAACTAAAATGATAGTTATACCTTCTTCTCTGGAGACTGAGTGGGGGACCAGGCCTGCGGGGTGGGTTGGGGTGTCGTGAGCTATAGACAGAAATATTTGCAATCATGCCTAAGGCCAAAACTACCAACATTTACTGAAATGGTAAGAGAACAAAAAAAGATAATACTCCAATGTATAATTGATATACCTTGGCGATATCTGGCTCAGGGTCCATCCTTCTCCATCTGATCTTTGCTGCCTCCGACCGACGCCCTCTTCGTGGCATTCTGTCAAATCACAGCAAAAGAGAACTGGGGGGAAAAAGTTGTTATTCAAATCAGAAGCAAAAATAAAGTCAAATGTAGTACAAATATTTTGCTTGATAGAAAGATAGAAGTAAGTTAATCAAATTTATCAGTGTGTGTGTGTATGTTTTTGTGTTAAAATAATTCTGTTGTGTAAATGTGTAGATTATGTTTTTGTCTAAATAAATTTAGAATTAAGAGGTAAGTGTATTTATGAGCTCTTGATGCAGGTGAGTTTCACAGCAGGTAGCAGTGGAAAACGTCCAAATCGCAGTCTGGCACACGTGAAAGGCTGTAATAAGAAAAGCAGAGTTTGGTTTAAGGATGCTTAAAAAAAAAAAAAAATCAATTCAAAATAGAGATGTTAAAAGCATAAGCTAAAATAAAGCAAAAAATGACATTGTAAACTATGGAAACTAGTGCATACAAAAGGACATCAAACATCTCTTTTAAAAGAGGAGAAGGAAATTGATAAAAACAGGAGAAAAGGCCACTGTCAAGATGACAGTCAAGAAATCTGTGGAGGGTACACAAGAGGACCTTATTGAGCTCTTCCACAGTTGTATAAAAATATTTAAAATGCATTACTTTAATATCAAGCAGCAGTATGCTTTCTGTCGTGAGCTGAGGAACAACATGTCAGGGGAAGAGGCTTTGCTACATGTTGACTTTTCAGACAACTACAACTGTAAATACAGTTCTCAGGTTCATGCAGTCCACTTTGGGGCTTCACACCAGCAGGCCACCCTTTATACAGGTGTGTTGTATGTTGGTGGACACCTATAGGCTGTGTGCTTTAGCACCATTTGCCCCAGTAGGTATAAAAGTCCTCCAGCAATTCCACCCCCACAAAATGTTACAAAGCGCCACGCGGAAGTCTTTAAAGAGGTGTGGAACCGACTCACAATATGAACTTAATGAGACAAAAGGCACATTTATGCATATATACAGACACACACACTGATACAGGAACACGTGCTAAATCACTTTAACATGGACACAAACACAAGCATTTATAAAAGATACAAAATCTTTCACTGTCTGATCACTATTGTCATTCATATCGGTACAACAAATTAATGGGAGGGCACAAATGTGTGTATTTATGTCACTTTTCATTTTAAAATGATTGAATTAGTATGGGGGACATCTGACCTATGTGAAAATGTGGATTTCTATCCCAATTTATTTTATGATAATATTCAGAGAGCCTTCAAAGTGTCCATAACGGGGTTGAGGAATTAGAGTGACTAATCTTCTTGAAATGATGATCAAAGCTGATAGAAGACTAATGCCTGAGATGGGAAAATATGTTTTTCTGAAAGTTAAATATATCCTTAATCATATAAGATATACATAGAAACAATACTTTTGGGTACAAATGTGAAAATATCACAGTCCAATTTTACCCAGCCTCATAGAATGACTCATATACCAACAAAATATATTAATACAAATAGTATTTAAAAACAAGCACCATTTATTCATGCTTCAGCTTCATGTAGAAATTGTTAAATATTCAAAAAGTATCAGGTCATGTAAAACTGCAGTGCATGAACTATTGTAAGAAAGGCCATACCGTTTCTGGATAAATGCATATTGTGTGAGTAAAGTTCTGTTTGGTTTTATGTGCTTTTCCTTGTAAATTAGAAATGTCCCATGCTCCTGAATGCACCATAGACTTCTGACGCTGGCGAACGCGTCACACTGGTCTGAGAACACAGCACGTGACCGCGAATTTTTCAGACAGCCAAAAAATATATGCCGGCGTCTATTTTACAAACACCTATCGAGTACAATGCCTCGTATTACCACCATTACTTACATTTATATGATTGTGGTGTCGCAGCTCCGGCTGTCTCGGCTGAATTTTTCGCCATTATTTTCAAAATGGGAATATCTTCCCGACGTCCTTAGCCCCTCCCTTTCCGCTTTGTAGTCAAGATGGCGTCCGTTTAGTGCGCGTAGGGTCCATCGTTACACACTGTATTTTGTGGCCGTTTTTAGGGGGTCATCCGGGTACTTTCAGTGCACTGACTTTGTGTTATCTACACTACCTACTTAAAACTAAGTGTTCGAAGTGTAGAAGTAGGCGGAATGAGACACAGCCACTGCCTTGCCGTTTTTAAAACTCACGTCGGCTGGCACGGTTTATTGTTCTGTGTGTATGACAAATTACAATACACATCAGTGTTTCCCCCAGAAATTTGCTTACGTAAGGCGGTAAGTTGTTGGTCCGGCGGGGCGGGGAGAGACAGGCTTTGCACGATTACTTTTTGCCTGTTTTTCCCTGCCATTCACTATATGCACGCACGAAAGCAACAACAAAAAAACGCGTGTTACCGATGGTCGTCCAAGCTTTGCGCGGATGACCGGGGGGAGACAGGCTTTGCGCGATTACTTTTTGCCTGTTTTTCCCCTGCCATTCACTATATGCAGGCGGTAAAGCAACAACAAAAAACGCGTGTTACCGTAAAATCGAGGAATGTTAATATGCAAAATTCCTGCAAATTAACCCACGCACCGTTTCTCATATAGCACTTTATAAAAAACGGAATATCACAATACAGTTTAACTTCCTCAAAACACACACCAAGCAAACAAGCCTACGCGGTTTTAGTTATATTGTACTGCGATAAAAACAAGTAAAACAACAGATTTCATGGAGAGCACCGCTTACCTGGGCGGCTTACGTCGAATCTTCTTCTTCTTCTTCTTCTTCTTCTTGAGTTTATTTGCGGTTGGCAAACTTCTTCTTCTTCTTCTTGATTTTATTGGCGGTTGGCAACAAACTTAAAGCAGCATTACCGCCACCTACTGGTATGGAGTGTGGTTCGAAATGGACTATCAACTTATATAAGTATTTGTATCTTCCTACTCCTACCTTTAATATATAATTTAACTAAATGAATTTCCTATTTATATATACCTACATACTGTCATCTATTTTTATATATATCTTTTTAATCCACCCCCCTAGATCATGCACCCATTCACACACACACACCTATTTTAATCATATTCTTTGAAATAATTTCGTTTTCTTTATTTGTATATGTTTACTCCCCAAATTCTTCCTCAAAATATCTATCAAATTAATATTTTCCTTAATACATTCAAACTCTCCTTTCATACACCTTCTTTCTCTTTCATACTTATGGCATTCTAACATAAAATTTTTTATCGTTTCATATCTGTCACAATAATCACATTTTCTATTATTATGCTTTTGTATTTTAAAAAGTGTATAATTAAGATCTGTATGCCCTAATCTTAATCTTGTTATCACCCTTCCCTCCTTTCTATTTCTTCTTTCATTTCTTTTCTCTCCTACTATTTTATAAAACCATCTTCCTGTTTTTTCTTCATCCCACCTTTTTTGCCATTTTTCCATCAGTTTTTCTTTAACCATACTCTTTCCCTCATATTTACTTGTTTTAACTTTAAAACTAATATTATTATGAATTACCCTTTTTGCCATATTATCTGCCCTCTCATTTCCTTCTACCCCTATATGCGCTGGAATCCATACAAATACAACTACCAGCCCCATATACTGTATTCTATACAATGTATATAATATTTCTAATAATATATCCATCCTACTATCTGATTGAAAATGTTTTAAACTTAATAATGCTGAACTTGAATCTGAACATATCACTGTTTTTAATGGTTTTATTTCTTCCACCCATTGCAAGGCTAACAATATTGCCAACATTTCTCCTGTGTATACTGATAACCAATCTGTGCTCCGTTTTCCTATTTTTACATCGAATTCTGGCACCACAAAAGCTACTCCTATCTTCCCATTTATCTTTGACGCATCTGTATAAATTTATATATAAATATATATATACATACACATATATATATATATATATATATATACACATACACATATATATATATATATATATATATATATATATATATATATATATATATAGATATATATATATATATATACACACATATATATATATATATATATATATATATATATATATATATATATATATATATATATATATGTATGTGACACACCACACAGCACCATCAAATGGCAAAAGATGGCCTGGAACTGGCTGGAACAGGGGTTATTATTCCAGCCTCCTACAAGACACACAATCATATTAACATACTGTGTTTCAGAGCTCCTAAACTGATGTTGAGGGATGATACTTTCAGACAGGAGTAGTTTGTAAATTTGTGTCTGAAAAGGTGCAATCTCCGTATTTTGATCTGAGAGAGCTCCTAAACTGATGTTGAGGCATGATACTTTCAGACAGGCGTAGTCTGTAAATTTGTGTCTGAAAAGGTGCAATCTCAGTATTTTGATCTGAGACACAGCCAATGAGGTGATTTCCAACAGCCGACAGTCAAGGGCAAAACTTCGTGTCTGCAAAGCTGCAAACTCTTGTTAGACGCTGCAGCGCTCCAAACTCCGTATTATGCCTGCTAATGAGCTAATTGCCAACAGCCGAGAGGAGAAGGTCTGCTACAAACTCTTGTTAGACGCTGCAGCGCTCCAAACTCCGTATTGTGCCTGCTAATGAGCTAATTGTCAACAGCCGACAGGAGAAAGGTCTGAAGCGAAGCAGTATGAAAAATTGGTGTTATTAAAACATGATTAAATACTTGAATGTAGCATGATAAAATTAAATATGTGAATAAAAAAGTTAAAAGCATGAGGTGAACTGTATTGATTTAAATTGAAAAATCGTTTTTTAAAGCCAAGGGGAAATGAAATATTGGGTGAAAATGTAATTCTCTAAAATTGGTACAGCTTGGATTCGAACTTTCGATCTTCTGCTTCGTAGCCCGACACCTAACCCGCTTGACCAAAACACCAGTGCCGTGCTCAGCCGTGCATTATTGACAGGTCAATTGTGTTAAGAAGTGTTTTTTGCGAATTTTGTTCCAACTGTAAGTCGAAACGGTGTCAAGTACAAAAAGCCCTGATCGCGGCGTCGAGACGAACGTTTCCATATATAGTATGTGGGGGTAGACCCTACGGTTCGGGCTGTATTAACGGTGACGGAAGATTAATAAACAATAATAATAATAACTAGAAACATTCAACTTCTGAAGAAGTTGAAGAAGGCGCCCGCCTGGTGGTGCGTATAACTGAAGTAATTTAATTGTTACTTGTAAAAAAAAAAAAAAAAAAAAAAATTTGGGGGCCCCCCCATTGCTCCGGTGGGCCCAAGCGGCCCCTTAGTACGCCTATGGCTTTGACCGGCCCTGGCTGGCTGTCTGCAGGACGGAAAACAACTGCAGCTTACTCGCTCGACTTGGGGAGGGTTTGGGGTTGTTGCCGGTCTGAGGTGATTTGCGAAAAATCTATAAGACCTACACCAATGAGGGTTACATTTTCTGAATCCAGGCAGAAATACCTACGTTTTGATGTATAATTTGTGCACATAGAGTGAAAATTGAGCAAGTAGGCAAAAGTTGTTTGGTGTTTTTTGGAGAATTTTGTCACCATGGTAACTGAAAATGGCGTGATGAGAAAACGATAAAAGATATCCACATTCTGTTTGCACTTCTGAATAGTTCAAAGATATATCTACAAACTGGAAGTTAAACAATGTTCGTAGGTGAAAGCATGAGGACACAGTAGAGCGTTGAAAATTGCCATTTTTCTGTGTTTTTTTGCAAATGTTGTTCCAACCGTAACTGGAAATGACGTCAAGTGCAAAAAGCCTGCATCGCGTCGTCGAGACGAACGTTTCGATATATAGTAAGTGGGGGTACACCCTACGGTTCGGCCTGTAAAAATTTGGGGGCCCCCCCCATTGCACCGGTGGGCCCAAGCAGCCCCTTAGTACGCCTATGGCTTGACCGGCTCTGGATGGATGGCTGCAGCACAAAAAAACCCCAAACAACTCGCTGAATTTGGGGAAGGTTTGGGGTTGTTGCCGGTCTGAGGTGATTTGCGAAAATTCTATAAGTCCTACACCAATGAGGGTTACATTTCCTGAATCCAGACAAGAAGACCTACGTTTTGATGTATAATTTGTGCATGTAGAGTGAAAATTGAGTGAGTAGGCTCAAGTTGTTCGTTGTTTTTTGCATAATTTTGACTTTGGGGTTGCTGCCGATCTGAGGTGATTTGCGAAAAATCTATAAGACCTACACCAATAAGGGTTACATTTCCTGATTCCAGACAAAACTACCTACGTTTTGATGTATAATTTGTGCATGTAGAGTGAAAATTGAGCAAGTAGGCTAAAGTTGTTTGTTGGTTTCTGGATAATTTTGTCACCAGGGTAGGTGAAAATGGCGTGATGAAAAAAATCTATAAGTCCTACAGCAATGAGGGTTACATTTTCTGAATCCAGACAGAAATACCTACGTGTTGATGTATAATTTGTGCACGTAGAGTGAAAATTGAGCGAGTAGGCTAAAGTTGTTTGGTGTTTTTCGCATAAGTTTCACTTTGGGGTTGTTGCCGGTCTGAGGTGATGTGCAAGAAATCTAAAAGACCTACACCAATGAGGGTTACATTTCCTGAATCCAGACAGAAATACCTACGTGTTGATGTATAATTTGTGCACGTAGAGTGAAAATTGAGCAAGTAGGCTAAAGTTGTTCTGTGTTTTTTGGAGAATTTTGTCACCATGGTAACTGAAAATGGCGTGATGAGAAAACGATAAAAGATATGCACATTCCGTTTTCACTTCTGAATAGTTCAAAGATATATCTACAAACTGGAAGTTAAACGATGTTCGTAGGTGAAAGCATGACGACACAGTAGAGTGTTGAAAATGACCATTTTTCGGTGGTTTTTTGCGAATTTTGTTCCAACCGTAAGTCGAAATGCCGTCAAGTACAAAAAGCCCTGATCGCGGCGTCGAGACGAACGTTTCGATATATAGTATGTGGGGGTAGACCCTACGGTTCGGGCTGTATTAACGGTGACGGAAGATTAATAAACAATAATAATTATAAAGAAATCCTTATTAGGTGCATAGCATAAGGCCTCCGCCATGCATTTTCAATGCATAGGCGGGCGCCTAATAAAGAAATCCTTATTAGGTGCATAACATAAGGCCTCCGCCATGCATTTTCAATGCATAGGCGGGCGCCTAACTAGAAACGTTCAACTTCTGAAGAAGTTGAAGAAGGCGCCCGCCTGGTGGTGCGTATAACTGAAGTAATTTGATTATTACTTGTTAAAAAAAAAAAAAAAAAAAGGAAAATTTGGGGGCCCCCCCCCATTTCACCGGTGGGCCCAAGCGGCCCCTTAGTACGCCTATGGCTTTGACCAGCCCTGGCTGGCTGTCTGCAGCACAAAAAAACCCCAAACAACTCGCTGAATTTGGGGAGGGTTTGGGGTTGTTGCCGGTCTGAGGTGATTTGCGAAAAATCTACAAGTCCTACACCAATGAGGGTTACATTTCCTGAATCCAGACAAGAAGTCCTACGTTTTGATGTATAATTTGTCTACGTAGAGTGAAAATTGAGCGAGTAGGCTAAAGTTGTTTGGTGTTTTTTGGAGAATTTTGACTTTGGGGTTGTTGCCGGTCTGAGGTGATTTGCAAGAAATCTAAAAGACCTACACCAATGAGGGTTACATTTCCTGAATCCAGACAGAAATACCTACGTTTTGATGTATAATTTGTCTACGTAGAGTGAAAATTGAGCGAGTAGGCTCAAGTTGTTTGGTGTTTTTTGGAGAATTTTGTCACCATGGTAACTGAAAATGGCGTGATGAGAAAACGATAAAAGATATCCACATTCCGTTTGCACTTCTGAATAGATCAAAGATATATCTACAAACTGGAAGTTAAACGATGTTCGTAGGTGAAAGCATGAGGACACAGTAGAGCGTTGAAAATGGCCATTTTTCTGTGTTTTTTTTGCAAATTTTGTTCCAACCGTAACTGGAAATGACGTCAAGTACAAAAAGCCTGCAGCGCGTCGTTGAGACGAACGTTTCGATATATAGTAAGTGGAGGTACACCCTATGGTTCGGCCTGTAAAAATTTGGGGGCCCCCCCATTGCACCGGTGGGCCCAAGCGGCCCCTTAGTATGCCTATGGCTTTGACCGGCTCTGGCTGGCTGGCTGTCTGCAGCACAAAAAAACCCCAAACAACTCGCTGAATTTGGGGAAGGTTTGGGGTTGTTGCCGGTCTGAGGTGATTTGCGAAAATTCTATAAGTCCTACACCAATGAGGGTTACATTTCCTAAATCCAGACAAGAAGACCTACGTTTTGATGTAAAATTTGTGCATGTAGAGTGAAAACTGAGCGAGTAGGCTCAAGTTGTTCGTTGTTTTTTGCATAATTTTGACTTTGGGGTTGCTGCCGGTCTGAGGTGATTTGCGAAAATTCTATAAGTCCTACACCAATGAGGGTTACATTTCCTGAATCCAGACAAGAAGACCTACGTTTTGATGTATAATTTGTGCATGTAGAGTGAAAATTTAGCAAGTAGGCTAAAGTTGTTTGTTGGTTTCTGGATAATTTTGTCACCAGGGTAGGTGAAAATGGCGTGATGAAAAAAATCTATAAGTCCTACAGCAATGAGGGTTACATTTTCTGAATCCAGACAAAAATACCTACGTTTTGATGTATAATTTGTCTACGTAGAGTGTAAATTGAGCGAGTAGGCTAAAGTTGTTTGGTGTTTTTTTCGCATAAGTTTGACTTTGGGGTTGTTGCCGGTCTGAGGTGATTTGCGAAAAATCTAAAACACCTACACCAATGAGGGTTACATTTCCTAAATCCAGGCAGAAATACCTACGTTTTGATGTATAATTTGTGCACGTAGAGTGAAAATTGAGCAAGTAGGCAAAAGTTGTTTGGTGTTTTTTGGAGAATTTTGTCACCATGGTAACTGAAAATGGCGTGATGAGAAAACAATAAAAGATATCCACATTCCGTTTGCACTTCTGAATAGTTCAAAGATATATCTACAAACTGGAAGTTAAACAATGTTCGTAGGTGAAAGCATGACGACACAGTAGATCGTTGAAAATTGCCATTTTTCTGTGTTTTTTTGCAAATGTTGTTCCAACCGTAACTGGAAATGACGTCAAGTACAAAAAGCCTGCAGCGCGTCGTTGAGACGAACGTTTCGATATATAGTAAGTGGAGGTACACCCTATGGTTCGGCCTGTAAAAATTTGGGGGCCCCCCCATTGCACCGGTGGGCCCAAGCGGCCCCTTAGTATGCCTATGGCTTTGACCGGCTCTGGCTGGCTGGCTGTCTGCAGCACAAAAAAACCCCAAACAACTCGCTGAATTTGGGTAAGGTTTGGGGTTGTTGCCGGTCTGAGGTGATTTGCGAAAATTCTATAAGTCCTACACCAATGAGGGTTACATTTCCTAAATCCAGACAAGAAGACCTACGTTTTGATGTAAAATTTGTGCATGTAGAGTGAAAACTGAGCGAGTAGGCTCAAGTTGTTCGTTGTTTTTTGCATAATTTTGACTTTGGGGTTGCTGCCGGTCTGAGGTGATTTGCGAAAATTCTATAAGTCCTACACCAATGAGGGTTACATTTCCTGAATCCAGACAAGAAGACCTACGTTTTGATGTATAATTTGTGCATGTAGAGTGAAAATTTAGCAAGTAGGCTAAAGTTGTTTGTTGGTTTCTGGATAATTTTGTCACCAGGGTAGGTGAAAATGGCGTGATGAAAAAAATCTATAAGTCCTACAGCAATGAGGGTTACATTTTCTGAATCCAGACAAAAATACCTACGTTTTGATGTATAATTTGTCTACGTAGAGTGTAAATTGAGCGAGTAGGCTAAAGTTGTTTGGTGTTTTTTTCGCATAAGTTTGACTTTGGGGTTGTTGCCGGTCTGAGGTGATTTGCGAAAAATCTAAAACACCTACACCAATGAGGGTTACATTTCCTAAATCCAGGCAGAAATACCTACGTTTTGATGTATAATTTGTGCACGTAGAGTGAAAATTGAGCAAGTAGGCAAAAGTTGTTTGGTGTTTTTTGGAGAATTTTGTCACCATGGTAACTGAAAATGGCTTGATGAGAAAACAATAAAAGATATCCACATTCCGTTTGCACTTCTGAATAGTTCAAAGATATATCTACAAACTGGAAGTTAAACAATGTTCGTAGGTGAAAGCATGACGACACAGTAGATCGTTGAAAATTGCCATTTTTCTGTGTTTTTTTGCAAATGTTGTTCCAACCGTAACTGGAAATGACGTCAAGTGCAAAAAGCCTGCATCGCGTCGTCGAGACGAACGTTTCGATATATAGTAAGTGGGGGTACACCCTACGGTTCGGCCTGTAAAAATTTGGGGGCCCCCCCATTGCACCGGTGGGCCCAAGCAGCCCCTTAGTACGCCTATGGCTTTCACCGGCCCTGGATGGATGGCTGCAGCACAAAAAAAAACCCAAACAACTCGCTGAATTTGGGGAAGGTTTGGGGTTGTTGCCGGTCTGAAGTGATTTGCGAAAATTCTATAAGTCCTACACCAATGAGGGTTACATTTCCTGAATCCAGACAAGAAGACCTACGTTTTGATGTATAATTTGTGCATGTAGAGTGAAAATTGAGCGAGTAGGCTCAAGTTGTTCGTTGGTTTTTGCATAATTTTGACTTTGGGGTTGCTGCCGGTCTGAGGTGATTTGCGAAAAATCTATAAGACCTACACCAATAAGGGTTACATTTCCTGATTCCAGACAAAACTACCTACGTTTTGATGTATAATTTGTGCATGTAGAGTGAAAATTGAGCAAGTAGGCTAAAGTTGTTTGTTGGTTTCTGGATAATTTTGTCACCAGGGTAGGTGAAAATGGCGTGATGAAAGAAATCTATAAGTCCTATAGCAATGAGGGTTACATTTTCTGAATCCAGACAAAAAGACCTATGTTTTGATGTATAATTTGTCTACGTAGAGTGTAAATTGAGCGAGAAGGCTAAAGTTGTTTGGTGTTTTTCGCATAAGTTTCACTTTGGGGTTGTTGCCGGTCTGAGGTGATTTGCAAGAAATCTAAAAGACCTACACCAATGAGGGTTACATTTCCTGAATCCAGACAGAAATACCTACATGTTGATGTATAATTTGTGCACGTAGAGTGACAATTGAGCGAGTGGGCTAAAGTTGTTTGGTTAATTTTGTCACCATGGTAACTTAAAATGGCGTGATTAGAAAACGATAAAAGATATCCACATACCGTTTGCACTTCTGAATAGTTCAAAGATATATCTACAAACTGGAAGTTAAACGATGTTCGTAGGTGAAAGCATGACGACACAGTAGAGTGTTGAAAATGACCATTTTTCGGTGGTTTTTTGCGAATTTTGTTCCAACCGTAAGTCGAAATGCCATCAAGTACAAAAAGCCCTGATCGCGGCGTCGAGACGAACGTTTCGATATATAGTATGTGGGGGTAGACCCTACGGTTCGGGCTGTATTAACGGTGACGGAAGATTAATAAACAATAATAATAATAACTAGAAACGTTCAACTTCTGAAGAAGTTGAAGAAGGCGCCCGCCTGGTGGTGCGTATAACTGAAGTAATTTAATTGTTACTTGTAAAAAAAATAAATAAATAAATAAATAAAAAATTTGGGGGCCCCCCCCATTGCTCCGGTGGGCCCAAGCGGCCCCTTAGTACGCCTATGGCTTTGACCGGCCCTCGCTGGCTGTCTGCAGGACGGAAAACAACTGCAGCTTACTCGCTCAACTTCGGGAGGGTTTGGGGTTGTTGCCGGTCTGAGGTGATTTGCGAAAAATCTATAAGTCCTACACCAATGTGGGTTACATTTCCTGAATCCAGACAAGAAGACCTACGTTCTGATGTATAATTTGTGTACGTACAGTGAAAATTGAGCGAGTAGGCTCAAGTTGTTCGTTGTTTTTTGCATAATTTTGACTTTGGAGTTGCTGTCGGTCTGAGGTGATTTGCGAAAAATCTATAAGACCTACACCAATGAGGGTTACATTTTCTGAATCCAGACAAAAAGACCTACGTTTTGATGTATAATTTGTCTACGTAGATTGAAAATTGAGCAAGTATGCTGAAGTTGTTTGGTCTTTTTCGCATAAGTTTGACTTTGGGGTTGTTGCCGGTCTGAGGTGATTTGCGAAAAATCTAAAACACCTACACCAATGAGGGTTACATTTCCTAAATCCAGGCAGAAATACCTACGTTTTGATGTATAATCTGTGCACGTAGAGTGAAAATTGAGCGAGTAGGCAAAAGTTGTTTGGTGTTTTTTGGAGAATTTTGTCACCATGGTAACTGAAAATGGCGTGATGAGAAAACGATAAAAGATATCCACATTCCGTTTGCACTTCTGAATAGTTCAAAGATATATCTACAAACTGGAAGTTAAACAATGTTCGTAGGTGAAAGCATGAGGACACAGTAGAGCGTTGAAAATTGCCATTTTTCTGTGTTTTTTTGCAAATGTTGTTCCAATCGTAACTGGAAATGACGTCAAGTGCAAAAAGCCTGCATCGCGTCGTCGAGACGAACGTTTCGATATATAGTAAGTGGGGGGTACACCCTACGGTTCGGCCTGTAAAAATTTGGGGGGCCCCCCATTGCACCGGTGGGCCCAAGCAGCCCCTTAGTACGCCTATGGCTTTGACCGGCTCTGGATGGATGGCTGCAGCACAAAAAAAAACCCAAACAACTCGCTGAATTTGTGGAAGGTTTGGGGTTGTTGCCGGTCTGAGGTGATTTGCGAAAATTCTATAAGTCCTACACCAATGAGGGTTACATTTCCTGAATCCAGACAAGAAGACCTACGTTTTGATGTATAATTTGTGCATGTAGAGTGAAAATTGAGCGAGTAGGCTCAAGTTGTTCGTTGTTTTTTGCATAATTTTGACTTTGGGGTTGCTGCCGGTCTGAGGTGATTTGCGAAAAATCTATAAGACCTACACCAATAAGGGTTACATTTCCTGATTCCAGACAAAACTACCTACGTTTTGATGTATAATTTGTGCATGTAGAGTGAAAATTGAGCAAGTAGGCTAAAGTTGTTTGTTGGTTTCTGGATAATTTTGTCACCAGGGTAGGTGAAAATGGCGTGATGAAAAAAATCTATAAGTCCTACAGCAATGAGGGTTACATTTACAGAATCCAGACAAAAAGACCTACGTTTTGATGTATAATTTGTCTACGTAGAGTGTAAATTGAGCGAGTAGGCTAAAGTTGTTTGGTGTTTTTCGCTTAAGTTTCACTTTGGGGTTGTTGCCGGTCTGAGGTGATTTGCAAGAAATCTAAAAGACCTACACCAATGAGGGTTACATTTCCTGAATCCAGACAGAAATACCTACGTGTTGATGTATAATTTGTGCACGTAGAGTGAAAATTGAGCGAGTGGGCTAAAGTTGTTTGGTTAATTTTGTCACCATGGCAACTTAAAATGGCGTGATGAGAAAACGATAAAAGATATGCACATTCCGTTTTCACTTCTGAATAGTTCAAAGATATATCTACAAACTGGAAGTTAAACGATGTTCGTAGGTGAAAGCATGACGACACAGTAGAGTGTTGAAAATGACCATTTTTCGGTGGTTTTTTGCGAATTTTGTTCCAACCGTAAGTCGAAATGCCATCAAGTACAAAAAGCCCTGATCGCGGCGTCGAGACGAACGTTTCGATATATAGTATGTGGGGGTAGACCCTACGGTTCGGGCTGTATTAACGGTACTATAATAATAATAATAATAATAATAATAAAGAAACCCTTATTAGGTGCATAGCATAAGGCCTCCGCCATGCATTTTCAATGCATAGGCGGGCGCCTAACTAGAAACGTTCAACTTCTGAAGAAGTTGAAGAAGGCGCCCGCCTGGTGGTGCGCGTGACCGTCAAAGGCAAAGCTTCCGAGTTCCTTGGTCGTAGGCTTTTATCGCTTGGGGATTTTAAAATCAAATCTTCTGAGTGTGAAAAGGATTTGTCTTTGTCAAAACCAGCCGACAGGAGAAGGTCTGCATCCAAGCAGCATGGAAAATTGGTGTTATTAAAACATGATTAAATACTTCAATGTAGCATGAAAAAATGAAATATGTGAATAAAAATGTTAAAGGCATTACAAACTACTAAAGGAAGTACAAACTCTGTGAAGCAGAAGTTGGTGAGACCTTCCTAGAGCTACTTCCGGTTAGCAACATGTTAAGCGTTAGCCGCTAACATGGTTGTTTCCAGTATGACCGGGTGATTGTACTCTGTTAGTTAGGTCCAAATCCTGTACTGGGAAGTTCCTCAAAAAGGGTGCCAATTAGGGGTGGGTAAAATAATTGAAGAATCGATGCATCGCAATAATTTCACGCAAAATTCATAATCGATTTGGGGGCTCCTCAGAATCGATTCACCTCCTGACACGTTGGGGGCGCTGCGAGTTTGGTCACTGTGCTGAGCACCTGAGCGCATAACAACAGTCATGGCGAGCTTGAAAAAAGAAGAAGAAGGAAAGAAGAAGTCATGGCGAGCAGCTGTAGAAAGCTAACTCCGTCCACTTTTAAGTCAGATGTTTGCGCTCATTTTGCTTTCCCGTCTAAATCTGGAACTCAAGAAGTTGACAAAAGCATGGTGGTATGTAGGCTGTGCCAGAGAGAATTAAAGTACTGCAGCAACACGATAAATCTGCGCAACCACTTAACCAGATACCACGCAGATGCTCTACAAAAACCCGAAGCACAACCTGTTGACTCCAAACAGACACAAATCGACAAATCATTCATCTCTAAACTTCCGCCAAGCTCTGCCCGTGCACAGAAAATCACAAAGTCTGTAGCCGTGTTTATTTGCAAGGACCTACGACCGTACAGTGTTGTTGAAAACACGGGTTTTAAGAATATGCTAAAAACACTTGAACCACGTTACGCAATACCAACACCTAAATACATGACAGAAGTCGCTGTGCCATCACTGTATACAGAGGTGAAGACAGACGTTTTGGAGTCATTAAAGTCGGCCGAAAGAGTTGCTCTGACGTGTGATGGCTGGACCTCGAGAGCAACCGACCCCTACGTAACCATAATTTCTCATTTCATATCGAACGAGTGGGAATTGGTGTCAAATGTGCTTCAGACTAGACCCCTTCATGGAAGTCATACAGGTAGCAATATAGCAAACTTGTTGACAGAGGCAATAAATGAATGGGGCATAACCGGAAAAGTGCCTGCTGTTGTTACAGACAACGCGGCTAACATGCTAGAGCTGTCGGTCTCACTGATCTGTTGCATGTTGGCTGCTTTGCCCATGTGCTCAACTTGGCTTGGCAGGCTGCTCTTAAAACCACTGCAGTCACACGGCTTCTGGGCAGAGTGAGGCGCATCTCTGCTTTTTTTCATCGAAGCACTTTGGTCTGTCATGCACTCAAAAAGAATCAAAAGTTGTAGGACCTCCCACAACACAAGTTAGTGACTGATGTCTCTACGAGATGGAATAGCACTTTAGATATGCTGGAGAGATTTTTGGAACAACAACCAGCTGTCTCTGCTGCATTACTTGCACCTGAAGTGCGAAAGCAGGAAAAAGATCTATGCTCCCTTACAGAGACAGACATTACCGCAGCAGAGGATATTGCACAGGCTCTGAAGCCATTAAAGAAAGCCACCTTGGTGATGTCTCAGGAAAGCACCCCAACTCTGTCTGTCATTGCACCTCTAAAAGAAAGACTTCTAGAGGAGATGCAACCATCATCCAGTGACTCTGCAGTGGTGAAGGAAATGAAGACTGCTATGTGCAGGGATCTCCAAAAAAGGTATTAATATATATGTATATAAACTTTTTTGCAACACAAAATTTGCTAATTTTACATGCACTTTATTTTTTAACAAGAATCTCCACGTGCCCACTTAGTCTGTAACCAGAAATGAAGAACTGTACTGTTACAGTACAATTCTTTATTTCTGGCTACAGTACTATAGTTCAGTTTAAGATATGTTAAGCACTAAACTTATTCAGTGTAATTCAGTTGAATACAACCCTATGATTTGTGTTTAAATCTGCACACATATGCACAGATGTTATTGAAATGCATTTTTATTTATATTAGACTTTCAAGAGATAAGCTATGCCTAATTTTATTTTACATGCACTTTATTTTTTATTGTTTATTAAGAACAGTTTTCGACAGTATCGAATGCTGCACTGAGGTCCAATAGAACCAGCACGGTGGTTCTTCCACAGTCTGTATTTATATGGATGTCAGAGAAGTGCATTGTCTAAATTGTTCTTTTTTAACAGTGGTTTGATAATTGCTGTTTTTAGGGACTGGGGGAAAACACCTGACAGAAGGGACGTGTTTATTATCTGGGTCAAATCAGACGCTATGCCAGGTAAAACTTTTTTAAAGAAAGCTGTGGGGAGAACATCAAGGCTGCATGAAGAGGAACTTAGCTGCTGAATGATCTAGGTGACATAGTCACAGCCCAGAGAAGTGCATTGAAGCCTGAGCATGTGAATCAGCTGCTTTTTCTAAACAAGAATCTCCACGTGCCCACTTAGTCTGTAACCAGAAATGAAGAACTGTACGGTTACAGTACAATTCTTTATTTCTGGCTACAGTACTATAGTTCAGTTTAAGATATGTTTAAAAATTAGAGGTTAATTTAAGCTAAGAATGTTTACAAGCACTAAACTTATTCAGTGTAATTCAGTTGAATACAACCCTATGATTTGTGTTTAAATCTGCACACATATGCACAGATGTTATTGAAATGCATTTTTATTTATATTAGACTTTCAAGAGATAAGCTATGCCTAATTTTATTTTACATGCACTTTATTTATTGTTTATTAAGAACAGTTTTCTACTTTAAGCACATTGCATTAACAAGTTTGTTTCTTTGCTCAGAAATGTGATGTTTCAGAAGTTTGTATGAAAATAAATATTTTAAAAATGTCAACATTATATACATTCATTTGTGTCTTCAGAACTTTAAATCAATATCGAATCGAATCGCAACAGCAATAATCGAAATCGAATCGAATCGTGAGGTTCCTAACAATACCCAACCCTAGTGCCAATACTTAATGTCACCAAAGCTCACCAAAGGCCATGTGTCAGATCGGCCTCCTTTAGCAACTAAGCCTCACCAAAAAAAACAGCCGACAGGAGAAGGTCTGCATCCAAGCAGCATGGAAAATTGGTGTTATTAAAAAATGTACACATATATATATATATATATATATATATATATATATATATATATATATACACATACATACACACACACACACTTATATATAATATGATATGAATAACATATAAAATATTTCAGCACATAATTTTCTAGAAGTTGATAGTGTTAGTACATCCACTGACTGTAAAATTACATGTGAAACGTTTTCACATAGCCAGAGAACTGCTTGTTGTTGCAACCAAATTCTATGGGATTCTGTGAGAGTAGGGAGTAGCAAGATGGCGGCCAAATCCATTGGGATTCTGTGAGAGTAGGGAGTAGCAAGATGGCGGCCAGGGACTTCAGTTTTTCGGCAAAATCCGCACTCCAGTGTATAATCGAAATCAGTGAGACAGAACCAAGCAAACGGATTAACAAACGATCGAGCGCACAACTGGCGTTTAGCCTGGAAGGAGAGAAGGTTGCGCACGCGAGCAAACAGAGCCGAGCGCGAGGGTAGTGTTTGAGCACAGTTTGAAAGTTGAGCGCGCATGTCAAGTTTAAACGCTGAATACCTGTCTCGCTGCGCGCTCAGATTGGTTACGACGCTCTCAATTCAGAAGACTTCATATGCTACTATGCTAAACTGCAGTCTCCCCCCCTCCCAACCACCATATTATAAAGACCGCGGGGCGCCAGGCTTTTATTCCCCCCAAGACTCGGAGCAAAAGCAGTCCAGCTGTGAGCTACAGTGCAGCTCCGCAGAAGGCGGGTCTCGTCGGAGCTCTGTGAACGGATCATCCGCAGCCCATATGGGCTTTGTTATTTTTATTTTATTTTTTATTTATTTGGTACAAAGATTTACTCGCCATGTGGTAGCTAACCCTCTGAAATTCACTCGCCAAACGGGAAATTTGGCGAGTGGCGAGTGTTAATTTCGGACCCTGCCTGTCTCGCTGCGCGCTCAATGTGTGTGTGTGTGTGTGTGTGTGTGTGTGTGCGCGGCGCGCTCCGCGCAGCACGGCTTTGCCGACAGACACACACACAGCGGAGGAGAGATCGCTGAAGTGACTTAAGTTATATATTTGCCCCCTAGTAAATAGGGCAGGTGGTAATTATTCTATAAATATTAAAATATAAAAGCTTTCAGCACATGCTGGGGCGGAGGGATATCACATCACATGTGGTATCCCTCCGCCCCTCTGGTCGGTAAAATCCCTGCAAATTCTAATGTAAAAATTTAAAATTTAAAAATAACTTACCAAAAATCCTTGCTCTCATGTCATGTTCAAAACATTCTTCTTCGAAATGGTCACTGCATATGACGTGTTTTCTCTCTGGCAAGCTCTCTTCAAGATGGCAATCCAGCTACGAGCCCGGTTAGCTCATGGAAAGTTGAAATAAGCAATGTTTTTTCCAATTTTACCAGTTGTGTTGGAACATCCAATGGCCATGTACGTGGGCATTGTTGCTGCAGCAATAGCTCTTGCGAATGTCAATGGTGAAGTCCTCTGGTATTCCGAAAAAATTGTTGATCGCAGCTGTGTAAATAGGCTCCGACTCGAGTGGTCAGTTCGGCTCGGGCGCTTCCCGATGACGTCATCATAAGGCAAGTCCATCCAAAACAAACCCGCGGTCTCCATTTGTTACAAATAAAATTTACTTTATTAATTTATGGTTATTTTCCAGTAACGTAATCAAGACATGAAAACTTTTAACATATTTTTGGAATGCTTCTGTGGTAGTCTGACAATTTAATCGGTAATTTTGCCGGATCAAAGTTACATCTTAAGAGAAATTCCTTCCTCCAATTTTTTTCTAAAGTTGTGAAGGGAAAATAAACCATAAACTCTTTTAATTTTTAATAAAAGTCTGCAGCCATTGTAATTTAATCACGGCATTAATCACTTTAAAATCAATAACGTTTGTTCCTCCTTTTTCTACTGATATTGCTATGTTGTTCTTTCTGATCACATGTTTTTTATTATTCCAGAAGAGATTGTGATGAATTTGATTATGTTTTATTGTAGTATTTGGTACATTTAAGATATATGCTGGATAAATTAATCTGGCTATTGATTTAAATTTAAAAAAATCGTTTTTTAAAGCCAAAGGGAAATGAAATATTGTATTTGGTATATTTAAGATATATGCTGGATAAATTAATCTGGCTATTGATTTAAATGAAAAAATCGTTTTTTAAAGCCAAAGGGAAATGAAATATTGGGTGAAAATGTAATTTCCTGAAATTGGCACAGCTTGGAGTCGAACCTACGATCTTCTGCTTTGCAGCCCGACACCTAACCCACTCCCCCACAACACCAGTGCTGTGCTCAGCCGCGCATTTTTGAAAGGTCAACTGTGTTGAAGAAGTGGTTTTTGGTGAATTTTGTTCCAACCGTAAGCCGAAACGGCGTCAAGTACAAAAAGCCCTGATCGCGGCGTCGAGACCAACGTTTCGATATATAGTATGTGGGGGTAGACCCTACGGTTCGGGCTGTATTAACGGTACTATAATAATAATAATAATAATAATAAAGAAACCCTTATTAGGTGCATAGCATAAGGCCTCCGCCATGCATTTTCAATGCATAGGCGGGCGCCTAATAAAGAAATCCTTATTAGGTGCATAACATAAGGCCTCCGCCATGCATTTTCAATGCATAGGCGGGCGCCTAATAATAAAGAAACCCTTATTAGGTGCATAGCATAAGGCCTCCGCCATGCATTTTCAATGCATAGGCGGGCGCCTAATAAAGAAATAGGTGCATAACATAAGGCCTCCGCCATGCATTTTCAATGCATAGGCGGGCGCCTAATAAAGAAATCCTTATTAGGTGCATAACATAAGGCCTCCGCCATGCATTTTCAATGCATAGGCGGGCGCCTAATAAAGAAACCCTTATTAGGTGCATAGCATAAGGCCTCCGCCATGCATTTTCAATGCATAGGCGGGCGCCTAACTAGAATCGTTCAACTTCTGAAGAAGTTGAACCGCCTGGTGGTGCGCATAACCGTCAAAGGCAAAGCTTTCTTAGTTCCTTGGTCGTAGGCTCTCATCGCTTGGGGATTTTAAATCAAATCTTCTGAATGAAAAGGATTTGTCTTCATCAAAACCTGCCGATCGGGAAAACTTTGTGTCTGCAGAGATGCAAACTGCGTATATCGATCCGAGACGCAGCTAATGGGCTAATTGGCGACAGCCGACAGTCAACGTTTGCCATTCATTTGCTATGGTAGTCCTAAAACACTACTGACATAATACACTTTTTGGCCACAAGCGTCATTTTGGGGGTGTTGTTTTCCACCTCTTCTTTTAGAGCCGTTTCTAATAGAAAGAAGAAAAGGCAAAAACGGTCCAAACAAAAGGTTGTAACGTTTACATTTGTAACCTCTGCCTTACATAAACACTAGAATTAAATCTTAATAAATAAAAGTATAGACAATTATTTCAGTAACTCAATTCAGTAAGTGAAATACACTATATACAGGGGTTGGGCAATGAAACTGAAACACCTCTCATTTTAGTGTGGGAGGTTTCATGGCTAAATTGGACCAGCCTGGTGGCCAATCATCATTAATTGCACATTGAACCAATAAGAGCAGAGTGTGAAGGTCCAATTTGCAGGGTAATAGCACAGTTTTGCTCAAAATATTGCAATGAACACAACATTATGGGTGACATGGGTGAATTCAAAGGAGGACAAATTGTTGATGCACATCTCGCTGGATGTGTCAAAACTTTCTTCAATTGAATAAAAACAAAACTGAAGTAATAATATTTGGACCAATAGAGGAGAGCTCAAAAGTTAGCACACAGCTTCAGGTGCTTCAGCTAGAAACCACTGATCAGGCCCGAAATCTGGGTGTAGTGATGGACTCAGACCTGAACCTCCAAAAGCATCTAAAGACAATTACAAGGTCGGCTTTCTATCACCTGAGGAACATTTCCAGGATTAAAGGACTAATGTCTCAAAAGGATCTGGAAAAACTAATTCATGCGTTTATATTTAGTAGAATTGATTACTGCAACGGTGTTTTCACAGGTCTGCCTAAAAAGTGGACCAGACAGCTGCAGCTGATCCAGAACGCTGCTGCCCGCATCCTCACCAAGACTAAGAAAGTAGAGAACATAACCCCAGTTCTAAAGTCCTTACACTGGCTCCCTGTATCTCAGAGAATAGACTTTAAAATACTTCTGTTAGTCTATAAATCCCTAAATGGCTTAGCACCTAAATACATCACAGACTTGTTATCAGTGTATCAACTTTCCAGACCACTAAGGTCTTCTGGCTCCAGCCTACTCTGCATACCTAGAACCAGAACTAAACAAGGAGAAGCAGCATTTAGTTCCTATGCTCCACTTATCTGGAACAAACTTCCAGAAAACTGTAAAAGTGCGGAAAGCCTGAGTTCTTTTAAATCAAGATTAAAAACACATTTGTTTAAAATTGCCTTTGACTGTTCTAGTTAAACTGTTTTACTGTTTTTAATGTTCTTTGTTTCTACATTCTATCTCTACTTGCTTTTATTCTATTTTCTATCTACATTTTATTCCTACTTGTGTTTATTTTGCTATATTTTAATCATGTAAAGCACTTTGTATTGTGTCTGTACTGAATTGTGCTATATAAATAAATTTCCCTTGCCTTGCCTTGCATCTGTGACCAAGACAGCAAGTGTTTGTGATGTATCAAGAGCCACGGTGTCCAGGGTAATGTCAGCATACCACCAAGAAGGACGAACCACATCTAACAGGATTAACTGTGGGCGCCTTGGCCCTCTGGCGCGTTGACGGTCCTCGGGTTTGGGGCGGGTTCCCGGGTGGGTGCCGGCCCATTCCCGGCGGTGGCTTCGCGGGGCCTGGCCCCCCGGGGGGCGGCCGGGGCCCCTGCCGAGGGGGCGGGGCGCCCCTGGGGCCTCTGGCCCCCAGGGCCCATGGCCGGGACCACTTCAGCGCGGCCGGCTGCCGGCGGAGCCCACGGGCTCGTCCCCGCGGCTCTTGGGGGCGTCGGCATTGCGGTGGCTGGGGGATTTCCTCGGGGTCGTCTCTCCTCTTTCCTCGGGGGGGGGTTTGCAGATTTCCTGTGAAGGCCCCTATCGGGCGCACTGCTTTGGTGGCCCCTTTGGGAGTCCGGGGTTACGGGTCCCCTGACTCCTGCCTCTGTGCTTAGGGAAGGTGGGTCTTCGGTTCTCCACAATCACTATCAATATATTTCCTTCTGGATAACTTTTACCTAAACTAGTGCACTTTTACAAACTCCCACAGGTGCTGGGTCCCAGGTATTAAATGTTCACTTATATACAGAAAGGCTATAATTTATTTATTTACTTTCTTTTACTTTCTTTTTTAGGTATCACATTACACATGTCAGCTTAAATAATAATACATATGATTTAGCAATGGTATCAAGGTGTTACACGATTGTATCTGTTGCTTTATGTCTGTTGGTTGTGCTGTAGTTTTTGTGTCTCTTTCCAGGTGATGGAGCAGACAGAGGACGTTTTATCATTCTCTTCCTTCTATCTCTTCTTTCTTTCACCCTTTTCTTTCTCTTTTTTTTTCTCTTCTTGTTCTTCCTTTACTCTCCTACTTTCCCATTGTAGTGTCCATATAATTTGAAATTCTCCCTGCAGGAATCACAATAAAGCTATTTACACGCACAAATCAAGCGGAGCATTATGGCGAAAGCTGTTTGCTCCACTTGTGAAAGTAAAATCTGTCGAGCTCTATTTGGCATTAAGATATCAATTTTTATTGCCACATTGCTAGACAGGACACTGGAAAAAAAAAAAAAAAAAAAAAAAAAGGATTAACTGTGGACGCACGAGGAAGCTGTATGAAAGGGATGTTCGGGTACTAACCCGGATTGTATCCAAAAAACATAAAACCACATAACTCTACTTATAACTAACTATCTGAAATATAAACTAAAGGTCACCAATCAGTTCTAAAACATCTTTAGATGAACCCTTGTTGAGCCCTGGAGAACCAGCGTACCAGATTAGCGCCTTACAAAGAGTTTACAATCATTCTGTTACATTTTATCTGAGTGTCTTTTACTCAGGTGAGCAGCAACTCGTGGTCTTGTCTTACTTTTTATTGATTATTTTTTTAACCTGGACACGAACATTTATCACAGGATCAGCCCGATCCAAATAAACTGAATCGTTTAACACACTTACCATAACACAGCAGCTCCCCATCACCGTTTATGACAACGAACTTCCACTTCTTCTTCTTCTGTTTTAAAAGTGGTGCGCCCTTCTTCTTCTTCGTGTTTTAATGGGTGCTGACCACATCCAAAAGGATCATTACCGCCCGTCTACTGGTGCGCTCTGTTCCTCATCTTTATATTATCAGCAGCGCAACCAGCTACCGTAACACCTGTTTCTGCGTGCAACAGCTCTACCGTAATAACAGTCTACGTGCAACATTTTCCCCTCGGTAAAATCGGGGACATTTCCGGGGACAGCTTTAGCCGGGGACAGGTGGTCCAAAACCGGGGCAGTGCCCGGAAATCGGGGACGTCTGGTCACCCTTGTAAAGATAGCCAGTGTGGTGTTAGCTTTAGCCTAGCACGCATCCCCCTCCGCGGTTACGCCGACTTTGTTTACGTTCCGGTCGCCGGCTGAGTTGCACTTCCGCCCAGCCGGGAGAAGTTGGCAGGATCCAATGTTCTGGAGATGTCTAGGATGACGGGAATATCGGCGATAAATGTATCACTGTTATAGCTCCGAAGGTCCAGAAACTCATGTGTGCTATAGCGCAGCAACGCTGTGCAGTTTTGGAAGAAAAAGTCCGGTGAAAAATAGATGTCTGGTCACCCTAGTAAAGATAGCCAGTGTGGTGTTAGCTTTAGCCTAGCACGCATCCCCCTCCGCGGTTACGCCGGCTTTGTTTACGTTCCGGTCACCGGCTGAGTTGCACTTCCGCCCGGCCGGGAGAAGTCGGCAGGATCCAGTGTTCTGGAGATCTCTAGGATGATGGGAATATCGGCGATAAATGTATCACTGTTATAGCTCCGAAGGTCCAGAAACTCATGTGTGCTATTGCGCAGCAACGCGGTGCAGTTTTGGAAGAAAAAGTCCGGTGAAAAATAGATTTAAAAAAAAAACGTCTAAATAACAAGTGCTGGAGAGATGTTGCACCGATCAGCCAGATACGAGGGTCGGCAGCTGTTTATGACGCAATGTGCGTGATGTGTATAGGATTTGTTTTCATCAAAACCTACCGTTCAGGAAAACTTTGTCGTTTTTTGATGTGAGACGCTGCAGAGCAGAAAAGTCCATATTGCGCCTGCTAATGAGCAGTAGTTCTTGTTGTTGCAATTTTTTCATCATTCATTCATTAGGCGCCCGCCTATGCATTGAAAATGCATGGCGGAGGCCTTATGCTATGCACCTAATAAGGATTTCTTTATTATTATTATTATTGTTTATTAATCTTCCGTCACCGTTAATACAGCCCGAACCGTAGGGTGTACCCCCACATACTATATATCGAAACGTTCGTCTCGACGCCGCGATCAGGGCTTTTTGTACTTGACGGCATTTCGACTTACGGTTGGAACAAAATTCGCAAAAAACCACCGAAAAATGGTCATTTTCAACACTCTACTGTGTCGTCATGCTTTCACCTACGAACATCGTTTAACTTCCAGTTTGTAGATATATCTTTGAACTATTCAGAAGTGCAAACGGTATGTGGATATCTTTTATCGTTTTCTAATCACGCCATTTTAAGTTACCATGGTGACAAAATTAACCAAACAACTTTAGCCCACTCGCTCAATTGTCACTCTACGTGCACAAATTATACATCAACATGTAGGTATTTCTGTCTGGATTCAGGAAATGTAACCCTCATTGGTGTAGGTCTTTTAGATTTCTTGCAAATCACCTCAGACCGGCAACAACCCCAAAGTGAAACTTATGCGAAAAACACCAAACAACTTTAGCCTTCTCGCTCAATTTACACTCTACGTAGACAAATTATACATCAAAACATAGGTCTTTTTGTCTGGATTCAGAAAATGTAACCCTCATTGCTGTAGGACTTATAGATTTTTTTCATCACGCCATTTTCACCTACCCTGGTGACAAAATTATCCAGAAACCAACAAACAACTTTAGCCTACTTGCTCAATTTTCACTCTACATGCACAAATTATACATCAAAACGTAGGTAGTTTTGTCTGGAATCAGGAAATGTAACCCTTATTGGTGTGCGTCTTATAGATTTTTCGCAAATCACCTCAGACCGGCAGCAACCCCAAAGTCAAAATTATGCAAAAACCAACGAACAACTTGAGCCTACTCGCTCAATTTTCACTCTACATGCACAAATTATACATGAAAACGTAGGTCTTCTTGTCTGGATTCAGGAAATGTAACCCTCATTGGTGTAGGACTTATAGAATTTTCGCAAATCACCTCAGACCGGCAACAACCCCAAACCTTCCCCAAATTCAGCGAGTTGTTTGGGGTTTTTTTTGTGCTGCAGCCATCCATCCAGGGCCGGTGAAAGCCATAGGCGTACTAAGGGGCTGCTTGGGCCCACTGGTGCAATGGGGGGCCCCCAAATTTTTACAGGCCGAACCGTAGGGTGTACCCCCACTTACTATATATCGAAACGTTCGTCTCGACGACGCGATGCAGGCTTTTTGCACTTGACGTCATTTCCAGTTACGGTTGGAACAACATTTGCAAAAAAACACAGAAAAATGGCAATTTTCAACGCTCTACTGTGTCCTCATGCTTTCACCTACGAACATTGTTTAACTTCCAGTTTGTAGATATATCTTTGAACTATTCAGAAGTGCAAACGGAATGTGGATATCTTTTATCGTTTTCTCATCACGCCATTTTCAGTTACCATGGTGACAAAATTCTCCAAAAAACACCAAACAACTTTAGCCTACTCGCTCAATTTTCACTCTACGTGCACAAATTATACATCAAAACGTAGGTATTTCTGTCTGTATTTAGGAAATGTAACCCTCATTGGTGTAGGTCTTTTAGATTTCTTGCAAATCACCTCAGACCGGCAACAACCCCAAAGTCAAAATTCTCCAAAAAACACCAAACAACTTTAGCCTACTCGCTCAATTTTCACTCTACGTAGACAAATTATACATCAAAACGTAGGACTTCTTGTCTGGATTCAGGAAATGTAACCCTCATTGGTGTAGGACTTGTAGATTTTTCGCAAATCACCTCAGACCGGCAACAACCCCAAACCCTCCCCAAATTCAGCGAGTTGTTTGGGGTTTTTTTGTGCTGCAGACAGCCAGCCAGGGCTGGTCAAAGCCATAGGCGTACTAAGGGGCCACTTGGGCCCACCGGTGAAATGGGGGGGGGCCCCCAAATTTTCCTTTTTTTTTTTTTTTTTTAACAAGTAATAATCAAATTACTTCAGTTATACGCACCACCAGGCGGGCGCCTTCTTCAACTTCTTCAGAAGTTGAACGTTTCTAGTTTATATCAGTTGTTCAAATTATTTATTTGTTACTTGTAAAAAATATATATATATTGGGTACCCCCAGCGGGTTGCGAACCTGTGACCTTTGGTGCACCAGCCCAACACCTAAACCACTGTACCAAAAAAAAGTGCCATGCTGAACTCTGCATTATGGAGAGGTCAACTGTGTCTACGAAGTGGTTTTGAGAAGTGGTTTTTGGTTAATTTTGTCACCACGGTAACTTTAAATGGTGTCAAGTACAAATAGCACACTTCGCGGTGTCGAGACGCACGTTTTGATATATAGTTTGTGGGGGTACAGCCTACGGTTTTGGCTGTATTAATGGTGACGGAAGAATAAAAAGGAATTTTAAAGAAACCCTTATTAGGTGCATAGTATAAGGCCTCCGCCATGCATTTTCAATGCATAGGCGGGCGCCTAATAAAGAAACCCCTTGTTGGGTGCATAGTAGTAGGCTCTGCCATGCATTTGCTTTGCAAATGCTATGGCGGGCGCCTAATAATAAAGAAACCCCTTGTTGGGTGCATAGTAGTAGGCTCCGCCATGCATTTGCTTTGAAATGCTATGGCGGGCGCCTAATAAAGAAACCCTTATTAGGTGCATAGTAATAGGCTCCGCCATGCATTTTCAATGCATAGGCGGGCGCCTAATAATAAAGAAACCCCTTCTTGGGTGCATAGTAGTAGGCTCCGCCATACATTTGCTTTGCAAATGCTATGGCGGGCGCCTAATAATGAAAAAACGAACGAAAAACAATAGGGTTCTGTGCTCACAGAGCAGACGAACGGCTATGCAAGGCATAGCCCGTTCTTTCTGCACTGCGGGCTTGGAACCCTAATAACCATAGAGGCAAGGCAAGGCAAGGCAAATTTATTTGTTAGCACAATTCAGTACAGAGACAATTGTTTATTGTTTATTGTTAAAAAGATCCCCATTAGCTGTCACCAAAAGTGGGACGAGCTAGTCTTCCTGGGGTCCACAAGACAAAACAAAAATCACTTAATCAAACAATGTAGACATTATTGTAGATATCATCAAAATTCCTTCAAAATAAGTTATTACATTCATATCTATTACATAATTCTCACTTTCATACAGTAAATATCTTAATTCACCACTCACAAATTTAAATAGTGCATTCTCAAGTAATAATTAAAAGATACTTTTCTATTCAGTACACGTATATTCAGTGGGCAATTATTCCAAAAGCTGATGGCACGATAAATAACTGTTCTCTTTAAGGCATTTGATTTTGGACATGGTAACATCATCTGACCACCATTAGCTGACCTTGTAAGAATACAAGGATAATAAGAATAAACCTGATCACATCTGACAATTTGCTTATATAAGAAAACAGGTTGAAAAGAATAGACAGTGTTTCTAAAAAAAATTGTTGTATTGCAAGCCAGTCTGGACTCTACCATTAACCAGGAAAGTCGACGGTGTATACTGATAGTGTTTGTTCTTATGGAACAATTTAAAACCAACCTGGCAGCTCTGTTCTGGGCAGTTTGTAATTTTCTTAGTTGACCTTTAGAGGACCATACAGGTGCACAATAATCCAGGTGACATAAAATTAACGATTTAGCCACCTGTCCCACAATATTTGTAGGGACATAAGAAAGACATTTTCTCACCATTGAGATACCACAACCCATCTTCCTCACTATGGTATCAATATGTTCTGCCCATGACAACTGATTATCAATTGTTATGCCCAATAGTTTTACTTTATCTACCTGTTCTATAGGTTCCCCAGACAAGTTCAAACTCATCTTTGGTGTATATGACAGTTTATGACTTGATCCCAAAATAATTGATTTGGTTTTAGAGATATTCAGCACCATCTTATTTTGTTTTATCCAATCAAAAACCATATTTAACTCAGCTGACAAAACATTGTCCAGTTCACTGACAGTTTTTGCAGCATAATACATTGTGGAATCATCAGCATACATTTGTACAGTTGCTTTACACACAACAAATGGTAAATCATTTGTGAAGATACCATATAAGAGTGGTCCCAGACAGCTCCCTTGCGGGACCCCACAATCCAAAACCCTGGAGTGAGACCAACTGCCAGCTTAATAAACCCGTTGCGTCCTACTTGTGAGATAACTCTTCATAAATTTGATGGTGGTTGGATTAAATCCATAACATTCTAATTTATTGATGAGTAGATTATGATCTATGACATCAAATGCCGCACTGAAATCAAGTAATACTGCACCAGTCATTTTAGAATTATCCATTTCTTTAAGCCAATCATCCGTCATTGCTGTAAGGGCGGAACAAGTTGAATGGTTATGTCTGTAGGCATGTTGGAAATCTGTATTCAAACCATTACAGTTAAAGTATTCCTGTATTTGTGAATGGACTATTCTCTCCATCAGTTTACTAAGAACTGGGAGAATAGTGATAGGTCTGCTGTTCTTGCCAGTGAGTGCTTGTCTGCCATCTTTGGGTAAGGGAATAATTCCTTTTTCCAGATAGTGGGGAAAACACCTTTCATTAAGCACGCATTTAATATATGACATATCGGACCGTAAACATAGTCAGCTGCCAGACTAAGTACTTTACTGTCCAGCATGTCAGTACCCACTGAGCCGTGGTCAGGGAGGGACTTCAACAACTTCCTTACTTCTCCTTTATCCACAGTATTAAACTGAAAAGTGCAACACTTGTCTAACATCACATTATTTTTTATAAATTTTAGATAATCACAGTCAGTATCACCCATATTCTGCCTTAATCCATTGAACTTATTTATGAAATAATTTGCTATATCCAATGGTTTGGTCAGAAATATGCCGTCTGATTCAACAAAAGAAGCGCCGCCAGTTGTTTTTCTACCCATTATTTCGTTAAGGGTTTTCCAGAGCTCTTTACCATTTTGTTTTACAGCATTTATTCTTTGCATATAATATTCTTTTTTCATTGATCTATTCAGTTTTGTAACCTGGTTTCTCAATTTACAGTACTTAAATTTATCCTCCAGTAATCCAGATATTACTAATCTAGATTTGGCCTCATCTCTTTCCTTCATGAGACGTTTTAGAGTCTCATTCAACCATGGAGCTGGTCTCACTTTTACAATACACTTTCTCATAGGGGCATGTTTATCAACAATCTTCATAAATCTTTCCATAAAGATATTTAAGGAGGCCTCAGGCTCGTCAGCAACATACACATCAGTCCAGTCAACATTACCAACATCAGCCAAAAAACCTTAAGGAATTAATTTCTTAAAAATCCTTTTATGTATGATATTGATCTTACATTTAGGGATTTTTGTTTTTCTGGTAATTGCTATAATATTATGGTCGCTAAAACCCACAGAACAAGAAACTGGTTTAGTACAGCCCTCAGGAATATTTGTGTAAATATGGTCAATACAAGTGGCAGAAGTATGGCCAGCACTGTTCGTGAAAACTCTGGTTGGTTGAGAGATCATCTGAAACAGGTGACAAGCATTAATTAATGATACCATCTTTTGTTTCATTGGACATTGATTTGCAAACCAGTCTATGTTCATATCCCCAAGTAAAAAAATATCACAATTCACATCCACAACTCTGTCAATTAACACACAAACATCATTCAGGTATTGCATATCAGACCCAGGAGGTCTATAGCAGCATCCAATCAGCATTGGCTTAAGGTGAGGAAGATGTACTTTGACCCATAAAGATTCTAATCTATCTGAGATAAACTCGGAGCACAGTTTTGCTGGAAAATTATTTCTAATATATAAAACTATACCACCCCCATACTTATCCCTATCCTTTCTAAAAATATTGTAGCCATCTATGGAAATCTCCGTGTCAAGAACAGTAGAATCCAGGTGGGTTTCAGATATGGCCAAGATATGAATGGTGTTTCCTTTAATCAGATAATTAAGTTCATGTACCTTATTTCTGATGCTGCAAACATTCAAATGGGCCATAACAAGACCCTTTGAGACAGGAAGGAGATGATTATCATCATTGAGCCTACTGTCCATCAACGAATAAATAATAAAAAAAAAATAATAAAAACTTGAGGAAAGGAAATGTAGTTCAGTTCAGTCTGTATGAGCACAAGGTTCAGGAAGCCAGAGAACTAGTCTCTAGCTCCAGCTCCTGGCTGTTGGTGCCTTTCTGATCCTTAGACTTTTGGAATGGGGGATGAACAATAAGCTTGTCTTGTCGGATGTAGGCGATGTCCCCTCTTTCTCTAGCAGCTTTCATGGCTGGAATGAGTTCCCTACGCTTTTGTCTGACAGCTTCGGTTTAGTCCTCATTCACATAAATGTTGGTGCCTTTCAGCTTCTTAGCCTTTCCCAGTATAGCCATTTTATCTTTGTATCTGAGGAATTTGATCATAATAGGCCTAGGTCTCTTTCCAGAATGTCCAGTTAGATTCCCAGTTCTATGTACACGTTCAATCATCATCTGACTACTGTCCAAGTGAAGCTTCTCATTGATCAAACACATGACTTTGTCTACAGTATCCTCCCAGCTTTCATTCTGGGCCTCAGGAATGCCATCCACAACAAGGTTATTCCTTCTAGTTTGACTGTCCAAATAGTTTGCTTTCTCAGTCATCTCAGCCAATTTCTCCTGCATTGCTTTAGTTTCAGCACAAGCAGTTCTTCTCTCCAATTCAGTTTTTTCATTTTTCTCCGTTAGATCATCAATGTCCTTCTGGGAGAATTGCAGACTGCTTCTCAGTTCCTGTGTCTCCCTGGTCAATTTGTCAATTCGAGTGTTCACATTGTTCACAAGTAATTCCACAACAGTTTTGAAATTGCTTTCTTGCTGCTGCAGAAGTTGCATGAACAGATCCCTTTGTTGACCCATTAGCTCTCGTACCTGTGAGAGCGACATCAACTCCTCTCCATTGCTTTGGTTACTGCTCTGGTCCTTCTTAGGTGGCATGATGTGCTGAGATCCCCTGCAAGGAAATCCCCAGGCTTCAGCAGGTGAAGCAGGCCGAGATACTATCCACCAAAAATCTCAAAATATGAAGATCATCCACCGCTTTTCACCAGGTTTCTTATAAAATGTAGATTGTCAGAGTTGATATTAAAACAATTTAAGGAAGTGAAAATTCATAGAAAAATCAGCCCAGCTGCCTTGACAGTGGGACCTTAGGGGAGGAGAACAATGAACAATGCAAAGTGCTTTACATGATTAAAATACAGGAAAAAAAAACAGAATATAAGCAAATAGGAATAAAATGTAGAAACAAAATAGAACATCAATAAACAGTTGGACTAAAAATGTTGAACTAATGTTGTTTCAGTAGAACAGTTTAACTAGAACAGTCAAAAACAGTCCTAAACAAATATGTTTTTAATCTTGATTTAAAAAAACTCAGGTTTTCCGCACTTTAACAGTTTTCTGGAAGTTTGTTCCGGATAAGTGGAGCGTAGGAAATAAATGCTGCTTCTCCTTGTTTAGTTCTGGTTCTAGGTACGCAGAGAAGGCTGGAGCCAGAAGACCTTAGTGCTCTGGATGGTTGATACACTGATAACAAGTCTGTGATGTATTTAGGTGCTAAGCCATTCAGGGATTTATAGACTAACAGAAGTATTTTAAAGTCTATTCTCTGAGATACAGGGAGCCAGTGTAAGGACTCAGCCCAACTGTATGGTATGGGATCTACGCAGTTCAGGAGAGGAAGGACTTAGCACAGGTGGTGAGAACAGTGCAGGGGATTGTGGGATGCAGTCTGCAGGATCTAGACTCAATTTATGCAGAATGAGTCCAACGGGAGATCTGAGGGCAATCGCCCCCTGATGGGAGACTGCAGTCCAATGCTTTAAAAATCACTCCACTGTTACTAGCCCATCATACGTTACAATCACCTTAAAGTTCCTGCCTACTTGCACACTATCATCTCAGAATATCTAAATGCTCATTGCTGTAAATGAAGCCTCAAATCATCATTGTACAATAAGCACCTTACTACCTCATTAACTGCTATCTGTGACTCTCCTGAACGCTACCAAAAAAAGGATGATTGTAACCCTTGTTCATAGCCTGTTTGTTTGTCAGTTTGCCTTCATTATGTGTAATGAGAACTGGAGTGGACAAAGAGAAATTTTGCCATGGTACCACACGTGACAATAAAAGACTCTTGATTGAAGAAAAAAGCTATTTTATTAATGGTTTTAATTGACATTTACATTTGTGGGGAATATTTCTAGATTCAATGTGACTCCTGCAATCACTGGTACATTTACAGTCCCTGCTAATGGATCCAGCTGAAATCCTAGATCTGACGAGATAAGCTGGGTCACTTTTAGATTTATTCAGTGATTTCTTTTAGAGAAATGTTTGCATTTTTATAAGAGAGGAAGTTAATATTTGTTTTATGGCTGTTAATCTGTTTTTATGATATACATTTTTGTTTATGCTGTCTTGAAAAAATCTATGTTATAATACATTACAAAACGTTGGTGAATAAAAAAACTATTGCAAGAATTCTGGTATTGTTAATGATATTTTTTCCAGTAAAATTCTGAAATATTCCGGTTATAGTATAAGTGACTCTTTAAGATCATATGAAGAGGGTTTGTTATCATGTCTTAGGATTTTGGAGAAATAAATTCTTCAAAATGAGTCAAAAGCATTTCCTAGATAGGCATTATAAAGAACTTTGACTTTTATCTAGAGTAAAATTATGAAATAATTATTTTGGTTATAATATGTTTGCATTAAAGTAATAACTTTGTCATAAATATACATTTTTGGAGAGTCAGCTTGTCACCTGCAAATCTATCCCTACTGGTCTGTTACTGTGATGCACTATGTATGCGCAAAGCTATTTTTTAAGGGCGCTCTAATGTCGGCTGGCTCGAAAGCATATTTTCAGGTGTCAGCTCACTTGACCGCGGTATTTCACTGTAGTCCTTAGTATTAAAGCCTGTCCCTGGCGAAAACTGTCCCTGGAAATGATTTTAGCATTGTATGAATGAGCCCCCCCCTTCACACTCCCCAGCCCCGGATTTCATTTGAGAAATCTGGTCACCAGGAGAGCGCTGGTGGCGCAGCGGGTAGCTTGACCCATTTACGGGGGCCTTAGTCCTCGACGCGGTCGACCGGGGTTCGACTCTGACCCGCGGTCCTTTGACGCATGTCTCTCCCCCTCTTCCACCCCCCCTTCCTGTCAGCCTACTGTGTTAAAAAAGCGAGCCACCAGAGCCGTGAAAAAAAGCTCCAAAATGTTTTTTTGGATGTTCACCTTAATCTACAGCAACAGTGACTGCATCAACAGCTGCCACAGAGTAAATGGTAAATGGACAGAGCTTATATAGCACTTTTCCAGTCGTACTGACCACTCAAAGTGCTGTACACTAGAGCCACATTCACCCAATCGCACTCACTAACGCGCACACATTTATACACCGATACGCAGTTCGGTAGGCAACTTGGGGTTAAGTGCCTTGCACATTAACATGTGACAAGGGGAAGCTGGAATCTAACACATTGCTTCCGATTGCAAGCCGACTACTCAATCCATCAAGCCACAGTCACCCACAGAGCCATTCAACCAGATAGGTTTTGCGACCCGGCTGGGATAAAAGAGGTTTCATGAGCAATCATGACTGAATTGATTTAGCCTCGCCTGCAGCAAAAGTTTATATAGACTGCAAGATCCAGCTTTTATTTTAGTAGTCCACTTCCACTCATCAGCAAGTGAATTTGCATACCAGCTAAACATTTAAAACAGAGTTAAATATTTAGTTAACAGCGAGCTAGCTAAATATTAATAAATTCAAAAATGAATATTCAATTTGGAGCTAAATATTCAGTTTGCAAACCAAATATTTAATTTGGAGCTAAATATTTAATTTGCAACTTAAATATTTATTCTGCAAATTAAATATTTTGTTTGAAAATTAAACATTTAATTTGGAAGCTAAATATTTAATTTGCCAATTTTGTTTCTCTTACGACATGCTAAATAACCCAAAATATTGCTGTAAATTTTGGACTGTCTAACTTTACAAACGACACATCATACAGGACCTCACTGGTTTCTGAATTAATATAGAAAAAACATTATTTGGGACAGATTGTCCAGTCCCAGTGTAATTTATTCTCAATGATACCAGGTTGAGGCGGTGAGGTGGGCGGAAACATTTTATTTAATTGGTGGTCTGCACGTGAGGGATAAACTTAGTCGGGGGGAAATAAATACAGACTGTAAAGGACTCTGTTTAAAGATGGAAGATAATGGGGGCGGGGGGCTCTGGGCCTTGGGTCTTTGGGCCCATGGCTGGATCCGCTCCGGAGTTGCTGGCTGCAGGTGGAGCCCGCGGGCTCGTCACCACAGCTCCCAGGGGCTTCGGCATTCTGGCTGTTGGGGTGTGTACTGGGGCTCCTCTGTGCTCTCCCCTGGGATGGGGGAGGTAGCTATCCTTGTGTTGGTCCCTCTTGGTTCCCTTTGCTCTGGGGGTCATTTCGGGCGTCTGGTGTTCTGGTTTCCCCGATGTCTGCCTCGGCACTCTGGGGGGCAGGTCTTTGGCTCCTCACAAGAACCATTGAGCATTTTTCTTATGGATAAACCTTACATACACAAGTGCACTCTCGCAATCTCAATAGCTTTAGCTGTCACTTTATACATCCCATATTAAATAATACTGTGTATTTTTCAGGGATGGTATCAAGGCATTGGTTGTTTGTACCTGTAATACTTTATCGATTTGTTTTGCTGTTCTTTTTATATATCTCTTTACAGGTGTAGAAGAAAACTCCAAGGATGTTATCTTGCTCTCTTCTTTTCCTCTCATCAATTTTTTCACCTTTTCTCCCTTTTAGCATGTCTCATCTTTTTCTCTTCTTTTTTCTCTTCTACCTTCCATTTTTGTGTCCATTGAACATGAAATAGTCCCAGAATAAAATATAATAAAGCTTTTTGCATATATAAATCAAGCGGAGTACTATGGCGAAAGCACTTTCACTTGTGAAAGTAAAATCTGTTGGGCTCTCTTTGGTATTAAGACAGCAATTCTTCATGCTACACTGCCAGACAGGACATGTAAAAAAAATCTAAATACAAAAATAAAGAGGAAAAATATAAAGGGAAGACAAAGAATGAGTGGTCTGAGCTGAAGCCTCCAATGTTACAAGATCCTACAAATGCCCCTTATAAACAGATTAAGAAAGAGGACTTTCTAGCTGGCAGCCGCTCTCTCACCTCTTACCGGTACTGCGTACCGCCTCTGATTCTTTTAGTGGTATGCAGTAACAGTCCGTACCTGCTTACTTTAACCCCTGAGTGTAAAAGTTTCTAATGTGCTAATGTAGTGCTGGGTCACACTGACATGAAACCTTTGGTTGAGTTGTTTAATAAGCCTGGTTATTGTCCATCATTGCCCACAGTCGGACCTGTGGACCTTTCTCTTGTAAGACTATGTCTAATTCTTTCGACAAATTCACTTTGAGAAAACTTTTGTTTACTGCAGGCAAGCTACCGAATACTAAGAACTACTTCACAGAACAAAGTTCTTCGAGAAGCAGTACACATGTGACTGATTAACACATCAAAAGACTCACCCGCAGACACACTCAGACAGTGTCTCGATAGTGACTGAAATATGACAGGTAACATCTAATTCTCCTCCTTCACCAGGCTGAGGCGGCAGCAGCAGAGTCCAGGTCTGTTTGGAAAGATGCGATCCGCTCGCTTTGGTCCTGAAAACCCAGATGGTCCCAGAAGTGAAGTTGATGAGGAAGAGGAGGACCTGCAGCTCCAGATTCCATGACAAACGTGCCCATCCATGTTAGAAAAACAGGAGCCAAATGAAGAATGTGAACTCTAAGAAATGTTTTGCAGGAATGGTAAAATATTGATGAAAGTAACAATATTCCAAGAAAATAATGCTCTAAATTAAAATCTAGCAGTCACTGAGTTTCTTATCCGATTTATAAATTCATTCAATCTTTTCAGAATCCCAAATAATTGCTGACCATAAATTAATCAACAAAAAAGAGAGCAATAGTCATTATCAAATCAAAAGACTGCACGCGATAAAGTTAATTTATGATCGGATATGTTTACAAAGACACACAAGCACGAAACCCAGCAGCTGGAGTGTGCTCCAGCTGTTTGTTAAAAACATCTACAAAGCTACATCATCATAAGCCAGTCTGTGTGTCATAGTTCATTTTACCTCAAATGCACAAATACTGCAGCATCCTAAATTGAACAATACTACTGTAAAAAAACAACACTCAAGCCTTCATTTACATGAACAATATTAATATATCCCTGTTTGCTATCATTTGAGTGATAATTCTTTTCTGCAGATTGAAGTATTATTTCTAATCAACAAATCATCCTTGGGTTCAACTT
The DNA here is from genome assembly GCA_037039145.1 of Fundulus diaphanus. NCBI lineage: Eukaryota > Metazoa > Chordata > Actinopteri > Cyprinodontiformes > Fundulidae > Fundulus > Fundulus diaphanus. The sequence goes on from CM073122.1 coordinate 59,929,605, forward strand.
GTTGTTCAGATGTTTTTCTATATGTTATGCCCATGCTGGCCTGTGAACTTGATCTGGATGTAGCAGGTATAGGCATGTACATTAAAGCTTCAGTCTCATCCAAAAAGGGATATGTTGAGTATGGTCCACCAACACCACAAAGGTTTTGACTGAAAGCATAAGGAAAATTCTATCTGACTATGTTTACTCTGATTTATAAGTATTTAATAATTGAACTGTTAAACATTGCATCTATGAAAAACTACTATAAAAGACAAAAAAAATCACGTAATCACAGGTTCTTTTATTGCTCATTAAGAGAAAAAAAGATATGTTGGAAACTTGTGAATTGCGTTTTTAAAAAGGTATAACTATATAAATCTGAAGCTTTACATGAGAATGCAGTAGTGAGAGCTTGGAAATTCATGAGCTGATGGAGCTGTTTGAAGAAAAGACTTCAGGTTCTTCAGCTGTACATCTTTCTCTTGCATTCTGCTATTTCCCTATAAAAGAGCTGAATCCACATTTGACAGACTGTAAGGAACACCAACTTCTAAGGCATAGTTGAAGTTCAGGGTTTCCCCAAGTTTAGTGTTACATGACTGTACATGTTTGAAGGCCAGTCCTTAATTTTTTCAGTGCAAGATAGCATCAGATTTCTATCAAAACACATTTATTTCCCTTTTTAACCCCATTTGGGAGATGCTAACTTATAGATAAACTATCCATAAGTTAGATAACATTTGTATTTCTGGGAAGGAGTATGTCCTAAAAAGTTCTCATCAAATCAGTTCTAATCCAAATTTGCCTTGTTTAGAAAATTTCATTAGCCCAAAAGTGGAGAAAGCTTTTGTAACCTTATTAAATTCAATTGAAAAATACTTTATTTATCTCAAAGGGAAATTAAATGTTGATGTAACTCATTTTGTCGAGGAGTTATTATAGATGGTGATGGCTGTGGGCAGGAAAGATCTCCTGTATCGGTCCCTCTCACAACCAATCTCAAGACACTGTTTTTTCCAATGACAAATTCATAAAGAGGATGTTCAGGATTTTCCATAATTTTCGACAGTCGTCCCCATAACAGAACTCGCTTTCTTTATCAGGTTGTTGAGCCTTTTTAGGTCCCTGGCTCTGATGCTGCTGCCCCAACAGATGATGGCAGAGGAGATGAAGCTCTCAACAACAGACTTATAGAAGATATGCAGCATCTTGCTGCAAACCTTGAAGGACCTAAGCTTCCTCAAAAAGTACAGTCTGCTCTGTCCTTTCTTGTAGATGGCTTCACTATTGCGTCTCCAGTCCAGTCTGTTGTCTAGATAAACATCGAGGTATTTATATTCCTCAACCACCTCCAGTTCTTATCCCATGATGGAAATAGGGTTTGAGCTAATCCTGTTTCTCCTGAAATCTACAATCATCTCCTTTATGTTCACATTCAAGATGAGATGATTGCTTTCACACCATGCCACAAAGCGGTGCACCAGCTCTCTGTACTCACCTTCTTATCCATCTCTGATACAAAGGACAATTGCAGAGTCATCTGAGTACCTCTGTAGATGACAGAAGTCAGACTTGCGCTGGAGGTCTGAAGTGTACAGAGTGAAAAGGAATGGTGAGAATACAGTCCCCTGTGGTGCTCCTGTGCTACTGACCACCTGGTTAGACACACAGTCCTTCAGTCTCACATACTGTGGTCTGTTTGTCAGGTAGTCAATGATCCAGGTGATTATTGAGGCCTCACTTGAGTCTTTTGGATTTTCAGATGAAGCAGATCAGGCTGAATTTTATTAAATGCACTGGAGAAATCAAAAAACATCATCCTCACTGTGCTGCCTGCTTTGTCCAGATGACAGTGGGTTTGTTTGAAGCAGGTGTATGATGGCATCTTTATCTCCAACTCCATGGCAATAAGCAAACTGCATGGGGTCCTGATATATATTGGTTTGCTTGCACAGATGGACCAACATGAGTCTCTCTGGGACCCTCATGATGTGGGATGTCAGGGCAAATGGTCTGTAGTTGTCATTGATGACTGATGAGTGAGTGTTATTTGTTACTGCAACCAGACAGGATGTCTTCCACAACAGCAGTACCGTCTCTTGGGAAGGGCTTAGATTGAAGAGGTGCTGCAGAATCCCACAGAGCTGCTCTGCACAGACATTCAGGACTCTGGGGCTGGCACCATCTGGACCTGCAGTCTTGTTCCAGTTCAATCTCTTCAGCTGCCTCTTCATCTGACTTCTAGATACAGAAAAGTGGGAGGGGGAGGGACCAGCAACATCTTCAGATTTGGCTGAAGACAAACTAGTGGAAGCAGAAGAGTCCATGACTGAGGTAGAAGATAAAACACCTGAGGTGTGACAGGAATGCTGTGGGTGAAAGGAGGGTGGGATGTCTGTTTGGCTGGGGGCAAGAGGGAAGGATGGCGAGTTTGTTCCTGAACTGAACCTGTTGAAGAATGTGTTCAGCTCGTTTGCTCTGACCACACATCTCTGATATTGTTCCTCTGCAGTTTTCTCTCCAGCTTCTTCCTATACATCTTACTATCGCTGATCTTGACTTTGAGCTGCGTCTGCAAACTTCTCAATAACTCTCTGTCTCGCTCCCTAAAGGCTCTTTTTTTCTGGTTCAACAGTTCCTTCAGGTGATCCAGGGTTTGTTATTAGGGAAGCATCTCAATGTTCTAGTGGGGATGATGCTGTCCACACAGAAGTTCATATAGTCGGTCACACACTCAGTCATGGCATTTATGTCCTCTCCATGTGGCTTGCAAAAAGAAATCCAGTTGGTAGTTTCAAAACAACCCCATAGGGCTTCTTCAGCTTCCTGTGACCACTTTCTCACAGCCCTTTTTGTTACAGGTAGTCTTTTGACAAGGGGTTTATAATTTGAACAGAGAAAAATAAGATTGTGATCTGATTTATCCAGAGGAGGTCTTGATTTGGAAATGTATGAATCCTTGACATTTGTATAAAACTAGTCCAATGTCTTGTTTTCTCTGGTAGAGCAGCTGACAAACTGTTGAAACGCTGGCAGTGTAGCAGAGGGTGAGGCGTGATTAAAATCACCAGATATTGCCACAAAAGAATTGGGGTGTTGGGTCTGTGTCTTAGAAACAAGAGAACTGATGACATCACATGCACTGTCTGCAACAGCTGAGGGCGGAATGTAAACAATCACAAAAACAACACTGGTGAACTCTCTTGGCTAATATTATGGACGTAAAGTTACTGCCAAAAGTTCAATGTCTAGACTGCAGAGACGACACTTAATAGTAACGTGTGCTGGTTGACACCATCTGTTGATGACACTGCCAATCCACGTCCTTTCCTTTACCTGCTGCTCTTTAAATCTCTGTCTACTTTTATAGTCAGGAAGCCCAGCAGAGAGACGTCAGGGGTCAGGGATATGATCCTGGAGCCATGTCTCGGTAAAACACATAATACTGCATTCCCGATATGCTTGCTGAGTCCTTGTCAAGGCTTGAAGTTCATCCAACTTGTTAGCCAACGATCTCACATGGCCCTTGATGATGGATGGCAGATGGATGGTTTGAACTTCCTCCTTGTCTCTCTCCTCTTTGCTCCTGCTCTGCATCTCCTGTGGGATTTCTGTCTTCAGTTGTCGTATTATTTCTGCTTTTGCGATGTTAATCAGCTGCTCCCTGTTGTAAACCACTCTGTTGCTATGGTTATGCATCGTAACAAAAAGAGCAAATATAGAAAAGTATTGGGGAAACTGAATCCAACTGCACAGCATCCAATACAAGAAGACACAGTTGTTCAAAAAAGGAATGAAATTTTGAAAAAAAAACCCATCTCAGTCAAAGTTACAGAGCTACTTCAACGTGCTGCCACCTTGAGCAACGCAATTCTAGAACACCTTATTTCTTTGTCATGGTGTACTTCAATTTACCAATCAGACCATATGTAAGGAAAGTTTACCAATCATTTAAAAGTAAATGTCCACATAATAGCCAAGCTAAGTTGCTTGAGAATTGACTTAAGAAGCTGCCTTGTTCATTGCTGCAGCTTTTTTCTTCTTCTTGATTCTTGATTCCTTTGCTGTTCACAGATTTTTGTGTGCTTCTCTCTGGTATCACTAAAAATAAAAAGCCCCAAATTTCAAATCTAAACTTCATTCACGTTGTGGTTAAAATGAAAAAATCTATTACAATTACATTACAATACAGAAGAATTATTTATTAAAGTTTGGTAAGAGAATTAAACATTGCACCTCTTAAACTTCTGAATTTATTTATTTAGTCTGTGACCTGCATTCAGATGAATAAATGTACTTATTGGGACATGTGATATGATTGTTCCATAATTTTAGATCCAAATATTTAAAGATTTACAATCTTTCAAAAACACTTCTGGATTTTTTTTATATTTCCCTGCCAAAATTTCCTACACCTGTATTAAGGAAGAAAGTAACGCCATCTTTAAAGAATGAAGCACAGTTAGGAGCAGTTTGATATTGTTGTGTTTGTGTAATACTGTTAAAACAACCATCCTTTGAAAAGGAGGACATGTTTGAGACTGCAGGACCAAATCTGTGCTGAGCTAAATCTTCAACTCTACTCTGTCACAGTATTTACCTTTTCTATTCCCAGTTACCCTGCCTCAGGCTCATCTCTGATGCTGGAAGAGGACCAATATATTTTTAATGATCAACATTCTGTATTTCTATTATTTATGCTGTTGTTATAAACTGTTTTTATAAAAGTTGTGTACCACAGTTGTTTCTATTATTTCTATAAATGTCAACTGTACATACAAAGAAACATGAGTCTATATTTTTGTTTTAATTTTCGTTAAGAATTTTTCCATCATGTGTCTGACTGTGAAACGGATAATTTTCTCTGAAGCAGAAAAACGATAGAGCCAAATCAGTGACAACTTACATTGACATTGAAAAAGAGATTTGGCATTGTAAAATCTGTCATTGAAAAATCAAACATACAACAAAGTATAAATGTAAAAGAAATCGTGATAATGAAAAACTTATGACTCATTTTAAACTTCATGGGTTTTTTTAACTAAATAAGTGTCAATGTCCCCGCAGAGTTCTTGATTAACATTGTTAATTAACGTTAATTGGACATTTATCAAAATTACTATTTTTATATTTGAAAGAAAGGCAGATGGAGAGGAAGACTTTGCCACAAGAACAAGGGAAAAAAATATGAGGTGGATACCTTTAACGTGAAGGCACTTGTGTTTTTTTACAGGTTTGACTATAGGTCAATATGAATATGTAGCAGTAAAAAATATTATATACAAATACAGGTTAATACTACATTTATATTACCCACTTAGCTTATTTTGTGTATTTACCTTGTTTATTTTGTACTTGGATATCTATTTTTTTTTTACTTGATTCTGTTACTGGGCTTACGGTCGAACCAGAGTAACATTTCATTCCACTTTATGTTAAATTACAATAAGACTCCTTGAATCCTTGAAAGTGCAACTCATGTTATAAAAATTCTTTACAGACACAGTAAGATAGTCCAAGCTTTTGTCTTGTAATTTTTATTATTGCTTACAAGCATAAAGCCAAAAGTCATTGTCAGACAGAATATTCACATTTTTATATGCAGCTGTTTGTTGTGCTTCTAGAGTGATTTTGGCAGCCCTCCACTGCAATGAGAATGAGAAGAAGAAGCAAGCAAGAAAACAGGATGGTGCCCTCTATTCCACTTCGAGAAGCTGTCTACAAGTCAACATAATCATCCAGAAATAAATGTTTTGATCATCATTTGACATTATCCATTTCTTTTATATCTCATTAAATAAGTTATGTACTGACTAGGACCAAACAATACAATTTAAATAACGAAACAGGAATAAGATTATTGATCTGTTTTATAAACACATGTACATAACAAAATTGTTTGCAAAATTCAACAATTCATACGGTGCAAAACAAAAAATTACTTAACCCCATTACTAAGAAAAATTAACAACACCATGCACAAAGAAAACCCTTCATTTGGTTTAGCCCAGTGATGCTATCAATAAAACCTATACAAACAGATTTAACTTTTCATAGGTTGTGGAGTTAGGATCTGAACAAATGGACCAACAATAATGACTTTATACAAGGAATTATTAAAGAATCATTCACCAGGGATAACTGTTGGGTTAATAATCTTATCCTTAAACATATATGCTTGGATGTTGTCAGGACTCAGTCAGCTGAGCCAGGCTGTTCTGCTGGCTCTGCCTCTCTCCGCAGGTGTTCCCAGTTGACCAGTGGGCGGGGCACACACGCCGGGATTGGTTCAGCAGCGTCTTGCCACGCTACAAGAACTGCGTGCGGACAGCAGGAGGATGCCAGAGTGTTATCAGTCGTGGTATGACTGCAGGCCACTATCTCAGTCCCGAGATAGATCTCTTTGAGATCATTAAACTTGCTTGCTTTGTGTCTCTCAGGCTTCACCCGAGTGCTCTCGTCTTCTCCCTGGAGAAGTCCTCTCGACAGATCTCCCTTCGGGGTCTCCCTCTCGGAGTTCACCTGTCGCCTCGAGATCCTCTGTTTCCCCCGCTGTCCCAGATCATTGGATCGGCGACGCTGCTCGGACCCCCGCTCCACCTAAGCCTAGTGATGGCGAGATGAAGCCTCATGAGGCATTGAACCACTTGAGCCAACTGGTTCGAGAAAGGGTTAATTTCTTGGAGCTTCATGTGCACACGAAACCACCTACTGGCGAGGTGTATAATCACAGCCGGCTGTATTTTAACACGTGTGATGCATTGATTTTTTGTCTATTATGGCTCTTGGGAATGACTTCACAAAAGGTGTAGGACGAAATCATTTGTCTACATAAATTATGTATACACATATGTGTGTAATAAAATATTGTTTGAATGTATTCTCTGTGTGTAATTATTCCCAAAATAGTAGTGTCATGTGATATGGCATGGTGTGTAATAATCAGACCTCTCAACTTTGATCAAAAGCTAAGAGTGAGATTATGCTAATTTGGGGGGGGGGGGGGATTATGGTCAACAATTTCCCCTCAGCAGCAACACTGAAGCACACAGAGGTTCACGCTGCGTCTTTACGCACGATCCTGCTGCTGATGTCTCCCTCTTTTCCGCTCAATGCACTTGTAGACTGTTACAGTTCATAACATTCTCATCACTTTTCACAGCGACAGGTTTCTCAGTCAGTCGCCGCGCTGACCAGACAAATTTCTATTGCTCTCGTCAGTGCACTCTGGGCGGTGCGGTGGGCGGATTTTACCCCCGTTGGTGCGCTGCGTGAGACGGATAAACAGTGGGGAAAATGCATAACTAAATACTGTAAAGGGCTCCTATAAAGGGAACAGGGGTACAGACAGATCTGAGATGAAGCCCTTGATGTTACAAGTTCTTTAAAATGACCCTTAAAAGTGCGCACCTGAATTAAAGCGCGAGGCAGCAGCCCACCGAAGCGCCACTGATTCTATGTTGTTAAAAACAAAAGAGCATGAAACACAGCTACTAACTCTCCTATTGACTTTAAGTGGCACACGTTGCTACCGATGTGAGGACATTAAACGTAGTCAATGCCCTGCGACAGACTGGCGACCTGTCCAGGGTGTACCCCGCCTCTCGCCCGGTGAACGCTGGAGATAGGCACCAGCACCCCCCGCGACCCCATGAGGGATTAAGTGGTTTGGAAAATGGATGGATGGATGGATGGAATCTTCGTTCAGAAAAGGTAGGTCATTAGTGCTCAGATAGATGTGAGAGTGTTACGCCGCTATATTGGTTGCAATGGACACGGCCATTTATGTCGCCGACATGTGCCACTTCACTGTACATAAAAGACAGTTAAGGAAAAAATCAGCAGTTATATGCATTTTGATGACATCTCTAGTGAAAAGCATGTGTGATATACAAAGATTTCAGTGTCACGTGTTCTGCTGTGTGCAGGCTGAAGCCAAAGCAGAGCTGCGTTCCATTCATTCTGTGTTAAGGTCCCGTATTTACAGAGGGAAATGCAACATTTAAAGACAGGATCTGTAATTCTTTACATTTTGATGACATTTCTAGCAAAAGTATGCGAAAATGTTTACATAATATTTGTTCTGTCATGATTTGGGCTTTGTTATGGTTTGTTTGTTATTTGATTAATTAGTTCTCTCTCCTGTCTTAGTATTAGCTCTGGTTTTTATTATTTGCTTGTGTTCTGTTTAGTCTTAGTCTGGTTTTCTATCTTACGTTTGGCCTTTATGGTTATTTTGGTTCTGCATTATTCTAGTTTTAGTTTCTGTTTTGGTGTAGTGATTCTCTTCATTTAACCAATTCTGTCATAGGTTTAGTTTCTGTTTTAGTTTGGGTTTGTCTTGATTTATCCTGAATCTGCTTTAGTTTATCTGTTTTTCACCTGCCAGTCATTCAGTTTCACATCTCAGTAACATCCTGTCTGTTTGCCTGACACTCCCCTTCACCAGTCACCATCCAATCCGCTTCAGTTTACTTCCAGCCACTTTTTCCCTCCTGATCAGCTCCACCCATTCTGGTAATTAGTTTCACTCCGTTTACCTGCTCATTCCTCTACTTATACCTGCACTCTGCCAGATCATTGTCTTTCCGTGCCTATTTGTGAGTCTAGTCCAGCATTCCCTGATCTCTGTATTGTTTGCCTGTTGACCTGACCAAATTTGCCTTTTTTGACTTCTGAACCAGCCTGATACCTGATTCTGTTTTTCCTGCCTGACCTGACCGCCTGCCTGTTTTACCTGACCTGGTTTTGTCTCTGGAGTTTTTTATTTCTGCCTGCCTGTTGCCTGTCTGGACCGACATTTGGATTTTGGAATTAGCCTGTCCCCTGTTTTGATCATTAAGTTTGCTGTTTGTCTTCTCTGGACTATTTTTGGTTTTTGGACACAATCCTCCTGTTTTTGTTTCCACCTGTTTGTTTTCTGTTTAATAAACCCCTTTAAAAATATCATTTTGTCCGGCCTGAATACTGGGTCCACCTGTCCTCGTTTCATGACACGTTCAGGTTGTCTAGACAATATTTTATTTAGTAGCTTCCCTAACCCTTTTGTTAAGGCTGTTTCAATGAATGTGGCTATCTTTTTTTCCTTCAAAACTTTTATTAAAAATTATAAGAATTACAGAACAACAGTCAAGAGCATTATGTAAAGGGGACTTTTCCCCCCTCCAGTAGAATAGCTGGCTACCCTGGCTGTAAAGTGATCCTCAGATACACAGCCTGAGAGTAGAAACTGGCTGTGTCGGCTCGTTTTAGCCATCAGTGCTCTGTAGCGCTGACCTGAAGGTAAAAGTCTGAATAACCTGTGACCAGAATGAATAGGATCGACAGCTATTTTAGCTGCCTTTTACTGGCCCTGGACCTGTATAGGTTGTAAATTAATGGAAGGTCAGTCTTTATTATCCTCTCTGCAGCTCTTCATCATTAACAACAACTTTATTTATAAAGCGGTTCAACACCAGCCACAGCTGACACGAAGTGCTGAACATCAAATGCAATGAAATGACATCAAGGAATAAAATGGAAAAAACTAAGCACACAATAATAAATTAAGAAACTTGCTACGAAAGACAATAAAATAATGCAAATACAGATAAAAACTGACCGTGTGACACACGCTCACACGCAACACATGGCATTTCTCACGCATAAAACTAACAAAGCCCATCTGAGCTGCGGATGATCCGTTCACAGCTGTCCATCGACATTTCTGTCTGAACCCTGCCTTCTGCTAAGCTGTTACAGCTTCTTTCACAGCTCCTGGCCATCAATAATTGTTCCAGGTGCAGTTCATGTTAACAGAGGAGCACGATGAGCGATTATACCATACCATACCATACCAGCTTTATTTATAAAGCACTTTAAAACAACCACAGTTGATACAAAGTGCTGTACAATCCAAAAACACAACAAAATAAAAATAATTATAATTAAAAGTAGTTTAAAAACAAAGACATACACTTTAAACTAGATCTCGCTGGTGTTGAAAGCCAAGTTAAATAGATGGGTTTTAAGACGAGCTTTAAAAGTGGACAGAGAAGGGGCCTCTCTGACCTGCAAAGGTAAGTCATTCCATAATTTGGGGCCCATAACAGAGAAAGCCCTGTCCCCTCTGAGCTTCCTTTTTGTTCTCGGTACCTCCAAGAGCAGCTGATTTGCTGACCTGAGAGACCGATGGGGTATGTGGAGTTGAAGAAGCTCAGTGAGGTAAGCCGGGGCAAGATTATGCAATGATTTAAAAACAAACATAAGAATTTTAAAATGAATCCTAAAACATACAGGCAGCCAGTGAAGTGAGGCCAGGACAGGGGTCACATGGTCCCTTTTTCGAGTACCTGTCTGTTATGATATATTTTTCGAGGATGAACCCGGACACAGCACGCACAAACAGAGCAAGTTCTTAGGAGTGAGTTTTATTGAATGGAGTGGAAGATGGATGATGATGGGACCAGAGTCTTTCAACAGACGGAGGTGTAGGGTGCAGAAGTTGGCTGGCAGGAGGCGTGAGGAGAGACTGACCCGGAGGAACTCTGGAGCCGAAGACCTGTGACCGGAGCGTCAGAGCCGAAGACTTGAGACCGGAGTGTCAGAGCCGAAGACTTGAGACCGGAGTGTCAGAGCCGAAGACTTGAGACCGGAGTGTCAGAGCCGAAGACTTGAGACCGGAGTGTCAGAGCCGAAGACTTGAGACCGGAGTGTCAGAGCCGAAGACTTGAGACCGGAGCGTCAGAACCGAGGACCGGAGACCAGAACGTCAGAGCCGTGGGCTTGAGACCAGAACGTCGGCGCCGTGGGCTTGAGACCAGAACGTCAGAGCCGTGGGCTTGAGACCAGAACGTCGGCGCCGTGGGCTTGAGACCAGAACGTCGGCGCCGTGGGCTTGAGACCGGAGCGTCAGAACCGAGGACCGGAGACCAGAACGTCGGAGCCGTGGACTTGAGACCGGAACGTCGGAGTGCCAGAGGGGAGAACAGGAGGCGTGAGGAGAGACTGACCCGGAGGAACTCTGGAGCCGAAGACTTGAGACCGGAGCGTCAGAGCCGAAGACTTGAGACCGGAGTGTCAGAGCCGAAGACTTGAGACCGGAGCGTCAGAGCCGAAGACTTGAGACCGGAGCGTCAGAACCGAGGACCGGAGACCAGAACGTCGGAGCCGTGGACTTGAGACCGGAACGTCGGCGCCGTGGGCTTGAGACCAGAACGTCGGCGCCGTGGGCTTGAGAGCAGACCTTCTGAGACGAACACTGGAGAGAACAAAGCTGACGGAAAAGTCTAAAGGCTGACTGTAACAAAACCTGGTTGAAAGGTGTCTTATGGCAACAAAACGGAGCTGACAAGAATACTGGCAGAGACTGAGCGGGAGTGAACGCTATGGACCGGCGATGAGAACACAACCAAGGTGAGCCCACAAAGGGAGCTTGACAGGTGATGGGAATAAAGACTAATTAGTGTCCTGACAGGTGTGACTAATAGCAGAGCTGAGTGAACTGCAAAATAACAAAAAGGAAGCCAGATACAACTTAAACCATGACACTGTCAACAAACGTGCAGCAGCATTTTGTACTAGCTGCAGATGTGAGAGCAGCGCCTGACTGACTCCCAGATAAAGTGCATTACAGTAGTCCAATCGAGTTGAAATAAAAGCATGGATCACTGTTTCAAAATGCTGCCTGGAAAGAAAAGATTTCACTGACGCCAATCGCCTTAAATGATAAAAGCTGGACTTAACCACGGCTCTAATTTGGCTGTCCAATTTAAAATCACTATCCACCTTAAAACCAAGATCTGTAATAACAGGTTTAAAATATTCCTCCAAAGGTCCCAGGTCAACAGAGGAGGACTCACAGAAGCCACTGGGTCCAAACACCATCACCTCTGTTTTGTTTTCATTAAAGTTTAAAAAGTTCAAGGCCAACCAAGCTTTAATATCTCCTAGACAAGCCAGGAGATGTTTGATTGACCATACATCCTGCTGCTTTATGGGCAAATAAATCTGACAATCATCAGCGTAAAAATGAAAAGAGATCCCATTATAGTTGTCATGCTATTTTGTTTATGCTTAAACCAGATGTTACCAAAAAAAGTGTCTTTTTCTACCGTCACATAGGAGCCAGTGATCTCAGAGCTTGAAAAGCTGTGCCTATACTCATCAATTCTGGGGTTACAATGCATAAAAAGTGCTATATTTGCTATAGGAATGCCCATTTAAGACTATTAGTGGGCTAAAAGCAAAGCAGAAAGTAATCATTCCATCTGGTCCGACCACAAACAAAACGCGCTCATAGAACTTCAAACTCAGCCTTCGGCTTGCGTAACTACGCACCAGAGCGCCCAGCGCCATAGAGGAGATTTGTCTGGTCAGCGCAGAAACTGAGATGGGAAACCTGTCGCTGTGAAAGGTGATGATAATGGTTATAAACTGTAACAGGGTAGAAGTGCATGGAGCTGAAAAGAGGGAAAACATCAGCAGATGGATCATGCATAAAGACGCAGCGTGAACCCCTGTGTGCTTTAAATGTTGCAGCTGAGGGAAAGATGTCGGGCCATATAGGCTTGATGAAACTCAGCCTGATTCACCAAAGAGGTCATAGACGTACATTAGTTTAATGATAATCTGTAGTGTTTTCATTGCCTGGATGTGAATCTGATAATTCATATTGTGCCTTTTATAATCAACTACAATATTTTGTTGTTAAAGTCAGGGGAAAAAGAGATTGTGTTATGGTGTTGAGACGTTTTTGAAGAACTTCTGTTTGCAAAGCAACCCTATTTCCCCCCTTTTAAAAACTATTAATATTCTCAACTCAGCATTATTTATACAATCTAAAAACTAGTAATTCAAAACAGAATAAAAAGTTAAAGTCAGCAAAATGTAAAATGAAATGCAGATCCATAAAAACAAACACCAAAAACGTCAAAAGCTAACAACTCAAACTGTGTTTTAAGAGAACATTAAACCCAGAAAGTGAAATGGCCTGCCTGATACATAAAGCTAGTTGAATCCAGAGTTTTGTGCAACAACAGAGAAAGTGCAGTTACCTCTTTGCACTCTGTTTATTGGATGATTAACAAAAACTTATCTGGAGACCTGAGTAAACGAGAGGGAGCTGCAGATGACCAAGGTCTGACAGATCCTGGAAAGCAAGGCCATGAAAACATTTAAAAACACAAAATAATTTTAAAATCAATCTGAAGGTGAACTAGTAGCCAATGAATTGAATCAGAATCAAGTTTATTGCCAAGTAGGTTTGCACTTACAAGGAATTTGACTTGGTGTTGATGGTGCAGACAAAATATATATATATACAGACTCTATAGCTATATACACGGTAGATTGTGCGTTAATGTAATGCAGAAGGTTTGGAGATGCTACGTTGGTGTAGCTTGTAGGTCCTGAATGGGGGAGGGAGAGAGGCAGTGCCAAGTATCATGGGCGGCTCTTGGCCTTGTTGATAAGGCTTGTAGCGGATGGGAAAAAAACTGTTCTTGTGGCGTGAGGTTTTGGTCCTGATGGACGACAGCCTCCTGCCAGAGGGAAGTGTCTGAAATATTTTGTGACTGGGGTGCGAGGGATCAGCCACGATCTTCCCTGCATGCCTCAGAGTCCTGGAGGCGTACAGGTCCTGGAGAGATGGAAGATTGCAGCCAATAACCTTCTCTGCAGACCAGATGACATGCTGCAGTCTGCCCTTGTCCTTGGCAGTGGCACCAGCGTACCATAGGGTGATGGAGGAGGTGAGGATGGACTCAATGATGGAGGAGTAGAACTGCACCATCATTGTCCTTGGCAGGTTGAATTTCTTCAGCTGCCGCAGGAAGTACATCCTCTGCTGGGCTTTCTTGGTGAGGGAGTTGATGTTCAGCTCCCACTTTAGGTCCTGGGAGATGATAGTTCCCAGGAAGTGGAAAGACTCCACAGTGTAAATTGTGGAGTGACAAAGGGTGATGGGGGTAGCTGGGGCTGAGTTCTTCCTGAAGTCCACAACCATCTCCACTGTTTTTAGAGCGTTGAGCTCCAGGTTGTTCTCCCTGCACCAGGTCTCCAGATGGTCAGCCTCCCACCTATAGGCGGACTCGTCACCATCAGAGATAATCCGATGAGTGGTGTCGTCCGCAAACTTCAGAATCTTGACAGACTGATGACTGGAGGTGCAGCTGTTGGTGTACAGGGAGAAGAGCAGAGGAGAAAGAACACAGCCCTGGGGGGAACCAGTGTTGATGAGCTGGGAGTCGGAGTCATGTTTTCCTAGCTTCACACGCTGCTTCCTGTCAGACAGGAAGTCTGTAATCCACCTGTAGGTGGAGTCAGGCACACACAGCTGGGAGAGCTTCTCCTGAAGCAGAGCTGGGATGATTGTGTTGAAGGCAGAGCTGAAATCCACAAACAGGATCCTGGCGTAGGTAACTGCGGAATCCAGGTGCTGGAGGATGTAGTGAAGGGCCAGGTTGACAGCGTCGTCTGCAGACCTGTTGGCTCTATAGGCAAACTGTAGGGGGTCCAGGAGGGGGTCAGTGATTTCTTTCAGGTGTATATAATAACTAACGAGTCCGGATTGCTCCGCACGTTTGCGTGTGGCGTGATGTAAACACCGACCAGAATGAATGAAGCAAACTTGCGGAGTGAATAAAAAGGCTTACAGTTTATGATGAAGGATTCCAGGTCAGGAGAACAGTGCTACTGGATCACTGCCACATCGTTGCACCAGCCGCTGTTGATATAAAAACAGATTTCTCCACCTTTCGCATTGCCGGAGAGTTCTGTGTCTATGTCCGCTCTGTGGAGTTGGAAGCCTGCCAACTCCACAGAGTTGGCAGGCTTATTAATCCACACAGCCACGTCTCCGTAAGGCACAAAACAGCAGATGAAGAGAAGTCCCTGTTTTTTCCCAGCATCAGTTGTAATTCGTTAGACAGGATTATGCCCGGTATGTTATGAATTTGGATGGCCCCAAAAGACAACCCGAAAACATGTCAGTGACGCTTTGAGGATGTTTATTAAAAGGAAAGGTTTGCACGGCTCTTGCTGCGTGCGACTCACGCTCACCGGCTGGCAGCCCCTGAAGGTGAGACGACAGGTTAGTGATCAGCAGAGCCAGACAGAACTGTGGACTTGAAGCTAGATCACTAACCTGGTTGGGGGCGGGCTTGTCGGGGCTACTTCTGGTCCCTGAGACCGGCAGAGTCCGTGCTGGATAATCCAAGGCCGTTGTCCTAGTGCAGTCCGGGTCCGATAGGGGGAGGTCAGTTGATTAGGCAGAGGTTTCCGAGGGCGAATCCAAAAGGAGGTTCCAGGTGCAGATCAAAATCCAGAAGAAGAGACAGTTTAAGGGGCAGGCAATCTCCGGTACTCACAGGCTGGTTTGGTCAGAACACGGGTGGGCAATCCAAGATCCAGAGGCTGACAGGCAGAACTCAGGCGGGCAGGAAAATCCAATGTGGGACAGAGCAGGCTCAAAAACAGGGCAAAGACAGATCGGGCTTCGGACAGACGGACAGGTTTTCTATAATGGCTGGAAGTTCTTACCGAGATGGCTCGAGACGTTCTGGCACTGGAGGCTGAGAGGGACGGAACCTTTATGCTGGTGAGGTGGAGCCAGAACAGGTGATGGCAATTAGCAGCCCCAGTGCCAGGAACGTTACAGAGCCCCCCCCCCCCCCTCAAGGGCGAATTCCAGGCGCCCTGGGCTGGTCCGGATGGGCCCTGTGGAAGTCCCTAATAAGAGACTTGTCCAAAATGTGGCGGGAGGGAACCCACTGGCGTTCTTCAGGCCCGTAACCCAACCAATCGATGAGGTACTGGGTGTCCCGACCCCATATACGGGACTTCAGGATCTTCTTAACAGTGAAAGCGGGAGAGCCATCAACAAGACGAGTGGGAGGTGGGGGCGGGAAGCATGCTAGAGTTCTTAACAGGCTTGACCCGGGAAACATGAAACGTGGGATGGACCTTCATGGCCGGAGGCAGACGGAGGCGGACCGCCACAGGATTCACCACTTTGGAGATAGTGAAAGGCCCGATATACCGGGGTGCCAGCTTCTTACTGTCGACCTTCAGGGGAAGGTCTCTGGTGGACAGCCAAACCCTGTCTCCAACCTGGTACTGTGGGGCAGGACTCTGCCGACGGTTGGCTGCGCGGGCCTGATTATTGGAGGCAGCGAGAATGGCCCTCTTGGCCTTCCTCCAGGCGCGTTGGCACCTTATGGCTGAGAGACGGGCAGACGGGACCCTGGACTTCACCTCTTCAGTGGCGAACACCGGCGGCTGGAAACCATAAACCACGTAGAATGGGGAGAGACCAGTGGAGCAGGAGGGTGTGGCATTAATAGCGTGCTCCACCCAGGGTAAATCTCGAGCCCACTTAAAGGGGTCAGATTGACAGAAGAGGCGAATCTTAGTCTCAACCTCCTGATTCATTCTTTCTGATTGGCCATCTGTTTGAGGGTGGAAGCCTGAGGAGAGGTTTACAGTGATCCTTCTGCTGCTTGTCCTGCCTACTCGGACGATCTTTTCTCTGCTCCCTGCTTGCTTGCATTTTCCTCCCTTTTTATCTCATTTTTATCTCTTAACCAAAACTACAGAAAGTTGGATTTAGTTATTTTATTTTATTTATTTTCTGTGATTTATTTTTGATTTTGATTTTTTCCCCGTGTGGACTATTTTTGTTTTCAGCTAATCCACACAAGATGCCTCTTTACAACAGCCCAGAGGAGGCAGTTCTCAGGAAAAATGCTCTTATGGAAAGAATTCAACATGAAGTGGATATGAAGAAGAACCACCCGATTCAAAGGATGCCTACCTTCACCACAATGGACTTTGACAAGTTTTTACAGAAGATAGCTGTTATGGAACTGAAAATCTGTCGACTCGAAGTAAATTATGATGTAAACGCCACGCATGGAAATGAAACAACCCTGCCTGTGATCCTGAATGGTGACCACCAGCCCAGCGACTCAGCGAACAAACAGTCCCCGGAGGAAAATGAGAATCCCTGGATCACTCTGGGTGCAAGACCAAAGGATCAACGAACCCCGCACCCAGACAAAGAAAACTGGCCGAGACTACAGAGAAATGTCCCAAGACAAATGAAACAACAACGGGCTGTTCTCAAAACAAATGATAGGAGTACACCTGCTGAAAATGCTGGAATTCCGTTACTAAACAGATTTGCTACGCTCCAAAATGTGACCCAGGAGGATCACGACAACAATCAGAGGTATGTCAACGATTTTCGTTCTAAGACATCACAGAAAAGACATGCCACAGGGCCAAGGACCCTGATATTATGCAATGGATCTGTAAGGGGGATTAAACATTTCTGTAACAAGAAAAACACAGAGGTGTTGATTTATAACCCTTCGAATATTGGCCTGGTGTCTGAAATATCAGACAACCTTCTGAGGATCTTGAAAGAACGCCCGACCTTGGAAAAACTCATAATACAAGCTGAAGCCCTGGGCGACGTCACCCGGATAAGAAAATCAGAAGTATTGAAAGAGGATTACATTCGTTTTTTGAACTTTGTTCATGGCCTTAATGTCAAGGTTTTTCTTAGCGGGCCTCACGCGCCCGTTAACTGTGGAGACAAATGGCTGGAAAAAACATGCAAACAAACAACTGTAACCTTCATAGACAACTTTAACATCTTCTGGGAGAGGAGACATCTGTTCAACAGAGATGGTTTCTCTCCAAATAGGTCAGGTGCAAAACGACTGATTTCAAACATCTTCTATTCTGTGAACCATACGCCATCAGCTTTGTCCCAAAGCAAAGTTCATCCAGTGCCAAAACAAATGATAAGCCCAGTGCAGCCCGAACAAGCCAAGATAAAGATGGACAGAAAGATGACACAGAAAGAGGCTTCGTCAGAGCTACAGGAGGATCCATCCCAGATCTCAGCAGGACAAAGAGAGGACCAAGAACCTCCACGAACACCAGTCCAGACTTCACCCGCCTCCCCACAAAGCCCAGAGGTTCCTTTTCTGGAATTTTCTCCCAACATGAACAAAGTATTTAAGATTGGCCTACAGATGACATCCTCTCCACATACCCACAGCTCTGTGACTAAACCAGCATCTTCCAAAGGCTGCAGAGCCCCAGATCCTCCTCTACGTATCACGGAACATGCCTGTCCTCAAGACCTTCAGATTACTTCGCTGTGATGCACAGCGGGCCCTCGCTGCACGTTTATCAGACATGACAGTTTCCAGAATCAGCTTGGGTTTTTTGCCGGGGATTATGGAATATCTGTGATGATACGTGGCAGAAAAAAGAAAAACAAAAGGATAAACAGGAACAAATACTTAAAAGTCATAAACTGTCAGATGCAACCTGCCACAGAGACATCATCAACCACCAAATCATATAAACTAGGTTTATTAAACATTAGATCTCTGTCAGGAAAATCCCTTTTAATTAATGACTTTATTATTGACAACAATCTTGATGTTATGTTTTTAACAGAAACATGGTTACATGAATCTAACGAAGCAGCAATTCTATTAGAGACGACTCCACCAAACTACAATTTCCTTTGTGAGAGCAGACAGCAAAGGAAAGGTGGAGGAGTGGCAACATTGTTTAATGATTCACTAAAGTGTAAAAAGGTGTTTTTGGGAAAATTTGACTCTTTTGAACATTTGGCTCTCCAGGTAAAGAGCCCGGTACGAACTATGTTTCTGAATGTTTACAGGCCTCCTAAGTCCACACCAAACTTTTTTAATGATTTTAGTGACCTGCTGTCTGTGATATGTGTTGATTATGACTGTTTGATTATTGTGGGAGACTTCAACTTTCACGTTGACAACCCTGAAGACAGAAGTGCAAAAGAACTGTGTGACACACTTAGAAACTTTGGTTTAACTCAGCATGTTAAACAGCCAACACACAAGCAGGGACATATTTTAGACTTGATCATCACTAAAGGTCTAAACATTTCACAGGTCAATGTAACTGCTGTTGCCTTATCCGATCACTTCTCCGTTACGTTTGAATGTATCATTACCAGTGACTCATTTAGCCAAAGGGACATCGTAAGAAAACACACCTTTAAGGACAATGCCACAGAAACTTTCATTCAAGCTTACTCTGCTACATCAACCTTGGGCTGCAATTCAGTAGATGAGCTAGTAGATAACTTTCAGTCTAAAGTCTCAGACATCATTAACTGCATTGCTCCGGTCAAAGTGAAGGTTTTTTCCGGGAAGAAAAAATCTCCTTGGAGAAATGCTCCAGCAGTTAGAACTGAAAAAAGGGAATGTAGGAAAGCTGAACGCAGGTGGAGAAAGAACAGACTCCAGGTTCACTATGACATCTATAAAGAGAGACTTTACAGATATAACTTACAACTGAAAAACGCAAGAGAATCTTTCTTCTCAGAGATCATCAAGAAAAATATTAACAATGCTCGTGTCTTATTTGCCACAGTCGACAGATTACCAAATCCTCCTGTGTCAGTGGCTTCTGAACTCCACTCCACCAGGGCCTGCAACGAACTTGCTAACTTCTTTACTGAAAAAATCCAAAAGATTAGAGGATCTGTTTGTACATCCATACTAAGTTCAGTACCAAAGTTGTCTCCTACCAGAATTGATTTTGACCAAATGTCCCAATTCAGCCAAATAAACTCCAAAAGCTTAGAGCAGATCATTCAGCAGTTAAGTTCCTCCTCAAGCTGCCTTGATGTTCTCCCCACAGCTTTATTTAAAAAAGTTTTGCCTGTCATAGCGTCTGAGTTGACTCAGATAATAAACACGTCCCTTCTGTCAGGTGTTTTCCCCCAGTCCCTAAAAACAGCAATTATCAAACCACTGCTGAAAAATAACAATTTAGACAAACTTCTACTCCAGAACTACAGGCCCATCTCAAACCTCCCCTTTATCAGTAAGATCATTGAAAAAGCTGTGTTTCAACAATTAAACACCTTCTTAACAACGACCAGCCGCTTTGACGTTTTCCAGTCTGGCTTCCTTGCTCACCACAGTACAGAGACCGCCCTTATCAAGGTGTTTATTGAAATCCATATAAATACAGACTGTGGAAAAACCACCGTGCTGGTACTATTGGACCTTAGTGCAGCATTTGATACTGTCGATCACCCCATTCTGTTAGACTGTCTGGAAAACTGGGTCGGCCTCTCTGGTACAGCACTCCACTGGTTTAAATCCTACTTAAAGGACAGGGAATTTTTTGTATCAGTAGGTAATTTTACATCAGAGATGACAAAAATCACATGTGGGGTTCCCCAAGGGTCCATCCTGGGTCCCTTCCTATTCAATATCTACATGCTCCCTTTAGCCCAGATCATAAAAAACAACAACATCAGCTACCATAACTATGCAGACGACACACAGCTCTACATCACCATGTCACCAGGTGTCTATGAACCCATTCAAGCACTGAGTAAATGCCTTGAAGAAATCAATACGTGGATGTGCCACAGTTTTCTTCAACTGAATAAAAACAAAACTGAAGTAATAAAATTTGGACCAATAGAGGAGAGATCAAAAGTTAGCACACAGCTTCAGCTGCTTCAGCTAGGAACCACTGATCAGTCCCGAAATCTGGGAGTAGTGATGGACTCAGACCTGAACCTCCAAAAGCATCTAAAGACAGTTACAAGGTCGGCTTTCTATCACCTGAGGAACATTTCTAGGATTATATGCGTTTATTTTTAGTCGAATTGATTACTGCAACGGTGTTTTTACAGGTCTTCCTAAAAAGTGGATCAGACAGCTGCAGCTGATCCAGAACGCTGCTGCCCGCGTCCTCACTAAGACTAAGAAAGTAGAGCACATCACCCCAGTTCTAAAGTCCTTACACTGGCTCCCTGTATCTCAGAGAATAGACTTTAAAATACTTCTGTTAGTCTATAAATCCCTGAATGGCTTAGCACCTAAATACATCACAGACTTGTTATCAGATGTTATGGGACAGAGCAGGCTCAAAAACAGGGCAAAGACAGGTCGGGCTTCGGACAGACGGACAGGTTTTCTATAATGGCTGGAAGTTCTTACCGAGATGGCTCGAGACGTTCTGGCACTGGAGGCTGAGAGGGACGGAACCTTTATGCTGGTGAGGTGGAGCCAGAACAGGTGATGGCAATTAGCAGCCCCAGTGCCAGGAACGTTACACGGTAACGGTGAGCGGAGTCCGTGCTGGCGAAGACACACGAGCACACCGGCGCGTTTCCCTCTCCTCCTCCTCCGTGAGCAAAGGTGAACGCACCTTTGAACAGAATGTCCAAAATTTCCAGTGTAGGGAGAAAAAAAGTGGGGAATAAATCCTCTGGTGATGCTGCTCTGATGTTCATGAGCTCTTCTCTGGTGAAGGAGCTCCGGGTATCATCGCAAAAACCAGAGTTAAATTGTAAAACAAAACAAAAAAGTGCGTACGAACACACCCTTGGCAGCCGTCCGCGGCGCCATCATAGATCTATCATAGATTGCTGCTAAAACTGGAGAAATGTGCTCTTATTTTCTGGTAGCAGTTAAAAGAAGAGAAGCAGCATTTTAGACCAGCTGCAGTCAAGCCACAAAAGTTTTGTTAAGCCCAGAGTAAAGTGAAGTGCAGGAATCTAAGTTGTAATTAAAGCATACTGTAGATAAAAATCATCTGTCTCAGTTTGAAAAACCTGGTCTTGACCACAGATTTTTTACTGTACATTAAAGTTAAAATTATTCTCCAGTCTTACACTCAGGTCTGTAGCAGTCAGTGTCAGATATTGACTTTAAGATCCCAGGTCAATACTGATGTTAGAGACATCAATGCGGCCAAACAACATCAACTTTTGAGAAGTTTAATTTTTTAGCAACTATTTTCCTTTTTAGTGTCATAAAAGTCTGACTGTCTTCTGCCTAAAAAAGAAGGCTAAACAGTGGTTTCTTACAATTTACTCCTGAGGGACGAGGTAAAGAGAGAAGAGGAAGAGGCCAAGCATGGAGCCTTGAGGCACTCTGCATGAGTGGAACTTTAATAAAATAAAATAAAAACAGCAGTTCTCCATTCTTAAAAAGTAGTGTAATAATTGTCATGGCCTTTAGATGTTTAACCCACATGCAGAACTCACACCAGAAGGCAAAGAGCAGTTTCAGATGTTTATTAGACCAACTGCAAGACACTCGGAAATAAGTGGGCGAGGCTGGGTTGAGCAATTCAATTCAATTCAATTTTATTTATATAGCGCCAATTCATGAAACATGTCATCTCGAGGCACTTTACAAGGTCAAAATCAATCATATTGTACAGATTGGTCAAAAATGTCCTATATAAGGGAAACAGTTGATTGCTTCAAAGTTCCGACAAGCAGCATTCACTCCTGGAGAAGCATAGAGCTACAGGGAGAAATCGGCGCAAGACCAGGCCCGATTGATCTGCGGGTGAGAAGCAAGAGAGTTAGACAAATCTCCTGAGGCGAGAGCACGAAAGAGAGCAGACGTAAATGAAACCTACCACCGGGTGGTAACCAGGCCGGGGGGAGTGGAGTGGGGAGTGTGGGAGATTTTTTAACTATTAAACTATATAAAAGAAAGAAGACACGGGGAAACGAGGTCTCTCTGCTTGCCAACTGGAGAACCCATTTATTTCATATAGTCGCACGTACGAACGGGTGCGAGCTAGAGTTCTGATTACAACATAGTGTACATGCATTTTATATCCCACAGATGGGTGTGTGTTACAAATAAGATTCTACGTGCATCCATTGGTCCGCGCCCTGACCCAGCAGTGTCCACGTGCTTCCAGCGTCCTTTGGCAGACATTGGTCTTATTTCTGGGAACAGCTCCACAAACGTTGAAAAACAGACAACCTTATCTTGTCAGTTGACCTCTGTTTTGGTCACACAGGATGTCATGTCCTGGTCATATTCTGGACTTCTGCTCCCTTCGCATTGCTGCCAGGACACACAGACTTCAGATGTTTTCCAAACCTTACAGGAGACGGACTCAGTGAGAGACTTCCTGAGATGATGGCAGGTTACTGAGTGACTGGTGGGCAGGTTGATGGGTGTCCGTGAGGAGGGGCCCAAGCAGCAGCGGCGGAGGAGGAATCCGGAGACAGCTGGAGGAACCAGAGGGATCTGACAAGGTTTCTCAGCCCGGCTTGGTACCACCAAGTGAGCACGAGGGTTTGTTTGGAGCAGAATCCGGAGCGGTCAGAACCAGAGGATCTAACTTGAGACGTCCGAGCACAAGGAAACACTGGAGAGGTTTTCCAGAACGAGAAGCGACCTGGGAGGCACAGGAGACAAAGATTAGTGCTGGAGAAAGGTCAGTTGTCACAGACAGAGCCCTCTAAGCGTACCAGACAAGGTTAACACTCTGGTGTCCATCAGCTGTCACAGCGATGGACGCGAACGAGCCGCAGGTCTGTACCACGCCCACCTGTCAACTCCAGCCATCTGCGGAGAAGGAAGAGAGCGCAAAAAGGCAGAGCCAGCAGAAAACTACACGGCACTGGCAGCAGAGTCCTGACAATAATATAACTTAAAACTACTTTATGATTTTATTCAGTCTTATTTAAACAGTTATGTGTGTTTTTTCTGTTTTAACCCACTAACTGAACAATAATGTGTTAACACTTCTCTTTCACTTTTTAACAAAAGTAATATGTCTACTTTCATGTCTGGTCGGATAAAAATGAGACTGACCTGACTGGACCGCTCTTCCAGGGTCCAGTCAGCCACACCCCGCCCCCGCCCTGCCCCCCGAAAATTAACATAATTTCACTCTTAACTTTTGATAAAAGTTGAGAGGTCTGATCAGAGGACTGCTCTTTGGGAGCCTGAGGTGTAAATGAAAAAAAACAGGAGGCAATGATTTCAGGTTTTGTTGTAAAAATAAAGGGTACAGAAATAACTTTTCCACACTGTGATGGCCACAACTGCAGCCACACAGTCGGTAACCCCACAATCAACCACTTTTTCACTTTAAGTTTTCACATACATAAACTGCAGCATAAATACATTGGTTTGTTTATTTTTATTGTGACAATATTGAAAGACATTGGTTCCAATTGTAGCGCGCACATTTAGTTAACTTTTGTATATTTAATTTTGTCACATACTTAACATTTGTTTGTGCTTCCTTTTCTGGTGTTGTGGGGAGTACCTTCAACTGGGCTGAAGCAGAGGACTCTGGCTGGCACACTCCAATCCCAGATTGACTGACTGATTGGGTGGTACCATCTGGAGTTCCACTAGGGGGGCAGACCATGGAGTCCTCATTCTAACTTTCTTGCATGATCTTTCTTCTGCTTTTGTGATTTGTTTGTTTTGTTAATTTTGTTTAGTTATTAGTCATTTAAGTTTAATTCTTAAGCTAACTGTGTTTAGTTACCGTTTTTGTTGTTTAGATGTTCCTTTTCCCTCTTCCTCAGTGTGTCAGTCTGGTCTGATCAGCCAGTATTTAAGCCCTCTTTGTTTGTTGTGTGTCAGGTCAGTGTGTTTGTTTGAGCAGTTAGTTTGTGGTTTTGCTTGTTTAACTTTGATATTTTTTGCCTTGAGTTAGTTTCTTCATTTGACCTCTTTTAAGGGCCCTATAATTATTTTTTGGAATTTCAGTACTTTGGGGAAATAAAACCCATTTTCTTGAAAATGTCCACTGTGTCCTCATCCTTGTCCGGCTCGGTCCCTCACACATGGTGGCAGTGGTGGGATCTGCCAGTTGAGGACACAGATTTTTTTTTTGTTTTTGGACATTTTTTGGCAGTTTTGTTTTTTCCTTTTTTGACCATGCACCGTGGAGCCAGGAAACATTAACTAGAGACCTAGTGATGGCGAGATGAAGCTTCATGAGGCATTGAACCACTTGAGCCAAGTGGTTCGAGAAAGGGTTCATTTCTTGGAGCTTCATGTGCACACGAAACCACCTACTGGCGAGGTGTATAATCACAGCCTAGCTGTATCTTAACAAGTGTGATGCATTGATTTTTTGTCTATTATGGCTCTATTTTATTATACACATATGTGTATAATAAAATATTGTTTGAATGGATTCTCTGTGTGTAATTATTCCCAAAATAGTAGTGTCATGTGATATGGCATGGTGAGTAATAATCAGACCTCTCAACTTTGATCAAAAGTTAAGAGTGATATTATGCTAATTTTGGGGGCGAGGGGGGGGATTATGGTCAACAATTTCCCCTCAGCAGCAACACTGAAGCACACAGAGGTTCACGCTACGTCTTTACGCACGATCCTGCTGCTGATGTCTCACTCTTTTCAGCTCAATGCACTTCTAGACTGTTACCGTTTATAACATTCTCATCACCTTTCACAGCGACAGGTTTCTCAGTCAGTCGCCGCGCTGACCAGACAAATTTCTATTGCTCTCGTCGGTGCACTCTGGGCGGTGCGGTGGGCGGATTTTACCCCCGTTGGTGCACTGCGTGCGACGGATAAACAGTGGGGAAAATGCATAACTAAATACTGTAAAGGGCTTCTATAAAGGGAACAGGGGTACTGACAGATCTGAGATGAAGCCCCTGATGTTACAACATACCCAGCCATCACCGCATCTCAAGACGCCTTAAGATGTGTCTCAAGACACATTTTTGAGATGTCTTGAGATGTCTTGGTAAGTCAAGACGTGTCTATAAGACGTGTCTATAGACTTGGTCTTAAGATGTCTTGAGATGACTTGAGATGTCTCAAGATGTCTTGGAAATATGAAGATGTCTTGAGATATCTGAAGATGTCTTAGAAATAAAATTTAGTAAAATATCACTATCCACTATTCCTTGGTAATAATTTATATATTTTTTATTTATAGAAAAGAATGACAAACCCTATATGACACACTGAGTATTTAATAAAACATAGGAAACTACAGTTCAATGTATTGCAATTATTGCACATAGTATGAACATGTTAAGAGGATTAGGTTTACAAAATTGACATCAAGTTACGTGTGTGTGTGTGTGTGTGTGTGTGTGTGTGTGTGTGTGTTTTTATATGTGTGTGTGTTTGGTAAGGTTACTCTATGTAAGAGTGTGGATATGCGTTTCTAAGATGCAATTTGTTCCTTGGATTGTGAAGGATTTTTTTTCAACGAATTGACAGTACTGTCCATTGGTGGCAGCAGACTTTGTCCCGATTCCTAGGTTTTCAATTGGCTCCAGGAAGCATTTGTGGTGGAGGAACAGGAGGGTGTCAGTGATGGCTGATGTTGGAAAAATTATTTTTTCCCCCTTCTTGATACTGTTAGCAGCCTGTCAGTGGGTCTTCTGTGCGTTGCAGAAAGTGGTACCCTCAAACAGGACAAGTGGAATATCTGGGGAGAAACATTGTGCATGTAGCCATGGGATACAAAAATTATCTCTAGTAAAACTCTAACTTAACCTAGTGTTATGCATTATGCTGTGAGGTTTACATTGCCCGGTTTCTCTATAATCCGGCTTACACATTATATTCAAGATGTAACTACTTTACCAGAGATTGTAGCCCATATGGTTGTGATTTTCACTGGTTGCCTGTCACTGTCATTCACATGGGTTGGGTTGAAGGGGGCTATCTCCACAAATGAGCCAACTTTGAGAGTCTTTACATCAAATCTGTGAATGAGATAAAATATTTTTAAAACACTTGCATTCATTAAAAAAGGTATATTATAAAAGGCGTATTCCATTTTTTTAGATAAATATCCAAGGGTCTAATACACAAAATGATGCACAGCTTCTGGGAAATGCTATGCAGTATGTTTTGTTGCTGGTACAATTGCTGCTCTGCTCTATCCTTTTGTGAATTTGGCTGAAAAAATATTCTGAATTCAGTACATTACTACTGCTACTACACAAATGATAAACATTGATAACATACTTATATTTTTGTGGGGACAGTGTGGCAGTTTGGTGTTTAATGCATCTCTCTGGTTGCCCAGAGAGAGGGTTGTCAAAGATGTTGATGATATGCTTCCCCTTATCCAAACCTTGGGACTAAAAGCAAATTATGTTAATGATGTTCCTATACAAGAAGACAGTGCTTACAGTACATTATAATGTATAATTAATATTTATTAATCTGTATTTTCCTGTACTGGATTGAGATCAACTACAGGAGTCACACCTTTGGGCCAAGTAAGATCTCTTCCTGTGTCAGGACTCTATCCCCCATTCTCTCCATGAGGTCTGGCTGGCGCATCATTTTTCACACTTTCAGGTGGGATAGCTCTGGCATTTGGGTTCCAAGGTGCAACCCTGTTAAGAAATTAATTACAATAAATAAAATAATTTTGTTACCTATTTTTAGTCATTGTTGATGGAAAATCCAAGAATATTTTAATAATACAACTATTTTAGTAATTTATTTTTGTAACATAGATTTACCTACCAAGCCCATGTCTTTGATGAAGTTCAGCTGCAGATATCACTGTAGCTGATCCTGATGGCCTGTAAACCGGGGCGTAGCCTGGAAGCCCGGGGACAGATGTATTTTCTGCTGTTTCATCATTTGGTGTTGACAGTGTGCAAAGGGTATCCAACACAGCAATCCTCTTCACCATTCATTTTTCAATACTTTTATGAGCAATAACTGAAGTACAAAAAAAATATCAAGGCTTCAAACACCTTCAGGAACTAGTATATGAAATGTACGGAAAATTTACCTACCCAAGTCCTTGATCCTCTGGTGGTATCGCTCACCATATTTTCCCTTTTTGCCCCCAAATTTTATAATCATAAAACTCCTGTTAAAACAAGATAGCTTGGCCATGCTTTTGAGACAGGCTGTAAAGGGTGTCTTAAGCCATTTTAAGATTTGAATGTCTTAAGACAAAAAAAGATGTCTTAATACATCTAAAGACACTCAATGTCTTCAAGACACAAAATACTGTCTGAGAGCATCCCATTTCCTCCAATTGCATGTCTTAAGACATGGGTGCATGTCTTCAGATTTTTGTCTTAAGATGTCCTAAGACGTCTTGATGTGCACAAATGTCTTGAGACGTTTTAATTCTTCTTATTAAGACATCTTGAGACGTCTTGAGACACAGTGATGGCTGGGTATGAAGTTCTTTAAAATGACCCTTAAAAGTGCGCACCTGAATTAAAGCGCGAGGCAGCAGCCCACCGAAGCGCCACTGATTCTATGTTGTTAAAAACAAAAGAGCATGAAACACAGCTACTAACTCTCCTATTGACTTTAACTGGCACACGCTGCTACCGATGTGAGGACATTAAACGTAGTGATTCATGTTTTGAATGGTGAATGGTGATAAAAGCACCTGCTCCGAGGGAAAGGAGGGGGGCAGAGGAGAAAGCGCTGAGGCACAGAAATACTTTGCATGTAGTTAAAAAATGCAGAATTAATAAAAACAAAACTTATAAACAGATTAAGTGGCATTTTAAGCTGCATCTGGTTAGCAGAACTGTTTTATGATCCAGCGCGCAGCCATAACTGGTTCTGAATGAACCGGTCATCTGGCAAAATCTGAGCCACTTCCCGAAGCAGTCACGTGGTACAGCCGGGCAGCGAGGCTTCGGACGTCATCGTTTTCGGCTCCTCCCCTAAATGAAGCAAGCTTCGATACGCGCTTTACGGAAACGCCCCCTCCATTACTCGACACACGCCTCGAAGCCTAGGCACATCATGTAACATCACTATAGAGACCCAACCAGCAGAGGAACCATGTGCTGGAGAAGAGGAAATGGAGGCTGGAGCTTCTACAACGGCAGCAGACACTGGGGGTGAAGATGTGACAGAACCAACCTTGAGGGACCTGACTGGGATCTTGCAGGCATTTGTGGGCCTGCAGGAGGCACAGGAGGTAAAGTTAAACCAAGAGCGGGAAAAACAGGAACAACGTTTTAAAGCCCTACAACATCAGTTTCAGCTTCTACAAATGGAAGTGCAGGCCCGCACATCTCCACTCCCTGAGCCCTCTTCAGATGATGCAGGACCCCAGGAGGATGACAATAAGGACGTCAAGAATGCCCAGGTGGTAACGGCACCAGTCAGTATATCTTCAGGTCAGTCACAATTCTCTCTTGAGCCAAAGTTACAAAAACTGACAAGTGACGATGATATTGAACATTTCCTTGTTACGTTTGAGAGAATGGCAGCTGCCTGTAGATAACCAAAAGCAGACTGGGTTTTCCACCTCATTCCTCTCCTGAGGAGAACATAGGCAAGGAGTGTCTATGTTCATATGGATGTAGATGAGATACAAAACTATGATAATGTGAAAACAGCCATATTAAAGAAGTATGATATTAATCCAGAAACTTATAGACAAAGGTTTCATTCTAGGGTGACCACCCGTCCCGAGTAGCGCATGCGCGCACAGCGTTTGAAGCCTAATTCATGCGTCCCGCAAATTGAGACCGTGTCACGCATAATCAATGCTTTCTCAAAAAAAAGTTGGTCGCTCTATCCACCTTATTTTCGAACGACGAAGTAACTATGGCCACAGCTTCAAACTATTCATGACTGAGAAGATGACATGAAGAAGTGCCTCATATAACGTACGAGGACATTTTAACCTGTTTTGTGTCGTCACTTGGTGCAGTGCGACTTTACCGAAGCGAACCTCCGCAGTGAAAAAGTTGAATCGGTGTTTATAAATATCAACAAGGATAACCTGGTATTCATAGAGGCTGATGGCCGTTCAAGCCAAAACTAGTCCGACATTGGACTGGATCCTGACTGCATCAACCGGTTCTACCAAGACGGCCGAAGCGCTCTGGTGCTGCGGCTCCAGGAGAAGCCTTCAGTCATGCAGCGGCGACCTTATGGAAGGTAGGCTGATGAATCATCTGATTGAGAAACATCCTGGCTTTTGGCTCGTTGTGATTAGATTGCTGGTCAGTTAATTTTGTAATGTTTTGGATTAAACTGATGTTATAAGTGGACATCTAAACATTCTGCCCACTTCATGTTTTGGCTTGAAAAGGTTTGAGTCCTAAAGGTGACCCCAAAGTCCTAAAAGTGTCCCCAGAATGTTGAACAGTTCTTTTTTCCTGTGCCTGCCTTTACCAACATCCAAGTTCACCATCCTTCCTCCCCCTTCTCGTTCTGTGAACCTCTGGAGTCGTGAGTTAAGACTTTTTTACAGTTCCTGTGGTGTAGAGCAACTACAATTCCTGTTAATCCTTTAATTTTAAATTATAATTTATTTAAAGTGAATAAATTGTAATGAAAAATAAATAAAATTAAATAGCGAAAGGAAATCGGAATTGGAAGTGCATCTGTTCATTGAAAGTTCAACGTATTATGAATCTTTATTTAGAAAGAAATACACATTGGTTGGCCTATTCATGAGCATACATAAGCAATTACACATGTTTATGGGAATAGGGCATTATTAATATACCATGTAAGGTGGTATGTGCTAGAAATGTGTAAACCACTATCAGTGAGTCTGCCCGTGAAGTGGGGGCACCGCCGCGCCAAGCAGTGTCCCACTTTGTCCCTCAGAAACATACCCCTTGTCCCCCCTTGGGCTTATTAGCAGGTGGTCACCCTATTTCATTCCCTGTATGTTTATCCTGATGAGAGCCCTAAATAACTTTACGTGAGGCTGAAGGAATTGTATGGGAAATGGGTTTTACCCAGAGGTAAAACAGTTGAAAAAGTTGGTGAAATATTAATTCTGGAACAATATCTGAGAATGTTGTCCCCTGAGCTCCAGGTGTGGATAAAAGAGCATGATCCAAAATCAGCTGCAGAAGCCTCCACCCTCGCAGAAGTGTTTGTGGCTGCTCGCAGGAAGGGACAGCCATGGAGTGGTGCCTCATTTAAAGATAAGAACACCTGCAAGCCAGCACCATCTCGGCATTACCAGGGTTCAGCAACAGGTGGGAGTAAAATCTCAATAAGAACTGAACTGAACTGCCTGCCAATGCTCCTAATAAACTTAGTAAAAGAATTCCAGTTTGTTATCTTTGTGGTCAGGAAGGGCACACTAAACCTATGTGTCCACAAAACCCCTTAAAACTGACCCAGATGTGCTTTGTACCATGCCAAGACTCAGAAATAAAACAAGAAAGGGGATCTTTAACAAGAATGACCACAGTAAAAATCAATGGGAGAAGACTTAAAGCCTTGATAGATACTGGCAGTACTCAGACTTTGGTTCACAGACAATTTGTACCAAGTGGTATGTGTACTTATGAGACCATCTCCATCTGTTGTGTGCATGGAGAGGAGAAGCCTTACCCTACGGCTGACATATTTATTGAAGTAGGAGGACAGTCATATCTATTGAAAGTAGGGTTGGCTGATGACTTGCCATTCCCAGTGATTTTGGGTGAAGACCTGCCAGTGCTCTGTGATTTGTTAAAACCAGCAAAGGACTGTAATGTGGCTATTACAAGAGCTAAAGCTACAGAAGTGAATGAACATCTTCCAAAATTGGAGTACCTTGCCTTTCTTTGATGCTGACTTAGAAACTGAACCTGGGATATCTAAGAAATCACGGAGTCAAAGAAAGAAAAAGAAGTTCAGAGGTACTGTTGTAAAAGTGCCAGCGGATGCTACCCCTGATGAACCATTGGGGTTTCAAGTGCCAACAAATATCATTCAAATGCAGCAAAATGACCCAGCATTGTCAGCCATTTTGTCGAGAGCTAAGCAGAAGGGTTCAAAGGGTGAGCTTGGCAACAACAACGATGGGTATTTTTTACAGAACGGCATACTTTACCATCGGTGTGGTCAGGCTAAGCAGCTAGTGGTCCCTCAAAAGGCCCGAGAGGTTGTACTTAATCTGGGCCATTCCATTCCCTGGGCTGGCCACCTAGGGAAATACAAGACCACTGGTCGTATTAAACGTTACTTCCACTGGCCTTGCCTACATTCCGATGTTGCACAATCCTGCAAGTGTTCCACTTCAGCCCCTACCTGTGATAGGCACACCATTTGAACGTCTTGGGATGGACATTGTTGGCCCCCTGGAAAAAAGCCATTCAGGGTACCGGTATATGTTGGTGGTCACAGATTATGCAACCAGATACCCTGAAATATTTCCACTGAAAACGATAAAGGCAAAAGCTGTAGCCTTCTATTTGATACAATTCTTTTCAAGAGTGGGGTTTCCTTTTGAAATTCTCACAGATCAAGGAACTAATTTTATGTCTGTTTTACTGAAACAGGTGTATAAATTATTGGGGATTAGGAGTGTTAGGACCACCCCATATCATCCGCAAACAGATGGGTTGACGGAGCGCTTTAACCAGACCTTGAAGCAAATGCTCTGTAAGTTTGTGGATGAAACGGGCTCTGATCGGGATCAGTGGTTGCCTTACCTGCTTTTTGCATATAGAGAAGTTCCCCAGGCCTCCACTGGGTTCTCCCCTTTTGAACTCCTATATGGTTATGAGGTCAGAGGCCCTCTTACCCTGTTAAAGGAAACATAGGAAGGGACCCAGATAGGGGAGGAGCCAGTAAATGTAATTTCCTATGTCCTACAGATGAGGGAGAAACTGGAAAAAATGAGCATATTGGCTCAAAAACATTTGGCGGTTGCACAAATGTCCCAAAAAGCTTGGTATGATCATTCAGCAAGAGAGAGAAGTTTTGAACCAGGCCAAAAGGTTCTGGTAATGTTGCCTACAAATGATAGTAAGCTCCTGGCAAAGTGGCAGGGTCCCCTGCCACGTTCCAAAGACTGATGCACTGGGTACTGTATGGTCTTACTGATTATACCAGTGCATATCTTGATGACATTGTCATTTACAGTGGAACCTGGAAAGAACACCTGACACATCTGAGGACAGTTTTGGACCGGCTGGTCTCACAGTCAACCCAGCGAAGTGTTCTCCATTGTCCCAATTTTGAAAAGGATTTTGTACTGCAAACAGATGCTTCTGAAAGAGGTATTGGAGCAGTGCTTCTACAGGAAATACTGTAGGGCCAGCATCCTGTAGCCTACATCAGTCGTAAGCTGTTACCCCGGGCAGAATGCTATGCCACAGTGGAGAAGGAAGCTTTGGCTATCAAATGGGCACTTGATTCCTTCAAGTGCTTGGGAGAAAGTTTATCTTGCAGACTGACCACAAGGCACTCCAGTGGCTAAACCGCATGAAAGACACTAATGGAAGGATTACCTGGCGGTACCTGGCTATTCAGCCATATCGGTTTAAGGTCCAGTACATCCCTGGGAAAGAAAATGTGAAGGCTGACTTCCTCTCTCATTGTCCTAGCGACAGTTTCAAAGAGGGGGGATGTGTGATGGCCACAACTGCAGCCACACAGTCGGTAACCCCACAAACAACCACTTTTTCACTTTAAGTTTTCACATACATATGCTGCAGCATAAATACATTGGTTTGTTTATTTTTATTGTGACAATATTGAAAGACATTGGTTCCAATTGTAGCGCGAACATTTGGTTAACTTTTGTATATTTAATTTTGTCACATACTTAACATTTGTTTGTGCTTCCTTTTCTGGTGTTGTGGGGAGTACCTTCAACTGGGCTGAAGCAGAGGACTCTGGCTGGCGCACTCCAATCCCAGATTGACTGACTGATTGGGTGGTACCATCTGGAGTTCCACTAGGGGGGCAGACCATGGAGTCCTCATTCTAACTTTCTTGCATAATCTTTCTTCTGCTTTTGTGATTTGTTTGTTTTGTTAATTTTGTTTAGTTATTAGTCATTTAAGTTTAATCCTTAAACTAACTGTGTTTAGTTATCATTGTTGTTTTTGTTGTTTAGATGTTCCCTTTCCCTCTTCCTCAGTGTGTCAGTCCGGTCTGATCAGCCAGTATTTAAGCCCTCTTTGTTTGTTGTGTGTCAGGTCAGTGTGTTTGTTTGAGCAGTTAGTTTGAGGTTTTGTTTGTTTAACTTTGATATTTTTGTCCTTGAGTTAGTTTCTTTATTGGACCTCTTTTAAGGGCCCTATAATTATTTTTTGGAATTTCGGTACTTTGGGGAAATAAAACCCATTTTCTTGAAAATTACCACTGTGTCCTCCTTGCTTGTCCGGCTCGGTCCCTCACACACATACGGGGGAAAAAAAAAACCCCGACCTTTTCGTTGGAGTGAGGACTACTCTGCTTCGATGTATGGCCCGGTAACTAATTGTTGCAAGAATCACCATGGAGTTCTGCTTTAGCAGCAGCAGCTGTTCAAGTAATCAAAGTTTCAATTGTACATTAAACAAAGCGCATGGATTTGTTTGTGAGACGCCGAGCAGAGCACACCACAGCCACAGTGGAGAGAGATTCAGGAAGTAACTGCGAGGCGGGGCCTTTAAAGGATCCATGATTAGTTGCAAAAAATGGACTTTGAGAAATATCTATTTTAGATGTAAAAACAATCCAGTAAAAATACTGTAAGATGTTTAGTTTTATAAATTTAAATAAAATGTCACACGGACGTAGCCAATTCAGGAGCCATTTACCCAATGCACTCTGGGTAAATGACATATACTAGGTCCTTGCTCCGTCCAGCCAAAACAGCGTTTAACCTTTTCAGTTTGAACCGGAGTGCGTTGAAATTGATGACAAAGTAATAATAATGATAATAATAATAATAATGACACATACCACTCTTAGGACTGTGTGATCCAGCAAGTAGTGCTCTGTGTCTGGTGTTAGGTCCAATAACACTTAGTAACTGAACAGTCCGGTCTTCGGTTCGTTAACATCTGTTTAGGGTTTGGTTTTCAGTCAAGTGTCGGCATGGGCGTAACGGAAGGGGTATGGGTGGGACATGTCCCCCCCACCTTTCAAATCTGTGCCCTTTACCCCCACACACATACTTTTTCAGCCACTAAAACCGTTTAATCTGTCATTTACATGTGGTAACGTGTGTTCCGAGCCGTCTTTAAACACGCCATAAGCGAAATTTTCTTTTGAACCCAGACTCTATGTGGAATTACATTCCTTTTTTTATGATTTATTTCTGATTTTAACACAACAATGAACACAATATATGGACATCCATGTTATAACATGAAACTGTAAGTTGAATAATAAACCTGAACCAATAAAAGACAAAACAAAACCCAGCAAATATTTCCATTAGTAAGTGCATAAGAAGTAGATAACTAAATAATCAGTGTTGGGTAAGTTACTTTAAAAATGTAATCCGTTACAGTTACAAGTTACTTTGTTTAAAATGTAATTGTAGTGTAACTTTTTCAATTACTTTTAAAAAGTAATGTAAATAATTACTTTTGATTACTTTTTGATTACTTTAAGGTTTTAATGAGTATTGACCCATGTTCAACATTTAATTTTTGAGAACTGAATGTGAACCTTAAAAAAGCACTAAGCTGAAAGGGAACTGCAGACAGGCAATCACAGGATGTCCACAAGTGTGTGTGTGTGACAATTTTTAAGTTTAAAACAAGGAGGATGGATTTTTCGGCAACTCCTTGCCAAAAATTGCATCCCCTGCTATCTCAGAGGAGTTGACACTTGTATGACTCTATTCCTGTATATCCATCAGTAGTTAAAGGACAAGAGTCAGCAAATGCAAATTCTGCCCTGTAAAACAATGACAGCACAATTGTTGCTGTATGATCTGAAGCCCCATTTGGAGCTTTTAAACAGGCTTTGAAAAACTTTGATAATTTGCTGCTGCAATATTATAGATTTTTTAGAATAAAAAGCTAGCAGATGTGCATAATCAAAAATAACAGAAATACAATTATAGAGCATTCAGTATTGTAAGAAAGCCCACACTGTTTCTGGATAAATACATTATTGTATGAGTTAAGTTCTGTTCCGTTTTCTGCCTTTTTCGTTGTAAAACTGAAATGTCCCATGCTCCTGAATGCACCATAGCTTTGCGACGCTCACGAACGTAACACTGTGAACGCTGAGCTGTGTAGACGCGCGTTTGATTTTCCGCTTAAGACAAAGTTTTGCAGTTTCATAACACACGTCGGCTCTCACGGTTTATTGTTGTGTGTGAATAACAAGAGACTGCATGATTGCAAAGCGCCTTGTTGCATCTTTCTCTTCCTTAAAATGAAGCCAAATAAAACCGTGAAACGTCCGCTCGCTTGCTGTTCTTTCAGAAGGCTCCACCAGCACAGGATGGATCATCAGAGTGATAGAGACAAGGAGCCGTAGCGGAAAACGGCGATACAGGGCGCGAAGCAATAAAAATATCATTACATATTTCGCAAAGGTTTTTCTTTATATTTTTAAAAAAATGTAACTAAATTTGTAATTCTTAATATTTTCGGAAGTAACTGTAACTGAATTACATATTTTCTCATTGTAACTGGAACGAATTACAGTTACTCTTTTTTTGTAATTAAATTACGTAACGTCGTTACATGGAATCCGTTACTCCCCAACACTGTAAATAATAAACAGAAGAATAGAGGTTGTATAATTTGACCCAATCTGTATAATCTGATTGAATTTGACTTTGTAAAGTGCTTTGAGATGACATGCTTCATGAATTGGCGCTATATAAATAAAATTGAATTGAATACAAAATTTAAATTAAACGGAAAGCAAAAAAATAGTCTTAATGTATTCTGTGCTACTATATTTGTTATAGGTTTCATAAAGGGTGTACGCCATTATAACTAGGGAATGAGGGGGATCACCACTCATGGGGTCATATCGAGTCTCAAAGACA
Source organism: Fundulus diaphanus (assembly GCA_037039145.1). Classification (NCBI taxonomy): domain Eukaryota; kingdom Metazoa; phylum Chordata; class Actinopteri; order Cyprinodontiformes; family Fundulidae; genus Fundulus; species Fundulus diaphanus. The sequence continues at coordinate 59,966,115 of CM073122.1, forward strand.
TCCAAAAGCAGTGACCAGATTCTTGAAAATGTTACTTCAGAGCCTTTGAGAGAATACCTAATTTTTTCCAATTTCATAAAAGAAAGGGCATCTTTTATCCAGTGAGAATGTGTGGGTGGGAGAGGATTCTTCCAATGCTTCAGTATAATATGTCTGAGGAAGGATACAAAGTCAGCATGATGGGGTGACGGTGATTGGTTTTTGGGGAAGACCCCAAATAAAGCTGTGAGTGGAGAAGGTTGTACTGTGGTTGAGGTGATTACAGAAATTGAGTCAAAAACATATTTCCAAAATTGGGATAGAAAGGGACACGTCCAAAACATATGACTGAGAGTGGCTGGACCCAAACCACACTTCACACAGCTTGAATCCATGTCCGGAAAGATTCGAGCCAGTTTATTTTTTGGACCAGTGTACTCTATGGACTACTTTACACTGCATAATTCTGTGTCGGGCACAGATTGATGAAGAGTGAATGCGTTTTAGAATAGTTTGCCACATTTCATCATTAATCTCAATATTAAGATCGTCAGACCAAGTAAGGCGAAGATGGCTGCACCCAGAAGTTGAATTGGGCATTAGAAGGTTGTATATTTTTGATAGCATCCCCTTTGGAGTGGAACTGATTTCTAGTAGTCTATCAGCCATAGTGGAAGCAGGGATTATTGGAAAACCAGGGAAACGGTAAGTCCCTAACTTGGAGAAATTTTAAAAAGTGTACACCCGGCAGGTTACAATTTGAGGATAACTGAGCAAATGAGGCAAAAGTTTCATCTAAGTATAGGTCTTCCAGACCTCTCAACTTTCATCAAAAGTTAAGAGTGAGATTATGCTAATTTGGGGGCTGGGCTTGTTTGGGGGCGGGGCTAACCAGACCCTGGAAGAGCGGTGGAGTCAACTCCATCTCATTTTTATCCCACCAGACAATGAAGTAGACATGTATTACTTTTGTTAAAAAGAGAAAGAGACGTATTAATACTTTATTGTTCTGTTAATGGATTAAAACATAAAAAAAATACACAATTGTTCAAATAATACTAAATAAAATTAAGTAGTTTTAAGTTATTGACCGAATTATTACACTGTTACACATTCATCTATGGGTTTGTTTATCATTGTAGATCTATAACCTGATTGGTGATTTCATCAAGCCTTTATGGTCAACAGTTTCCCCTCAGCAGCAACACTGAAGCTCACAGAGGTTCCCGCTGCATCATTACGCACGATCCAGCTGCTGATGTCTCCCTCTTTTCAGCTCAATGCGCTTCTAGACTGTTACAGTTTATAACCATTATCATCACCTTTCACAGCGACAGGTTTCTCAGTCAGTCGCCGCTCTGAACAGACGAATCTCTATTGCTCTTGTCAGTGCGCTCTGGTGAGGTGGGCGGATTTTACCCCGTTGGTGCGCTGCGTGCGGCGGATAAACAGTGGGGAAAATACATAACTAAAGGCTGTAAAGGGCTCCTATAAAGGAAACGGGGGTACTGACAGATCTGAGATGAAGCCCCTGATGTTACAAGTTCTTTAAAATGACCCTTAAAAGTGCGCACCTGAATTAAAGCGCAAGGCAGCACGCCCACCGAAGCGCCACTGATTCTATGTTGTTAAAAATACAAGAGCAACTCTCCTATTGACTTTAACTGGCACACGTTGCTACCGATGTGAGGGAATTAAACGTAGTGATTCACGTTTTGAATAGTGAACGGTGATAAAAGCACCTGCTCCGAGGGAAAAGGAGGGGGGGGGGGTGAGCAAGCGCGGAGGCACAGAAATACGGTGCATGTAGTTAAAAAATGCAGAATTAATAAAAATGAAACTTATAAACAGACCAAGTGGCGTTTTAAACTGCATCTGGATAGCAGAACTGTTTTTATGATCCTGCGTGCAGCAAGCAAGCAGCTCCACCCCCTCCCCTCCCCTCATGTGTACGCGGTACAGGACCGTACCAGCTCGCTTTCACCACTGTTAAGACTAAAATTATTCATAACTCTGATCACTCTTCCTGCTGCTCTGTTAACACGAACTGCAGCAGGAATTACGGATGGCCACAAGCTGTGAAAGAAGCCGAAACAGCTCAGCAGAAGGTGGAGTTTTCTCGTCCGCAGCTCAGATGGGCTTTGTGATTTTTATGCGTGAGAAATTCCATGTTTGCGTGTGAAATGCCATGTGTTGCGTGTGAGCGTGTGAAGTCAGTGAAATGCGTGTGTCACACGGTCAATGCGTGAGAGTTGAGAGCTCTGTCTTCCATAGAAAAAGGCCATGGCTTTTCCACCCTGAGAAAGTCTTATCAATGAGTGAAGGTGGAAATAGAGGATTATAGTGTATTGGCCATAAAAGAGGTATTCTTTGGATCGCAAATTGTTGCATAATCTGAGCCCATAGTCTAAGGCAGTCCTTAACAATTATATTGTTAGTGTAAGATACAGGAAATGTTGCTGGCGGAAGGCATAAAAGAGAGTACAAAGAGGCAGAGCTACATGAGGCCTCCTCTATTGGTAACCATTTGGAAATCTCACAGTTGGCATTGCACCAAAATAACATTGTACGAATATTAACGTCCCAATAATAATACAATAAAATTGAATTGAATAATAAGATAAGAAATTTGGTGCGGCAAGCTCTCCCATTTCTTTAATTCTTTACTTTTCTGTAGAATACTCTTTTGTATTCTAGTAGTTTTCTTGTTCTATAGAAACCGAGATACTGAAGCATCAAGTGTCCTAAAAAAGGTTTTGGGATAAATACTGGTATGCACCGAAACAGGAACAACAGTTTTGTACACACTCATCTTGATACAGCTGATCCTGCTTGCTAAAGAAAGTTGCAGCATGGACCAGCACTGTAACTCCTGAGTCAGCTGGTAAAGTAACACTGCATGAAAAGTGAGATTTTCGTCCCCGTAAATGACCGCAGATCTCCCTCATTTTTGGCAGTTGACGACAATTTGCAACCCGCGCTTGTCGCCGTTTGTCAGTGCCACAAATTGTCGGAACCGGACAATGACGTATGTGGAGAGCTTTTAGCTGTACTAATGGCCCTAATTAGCATATGAATGCAGCAAAACCGCGCGGCCAGCCAGGCCTGGCCTGAATAACCTTACTAAGTATTGGATGAAACCACTACTTTCAAACAAGTAAAATTCCTCGTGATTGGCAGCAAAACCACACGTGGCCAGGCCAGGCTTGAATGTTTTTACTCTATTGGATGAAACCACTACTTTCAAACAAGTAAAATCACTCGTGATTGGTTGGCAGAACCCCAATAAATTATTTATATATATATATATATATATATATATATATTTATTTATTTATATTATGCTGTATATTCATGTTATCCTATGTAGGCTACTACACTATTATTAGGCTACCATCAAGGACATGAATGAATTTATAGAGGAAATGAACATTTGCCAGGAAGATGTTTATGCAAAGAAAGAGCTTTATTAAAACAAACACAACTATATACAACGCGAGAATCTGCCCACACATGGCAGGGGATTATCCAAAAACTACAACTCCGTGAACTGTCTGTTTGCCTCCTCGGGGTTGTAGGTAACTGGCGGCGTTCTTTCCGAGGCAGGTCGGTTGTGCAGACGCCTACTGTGCGTGGCTCTGTACTTCGGCGTCGCCTCTAACCGGGACTGCAGCTTCACCAAGAGTTCAGAGAGATCCGGCCTACGAAATGACGGCGGCCGTACAATCCATCCAGAGACCCCGCCAACAACGCCATCTTCTTCGTCATACATGAGGTCTACGGTGGCGGACTTCCATAGTTCCACCTCGTCATCCGCTAGCACACTCTGTCTCGATTCCAGCAGCTGTAAAAAAACAAATGAATCAGTACTGTGCGATGGGATGCACTGCGTATGGACACAACACATCTATCAATGCACCTGAAAAATAGTCACCAAATAAAGTCTTACCTTCTTTCTTCTCGCTCGACTCCGAGCTGAACCGCAGCTTCCGCCCGCAATGAGTTTTCTGGCTGCGTACCGTCCTGCGTACCGTCTCATAATAGGTCTTACAGGCGGCTGGAAAACAATTAAATGAGAGTGGTATGAATAAAAATCAAACGCAAGTCACAGTAACATTAAACAAAGAAGGAGAAACAGTACAAACGAGTCACTTACACACAATTTCGTCTTTATCAACATCGTGTAAATCTGGACTTGCAGATATTGCTCCGCGCAAATAGGAGGTCACCGCCTTGCTCCGGTTCATAGCGCCTGCAATTTGTCTCCGAGTTGTGAAGACGGCGTACTGCTTCCTGTAACAAAATAATACACTTTAATAAAGCTTGTTCTTTTGAAGGCTACTAGGCTATTCTTAGCATTGATTTTAGGCTAGGCTACTTTTAGCTTAGCTAGCATTCACCGAACATATTCTTACCGCAAGCTTGGGATTGATCTGTCTTCTCTTCTTGGAGTAAGTCTCTCCTGCACAGTTGGTCGACTGCAGAGCCGCCAACTTGTCCTCTATGGACAGCATCCTGGAGTTTACCGAATTCTGCAGTTGAGTGAACCGCTCATTCATATCGGCAGTATGTTGTACGAGACAGTCCACTTCTTCTTCTTCTTCTTCGTGTGGGAGGAGTGTGAGTGAAGGAGCGGAAGAGAGAGCATGTGAGAAAACTCTGTTTTGAGTGGTTTTTCTTACTTTTTTCTGTCCTTTTTCACTGGGTGAGTGTAAATATTGTGTATATAGTTGTTTTACTTTTGTTGTTAGGGTTTTTTGGTGGGGTTTGTGGGGTTTGGTGGCCGTCGGGTTTTGCCCGGCGGCAGGTCGGCGTCTTGAACGCCATGGTGGTGGGTGGTGGTTCTGGCGTCTTCTCCGCGTTTGTTTGGCGGTGGGTGAGGTTATTGGACATGGATCCATCAAGTCCGCGGCTCGCATGAACGGAGCCGCGGTGTTGTTTGTTGAGCGGGTTGAGCAGGCGAACCTGTTGGTCGAGTCGGGCATTTCTGTGAACGGCTTGTTCCTTCAGGTGTCGCCGCTCACGCAACCCGCTACCAGGGTGATTTTGTCAAATGTCCCTCCGTTCATCAGCGACGAGTTCCTCGTTAAAGAGCTCTCTCATCACGGAAAGGTGGTTTCCCCCGTTAAAAATTCTGTCGGGGTGTAAATCACCTTTGTTGAAGCATGTTGTCTCCCACCGGAGACAACTCTTCATGATCCTTAACAAATGTGACGAGGAGCTAAACCTGCGTTTCTGGGTGAGAGTGGACGAATTTGACTATGTCTTGTTCGCCACCTCATCCGGCATGAAGTGCTTCGGCTGTGGACAGGAGGGACATTTGATAAAATCGTGCCCAAACAGAGCCGGGTCGGCTCCGTCGGGCTCCGCGGAGCAGCAGCCTGCGGCAGCCGGGGAGCAGGTGGGTGTGTCCGGCGAGGCTGGAGCTCCTGCTGCGGTGGAGGAGTGTGGCGCTGCGGGGAACTCCAGCGTAGCCGCGGAGGAAGCCGTGGTGTCAGCTCCGGTCGCTGGAGATCAGCAGAGGAGTTTATTGGAGGAGAAAATTGTGGATAAAAAATCTGATCCACAAAGGAGTGATTGCGTGGTGAGTGAGGGCAGCACGGGTGTGTGTGTGGTGGGGAAACTTGTGTGACTGGTGAGGAAGTGGAGACTCAGGGTGAGATGGAGCAGGATGATGTGTGTGAAGAGCAGGAGGGTGAGACTGGTGGTGAGGTGACTGGTGTGTGTGGAGAGCAGGGAGGGAAAGGTGAGGTGGTGGCAGGTGGAGGGGAGGTGAGTGTGGAGGAGCCTGTGGTGGTTCCTGTGGAGGAGAAAGGCGAGGGAGAGCAGGTGATGGAGCAGGAGGCGCCTATGAATTTAAAAAGGCGCACTAAGAGAAAAAATGTGATGACTGCTGTTCAGAGCAGTAAGCAGGTCACGAAGCTGGCCACAGAGAGAAAAGATGTGTCAGACAGCAGTGATAGTGAGGGTGAGCTGTCTGACAGCAGTGAGGTGTCTCTGTCCCAGGGTAGCAGTGCAGAGGCACGTTATCCTGTTGAATCTTTTAATAGTTTTCTCCAGGAAACAAAAGGATTATGAGGGATAAAAGTAGAAAAATATTTTCCCAATTTAAAAATATTTTATTTCTCTGCGAGATATTATATCAGAAGAAAAGAAGAGTCTGGGTTTTCTGATCAGGAGGTTTTTAGACTAAAGAAAATTATGGGAAAAGTGAGAAAGCAATTTTGAATATAATGATGAGCACTAACTTCTTATTATTTTTATTGTGCGTATTTTATTGTGGTGTTGTTTTTAGCCTTTTACCCAACATGGATAATTTTAAAATAGCTTCTTTAAATGTTAATGGAGCTAGGGAGGCTGTTAAACGCACCATGATTTATGAGACAGCAAAACAGAAAAGAATTAGTGTTTTATTTTTACAAGAGACGCACAGTGATATTAGCAATGAAGCAGACTGGCGCAAGGAATGGAAGGGAGAAGCTTTTTTAGCCACGGCACCACCCTTAGTTCTGGGGTGGGCCTCCTCTTTTCCTCAGCTTTTACCCCAAACTCTTTTAATGTAGAAAGTATCGTCCAGGGAAGGTGTCTTTTAGTAAAAGCTCAGTTTGACCATTTTAACATAGTTTTTATCAATATTTATGGTCCTAACATCAGTGCAGAGAGGAAGTGTTTTTTAGAGAAAATTGGGGAGAGGTTGGGAGATTGTGGGTCTGATGATTATGTTTTTTTAGGTGGGGATTTTAATTGTACAGAAAATGAATTGTTAGACAGAAATCACAAAGAGCCTCACCAAGCTTCCCAGCAAGCCATGCGGCAGCTGGTCTCGTCTCACAGCCTGGTGGACGTATGGAGGAGGATGCACACAGGCTCCAGACAGTACACTTGGTCCCACAGTAAAGAAAACCGCCTCTCTTTAGCACGTATTGATCGTTTTTATTGTTTTAAACATCATTTTAATGTGTTTAAAACATGTCAGATTTTACCAGTAGCTTTTACAGACCACTCTTTGCTTTTAGGGAATGTTTTTATCGCAAACATTTTACCTAAAAGCGCCTACTGGCATTTTAATCTGGCTTTAACTTACGATCGTAGTTTTAGAGAAGCTTTAAGTTATTTTTGGACTGTTTTTAGACAAAGAAAGGGTGATTTTACTTGTCTAAGGCAGTGGTGGGACCATGGAAAAGTTCAGATCAAGTAGGGCTGGGCGATATAGAAAAAAAGCTTATCGATAAAAAAAAATGCATATTGATCGATATCGATAATTATTGAAAATATTTAAAACCATATTTTATGTGCAGCTCTGCCTGGATATTTTATGATATTGCTAAATTATTTAATTTTAATAAAGAACACAAATACAGAATTCCAATTAAATCTTTATTTAACCAACTTTTTTAACCATAACAACAGCATTTTTTTTAAGAAAAAGAACTTAAGAGACCTGAGTTATGTTATTAAATAAAGACTTTATTATTAAATAAAGACCAAAATAAATATACCAAATAAATAAATGAATAAAATAGCCTATTTAGGTGGGAATACACTAGTTACTTCTCAGGTTTCATAATTGAGAGGCTGACGCAGGTCCGAGGTTGTGGCGTGTAAGGACACAGGCTGCAGCTCATTTTGCACTGATTCACGGCACTCGTTGCACAATTTAGGGAGCGCTGTTAGAGAAAAACTTGCGTCCCGGAACTTTATATCGCGGACTTTATACCTCGCGGAGTAGCGAGTAGTTGTTTGAAGCCAGGTTTTTTAACTGCAGACAACAGCAGCATGCCCGTGGTGTCGCGCGGAGCTGCACAGCCCGCGCAGCAGCTCGTGCGGAGTGAGCGGCTTGCGTGATGAAACAAGTTGGTTGTGTTACCAGACTCTGTTTTTACCGGTTCCTTGCAAGTTTTACAAATCACTGTGGTTTATTTCTGTCAGGCTGGCGAACTAGTAAGACCCCGTTTTGGGACCGTTTCCTCCGCCGCTCCTTGCTGCGACATATCCACATGCTCTGTGTTGTGGTTTGAGAGGGCGGCGCTTTGTGACGACGTGCCTGGGTCCGCGATTACGATTCGTCGAGAGGAAGTAGTGAACTAATATGATAGGCCGGAAGGAAGGAAAACTGTTTCTATCGAACTATTATCGACCCTATTTTTTCCTATCGCGCCACACGTCTATCGATCGATATATATTGTTATTGAATTATCGTCCAGCCCTAAGATCAAGCAACTTTGTCAACAGCATACTCTTAATGTCACTCGTGACGTCACCAGAACTATCAGAGATCTGGAGATTAATATAGTGGAACTAGAACATTTAAGTGAGTCCACAGGAAATCGAGAGCATATTGAAGCTCTCAAATCCAAAAGGCTAGTTTTAGCCAACCTGCTGGAGTCTAAAGTCCAAGGCGTGTTGGTCAGGTCTCGGGTTCAGAACATCACAGAGATGGATGCTCCCTCTAGCTTCTTCTTCAGCTTGGAGAGGAAACGCGGGCAGAGGAAGGTGATCCATTCCTTACTATCTGACACAGGGCAGCAGGTGAGTGAACCGGGCCAGATCAGGAGGAGGGCTGTTAAGTTTTACTCCTCTCTGTTTGAGAGTGAGTATAAGGAGAACGAGGAGCTGTTTGGGGAGTTCTGTGGTGGGCTGCCCCAGGTCTCTGAGGAGACCAACGTACAGCTGGAGCGCCCCCTGGGGGTACATGAGCTCCACACAGCCCTCCTGAATATGCAGGGCCAGAAGGCCCCAGGCATCGATGGTCTCACGGTAGAGTTTTTCAAAGCCTACTGGGACATCCTGGCAGAAGACCTACTGGAGGTCTATAATGAGAGTTTGGCCACTGGTTCACTCCCGCTTTCGTGCCGCAGGGCAGCCATCACCCTCCTGCCCAAGAAAGGGAACCTGCAAGACATTAAGAACTGGCGCCCTGTGTCTCTCCTCTGCGCCGACTACAAGATCCTCTCCAAAGCCTTGGCAACTCGGCTGAGAGAAGCTATGGAGCAGGTCATCCACCGGGACCAGACCTACTGCGTCCCCGGCAGGTCCATGGTAGATAACGTCTACCTAATTTGGGATGTTTTGGAGGTCTCCGGTTCATTGGGTTTAAGAACGGGCTTGATCGCATTAGATCAAGAAAAGGCGTTTGATCGCGTCGAACACGGCTTCCTGTGGAAAACTATGGAGAGGTTTGGGTTCGGCGCTGGTCTGATCGCCAAGATTCAGGTGATGTACAGTGGCATTGAGAGTATGCTAAAGATTAACGGTGGTCTGTGTGCTCCTTTTAGGGTGCGTAGAGGTGTTTGCCAAGGCTGCGCCCTGTCCGGGATGCTCTACGCGCTCTCCCTGGAACCCCTGCTTCAAAAGATACGTTCTAGTGTTCATGGTTTGGTTTTACCTGGTTTTAATAGTAGAGTGGTTTTATCTGCCTATGCTAATGACGTCGTTGTTTTTACTAAAAATCAGCAAGATGTCGACGTACTGAATGAGATAACAACTAAGTTCTCTGTTTTATCTTCTGCGAGGGTGAACTGGGGAAAAAGTGAAGCCCTGGCAGTGGGCGAATGGCGTGAAGGGCTCCCGGTTCTCCCTCAGGGACTTTTATGGGAAAAAGATGGTTTTAAATATCTCGGTCTGTTTTTAGGCAATGAAAACACTGAAAAAAAGAACTGGGAAAACATGGAACAGAAAATAGAATGTAAACTAGAAAAGTGGAGATGGCTACACTCCCACATGTCATACAGGGGAAGGGTTTTGGTTTTAAACAACCTTGTAGCATCTCAGCTGTGGCACAAACTTTCCTGTTTAGACCCACCGTCTGGTTTGTTGGCCAACATACATGCAAAAATGGTCAACTTTTTTTGGAACAGTTTTCATTGGGTGCCACAGTCTGTGTTGTTTTTACCCAGAGAAGAGGGGGGCCAGGGCCTTGTCCACCTGGCCGGGAGAACAGCGGCTTTTAGAATACGCTTTGTTCAGAAATACCTGGCAGGGCCCTCTGACTTAGTGTGGAGGGACGTGGCCAGCTGCATTTTTAGAGGTGTAAATAAACTGGGGCTGGATGCGGCTGTTTTTAACAGATTTAAATCTTTTAAAGTTAAGGGGATTGCAGAGGTTTTATCAGGGTGTTTTTAAATCATGTACCCTGTTTAAATTAAAGCCATCCCAAACGACTAACTCTCTGCACTGGCTTTTACAGGAGCCTTTAATCTGTGGGTCCAGGCTGGACGTGTGTGACGGCGCGGGACCAGGGCTGTCGGAGGCGCTGCGCCGGTCAAAGATAACAACCATGAAACAGCTGGTGGAGACTGCAGGACCGTCCCTCTCCAACGTCGAGGCCATGGGTTCCGTGATGGGGGTACGGTCTGCCAGGCTGGTGCAGCGTTTCCTGAACCTCCTGAAAGAAAAGCTGTCGGCCAAGGAGAGGAGCCTCCTCCGTGCTTGCTGTGAGGAACAGAGCCAACCAGACCCCATGGACTCCTTTCCTGGCCTGATCCTGGATCCTGGTTTCCCAGAGAGAAGTGGACCTCTGCTCTCCAGCCTGGACCCACAGAAGATGGTTTTATTCACTATGGACCAGAAAACTGTTTATGGACTCTGCTTAAAAGCAATGAATCAAAGACACCTCGAGAACCGCACAGTTTGTATATGGACTGACAAACTTGCTGGTAGAGCACCCCAGTGGAGGACTTTATATAAGCCTCCAATTAAAAAGAGAACTGGTGATCTCCAATGGAGGATTTTACACGGTGCCATCGCCACAAAATCTTTTTTATCCGTTATTAATCGGGCTGTTTTAAATGAGTGTCCTTTCTGCAGTCTGTCTGAGAAAGTTTTTCATGTTTTTATGGACTGTAACAGACTAAAGACCATTTTTAGTCTTTTAACGAATGTTTTTAGTCTTTTTGGCACTGTTTTTACTACTTCTTTATTTATTGGAGGAGTGTGCCAAAATAAAAGTAATAAGGCAAAGGCCAGACTTTTAAACTTTTTAATCAGTGAGGCAAAGATGGCTATTTATTTGTCCCGTAGAGACAGACTGTAGGGAGGACCTCACCTTGATGCTGTGGCTCTGTGGAAGTGCAACGTTAAATCCAGAATAAGGCTGGAGTTTCACTTCCACAGAGTCACGCAGAACATGGAGGATTTTATGCAGTTGTGGGGTTTTAAAAATATTTTATGTGAAGTGTCTGAAAGAAGAGAACTTCAATTTAACAAGCTTCTTATTTAAGAATTTTATGTAAAAGACACTTGTTTTTAACTCAATTGTTTAATTGTTTGGCCTTTTGTAATTAAAGTTTTGTTAAAAGTCAAAAGTCTTCTTCTTCTTCTTCTACTTCTTCTTCTTCTTCTTCTATTGTGTTTTCTGGCAGTTTACATACTGTGTGCATTACCGCCATCAACTGGACGGAGATGTAATTTAGAAATATATTTTCCTATATATCTTTATATATTAATGAAACTAGATGATATCTTTACTTACACACTCACACACACATACATACACACTAAATCCTCCGAGCTAATTCTGTATCTTTTAAATATTTAATAAGTGCTTTAATTATTTTATTTGATTGATGTTTCCCTAATAATTCAGCCATCTTTACTGAACTCCCCAATACCCTTTCCAGTTCTTTCCTCTCTTTAATATATTTCCTACAATAAATCAAAACATGTTCTACTCCTTCGATTTCTCCACAGTAAGAACAATTACCTGTTGGATGTTTCCCTATTATTTTTAAACCAGTATTTAAACTAGTATGCCCTATCCTCAACCTGTTTATCCATATTTCCTCTCCTCTATTCATTATAATATTATATCTTATGATAATATCTTTTTGTATTTTATATAAATGTCTTCCTTTTTCTTCTAAATTCCATCTCTCCTGCCATATATTATTTATTTTATCTTTAATAATTACTTTTATTTCTGTTCTACTTAGTGGGACATCATATTCAATTTGTCTTGCCTTAATTGCTTCTTTAGCTAACTTATCTACTTTTTCATTACCTAAAATTCCTTTATGTGCTGGAACCCATGTGAATTGAATACTTATTTTTTGTTGCTGTATAACATATATTAAATAACTGACTTCATCTAAAAGATCTTGACGGCTTTCAGATTTTCCACTTTTAAAACTAGTCAGGCAAGACGATGAATCTGAACAGATAACTACATTTCTAGGCTTCACCTCCAGCACCCATTGTAATGCCAAAATAATTGCCAACATCTCTGCTGAAAAAATTGATAAATTATCTGTTGTCCTTCTTTTTATAGAAATATTTTCTTTCGGAATATATACTGCTACTCCTGTTTTACCATTTTCCTCTTTTGATGCATCTGTATATATTTGTGTCATATTTTCATACCTTATATCTAAATACTGCTGAATAATAATAATTATTTTGTTTTTCTTCTAATAATCCCAAGTCAGTGGCCACCTCCCTAAAAACCCATGGTGGAGTATCTGGGAAAGGTACAGTGGGACTTATTTTTAGTTCATTAAACCCCATTTCATTTACTTTATCATAAATGACCCAACCAAAACTTCGTGGAACATTTCCACGCTCTTGGCATTGCTTCAATACCGACTGACTCATATGAGACAGTCCACTGATAGCAATCAGCAGTTTCTTTTCGTCAGTCTGCGGACTGGCTGAAAGTTGTGGATCGAGAGGAGTTGAAGGCGAGTTGAACACGAGACGTGGGGTAAACTCCCCCTGCAACCCTGATTTGCATTTGTATAGCTCACAGCATTTTCATTTACATGTTAAAGCCTCCCCTAGAATTAGGAGGAGGGGGGTCATGGGGGGACAACTGCCACGTCAATTTCTGACAATTCATGGCAGTTTTCGGTGTTGCCTGCAAATGACCGTGAACAGCCGTTAACCTGAACTTCCACGACAATCTACAGTGCCGCATAGTGACGAAAATCACACTTTTCATGCAGTGTAACGGAGTGAAATTGATTTTAAAAAGTTGTGAGAAATTCTTAGTTACATAGATCCCCAGGTACTTAAATCCTTGCAGTGAAATCCTGAATGGTAAACTAGTAAGTGGGTAGGCTGTAAGCTGCACTATTAATATGGAATAATTCACTTATTAAAGTTCAGTTTATATCCGGATATTTGTCCAAACTTTTCAATCAAGTCTAATACCGGGGGGGAGGGCGTCTCTGGGTCTGAAAGGAAAAGGAACAGGTCGTCAGCATATAAGGAGACTCTATGGTCTAGACCACCTCTTGTGATGCCAATGCATGGTACTGGATCTAAGGGCTCCAGCTAAATACGCTATTCAGCAAACAAAAGAGGGGAAAGTGGACAGCCCTGACGGGTTCCACGGCCCAGGTGAAAGTACTCTGAATGATCAGTTTGTACGAACACTGGCTAACGGAGAAGTATACAACAATTTGATCCAAGAAATAAAGTAGCAGCCAAAACCAAAATGTCTCAAAGTGTAAAACAAATAGGACCACTCCACCCGTTCAAAAGCCTTTTCAGTATCCATCGAGACGATCACTTCCGGGGTATCAACTGATGTAGGTGAATATATTATATTTATCAGCCGCCTAATATTATGAAAGGAGTGTCTGTTTTTAATGACACCTGTTTGGTCAGGGTTGATGATTTTATTTTTGTTATGATTACCTCCAGGCAGTTTGCCAACATCTTTGCCAAAATCTTGACATCGGTACAGAGCAATGAATCAGGCGGTAATTATTGCAGACCTGTGAAAACTTATATTTCTTTAGGATAAGGGAAATAGTAGCTTGCCTCATTGTGAGAGGGAGAACACCAAGGTCATATGCCTCTTTAAACATGTTAAACAGAAAGGGAGATAGTTTGTCTGAAATAAAAACTTATAAAATTCTGATGGAAAACCATCTGGTCCAGGGCACGTTCCACTCTGAATTGATAATAAAGCACTCTTGACCTCAGCAAGCGTAAAGGGTTTATCTAATTCAGAGGCCGTTTCTGGGTCAATTTTAGGGATAGTAAAACTATCAAAGAAACTTTCAAAACGAGCTTGATCGGGCGAGCAATAAAGTGCAATAGAAGTCCCTTAACTGATTGTTGAGAGCTTGTGGAATAATGTCCCGATAGATAAGTTCACTTCAACAATGTGCTGAGTGGAGGCTCTATGCCAAATCTGATGCGCAAGAATTTTGCTGGGCTTGTCACCGAACTCATAATAACTATAAAGGGGTTTAATAACAATGCCACAGCTGCGTCAGAGGTAAGAAGGTAGATTCTGCATTTTTTTTAATCAACTAACCTTTTATAAGGTCTGGAGCAGAGGACTCTGCACATTTTGTTTGCAGGTCAGTTATAGCACTAGATAGGGCAAACCTTTTTTGTGTGGTTGTTTTTCTAAGATATGTTGAGTAAGATCAACATATCTTACCCTGTTATCTCACTCTGTAAATATGCCTTACATGTCTCCCAAACTGTTGCTGCAGAAACATCTGGAGTGAATTAGTTGAAACAAACAGGTCTAAGCAGTCCTTAATAGTTTTGACAAAATCAGGATCATTAAGTAAGATTGAATTAAAATACCATGGAGACCGTGAAGTCGGTCTGCGCAGGAGAGAGAGATCCAAAGTGACGGGAGAATGGTCTGAGATTACGATGGGATTATAATAACATGACCTAACCAAGGAGAGCAGTTTGTTATCCAAAAGAAGGAAGTAAATTCTAGAGAAATTTGAATGCACTGGAGAGAAAAAGGAAAATTTTCTGATATTAGGGTTGAAATAACAGCAAACATCTGAGACTATATTTTGCTGTATAAATGTATGTATAATTTTGGAAGGCTTATAGATTGAATATGATTTGTTTGAGGAATGGTCAAATACAGGGTCAAGGCAGCAATTAAAGTCACCCCCATGAAGGAGCTGGCTGCTATTTAGATCAGGAAGTGAGAAACTTTTTGTTTTTTTAAACCCTCATCATCCAAGTTCAACTATATACTTTTACTAGCACCAAGTTGCTGCTGTTAAGTCTTCTGAGAACAATAATGTGACGGCCATTAGGGTCTGATATCACTTTGGTCTAAGAGAGGGGAACAGATTTATGCACTAGGATAGCAACCCCCATGCCTTGCTATTAAATGATGAATGGTGCACCTGACCAACCCACCCACAATGGAGCCTGAGCTAGTCTGACAATTTTAAATGGGTTTCCTGTAAAAAAAAAAAAGCAATTCTTGTGTTTAAGTGTTTTAGATGACAAAATAATTTTTTACATTTTATAGGAGAGTTCAACCCTTTAATATTCCAACTGACAAGTCTTAACGTACCCCCTGGTGCCAACAGAGCGTCAGTACTTGGCATAATACCCGAGGTGTGGCATACATGAAAATGACAATGAGCAGTGAACCCCCCCCTTCCCCCAAGGAAAGAGGAGAGACGACCCCGAGGAAATCCCCCAGCCACTGTGGTAGATTTTTTAACTATTAAACTATATAAAAGAAAGAAGACACGGGGAAACAAGGTCTCTCTGCTTGCCAACTAGAGAACCCATTTATTTCATATAGTCGCACGTACGAACGGGTGCGAGCTAGAGTTCTGATTACAACATAGTGTACATGCATTTTATATCCCACAGATGGGTGTGTGTTACAAATAAGATTCTACGTGCATCCATTGGTCCGCGCCGTGACCCAGCAGTGTCCACGTGCTTCCAGCCTCCTTTGGCAGACATTGGTCTTATTTCTGGGAACAGTTCCACAAACGTTGAAAAACAGACAACCTTATCTTGTCAGTTGACCTCTGTTTGGGTCACACAGGATGTCATGTCCTGGTCATATTGTGGACTTCTGCTCCCTTCGCCTCGCTGCCAGGACACACAGACTTCAGATGTTAACCCGCAACTGCTTCCACCTGGTTTCACCCTTATTTAAACTTACCTCTTTCTGCTCTCGTCACCGGCCCGTAGTGTTCACTCCAGCTCAGTCTCGGTCAGTCTCCAGTTCCACGCTCTCCAGTTTCACAACTCTGGTCCTCGCTCTCAAGTCCTGCAGTTCAGTTCCACGTTCTCACGCCCTGCAGCAGTTCATCGGTCACAAGTTAAGTTCCACGCTCTCACGTTCACCAGCAGTTCCACGGTCACAAGTTAACTTCCACGGTCTCAAGTTCACAGTTCCAGCAGCTGTTTCACGGTCTCAAGCTCCCGGCTCAGATGTTCTGGTTTCAAGTCTTCAGCTCCTGTGTTCCGTCCTGGTCTCAAGTCATCTGCTGCAGTATCACCTCCGGTCAGTCTCCCCACGCTCCTCCTGTCAGCCAGCTTCCGCACCCTTCATCTCCGTCCATAAAGACTCTGGTTCCTCTCATCATTAACCATCCATTCTGTACAATAAAACTCACTCCAAGAACAAGCTCTGTGTGTGCGTGCTGTGTCCGGGTTCATCCAAAGACAAATCATGACATTACGGGCCGGCCAAAGGATTAACCCGAGCACGCACAGAGCTAGGTGCGGAAGCTTGCAGGATCTGCTCCACCTCAGTTATGTCTCCATGGGTGCCTTCGCCGCTGAGCTCCGCTGGAGGGATCGTTCTCCGCGGAGCCCGCCTCCGAGGCAGCCAGCGTCTCAGTTCCTGTCTGCGTGTTCTACTTCCTGTCCGCGTCTCAAGATCCCCGCTTTCGACTTCCTGTCCGTGTCTCAAGTTCCCACCTTAGATCTTTCGTTTCCTAGTTTAGCTTTATTTTTCCAGATTTATTTTCCAGATTCTAGTTTTTAGTGTGACATCCAGTTCTCTAGTTTCAGTTGTTGTTTTTGAGTTATTTTGGCCCCGAGGTTTTGAGTTACTTAACATTCTTTGGTTTTACAGTTTTTCCAGTGTTCCTTTAGAGTTCTTAGTTTGGTTTGTTGTTCTGCTTTCTGATCATTTATTTAGGTTTAACCATAGTTTGGTTTATCTAGGAATTTTGTGTTTCGGAATTATTTAGGAGTTTTTTCCCGTTCTCTTAAAAAGTATTTGAGTTTCTGTTTTGCTTTGGGTTTATTTTTTGTTTGGTTTAATTGTTCTAGGTTTCCCTTTAGGCTGTCGAATTTTGGTTCTGAATTTTAGTTTTCACCTTAGATTTCCTGTTTTTTCTTGTGTTCCTATTTTCTAGCTGTAGTTAACTAGTTTTCCATCAGTTTAGTTGAACCTGCCCACGCCTCCTTGTTTTGCTTGGTTTTATAGTTTAGCTCTAGGTTTCGGTCCCTCTCCTAGTTTTCTGGTTTGTTTTGGTTTTCCTGTCTAGCCCCTGTAGTTCCTCTCGAGTCCTGTCTTAGTCTTGTTGCCTCCGTCTTAGTCTAGTAGTCCCTGTCTTAGTGTTGTAGCCCATTGTAATCCCTGGCCTAGTCCTCCTGTCTTGTCTTCCTCCGTGTTTAAGCCGCCGCCAGAGCCCTCCGGCGCTTCCATGTCGCCGGCTGAGCCCTCTGGTGCGCCAGCCTGTCGCTGCCCAGCACACGTAGGCCGCCACCAGAGCCCTCCGGCGCTCCCATGTCGCCGGCTGAGCCCTCTGGTGCGCCAGCCTGTCGCTGCCCAGCACACGTAGGCCGCCGCCAGAGCCCTCCGGCGCCCCCATGTCGCCGGCTGAGCCCTCTGGTGCGCCCGGCCTGTTGCTACCGGCACGCCCCGGCGGATTCCTGGCGCTTCCGCACGCCAGGTGTGTTCCAGCGGGTGCTGTAGAACCCTGGTGTTGGCAGAACGCTAGTTCTTCCCCCCTGGCGTTGTCGCACACCAATCCTTTCCTCATGCCCCGGCGTTTACTTCACGCCGGGGCAGTCTCTTCCCTTGCGCCCCGGCGTTTCCCTCACGCCCCGGCGAGTTACTTCCCTTGCGCCCCGGCGTTTCCCTCACGCCCTGGCGATATTTCCCTAGCGCCCCGGCGTTTCCCTTACGCCCCGGCGAGTTACTTCCCTAGCGCCCCGGCGTTTCCCTCACGCCCTGGCGATCTTTCCCTAGCGCCCCGGCGTTTCCTTCACGCCCCGGCGAGTTTCTTCCCTTGCGCCCCGGCGGTTCCCTCACGCCCTGGCGAACTTCTCCCTTGCGCCCCGGCGGTTCCCTCACGCCCTGGCGAACTTCTCCCTTGCGCCTCGGCGGTTCCCTCACGCCCCGGCGGTTCCCTCACGCCCCGGCGATCTCGTCCCTTGGGCCCCAGCGCTTCCCTCATGCTCCGGCGTAGTCTTCCCTTTGGCGTTTCCATACGTCCGTCCCTTCCCTTTGGCGTTTCCATACGCCCGTACCTCCCCTTTGGCGTTTCCATACGCCCGTTCCTCCCCTTTGGCGTTTCCATACGCCCGTTCCTTCCCTTGGCGTTTCCATACGCCCGTTCCTACCCTTTGGCGTTTCCATACGCCCGTTCCTCTCCTTTGGCGTTTCCATACGCCCGTTCCTCTCCTTTGGCGTTTCCATACGCCCGTTCCTCCCCTTTGGCGTTTCCATACGCCCGTTCCTTCCCTGTGGCGTTTCTATACGCCCGTTCCTTCCCTTTTTGGCGTTTCCATACGCCCGTTCCTTCCCTTTGGCACTGTTGTGCGCCCGTTCCTCCCCTTTGGCGTTTCCATACGCCCGTTCCTTCCCTTTGGCGTTTCCATACGCCCGTTCCTTCCCTTTGGCGTTTCCATGCGCCCGTTCCTTCCCTTGGCGTTTCTATACGCCCGTTCCTTCCCTTTGGCGTTTCCATACGCCCGTTCCTTCCCTTTGGCGTTTCCATACGCCCGTTCCTTCCCTTTGGCGTTTCCAAACGCCCGTTCCTTCCCTTTGGCGTTTCCATACGCCCGTTCCTTCCCTTGGCGTTTCCATACGCCCGTTCCTTCCCTTGGCGTTTCCATACGCCCGTTCCTACCCTTTGGCGTTTCCATATGCCAGTTCCTCTCCTTTGGCGTTTCCATACGCCCGTTCCTCTCCTTTGGCGTTTCCAAACGCCCGTTCCTTCCCTTTGGCGTTTCCATACGCCCGTTCCTTCCCTTGGCGTTTCCATACGCCCGTTCCTTCCCTTGGCGTTTCCATACGCCCGTTCCTACCCTTTGGCGTTTCCATATGCCAGTTCCTCTCCTTTGGCGTTTCCATACGCCCGTTCCTCTCCTTTGGCGTTTCCATACGCCCGTTCCTCCCCTTTGGCGTTTCCATACGCCCGTTCCTTCCCTTTGGCGTTTCTATACGCCCGTTCCTTCCCTTTTTGGCGTTTCCATACGCCCGTTCCTTCCCTTTTTGGCGTTTCCATACGCCCGTTCCTTCCCTTTGGCGCTGTTGTGCGCCTGTTCCTCCCCTTTGGCGTTTCCATACGCCCGTTGTTCCCCTTTGGCGTTTCCATACGCCCGTTCCTCCCCTTTGGCGTTTCCATACGCCCGTTCCTTCCCTTGGCGTTTCTATACGCCCGTTCCTTGCCTTTGGCGTTTCCATACGCCCGTTCCTTCCCTTTGGCGTTTCCAAACGCCCGTTCCTTCCCTTTGGCGTTTCCATATGCCCGTTCCTTCCCTGTTGCCGTTTCTATACGCCCGTTCCTTCCCTTTTTGGCGTTTCCATACGCCCGTTCCTTCCCTTTGGCGCTGTCGTGCGCCCGTTCTTTCCCTTTGGCGCTGTCGTGCGCCCGTTCCTTCCCTTTGGCGCTTAAGTGCGCCCGTTCCTTCCCTTTGGCACTGTCGTGCGCCCGTTCCTTCCCTTAGGCGCTGTCAAGCGCTCGCTCTTTCCCCCGGCGCTGTCAAGCGCTCGCTCTTTCCCCCGGCGCTGTCAAGCACTCGTGCCTCTTCCTGATGTGCCGCGCACTGGTTGTGCTCTGGCACGTCAGTGTTCTCTAGTTCCTTGGTTCCCCAGTGTTCTCTAGTTCCTTGGTTCCCCAGTGTTCTCTAGTTCCTTGATTCCCCAGTGTTCTCTAATTCCTTGATTCCCCAGTGTTCTCTAGTTCCTTGATTCCCCAGTGTTCTCTAGTTCCTTGGTTCCCCGTGTTCTCTGGCCCCTTTGGTTCCCCGTGTTCTCTGGCCCCTTTGGTTCCCCGTGTTCTCTGGCCCCTTTGGTTCCCCGTGTTCTCTGGCTCTTTGGTCCCTCAGTGTTCGTTTTCGACTCTTGCCCACCTTCCTGGGCCCCCTCCACCCGCCCAGCGTGGCGATTCTGGGCCGTCCGGTGTCCGGCCTTGGGGGGGGGGGGGGTACTGTCAGGATGCAGCTTATGGCTGCATGCTGAGCCTCTCTCCCTCTCTCTCGTTCCTGCGCAGCCTGATCGGTTTCACCTGGCAGGCTGCAATTAACCCGCAACTGCTTCCACCTGGTTTCACCCTTACTTAAACTTACCTCTTTCTGCTCTCGTCACCGGCCCGTAGTGTTCACTCCAGCTCAGTCTCGGTCAGTCTCCAGTTCCACGCTCTCCAGTTTCACAACTCTGGTCCTCGCTCTCAAGTCCTGCAGTTCAGTTCCACGTTCTCACGCCCTGCAGCAGTTCATCGGTCACAAGTTAAGTTCCACGCTCTCACGTTCACCAGCAGTTCCACGGTCACAAGTTAACTTCCACGGTCTCAAGTTCACAGTTCCAGCAGCTGTTTCACGGTCTCAAGCTCCCGGCTCAGATGTTCTGGTTCTTCAGCTCCTGTGTTCCGTCCTGGTCTCAAGTCATCTGCTGCAGTATCACCTCCGGTCAGTCTCCCCACGCTCCTCCTGTCAGCCAGCTTCCGCACCCTTCATCTCCGTCCATAAAGACTCTGGTTCCTCTCATCATTAACCATCCATTCTGTACAATAAAACTCACTCCAAGAACAAGCTCTGTGTGTGCGTGCTGTGTCCGGGTTCATCCAAAGACAAATCATGACAATACTAATGTAATCAAGGTGTCCACATAAGTGTTGATCAACAATGACTTGTAATAAGTGCAGATTACAATCAATAACACATTTCAATGAGAGAGAGAGAGAGAGAGAGAGAGAGAGAGAGAGAGAGAGATATGCAAAATAGTCATTGCTTTCACATTGGCATCAATCCATCTGATATGGAAGCGAAAAACCCCGTTGTTGGCACTTATTGATGTACTGTTCTCAGGGGAAAAAAACTCTACCATGGATCTCGGTTCTCCATCGAGCATCCGCCAGCCAGGTCGACCGGCATCAGTTGGAAATCAGCCATGCTACTTGCAATGAAATCCAGCACTTATCATTCAAAAAGAGTACCTAATAGAATGTAACATATACAACCATCAACAAACAACATATGAAATACATGGATTATATATATATGCAAATTATCTTGCTAATAAAACTGATACAGAGGGTTAAACAGAAACGAATGTTAAAATATAATGTTATAATAGATTAAACTAACCGGCCGCCTGTGCTACCTTATCTACTAATGCTTTATTGCATTATATTTTATTTATTTATTCTTAGATTGAGTAACTTAAACAAGGTTAATAGGGTTAGTCAGTCTTCAGTTCGTGTGCTTGGTTTGAATGAGTCCATGGACACGTAGCAGAACAAAAAGAGTCCGTCTCGATCACGGGTACTCCTTTCCATTTGGAATGAGTCTGTAGCATACGTGTGAGTCCATAGACGTGTCCAGGCGGCCGGGATGTCAGCCCTTTCGATGGCTGCTGCCTGATGTCATCCATCTATACATCGTTCCCACAATCCACCTTTTCAAAATAGGCACAACACAACACACAAACAAACAGATTACAATCAGCGTTATCACCAAAATTAGTCCTGTTTTAGCGGCTAAAGCGCCCCATTCCCCTAAAATTTCTTCCAGACTTTTCCACGACCAGTGGTTTCTACCAGCATTCTCTTTTACTTCTTCTTTAAGTTTCATAAGTTTAACCATTACTGCCCTAAACGAACCTTTAGGAGCTGTGTTCATGGGAATGTATGTACAGCACTGATTACCGAACATGTGACAAACACCTCCCTTACTTGCTAAAAGCCAATCTAAGCTGGTCTGTTTTGTATTACCATTCTACTTGTTTCATGTAATTGGTCTCCCAGTGCCATAAATCCTTCTACCATGAAATTTATCATCCTTTGCTGATTATAGTAAATGTAATTTATCCATTCAACATTTTTATTAATAGTAATTTGAGGTAAAATAGACTCAAAACTTGCTTTAACGTCGTGTTGTGCTTTAAATTCATCTGGAATTCCTCTTGGTTGACCAATAAGATTTAAATAAACTTCTTCATTTAGTCCGTAATCACCTAGACTCCGACGAAACCTAGTTTTACCTATTTCAATCTGAGCTAATTCTTTTACCCCTTCATACACCAAAGTTAGCGGTACCTTCATTCGTACTAGCCCTACCCACTTAAGTGGTAAGGTGTTCATTAGCATGTCGTCACCACACATCCAGTAACTGTCTGTGTAATGATTTAGAATATGGACCCAGTATTCAGCCAGACACGTAGGTAGAGATTAACAGGATTTATTTGAAGTGATGAGGTGGTGGATCCGGCAGGCAAAAAACAATCCAGGCTGGGTAAAGAGCAGAACATCCAAGCATAAAACTAACAGGAACTGGGCACACTCAAAAAAGCAAACAGGTCAGATACAAAGAATGCAAAAATGCTGGAGAGCTCTTACCACAGGGAGATGAGATATGAAAACATGGGGAAATGAGACGAGATGTGACGTTCTGGCAGGGAGCAGAGAACTGAGGCAGGTATAAATAGGCAGAGGAACAGGTGAGCAGAGTGAACAACTAATTAATCAGAACAGGTGGAAGTGATCAAGGACGGGGGAGTGACTGAGGGAGTTGACAGGACCAGTGGAAGGGAACAGAATCTAAACAAGGTAAATACAGAACCAGAATAACATAAGGACCAAACCTAAGATAGAAAATAAAGCAGAAACTAACAGAGCACATGATGAAAAACCAGAACTACTACTAAGACAGGATTAAGAACATAAATAACCACTAAGACTAAAACTAAATAATGTGCCAGGGTAAACTAAAATACACAAGCTATAATAGAAACCAAACAAGACAGAACCCAAGACAGAAAAGTATACCGACTAATCAAATAACAAACATAAAACAAAACCCAGAATATGACAGTCTGCCACTGGATACGTTTGATCTCCTAAAAAGAAAAGTTTGGGAATTGTCATAGTTATATTTTTACAGTCCTCTTCTATAAAATCTGGGTTTTCAAACCCAACTGGCTTTGTAGCAAACACTGGTGTTACATTTGCATGCTTAAACCAAGATAACACCCAAGTTACATTATATTTTACAGTGGTGTTTCCTACATTGATTCCTTCATTGTCCTCAAAACCTCCACTGACGAAACATTCGTAGTCTGCGTCATAATCTATTTCATAATCAGTAGGTGGAACATTATCTGTAGTACTAATGTTAAATTCTGCACACAATGATTCTAATTTATACCCTTTCCACTTTTCTAAGTATTGATGAGAATTTCTTGAACCATATAAGAGTCTGCAACCCAAACTACACATGGGTAATTTAAAGAATGACACTGCGTCTTCTCTTGAAGAGAACTCACCATTCCTACATTTTTCACGTTGTACAAATGCACATTCTTTTGACGTGTATTTTTCTGGAATAACCATAGGAACTGCTCCCGGAGCAGCAGTACAGATTAAGCAATCATTTTTGGTTAACTCTCTTGCTGTATACCATGACCAGCTATACCATGTATTACGTATGGCTCTTTGCCATAAAGGATCACCCCTTGGTCTGATTCCATGCCATTTAATATCCTGTAATTTATTTATTGCTTTTGGCATAGCTACTTTTGGATTTTGTTTTTCATAAAATTTATCTAAACCTTCAGAGAAATCTTCACATCATTCCTTTTCAGAGCATCCATACTGTTTTGGATCTAGTTCTGCGAATTCTAATATTAGGTTGTTGTCCTGATCTGATGTTACCTCAACCGGAGGAGGTGCCGTTGTAATTGATCTTATTAGTGAGGGTTTAGTAGTATTTAAAACTTCCTTTGTGGTTTTAATTGTATTTGAAACTATTGTCTGTAGATTTGTTTTAGTTATAACGATTGTTGGAGGTTCAGCTATTATGTTCTCAGGTCGAATCACCGTAAGTTTTGCGTTGACCAAGTCTCTAGCAACCTCTGTAGGTTGCACTTCCATTTTACTTGTATTTACCTCTGTAATATCACTATTATTTGTTGAAATTTGTATTGTGCTATTTAAAATTTTAGAAGCTGATGTGACCGTTAATGTCTTTTCCATTAAAGTTGTCGATTTATTTAGTCCTGATTTGGTGACTGAAGTAGGTAAAGTCACATTTCCACTAGGGACAGTCATTTTCTTCACTTCTACTGTAGTTCTAGTAGCCATAGTTGTTGGGGGAAAACAATTTACATCTTCTAGTAGCGTCTCTTTACGTGGTAAGATCCATAATATAGTTGAATCTACTTTTCCACTCGAGGTGACGTCTTCGAATTTCAACTCGACAAAACTCGTATGTTTTGTCAATCCGGAAAGCTATTACATTTGCTTCAATAATCCATCCACAATCTGCATTCCAAACAGTCATATTACAATTAATGTTTTCTTGATTTTGACTTGATAATTGATGACTTACATTAGTATGCGAATTACACATCCTTCGTCTGTCACCTTTTTGCAGTAATCTAGAGATAATCACGTTTCTTTCAACCAAGTCATATTTATCACTGTCTGGCTCCACATGTATCTTAATTCGGTCATTAAACATTTTAAATGTAGCATTTAACTCCTTATTTCCTATTCGTTCTAATTCACCATTTCCTGATACTACATTGGGGTTTTGTAGATTCCTCATTGTTAAGTTATATTTGTAATTGTCCTCGGGATCCCTGTGGGATTCTATTTTTATTTCTACCTCAAAACCATCGTCCTTTATGTACAGAATAAGTGAGCACTGATTTATCCCATATTCTGTATATTCCTTTTTGACACTTTTTCCACACAATTTTTGATCATTGTAATAAATGTTCACCTCAAACTCCGTATCTAATTTTGTACGAAATCCTGTATCGGTTACCGTTGCTTTCCATTTGAATTCAGCATGGGTCTCTCTTTTCTTACGCAACCTTTCTGTTTTTTCTCTTAAGTTGTCTTTAAGACCTAGATGAGTCATTAACTTCAGTTCAGCTGGCAAAAACACTGGTGTGTACTTGTTCAAACCCATTAACGTTGTGTTGTACTTATCTTGTTCTGCAAAGGTGGATTTCCCTTTATAGACTGAAGTCCCACATTTCATGGTTGCATGTCGATCGTCTCGACCCTCATTATTCGTTGCTCGTTCCACTCGTGGTTGAGCTGACGTTGGCTGATGCTGTGGTGCCGTCTGCAGGCTGTGAGAGTTCATCTCCGGCCTCGCTGTTGTTAGGCTCACCACTTCTGCCAACATCCACAGGTGAAATGTCATTAATACCAGTTTCATTGCTGCAAACTTTCTGTTCACAGTCTGTTCCATTGTCTGGCTTCACAATGTCTGTCTTCACAGTGTCTGTGGCGTGTACTTTAGTACAAATGATACCACGTATCACTCCCCTTTACTTGGACGGCAGTTGCGGTTGCTCGTTAGACCTCAAATGGTCCGTCCCATCTCGAGCTGTTCCAT
Organism: Fundulus diaphanus; assembly: GCA_037039145.1. Lineage (NCBI taxonomy): Eukaryota > Metazoa > Chordata > Actinopteri > Cyprinodontiformes > Fundulidae > Fundulus > Fundulus diaphanus. Next base: position 59,991,639 of record CM073122.1, read on the forward strand.
TTGCGTCTGAACACCTTCACGTACACCAGGTCTCCTGGTTCGACTGGTCTCTTCACCACTGACTCTGGACAGGAACTTCTGGCTTTCTCCTGCAGATAGATAGCTCTATGGATAGCAGTTAGTTGATCCATATATGCTTTCAACTCTGTTTGTAGCTGTTCAAGTGCCGGGCCTTTGAATGGAAGCCTCCATTCAGGTACTGGCATTGTTCTGCCTGTTAGCATTTCATGCGGGGTTAAATGTGTGCTGCGATGCATCTGCATGCGATAGCTCATTAGCGCAAGCGGCAAACCATCAGCCCAGTTTAGGTTAGTAGAAGCACAGATTTTATTCAGCTTAGCTTTCAAAGTCCCATTGATTCTTTCTACAATACCCTGACTCTGTGGGTGGTAGACTGCCCCAAACAGACAACCTTATCTTGTCAGTTGACCTCTGTTTGGGTCACACAGGATGTCATGTCCTGGTCATATTCTGGACTTCTGCTCCCTTCGCCTTGCTGCCAGGACACACAGACTTCAGATGTTTTCCAAACCTTACACCACCGCAATGCCGAAGCCCCCAGGAGCCGCGGGGACGAGCCCGCGGGTCCCGCCGGCAGCCGGCCACGCTGAAGTGGACCCGGCCATGGGCCCCAAGGGCCAGAGGCCCCAGGGACGCCCCACCCCCGCGGCAGGGGCCCCGGCTGAGCCCCGGGGGGCCAGGCCCCGCAAAGCGGCCACCGGGAATGGGCCGGCACCCACCCGGGAACCGGCCCCAAACCCGAGGACCACCAATGCGCCAGCGGGCCAAGGTGCCTGCCAGCGGAGAGGGGCAGGACGTGGGGGGATGGGCTCCGCACCTAGCGGAGACTTGAGATGTTCTTGGGAGAGGGAGCGGACCGCACCCGAACCTGAAAACAAACAAAAAAAAAAACTCATTCACACCATCCCTCCCTAGTGCCCCACTCACCACACACAGATTTACAAGAAAAAAAAAAACGCTGTACACACATTCCCACATAACACACACAACCAACAATCCCAAGTGGGGGCGGGGGGGTCACCAAAATCCAACTATACACCTGCCTGTGCCCGGCCCCGCCCCCGGACCAGACGCCCCTCAGACCAGACGCCCCCCGGACCAGGGGGGTGCCAACACGGCCCGTACGGGCCACCCAACCAGAACCCCCCTCACCCCCTAAACACCTAATAAACCCCCACCCTCCCCCACCTTACCCTAGCCACCCCTACCCCCACCCCTTTCCGGGGAGAGCAGAGGCGTCAGCCCCAGACCCGGCAAGCCGCTCGCCCCCCACAGCAGCCCCCGCCAAGACCCCGGACCCGGTGGCCCGCTCCTCCTCCAGGCCCAGGAGTTTCTGCCCACCCGGAGAAGGGGGCCCCGCCAGTGGCACCACCATAGCCCGGGGGCCAGGGAGAGGCCGCAGGGCCCGCGAGCCAACCACCCACCAGGACCAACACCTCCACCTCCCCAGCCCACCCACCAAGCCTACTGGCTTTTCTCCCCCCCAAAAAATAAAAAAATAAAAAAAAATATATATATAATAATAATAATAATAATTAAATAAATAAATAGATAATTAAGAGGGGGGACCCTGGCTAGCCAGTCCGCACGAGCCATCCCACACCCCACACCCCTAGGCGAAACCCGCACCGGGAGACGACACGGACCTACCAGAAAGTCCACCCCCCCCACCCCCCACCCGTAGATGTAATCCTTCCCTAACACTAACATTCAAACAACTCACCATACATACCACAATAGACCCCTTGCATCTGACGTCACGGTCACGTGATCGGGGGCGCGCGCCTCCATCTTGGTGGGCACGCTAGCCTGACAGCCCGTCTACTACATGACAAAACGGGTGATTTAGAGCGTACTTTTAGTTAGTTTATTTTTGGAATCTAAACAATGCCTACCACTTGTTGTGCTCCCGGTTGCACAGAGAGGCATTCCAAATTGTCGGATGTACGTTTCTGTCGTTTACCAAAGGATGAGGAAAGAAGAAAGAAATGGATATTTTCAATGAAAAGAGCGCAGGCAGACACTCCAAATGGACTGGGGGATCCATCATACTCCGGTAAATACAACTTAATTCTGCTCTATTCATTGTTCTACTTAAATAGCGGCGGAGGGGAGGTGGCGATCGCTACACGGGCCGGAGAAGCGGAGTTAATGCGCTACAGCAGCCGCCGCTGTCTGAAGCAGCAGACAGCGGCGGCTTCTCCGGCCGGTGTAGCGATCGCTACACCGGCCGGAGAAGCCGCTGTTGCTGCTGTAGCCGCCGCTGTCTGGAGCAGCACCCGCTTCTTGCTGCTCCAGACAGCGGCGGCTCTCCGGCCAGTGTAACGATCGCCACCTCCCCTCCCGCCCGTTCACGGGCATACACTCTACGAGTTTTTCAGTCGTGGTACTTATATTCAGCTACGGAACCGCGGGGTTTAAAAGATCACCGCTCACGACCTGTGTACGGCGCGACCGGAGTGCTCATACTGTTCGTGCCCCGGTGGGTGACAGGGACCCAGACCACGGGAGGCACCGGGCGTCAGGGGGAACGGAGGGGAGAGAGGAAAGACGAGACGCGCCGCCGGCCGCGCGGCACGGCAGACCGCCCGGCCCGCACCCCCGTACGGAAAAAGACGGCCAGCGCGTACAGTGTACGCCCGGCTAAGTTATGAGAATAAAAAACATTAGACTCACCCTTCCACGGACAACTGCTACATCATTCAGGTAACAAACAGACAGTTCACGTATCCATCCGGCAGTGAACTGTTTGTGCGCTTCCAAACTCTTGTACGCCTTCATCTGATCGCCACTGTACGTTGGGGTGGGTGACAACACAAGGTAGTTCACCAGATCCGCGTAGCAAACTGATGGCCAATCATCGGGATTGCTAGAAAAAACCTTATCAGGAAGAGCCAAAGGGTCCGCATTACCGATCCTTGCACATTTAGCGAAGTAAGCTGCCTTATCAGAAGGCTGTAACTCATCCACGTAAGACTTTGTTTGCATGTTGGCGCGTTGTGTAGACAATGGCATGCCAACCAATATGGCCGCCACGCAAGGGGTTCTGGGTAACGAGTCACGTGGTTGCAAGGGGTCTATAGACATCCATGCTGGGTTAGTCCCTACTCCCCCTCCCTCCCCTCCCCCCACTAGCAGAGTGCCAATCCAAAGAAGGGGAAGAGCATCTGCTCTTCTGAGATGTTAATGTTCATGCCCCCCTACCAGCTCAACGGGCCCCAAGACCCCCCAGCACACCAGAGGCCCCGCGCCGGCCCAGACCCCAAGCGGCACACCCCCGGAACCCAAACCCCTGAGGTTCTGATTGGCTGTTTTCTAGTGCGTGCGTGTGCGTGCTTGCTAGGAGCGCGAGATTTAAGTTTCGATTCATACTGGGATACTGCGGTTACCACAATTAATACTAGACTATGAAACTAGTGCCAGTTAAGAAACTAAATATTATCTGCACTAAAATAAGGGAAAGCCGCTGAGTGCAGTTCTTTAAAGAAGCAGGAGAGACTGTGTTGATTTGTGGAACTTGAGAAATGTAAGTAACCAACGGTAGCATCTCAAAATAGCATCTAATTCTGAAGTATAATACATTTATCAACAGAAACCTAATCTGTTTTATAAAACTAAATATTCTGTGCCAGGCAGGAGTTCTGAAGACTGCTGGAAAGATGGAAAAGCAAAGACTGTAGGCTATTAAAAATTCTGATTCTTAAGCCGGGCATACACTGTACGAGTTTTTCAGTCGTGGTACTTATATACATCTCAAACTGTGCGACGGAACCGCGGGGTTTAAAAAGTTCACCGCTCACGATCTGTCCGGCGCGACGCTCGGACGCGACCGGACTGCTCACACTGTACGTCGTGCCCCCTGTGGGACCGCTCGCTGTGGTGGCAGAGGCAGGCGAGCGTCGGTGGGTGACAGGGACCCAGAGCAGAGGGTCGAGCCCAGCTCTGGCGAGGCCCGCAGGAGGCACCGGGCGTCGGGGGAACGGAGGGAAGAGAGGAGGGACGAGACACACCGGCGGCCGCGCGGCACGGCAGGTCGCCCGGCCCGCCCCCCCCGCGAGCGGAGGAGTGCCGAAACAGGCGGCCAGCACGTTGCGCGGACCGGAGCGCTCGCCCTCCCCAACCCCCCAGCGAGCAGGCCGGGCGGAGGTTGCTTCAGGGACGCCCGCTCCCCTCCCTCCCCTGGCGGGGAGGGAGAGGAGGGGAGGCCGCCCCCTCGTAGCTCTGCTTGAACAGCAGGATGCGCTCATGAAAACCTGACGACAGCCGACTGAATTTAAAACATGTTTGATTTTCACCGACCGTCCGATTCCTGATCGGGAGGTAGTCGTGAGAAGCCAGCCCCCCCTCCTCCCCCCCCCTGTACGATCAAGCTGAAATTCGGCCCCACCATTTGCATTGTTTTTGTTGTACAAATGTTTTCACACTGTCCATTAGTAAATTAGTACAAACCAGGGGTGGAGTTAGACATTGTCATCACCAGGGGCTTAGCCCATAAAATATTACATCAATATGAGGGTAATTTGGTACACCAAAAAAGTAAAAATTATTTAATCTGTTGATGTGGTCGTAAAATTAATTTAATATAGGCCTTTACATATCTTAAAGTTGAATCTGCTGTTGTTTAATAGTCTTACTAGTATATACCAATAGTATATTAATATGTTCTCATTTCAATGATGAAATGGACAACCACTCATGTAACAATTCAGTCTTGGTGTCACCAAACTTACTCAAAGTACAGTATTGGGTCCTCCATGCTCCTTATGTATAAAGGTTTACTGCACATTTAAACATTGACATCTCACTATTGTTAGGGAGATAATTAGTTGTCTGAGAGGATGTAGGTAAGGAGAAGCCGTTATCTACACTTCAGATATATGATGTAAGAAATGTGTTTGGAATGTTAAGATAAATTACATGAAATGGGCTAAAGAGAGTAACTACAGCCCAGTTGTACATTTGTTGAATTTTGAATTTAATATTTGTAATGCTGTCAGTGTCAGTGACACTTCTACTTCCAGTGCAGAGTAAATACAAGAAAGTTACTTGCAGTCCCTTGAATGTACAATTTTGCTGTGTTTTATGATGCAGACAGAGTATCTTAGATAAAAAAATAAGGGTGGGGTTTATCTCTGCACATTTCTATATCTTCTAAAGAAAATACAGGATATATCTAGACAACAGACATATTTTGAATATATTTGGTTTAATTGGCACGTTTTTACCATCTGGCTCTGTTGCTAGTAAGTTCAAATGCAAACTTTTTCAAAGTGGGAAAAAAGTCCCAATTCAACATTCATCACATCGGGAGCTGCTTTATAATTTATAATAATAATTGAACTTTATTGATCTCACAATGGAGAAATTCACTTCTGCATCTTTACCCATCCCCTCGGGGAGCAGTGGGCTGCCACTGCAATCGGGGGTTAAGGGTCTTGCTCAGGGACCCAGAGTGGTAGTCTGTGGGAGTTGAACTCAAAACCTCTGGGACTCAAGCTCAATGCTCTAACCACTAGGCCACCAGATTAACAAAAAGCATCTAGTGTGTGTCGTGCTTATAAAATTTGTATAAATGTAGCAAGAAATACTGCTATTCTCTTTAGACAGAAGAAATGCGTCCTGACGCTCAAGTCAAGCATAAAGAAATAGGAGCATGCATATTGCGTAGGACCAATGAAGCTTTGGGCCAATAGTGTCCCTAGGGTTAAAGTTCAAATCAAACCTACGCCCTTGATTCCATGTTACATTCTTTATAGTATGGGTTGGTACATTTCAGCCGGTTGTATAGCAAGGTATGTTTCTGTATCATGTTTTAAATCCGTGCCCCATGTGCCCTCTTTTAACTTTGAGCACCTGCCCCTCCAACGGTCTCTGCACGTCCCTGCTTCTAACTGCTGGAGCATTTCTCCAAGGAGATTTTTTCTTCCCGGAAAAAACTTTCACTTTAACTGGAGCAATGCAGTCAATGATGTCTGAGACTTAAGAATGAAAGTTATCTACTAGCTCATCTACTGAGTTGCAGCCCAAGGTTGAAGTAGCAGAGTAAGCTTGAATAAAAGTTTCCGTGGTATTGTCCTTAAAGTTGCGTTTTCTTACGATGTCCCTTTGGCTGAATGAGTCACTGGAAATTATGCATTCAAAGGTAACAGAAAAGTGATCAAATAGGACAACATCAGTTACAATTCAATTCAATTTAATTCAATTTTATTTATATAGCGCCAATTCATGAAACATGTCATCTCGAGGCACTTTACAAAGTCAAAATCAATCATATTATACAGATTGGTCAAAAATTTCCTATATAAAGGAACCAGTTGATTGCTTCAAAGTCCCGACAAGCAGCATTCACTCCTGGAGAGGCGTAGAGCTACAGGGAGAGTCGTCTGCATTGTCCATGGCTTTGCAGCAATCCCTCATACTGAGCAAGCATAATGCGACAGTGGAAAAAAAAACACCCATTAGCGGGAAGGAAAAACCTCCGGCAGAACCGGGCTCAGTATGAACGGTCATCTGCCTCGACCGACTGGGGGTTACAGAAGACAGAGCAGAGACACAACAAGAGAGACAAACAAGCACAGAAGCAAATCTGTTCTACATTAGATGGTAATAGCAGGTGAGCTGTCTTCTCTGGATGATGTCTCAGATAACAGAACGCCAGAGCAGATGTACCTACTATGAAGAAAAAAAAAAAAGAGAGAGAACAAAAAGTTATAAGCAGAAATTATGACAAGCAATGCATAATTGAAGAACAGTAGAACTCGATAGAGTGAGAAAAATAGATCCTGATGTCCTCCAGTAGTCTAAGCCCATAGAAGCACATCCCCATAGGTAGGTCAGGGCAACATAAGCCACTCTAGTTATAAGCTTTGTCGAAAAGGAAAGTTTTAAGATTAGTCTTAAAAGTAGACAGGGTGTCTGCCTCACGGACCAAAACTGGGAGTCTGTTCCACAGGAGAGGAGCCTGATAGCTAAAGGATCTGCCTCCCATTCTACTTTTAGAGACTCTAGGAACCACCAGCAGACCTGCAGTCTGAGAGCGAAGTGCTCTGTTAGGAACATACGGGGTAATCAGAGCTCTGATATATGATGGAGCTTGATTATTAAGGGCTTTATACGTTAGAAGAAGAATTTTAAATTCTATTCTTGATTTAACAGGAAGCCAATGAAGGGAAGCTAAAATTGGAGAAATATGATCCCGCTTGTTGATTTTCATCAGAACTCCTGCTGCAGCATTTTGGATCAGCTGAAGACTTTGAACTGCATTTTGTGGACTTCCTGATAGTAAAGAATTACAATAGTCCAGCCTTGAAGTAACAAATGCATGGACTAGTTTTTCAGCATCGCTCCTGGACAGAATGTTTCTAATTTTGGCAATATTCCGGAGGTGAAAAAAGGAAACTCTGGAAACCTGTTTAATATGGGATTTAAATGACATGTCTTGGTCAAAAATAACACCAAGATTTTTTACTTTATTACCAGAGGCCAAGTTAATGCCATCCAGATTAAGTGATTGATTAAGAAGTTTATTTTTTGAGGACTCTGGTCCAAAGATTACAACTTCTGTCTTGTCAGAATTTAAATGCAGAAAATTTAAAGTCATCCAGCTTTTGATGTCATTAAGACATGCCTGTAGTTGAAGTAATTGATTGGATTCATCAGGATTTATGGACAAATACAACTGAGTGTCATCATCATAACAGTGGGAATTAATCCCATGCTGTCTGATAATTTTGCCAATCAGAAGCATATATATAGTAAAGAGAATTGGTCCAAGGACTGAACCCTGTGGTACTCCACAAGTGACCCTAGAGTTTGAAGAAAATTTATTAGTAATGTGGCGATACTAGGTGAAAGTATAGAATATTATATAAAATTAATGTTCAACAACGCCACCCTGGGTATTTCACCCAGAGAATATTATGTTTTAAAGGCACACAGGTTTAGTTTACACGTAATTTGAAATATCTGAGATGGCTTCAAGGTTTACCAGAAGAACAATTTATTACATGCAGTTAAAAGAACACTTTAAAACCAGTTCTTCATCATAAGCCAACAAAGTTTGAAGAAAAACAAAAGACACTACAGTGGCTGAGGTCACTATCAGAAGGGCCACAATAAGCTTTGTATGTAGCCAAGCGCCTTAGGTTGAACGTCCTTTGCCACTTGGCACCTCTCACAAGCCTGGCACCACTGAGCCACATCAGAGGCCATATGAGGCCAATAACACCGAGACCGTAAGAGCGCCGAATTTCGCTCCACTCCCTGATGGCCATGTTCTTCATGGACTTGAGTCAGGACGTCCTTAGTTAGCACACTTGGCAACACCAACTGGAACACAACATCACCACCGTCCGATCTAAATACTGTTCGATACAGAACTCCATCTCTTTCAACAAACCGGTCCCACTGCCGAAGCAGAACCAACAGGGAGGGGGACAGCAGGGCCCGCTCCACTTGACTGGGACGCTGTCCTCTCCTCCAAAACACCAACAAGTCCTGTAAAAGAGGATCAGCCTGCTGCAAAGCACTAAGTTCAGCTGTAGTATGTTGTGGTAAAACTGCAACAACTGCTTGGGTTGCCTCTACCCTTTCACACCCCAACGCTTCCTGTAATGCTTTAGGCATAAATGTTCCTGGAAGCATCGCTTTTATATCTGGTGGGTCAGGTAGACGCTGGCGAGATAGTGCATCCGCATTGGTATTACACCGCCCTGGCCGATACTTAATCTCAAAATCAAAAGAGGCTAGCTGAGCAGCCCACCTCTGTTCAGTGGCAGCCAATTTAGCAGTGGCCAAATGGCTGAGAGGGTTTTTATCAGTGTATACAATACACTTATTCCCCAATAGGTACTCTCTAAACTTGTCGGCCATGGCCCACTTCAGGGCCAGAAACTCAAGCTTCATGGAGCTGTAATTTGCCATGTTTCTCTCAGTGGGTCTCAAGCCTCGGCTGGCGTAAGCAATCGGTCTCACCTTGCCTGCCTGCATTTGAGAGAGGACTGCTCCCAGGCCACCGTGGCTGGCATCAACCTCCAAGATGAACGGTTGAGTGAAATCTGCATAGGCTAACACTGGCGTTGTTGTTAGCTTAGCCTTCAGGGTTTCAAAGCTGGTGTGACATTCATCAGTCCAACATGTAGCAAGCGTACAATGAGATTTCTTACCAGTACCTCCACACTGAGCCACAGCTCTATGCAACGGAGCTGCCGGTTTTGCAAAGCCCTCCACAAAACGACGGTAATAACTGGTGTTATGCCAGAAGCTGGTTGAATATGCTTATTATTATTATTATTAATTATAATTTGGTATTATAATTTAAATAATAAATCATTCAACTCAAAATTCCGCTACAACAAAATATAGTTCAAATGGTGGTGATGTTAGCTATAAGCTTGTAAGTATTTATACCACTAATGCATTAGTTAATTTGCTGTTATGAACTCATTTATGCTGGGATAAATGATCTGGTCGGACTTGTGACCGACGAGGTTTATCCGGCAGGCTGTGAGAGCCCCAATGTAACTGCAATTAGAGTTTAAATCCTTATTCCTTTATCACCATCCAATGATATTGTCTCTGTATTAATGTCAGATGTTAACTCCAAAGGAGGTTAGCTCTGATTTCTGAATAACCATACAACTGTGAATTAGACTGAACACAAAACCAATTCTATTCCGCAGTGGTGTTTTATTGAACCAAAAGCAATTCCCTGTTACAGTAATTCTCTGATTCAACGACTTTGGAAATCTTACTCACTACTAACTAACACGCAAAATATATGTGGAAATAAAAGAATAAACAAAACAAACAAAACAAAAGGAAAGAAAAACAAATGGATTAAAATGAGCGGTTGCAAATCTTAGTTCAGCTCACGGTTGTTTAAACCACACTCAGAACATCGGCATTTGACATAGCATTGACAGACAGAACAGCTTTGAGAGTCCCACCGGACGCTTTGATGCCTTACAAAGCTATCAGCTAAGCTACCTACAGTCCAGTAATCCGACACCCTCCCAAGATGGCGACTATGATGACGTATGGTCTACTAATTTACGTGAAGCGTGAGGGGAGGTCCTAATGACGTAACCACGCTTACGCTGATGGGGTAATGCCTCGCTTCGAGAGGGCGCGGCTAACTGGGAGTTTAAAGCAAAAGCCGCGGAATGAGCTCGGACAAAAAGATTAAACTGATAAGAAGAAGCGAAAAGAGAGAGGGGGGGAAAGCAGGGAAGAAGATGGAAAAGAACTGAAGCAATGACCCACGGCGGGGTTATTGATGAATCACAAATCAACACAGCAAAATCAATAGTAAAATGCATGCACATACAAAGAAAATATTCAGCAAAATAATTCCAACTTCGTCGTGGAATAAAAGCATTAACCTAAACCTACAAATTTCTACGTCTGCCCAGGCACTTCTAAACACCCTATTGGTGAGACAGAAATAAAAGGGGAGAACCCGTTACTTTGAGGTGCCTCGGGGCAGGTCCGGAGCGCTCCGAGTAAGGCGGCTTTCTGGACGCGTCTCGGCGAACGCAGTTGTCCGCAGGCTGCAGCGGGACGGGGAAGAAGCTCCTTCGTTTCTTCCTCCGGGTTCACAATCGCTTTGCTCGGCCCAGCAAAGCGTGGTCCTCTTTCGATCACTGGGAGATAAGGCGGCTTCCAGTATTTGATCAGAGGGAATTAAAGGTACCTTTTTGAGTCGACCTCCTGTGTCCGCACAGGGAATAGTTTTGCTTCGAAAAAATCTCGGTCCAGTGAGAAACTCGAGCACGTGGCGTGGGATTGCCCCAATGGAGTGAAACAGCTGTGTGTCTTCTCGGGTTGGCAGGGCGCCAGGGAAGAAGGCAGAGCGCCGTCTTCGGCTGTGTTTTATAGCTGTCACCATAGCAACCTTATCTCGGTCGGCGGCCATTTTGGGGCCGTGTTGCATGATGGGAGTTGGTGGCCATTTTGACCACCTTGCATCATGGGAAATGCAGTCCGTCATGTCCCGAACTAATGCAAGTTTGTCACGTCCTGACATGGCACAACACTGGCAAAGCCAAGGAACGACCAAAGTTCTGAGGCTTTAACGGGAGTTGGCCAATTGGCTACAACTTATTTATAATTTTTTACCGGGATCCTGCTATTACCTAATCTATAACATGGTGCCGTGACGTCGGATTTGGCTGTAAGTAAAGTGATCATTTGCAACACCACAGGGTCGACCCGAACAGGTAATGAGATTTTTGATTCTCTTTTGGCCAAATGTTAGATGCTTAGGCAAAATCTTTATATGGTGCTCTGAATGAGAAGCTTTCTTCTCAAAATATCAGAGGTTGAACAGAGCAACTTTTATGAGAGGTTTGAATGGAATTTATATTGAAAATAACAGCCAAGAAACCTTAAATGGTGAGGCTGTAATAAAACAAAATAAAAAAGATAAAAAACAAAGAAAAAAATATATAATCGGAGGATTGGCCACACGCAAACCAGACTGACAAACTGGTGATTTTAGGGCTGAGGGGCTGCGCTACCTCTTGAGAATTAGGGACACTCATAAAGAAACAAGCGATAAGAACGGCCAAGAATACGTAACATCTTTAAAAGTTGAGGCTAAAGAACAGTAAGACCCTGAGAAGGTGAACTGTTATAGAAGAAAAGAGATTAAAAGGGGCCCCAGAGAAACAATTTGGGTTGTTTCTTAGCTCCCAGAACTGGGTTCTGGAGCACGGCGGTTAAACAAAGGCGATTTTAAACAAAGTGTTCCGTCGAACGGACAGGGCAAAGAGGTCCTTCTGTGTGTGCAAGTTGTCTGTCTTAAATGTTATGTTTGTCCTGTTCTGTTTAACAATTTTGTTTCGGTAAAATGGGATCCATGATTTGAGAAAAAGAGAGATTGGTTGGGCCCTGCGGCTCTGCATAGTGTGGGTGTCTGTGTGTGTATTTCTGTTTGGGTGTGTGCGTAGAGTGGGGGTCTGTGTGTGGGTATTTCTGCTTGGGTGTGTGTTTCTCCAGGAGGGTGTGAATTTCCCCACGTGGGTGGGCCTTAAAATACTATAAAAGTACTGTGGAGCAGATTACATTTGGTTAAGTAAAAAGTGTTCATTATGGAGCAAGAATCTGGCTAAGATATGGGTAAAAAACTAAGAGGAATTTGGAAATCATTGGAAAAAAGGTTGATGCATTAATGATGTTTGTTGAAGTGCAGGAGAAGTTTGAACGGAGAAAGACGATTTGAGATATTGGCAGCAGTTGATGGGTGAGTTACATGGGAGAGGAGCATGGCTGGCTGGATCTTGGTGAGTTTTGGAGATAACTTTATTTTAAACTGTAGCCTAAAAGTTAGAAAGAGGTTAGAAGTTTGGAAAGGTTGTTGGAAATTTGGGAGAACATTAAACATTGGTTTGAGGCATTAAAAAATTGGGAACAAACAAAACAGGGAAGATACCTTCTGTGAGAGCATAATTTTAATTAGCGTTATCTATTGCAAAATAGCATATTAAAATGCCTAAATGAGCTTTTACACTTTTATAAATAAAATATAATTTGCGATTAAATAGTGATTAAAATGTTTTTATTGTTTGATAGCTCTAGTTATAATACATATATATGAATATAATACACCAGCCTTATATCTAGCTGATTAACAGAGAGCAGGAAATAGCACGTTATCGGCTTCTACTCATTGCAGGTCTGGGAGGAAACACGAGTGAGCAAAACTAAAAGTTAAAAGTTAAGGTTAAACTGTAGTTTAATGGTGTTGGCAAAAGGATATTGCGGCTGATTTGATAGATTTTGTTAACCCTGCATTTAGTCATGAGTCAGTTTTGAAGTTATCCTCAAATGAAGCAGCTAAAATTGAGGTATCTATGACAAATGTTAATGACTTGCATCATTTTATTATAGATACTGATATTGCAGAACGGCAGAAATTAGTAGAAACGGAAAATATTACGGGATAATCACAGGACGGTCCCCAAATTATTCAGTATATGTAACCACATTTTTAAAGTCCTATCAAAATGCAGATGGCCTTGTCACACAGTAATTCAGGTGCCGAGGAATTTTCTACTTGTTCATTTGATGATATGCAAGTTCTGGTGAATAAACTCCCCAGCATCGCTGCTGGTGGTCGATCATGGCTCGTTGAATTACAAAATATAACCAAAGGCTTAAATCTGGCTCTAGGTGATTTTAGAGCCATTTTAAGACTTTCTGTGTCTGCGTCTGTAATGACTGTTATTGAAAATGTTGCTCAAACGTTCCATATGCCTGATGAAACCTTATTGTCCTCAGTAATTTCTTCCTTGGAAGATGCAATTACACAGCACTTTCCATTATCCACATCAGTAGAGCTTCCTAAATTCGCCTGGGACCCGGAACAGCGTCCTAAAGATTACATAACTCAAGATGAAGAGAAATGGATCAAACACACAGGTGTGGATCCTAAAACAAATCGGTCCAATCTGGGTGAATTATTTAGAGGAGCAGTTTTGAATGGGGTTCCTTCTTTAGTGTCCCAGTTTATGAAACAAAATCCTGATATGCCTGGGTGTTCGTATGCTCGCTGGGAAACACATTTGATAGACTATTTGCATGTGGCTCAAAGGGAGAACAGAAAGACGAAGCGAGTATGCTTGAGATAGGAGAGGGGTTTCTTTGTTCCGAGTCGAGGGGCTCAACCACCCTCCCCCTGACCTGAGCGGGAGGGGCACTAAGTTGATGAAAATGATGTTTTGGCAAAACTTAGATCAGACAAAAAGCTGCATGGGCCAGGGAATGGACATAAATGGACTGGTAATGTAAATTTTTGTCTCCATATTTAATTCCTAATAAATTAAATATGCATATTACAGTGTTTACCTCTTGATCAATGTTTTTCTCATTTACGGCCAAATCTGGAACCGGGGTAAGATGGACCTTCAATAGATATGTAGGAGCAGGCCGGTGTACCTAATCTATAACACTTTAAAATTATTTAACTGCATTACCCATTAACTGTGTTGCTGTAGCTTTTGTGTTCCCATTTATCCTTTCCTGTGTCAAATTCTCTTCCCCTAGCATTATTATTCTGTTCATTATTAATAGTTTTGTTTTTGTAATTGTTTTGTTTTTGTAAAATGTAATAAAATAAGAAAAAAAATATATAAGCAAACTCTGTGGATCACAGGCTGGAGATGTGGTGCAGTTGTGGAGTTCTTCACAGTGTGTGTGCATGTGTGTGTGTGCGTGTGTGTGTGTGTGTGTGTGTGTGTGCGCGCGTGTGTGGGTGCGCGTGTGTGTGTGTGTGTGTGCGTGTGTGTCAGGATGATCAGCAAACCAGCCAGAGCCAGCAAAGACAGAAAACTTTGAGTTTTTTTTTTTTTTTTTTTTTTACAAATTAACCGTGTAGGTTGAGTAATGCTGTTGCAGAGGATGTTAGCTAAATGAAGACTCATGGCATGCTAGTTAAGCTATCATGTTAAGCTAGTTAACAACAACTCTGTTGCATCCCTTGCTAGTTAGTTCATGGCGAGAATAAACACAAGCCTATTAAATTTCTATGTAAAACTTGTTCTCACTGTGGCTTCCACATATTTAAACTAAACCTTTATTGCCACAATAGCAAGAGCGGAAGCAGGTAGAGCAGAAGCCAGCAGCAGTAGACAATGATGCTGGGTGTTCACAGGTAAGGAGAGGTTACATCTTGCTGAGTAAACTATATATCTATCTGCAAGGAGAAACCAAGCAGTTATCAGGAGAGGGGTTTCGCTGACATTTCAGAGTAACTCTCATTCACACTAAATATTTTGCTCTGTATTGTAATAGGTAGCCCAGGGAGAAGGCCACAAGTCAGGGCAGAAACCAGGCTGTAGCACGGAAAGGGAGAGACTGCAGACAGTAACAGAGCAGGGGATTCATTCTTTGTTTGATTTATTTGTTAAATATTTATTTTCAGATATTATTTGACCCCTGCATCATTTGCATTCTTAAGTAAGTAAGGTCTATGTCATGCCATTTTTCGTCTTGATTAATTTTGCACATCTGTTACATTTGACTAAAATGCGGATTTGTTTAGTGTTGTCACTTTCTATGTTCATGCCAATAATTTTAATTATGAGGCTTACAACCCTGTTACCTTGTCATTTCCATTCCGTGTTGTGTGATACGTAATAATTTTCTTGGTTTTTTTAAACCATACATCTCATTTTCAGTGTTTTCATTTGGCACCTTATGATCTGGCTACAAGCCTTGTATATGTCAGAGGGTCATTGTGTCAATTCAACCAGAGGTTGAGAGCTAAAACTTTAGATGTTGTTAATTTAAAAAACTACAGTGGGTCACCCGGTGCTGCACTGTTGCTGTTGGTGAGTATGTGGTTCCTTAGCCACTGGAGAGGTGCGAGAGGATAAATTACTCAATATCCTTCTGAAAAAATATGTCCACCTAACTTCTGAGAGCATGATTACATCCTTGGGTGTGGGGTCCGTGATTTCACATTTGGTACCAGCAGCAGTGGCGGTAGCATCATTATTTAAAAGGGCTTCCAGTGTTGCCTGTCTCTGATGTTTCTCCCAATGTCTTTTGCTCACAAGGCGGTAGGGTTTAGGCACTTTATGGAAAGAAATAGCCGGCACAACAGTTGGTTTTAACTTGCGAGGGCGACGGGCGCCTGTTGTCATCAATTTTGTTGGTAAAAATGACTCAAAGTCTTCAGGAGAGAAGTGTTGAGAGCACAAATGTGGGTCCTTCTGAAGTTGTTTTCTTCCAACGGCGCTCTTCTTTTTTTATGTGGGAAGTGATGAAGACTCACCTCACTTCTTTTTGTTTTGAAATTACAGCCAACAATGACACCGTGTGGCATCGTCTAAATTTACACCAGTCAAATAAAAGACAACTTAGGTAATGTCAACCTTCCTTTGTTAACTCTGAAGGTTCCAGTTCAGAAGGACCTAACAACGTCATCAACCCAGCATGCATTGTGCGGGCGAAAAATGGCAACATCCATGGGTAAAAAATATCACAGTTTTTATGTATCAGAAACAACTATTTATAAGTTAATAGGAAAATTACAACATATTTTGGCCAACATGTTCAACTAGTCATGGATCCCTTTAAAAAGGTTGAAGAACATTGGAAGTGGGCCCAGCAAAACTAACTAACTAACTAACTGCTTGCTCTACATCCACTCCCAGCTCAGTCAATACTTGTTCAGTAGTAGGTTCAGATTCCAACGCCATCTCCTGTTCTTCACCAACATCTTCCTCTGTGAACGCTAGCCAAGCAGACCCACAAGCATAGGAACAACAGCAGATGCAGGAACAGGTAATTCAAACACAGTTGTGATCCTAGTGATAAGACGGCCTCTAGTTCTTCCTGTTTCATTCACTACGGTCCGCCTCACCCAGTTTGTAGATTTGGCAGCAAAGGAAGAAAACAATTATCAGAGACAAAACACTTAGAATATACATATATTTATTATAATTGGAATTCCTAGAGGAGGGGAGACACACACTTACAACTTGTCCTAAAATCCCATTTTAGAAAATCACAGAATCCACCCTTCTGTGCTGGTTGCTAGCTCGTGCCTGCCCGAAGCTGCCCAGGGACGTATATTTTGATAGGCTTGCCGGTCCCTCTCGGAGTGTCCGGGGAGGTGTGGGTTCCATGCACACACTCAGTCACCATGGCGCTTATCTTCACCCAAGCAAAACAGATCCACAGTCCAGTGTCAACTCAGGAACTAACTTTTAATTCATTGACCAGGTGTTTTTAGGATTCTATCAAGAAAAACATTAAGAACAATAAAAAACCATAAACCATCTTGAAGAGTACCCCATAAAACCTCATGTGACTCTCACTTTGCCTAGTATCTCACAAGACGGTTGAATTAATTTATTGTTAGTGAGCCTGGAAACTCCGTCCTCTTTGAACTCCAGCCCACACTGTTTAACCATATTATTTAAACCTTGGGTAGCGCTTTAACTGCTTTAACAAAAATACATGATTAACACAAAAACTGATTATATATTTCCATAACACTCGTGGGACTTGAACTGGAGTAATCAGGTAAATCAGGAAAAGACAGGTATTCATCCTCAGGGTCTGAAGTATCTGCATTTTTTGGAGTCACTGGGGGTGCAATCACTGGTGCTGGCTTTATCTTTCATTTTTCTGGTTCAGAGGCTGGTGATAAATAGCCACAAGGCAGAAGCAGATCACAGTGGAGGGTCCTAACAGGTTCATCTTTTCCTTCTGGTGTCACTGTGTATACAGGAAGACTGCCAACTTTCTTCTGTACAATATACACATCAGCCTCCCACCAGTGTGCTAGCTTGTGTTTGCCTCTCACTTTCATGTTTCTTACCAAACCTCGATCTCTAACTGAGAGGTCTGAGGCTGAATCTAATAAGATTTTAAGTATACCTGTCTCATCCTCCTCCAAAAATTTTATATTTTTATTGTAATGGTATCTTAGCTGAAGGTATCTAAAGAAATCACATTTTTCCAGGTTATAGTTATCTTGAAGTTGTTTAAAACTCTTTAATTCACCATTGCCAGTAATATTCTAGTAACTGTTTTGTAACTACAGTGTAAATCCCCTGTCGCTTTAATTAATGACTCAAATTCGGCATAACCTTCCATTAAAAGCTCTTGTTCTGCTTGGGAGAAAAACTGTGCGCGTTCTTTGGCTATGCTGAACAGCCAAAAGCAGCGTTGCTGATCATTGTTTCTACTATCAACGCATTTCCCCTTTTAAACCGACGCATGAACACGCAGTTATCTCAGATAACTCAATCCAGTGATACTAATCATAAACAACAGGTGTGTTCGAAGAACCCAATTAGCCAGATCATGATTAGCACGATGATATTATCTTGGATGTCTCATTTGATCTCGGATGTTTTAAGCCACGTACGAAGAACGAGCCCCAGGCCCTTACTCTCAGTTTCTAGATCAGTTCTCAGACTTATCTGATTTAATGTAAAACACTGACAATGTTATTATAGTGGTGGATTTTAACATTCATGATGACACTTAATGTGATATCTCACAACCCTGTCCAATCTGACCATTTTTAATAACCTATGAGTTCAGTTTAACTGAGCTCTCCACCCCCAAAAGAAGGTTTCATTATAGTAGATCTTTATCAGATAATACCGTATCAAGAGTTTGTCCCCCTTTCAATTCCCTCAGTATCACTTAAATGCCCAGCAGATGACAGAAATGTTGTTTCTTCCCATTTACAAATTGATGTCTTTTTTGATGGTGTCACTTGTTGCGTTTTGCATTAGACAACGCAGCCCCCTTGAAAAAGGTGATTATTCACAGGAAGCGGGCTTCCTGGTTTAATTTAGAGCTGCATTCTTTCAAACACAACATTAGGAAATTGGCTAGAAAATGGCATTCTACATATCTAGAGGAATCACACCTAATCTGGAAAAACTACTACTGTTGTATAAAAAGACCCTTCACAGAGATAGAGAAGCATATTTTTCATCATTAATAGAGGAGAATGAAAATAATCCTAGGTTTCTCTTTAGTACAGTTACCAACATTACCCACAGTCATATCTCTGTCGATCCATCCTTTCCCTTAGCTTTCAACAGTAATGACATTATGGGATTCTTCATAAATAAAATTGATTCTATTAAAAATAAAATCATTGGGATCCTCCCAAACGTGATTACTTCATCTTCAGTAAGTGAGACAGCATTGGAGGAATCTTTAAAACCTGATTGGTGTTTGAACTGTTTAGACGCAGTAGAGCTTTCTTAGTTATCTAAGACGTTAGTTTCATCTAAACCAGGGGTGCCCAAACTTTTTGCACAGAGAGCCAGATTTGATCAGATGAAAATGTATGGGGGCCGACCATTTGGCTGGACATTCCTCGAACCATTACCATTGTAAATTAACATGTAAATATGTAATTATATCACTTTGCTGTCTGCAGATAGGACGATATTGCAAATGAGAATCTGTTGTCAACTGCATTACCAGGATAGTTAAAGGTTAAAATAATGATAAATTAAACTACAAATGAACAATTTTATGAAAGTTGACTGAAATGTTTATTACATGTATTGATTTTTTTTTTTTTGACAAATCACATCAAATCAGATAGCAGAAATGTGAAAAAACTGTGGTCTGATCGTCACAAAAAAGCAATTCACAGAGACTTTAGTTTATTCTCCTCAGAATAAAAAAATTACCTGCATTAATAAGAAGGGTGATATTGGTGTTTCGACTGCAGTAAACAGGCCAGGTCTGGATCAAAAGCAGTGGTTTTGATGCGCAAAATGTCACGCAGGTGAGAGTCACTTAGTCTTGTCCTCACACGGTTCTTGTTAATGTTCATAACTGAAAACGTCTTCACGCACAAGTATGTCGAGCCAAACAAGCTCAGCATTTTCTTCGCAAATGTCCGAATCTTTTGGAACCTGTCTTTGTCCAGCTGGCGGTAAAAGTTGCTGAGAGGGAGTTGTTGGTAGTGATTGTGACACTCCGCATCACACTGCAGCTCAATGAGCTCCAGTTGCAGGTGGTCTGGAGCGTCATTAGGATCCACGGAAAAAGGGGAGGAAAAAAGTCCGTCCGTCCGTCTTCTTCCGCTTATCCGGGGTCGGGTCGCGGGGGTAGCAGCTTCAGTAGGGAGGCCCAGACGTCCCTCTCCCCAGCCACTTGGGCCAGCTCCTCAGGAGGAATCCCAAGGCGTTCCCAGGCCAGCCGGGAGACATAGTCCCTCCAGCGTGTCCTGGGTCTTCCCCTGGGCCTCCTCCCGGTGGGACGTGCCCGGAACACCTCACCAGGGAGGCGTCCAGGAGGCATCCTAACCAGAGGAAAAAAGTGTGATCTCCTTTTCAATAACTGCAAAATCCCTGAAACGCCACAGAAACTCCTCATTCAGAGATCAAATGTGTTCTGCATACCTCCTTATTTGCGCACAAAAATTGTTCTCTGGAAAACTGGTCATGATTTCCTGCAGTGATGGGAAATGTGCGGTATTGGGCTGTGTTTGTGTCAGGTGCCTTTGGAAAAGTAGCAGCTTTGTCCCAAAAGCTTTAATGGAGGTCTACAGTTGGCTTACCATTGCATTTTGCCCCTGAAGACGCGTGTTCAGTGCGTTCAGATGTCGTGTTATGTCAGCCAAAAATCCAAAATCAGCTAGCCAAACAGGATCAGAGATTTCCGGCATTGGTTGTCCTTTTTGTGCCAGGAACTGTCCGATCTCCTTTCTGAGGGAGTAGAATTGCTGCAGTGCAGACCCTCGACTGAGCCATCTTATGTCATTGTGATACACAACATCTCCATATTCAGCATTGATGTCGAGAAGAAACTGCTGAAACTGGCGGTGGCACAGGGCTCTGGAGCAAATGAAATTAAAACATCCGCTGTAAAAACAGTGGAGATGGTTGTGGACTTCAGGAAGAACTCAGCCCCAGCTACCCCATCACCCTCTGTGACTCCACAATCGACACTGTGGAGTCTTTCCGCTTCCTGGGAACTATCATCTCCCAGGACCTAAAGTGGGAGCTGAACATCAACTCCCTCACCAAGAAAGCCCAGCAGAGGATGTACTTCCTACGGCAGCTGAAGAAATTGAACCTGCCAAGGACAATGATGGTGCAGTTCTACTCCTCCATCATTGAGTCCATCCTCACCTCCTCCATCACCATGTGGTACGCTGGTGCCACCGCTAAGGACAAGGGCAGACTGCAGCGTGTCATCCGGTCTGCAGAGAAGGTGATTGGCTGCAATCTTCCATCTCTCCAGGACCTGTACGCCTCCAGGACTCTGAGGCGTGCAGGGAAGATTGTGGCTGATCCCTCGCACCCCAGTCATAGACTATTTCAGTCACTTCCCTCTGGCAGGAGGCTGCGGTCCATCAGGTCCAAAACCTCACGCCACAAGAACAGTTTTTCCCTATCTGCTACCAGCCTTATGAACAAGGCCAAGAGCCGCCCGTGACACTGGACACTGCCTCTCTCCCCCGTTCAGGACTTAGAAGCTTCTGCGTTACATTAACGCACAGTTTACTGAGTGTATATAGCTTCTGTATATATATCCATTTTATTTTACTTTATTTTTTGTCTGCACCATCAACACCAAGTTAGTTTCTATTATAGAAAAACACTAAAAAAATTTTTTAAACCACTCAGATGTTGTTGTAGGAGGCCTTTGAGGCTGAAAATGAAGTGTTTTCAAAAATTTTATGTATTAGTAAGTTTTTACAAATGTTGTAATATTGCAACATTGGGCCAAATTGGGAGCAGAATTTCCTGTCCGTCTTCCGTTCGTCTTCTTCCGCTTATCCGGGGTCGGGTCGCGGTGGTAGCAGCTTCAGTAGGGAGGCCCAGACGTCCCTCTCCCCGGCCACTTGGGCCAGCTCCTCAGGAGG
The DNA here is from genome assembly GCA_037039145.1 of Fundulus diaphanus. Taxonomy (NCBI): domain Eukaryota; kingdom Metazoa; phylum Chordata; class Actinopteri; order Cyprinodontiformes; family Fundulidae; genus Fundulus; species Fundulus diaphanus. The sequence continues at coordinate 60,013,024 of CM073122.1, forward strand.
AATCCCAAGGCGTTCCCAGGCCAGCCGGGAGACATAGTCCCTCCAGCGTGTCCTGGGTCTTCCCCTGGGCCTCCTCCCGGTGGGATGTGCCCAGAACACCTCACCAGGGAGGCGTCCAGGAGGCATCCTGACCAGATGCCCGAGCCACCTCAACTGGCTCCTCTCGACTTGGAGGAGCAGCGGCTCTACTCTGAGTCCTCCCCGGATGACTGAGCTCCTCACCCTATCTCTAAGGGAGAGCCCAGACACACTAAAAACTAATTTCAGCCGCTTGTATCCGGGATCTCGTTCTTTCGGTCACGACCCAAATCTCGTGACCATAGATGAGGGTAGGAACGTAGATCGACCGGTAAATCGAGAGCTTCGCCTTTTGGCTCAGCTCTCTCTTCACCACAACGGATCGGTACAGCGCCCGCTTCACAGCAGACGCTGCACCAATCCGCCTGTCGATCTCCCGCTCCATCCTCCCCTCATTCGTGAACAAGACCCCAAGATACTTGAACTCCTCCACTAGGGGCAGCACATCCTCCCCAACCCGGAGATGGCACTCTACCCTTTTCCGGTTCAAGACCATGGTCTCGGATTTGGAGGCACTGATTTTCATCCCAGCTGCTTCGCACTCGGCTGCGAACCGCTCCAGTGAGAGCTGTAGATCACGCCCTGATGAAGCCAATAGGACCACGTCATCCGCGAATAGCAGAGACACAATCCTAAGGCCACCAAAACGGATCCCCTCAACACCTTGGCTGCGCCTAGAAATTCTGTCCATAAAAGTTATGAACAGAATCGGTGACAAAGGGCAGCCTTGGCGGAGTCCAACTCTCACCGGAAACGAGTCTGACTTACTGCCGGCAATGCGGACCAGACTCTGACACCGGTCGTACAGAGACCTGACAGCCCTTATTAAAGGGTCCGGTACCCCCCACAGGATCCCTCGGGGGACACGGTCGAATGCCTTCTCCAGATCCACAAAGCACATGTAGACTGGTTGGGCAAACTCCCATGCCCCCTCCAGAATCCTGCTGAGGGTATAGAGCTGGTCCAGTGTTCCACGGCCAGGACGAAAACCACACTGCTCTTCCTGAATCCGAGATTCGACTATCCGACGGACCCTCCTTTCCAGAACCCCCGAATAGACCTTACCAGGGAGGCTTAAGAGTGTGATTCCCCTGTAGTTGGAACACACTCTCCGGTCCCCCTTTTTGAATAGTGGGATCACCACCCCAGTCTGCCAATCCAGGGGAACTGCCCCCGATGTCCACGCAATGTTACAGAGCCGCGTTAATCCACACAGCCCCACAACATCCAGAGCCTTAAGGTACTCCGGGCGAATCTCATCCACCCCTGGGGCCTTGCCACCGAGGAGCTTTTTAACAACCTCGGCAACCTCAGCACCAGAGATGGGAGAACCTGACCCAGAGTCCTCAGGCTCTGCTTCCGCAATGGAAGACGTGTTGGTGGGATTAAGGAGGTCTTCGAAGTATTCCGCCCACCGAAACACAACGTCCCGAGTCGAGGTCAGCAGCACCCCGCCCACTGTAAACAGTGTTGGTACTGCACTGCTTCCCCCTCCTGAGACGCCGTATAGTGGACCAGAATCGCTTCGAAGCCGTACGGAAGTCTTTCTCCATGGCCTCTCCGAACTCTTCCCACGCCCGAGTTTTTGCCTCGGCGACCAGCCGAGCCGCCTGCCGCTTCGACTGCCGGTACACATCAGCTGCTTCCGGAGTCCCACAGGCCAAAAAAGCCCGATAGGACTCCTTCTTCAGCTTGACGGCTTCCCTCACCGCTGGTGTACACCAGCGGGTTCGAGGGTTGCCGCCGGGACATGCACCGACAACCTTGCGGCCACAGCTCCGACTAGCTGCCTCAGCAATAGAGGCGTGGAACATGGTCCATTCAGACTCAATGTCCCCCGCCTCCCTCGGGACGTGTTTGAAGTTCTCCCGGAGGTGGGAGTTAAAGCTCCGCCTCACAGGGGACTCCGCCAGACGTTCCCAGCAAACCCTCACAGTACGTTTGGGCCTGCCCGGTCGGACCGGCTTCCTCCCCTGCCATCGGAGCCAACTCACCACCAGGTAGTGGTCGGTGGAGAGCTCCGCCCCTCTCTTCACCCGAGTGTCCAAGACATGCGGCCGCAGGTCAGATGAAACGACAACAAAGTCGATCATTGAACTGCGACCTAGGGTGTCCTGGTGCCAAGAGCACATATGGACACCCTTATGCTTGAACATGGTGTTTGTGATGGACAATCCATGACGAGCACAGAAGTCCAACAACAAAACACCACTCGAGTTCAGATCAGGTGGGCCATTCCTCCCAACCACGCCCCTCCAGGTCCCACTGTCATTGCCCACGTGAGCGTTGAAGTCCCCCAGCAAAACGAGGGAGTCCCCAGGAGGGGCACTCTCCAGTACCCCTTCCAAGGACTCCAAAAAGGGTGGGTAATCTGAACTGCTGTTTGGCGCATAAGCGCAAACAACAGTCAGAACCCGTCCCCCCACACGAATGCGGATGGAGGCCACCCTCTCGTTCACCGGGGAAAACCCCAACGTGCAGGCACCGAGATGGGGGGCAACAAGTATGCCAACCCCAGCTCGGCGCCTCTCACCATGGGCAACTCTAGAGTGGAAGAATGTCCAGCCAGAATTTCCTGTATGTGTACTCATTGTCTGAACAACAATATAGGACTACGGATTAATTTGCAGGGTTTTGCTTTTATCCCAGAACAGTATAACATGAAAAATACTCTCAGTCATGTTGTTATGAACAGTTTGTTTTTATTTATTCCAGCAAAGAGAACTTTTTATTTACAATGATAGTCCCAAAAACAGTTCCTTTCCTCTGAAAAACAGAGGCGAACATCGCACTTGCTGCAATGGGTATTCGTATACCCTTTACTGCAATGTCTGCAGCGTCCTCTCTTGACCTTCATGGGGAAATGTCCAGTGAGGTCCTTGCGCACATCGAGTGGGGGGTGTGCACATGATTTCTTGGATGGACAATTTGGACTCCCGTCATCTGAGGATGGTCTCTTCCTAGCAGTCAAAGGACTCCCTGCTGCGTCTGGGTTCCCGCTGCCTGATGATGGACGTCCTCTTTTTGGAGTTGTGAGTGTTTTGTCCATCTGATTTGAAAAGAGAAGAATCAATATTAATATTAATAATCAATTCATGCTCGTGTCAAAAATGCATGCAGATATCACAAAACATGGCAAATAGCAGAAATAGATTCTTACCAGGATGAGAGAGGATGCTAGCTGTGCCTGCAACTTTCTCATGTTTAGCATCTCCTTCTTTGGCATCGCGAGAGCTTGACAGTGCCGTTTGTAGAGGAGCCAGGCGTTGACCACGGCGAGGGTGATGGTGTGCCAGAAGATGTACATGTACCATCGGCGGGATTTCAGGGTGAACTTGTATTTTGCTGTAAATGAGTCCAACAAATCCACACCTCCCATGTATTTGTTGTAGGTAGCCACAATGTAAGGTCTTTCAACGTCAATGTAGGTTTTGGTGGCTTTGTCCCAGCGCTGAATCTCCTGCACAGGTTCTGGTCCAGTGAAGGATGACACAAGTGTGACTGCCCTGTTGTCATACCATTTCACAGCGCAGATGTTGTGTGTCCCCTCCACTCTGTGGTCAAAGCTTCCTCTACCCTTCTTCTTCAAGCTCTTCTCATCTTCAAGGTTGCAGTTAGGGAGCCGCACCTGCCTGGCTGTACCCACATAATGGATTCCATGCTCAAGGAGCTTCACTACCAGTGGAACAGAGGTGAAGTAGTTGTCTGCATAGATCTTGATCAGAATTGTGCTCTTCTGGTACCACCTGCAGGCATTTCTCCCTGAATGATTCAAGCCATGGTCTGAGTTTCCAGAGTTTGTCCCTCTTTTCAATCTCTGACACTGTCAAATTGTTGACAAAATGTAATTTTGTCAACAGAGATTGGAATCTGTTGCGTGGCATCACATCAGCAATAGGGGGGTGCCGTGTATCTGTCTCCCAGTACATACGGCTTCCAGACATTTGTACCAAGCCCATCCTCAGGTACATGCCCAACATTTTCTGTATTTCCTTTGTATTAGTGTTAACAGATCTTCCATCATTTTGAACGCTGTACTCATTTGTACTTGTAGCCAGAGCTTGAATCATGTCCTCTGACACAAACTTTTGGAAGTATTGGAGTGGTGTGTGGAGGAAGGTTACATCGTCTGTGACAGGTGGACCAGAAAAATTGGTATTGGGACTGATAAAATCCTTTTTTTGCCAGCGATATCTGTCACGGGGCATGATGCGTTCATTTTCTTGGGGCTCAATGTCCACATTGGCTGGGCAGTCAGACGGCTCTTGGTTTTCTTTGTCCACACAGGGATCATTGTCTGACTCCTCGTCACTCGCATCAGTGTCATCAAGGGGTACGTCCACATCACTCTCTCCATCTTGGATGATTGCAATGATATCCTGCACACTATACCGAGGATCTTTCCTTGCTGCTGGCATTCTGAAATGGAAAAGATAAAATTTAAACAAATGTATATATAAATAGTACACATACTTAGATTCTAGATAACCTGCAGGAAAAGACTGGGTGGTGGAGAGATTGATGTTAATTTGAAGTGTTTACACATTGCCCTGAAGTAACCCATTCACACATTTCACTGGTCACACAATACTGTGTGGCCGACCAATTCTAAACTGATTATCATCAAAATAGGAATCCAAGTAGCCTCCAACTTACAGCCACACCTTACATTCCTGAACATCAACCCCTGTTCCAGAGCAATGTAATGCAAAGGCCCCTCCAAGCATCCCCCACACCTGCTTTGACTATGAATTGATTGGAACATTACCTTATCAATAGCCAAGACAAAGGGCAGACATGCACAACATGGCTGTTGTGTTGCAGACATGTTAGAAAGCCCTGCCTTCTGTGATAAGGGAAAAATACTAAGTGTTGAAGGTGGTTAGAAATCCTTATAAGTAAATTAAAATGATTAGATATGGCAATATATCTTAGTATATTAGCTTCTAACACAATAATATATATAATCCAATATAAGGCAAAGGGCTAGAATGTGTAAATTATGTGTGGTTCAAAGTTATATTGGGAAAACTTCCTCTCAAGACATTCCTCTCAAAAACAGGGTTGTTTTGACTACCACATTCACCCAATGTTGTAATATTGCAACAATTACAAAACAAGCTCTAGATAAAGTGTAGGGCACATTTTCCACAATAACTACATATTTACATGTTGTAGACACTGTAATAAACACCGAAAAAAAATATGCAAAGCTTTTTACTTACTTCAATTAGATAATTCCAGTCCAGTAAATCGAGGGGATGATGCTCAAGCAAAAATCTGGAGGTTGTGTGACTTCTTCACTTGAGGGCAGGCCTTGTATACAAATGTAGGACCCAATAGCATTGTGAGACGAAACAACATGACTCAATGAGTATGTTAATGCAGTTGAACCAAAAAAAAAAAAAAAGGTTTATTTTGGGAGGACAAAAAATGTTGTAATTCTGCAACAGTGGGTCTTACAGGGTCATGTAAAGCACTTTGCATTGTCTCTGTACTGAAATGTGCTATATAAATGTGCTATATAAATGAATTTGCCTGCCTTTCGTCGCAGGCTAACAAAAAAAAGACAAACTCCTCTCCTTTTGCCTCTGTCTCTTGATATCAGATGAAATTTCTTCAATCCTCCGTGCCACAGTGCTACGACCCAGGCTAACATTGGCAGTCTTGCTTTTTCTCAGGACAAATTCTCTCCACCATTTGCATCACGCAGTCTTTAATAAATTCACCCTCAGTGAAAGGTTTGCAGTGCTTGGCAATAAGCATTGCCACCTCATAACTCGCCTTTGTAGAATTTTCGTTTGATTCGCGGGCTCTTGTGAAAAAACTCTGCTATGCTGTCAAAGCAGCTTCCAGTTGCTTCAGTTGTTCGGTTCGTTCGTACTCAGATTTCCACTTGTCCTTGATTGTCAACTTTCCTCTTTTTCGTACTAGTTGCCATTTTCGTAATGGGTTCAAAATATTCTTTATGCTCGAGCGCGAATATGCTGTTAGGTCATTGGTCACAGAGCAGAACGGGAATAGGAAGGTTACCGTAAAGTTTCATTTTCCAATGGCAATTTTCTGCCAATTTTTTTACTCTCATAGTAACTAGCGGAATAAGTCAGAACGGGGGCTTGGGGGCGGGGCAAATGACCGGGCCCTTTAATAAAGCGGTTGGTGATGATGAGGTTTACCCAGAATGCACTTGGAGAAAATATCGGCGATCCCCTTGGAAATTTGCATCATAAAGTTAAATATAAGAGAAAAAATAAAGCCAGTCATGCAGAATAACATTTTATTCAATATTTTACATAGGACTGGGCAAGTTGACGCGTTAATTTCGCGTTAATTCATTAGACTATTAACAGCGATATTTACTTTAATGGGCATTAACGCATGTTGCTCACATGCTTTTATTTTGTGAAGGTCTGTTGCTGCGGTGTAGGGGTTTGAATCAGAACAGTAGGTGGCGATAATGCACCAATAACCTTGCTGTCAGCCAAGCCTCGGATTCAAAGAGGAATAAAGGTGCTGGCTGGAAAAAAACAAAGCTGACATGGGGAAGGCAGTTTTTCCCGCAGGAATTTGCTTAGGCAAGGCGGTGAGTTGGCGACCGGAACAAGTTTTGTGCGGAGCGGAGCGGGGTCTGCATCGACGCCGTCGGTGAAGTCGCTTCTCGCTTCAAAGTAACCATGTGTTTTTGCCTTTTTTTTCCCTGCCATTCACTATATGCACGCGAGAAAGCAACAACAAAAAACCGCGTGTTAACATCAAATAAATATGCAAGCATATAGTTAGCAAGCATTTCAGTTTAAAGTTCTTCCAGCAACAAATATGACAGAAACAAGTTAGCTGTAACCACTGCCAAGTTAAACTTTGGTATTGAACATAAAATGGTAATTCTGCTCCCTGCGGTTACCTCAGAAATTGCCTGTTTTTGGTAGATTTTTTCCCCATAAAGAGAATTCCCTGTCAGTGGCAATAAGCTTTAATTTATTATTATTGCTATTTTTTGTTTTACATGTTTAAGTTGAGCTTTACACTAAATATGTGTTACTGATAAGTGCTACAAATGTTACAACACTTTTGTTCATATGGCAGCAGAACATTAAAATAAAAGTGCTCTTTACACTACTTTTGAATTCATTCTTGGAGTTTGTAAATACAATGCGATTAATCATGATTAATCAGGCAAATTATGCGATTAATCGCGATTAAATATTTTAATCGTTGCCCAGCCCTAATTTTACACCTACTACATCACTAAAATCAGTCGGTCTTTTACAGTTTTTTAGAAACCATGACTGAGTCCTTACTGTGTGTCATGGTATTTTTTGAGGATGAACCCGGACATAGCGCGCACACACAGGGTTGGATATAAGAGGGTTTATTTTACAGTTGGGTGTGGAATGACATGAAAAAACCAAAGTCTTTTTCCAGGCAGAGTTGTTGGGTGCAGAAGCTGGCTGACAGGAGTAGAGCGGAGAGAAACTGACCAGGACCTGATGATTTCACAGAATATGCAAGACGAGAAGCAGGAAACGAGAAGCTGAGCGTCGGAGCGGGTGGCTGGAGATCTGGGCGGATTGCCTGAGCCGAAGACTGGGAGCCAAGGCAGCGCCGATGACTGGAGCTGAGGCAGCGCCGATGACTGGAGCCGAGGCAACGCCGTTGACTGGAGCTGAGGCAGCGCCGATGACTGGAGCCGAGGCAGCGCCGATGACTGGAGCCGAGGCAGCGCCGATGACTGAAGCTGAGGCAGCTCCGATGACTGGAGCCGAGCTGGAACGGAGCTTCAGGCTGAGACTGAACTGGAACAGAACTGAAGCAGAGTCTCTGGCTATGACTAAGCAGGAACGGAGCTGAAATAAAGTCTCTGGCTGTAACTGAGCAAAAAACACAGCTGAAGAAAAAGTCTCTGGCTGACTGAGCTGAAATAAAGTCTCTGGCTGTGACTGAGCAAAAACAGAGCTGAAGCAGTGTTACAGGCTGAGACTGAGCAGGAGTTGAACACTACGGACCGGCAACAAGAACAGAATGAGGTGAGTATATATAGAGGTGACAACAGGTGGAAAAAAATCAGTGATAATTGCAGCCTGACAGGTGGAACCAATCAGCATGCAGCTTACAAGCTGAATCCTGACACTAGCAGTTATAAAAAATTCGCTGCTTAACATGACATTGTAGGGACTCATGACATTAACTGCCATGTAAAAATGACTAGGGTCTTTATGAAATTATTTATCTTCTATTTTTCAGTCAGCATAGTTTTCTTGCTGGGCTATTGTGAAATATAAAATTGCTTTTTCGCATGAGTGTATTTTTCACTGTGGGAAATTGAGCGGGCGGGCATTGATTTAATGACAGGATGCTTTGGGCCGGTGGAAATTTGAATGCGGGCTGGATTTGGCCCGGGGGCCGGACTTTGGGCATGCCTGATCTAAACCTTCAACTTGTAAATTAGACCCAATCCCAACCAAGTTATTTAAGGAAGCATTCCATTTGATTAATGCTCCCATTTTAGATATGATTAATCTATCCTTAGTAAATGGATATGTACCACTGGCTTTGAACATACTGTAGGGATTAAAGGAAAAGCATTAGGACTACAGGCATGTCTGGATGACATCAAAACCTGGATGATCTAAACTTTTAGTCTTTTAAATTCTAACAAGGCAGAAGTTGTCATCTTTGGTCCAGAGTCCTTAAAAATAAACTTCTTAATAAATCCCATAATCTGGATGTCATTAAATTGGCCTCTTATATCCATCCATCCATCCATTTTCCAACATGCTTATCCCTATTGGGGTCGTGAGGGGTGCTGGTGCCTATCTCCAGCTTTCAATGAGCGAGAGGCGGGGTACACCCTGGATAAAGTCACCAGTGGCCTCGGATAATAAAGTAAAAAAACATTGCGTTATTTTTGACCAAGACATGTCTTTTAAATGCCATCTTAAACAGGTTTCCAGGGTTTCCTTTTCTAACCTCTGTAATATTGCCAAAATTAGAAATATTTTGTCCAGGAGTGATGCTGAAAAACTAGACCATCCATTTGTTACTTCAAGGCTAGACTATTACTGTCAGGAAGTCCAAAATAATGCAGTTCAAAGCCCCCAGCTGATTAAAAAATGCTGCAGCATGAGTTCTGTTGAAAATCGTCATGAGTGTTAGAGATTATGAGACTACAGAGACTGGACAGCAATATCGGTTACCATGAAGATTACAGATAAACAGACTCTGGAGGCCAGAGCCTGACATACTTAGATTGGACAGAATGACTGATTAGGGAAAACGTGTCAGTTAGGACACGTCTGCATTATAGTATCCTCTCCATCCTCTCCACCAATGTGATGAACGGAACACGCCCCTGAATGGGTGTACACAATAGCCCCATTTACACTACACCTAAAAACCGAGCCATGCCGAGACCAGTCCGAGCTTGGATCAGTTATCCAAGACAAGCCGACCGTTTACACACAAAGCTTACCTCGGTTCCTTGGTTGCTCCTCGCCCCCTAGTGGCGATCTGCGGTACTACCGCTCTCTGAGATTGAAGGCGGGACCGAGCAAAACAAAACGGCAGCGCCCGTAACATTCAGGAAGTTATGCTTGATATTGTGATATTTCGGTGTTTGCGGAGAGTCAGGGGAAGAAGGCAACCATTGGTGAATTTACTTGAGAAAGTTTGCTTTTTTGGGAAGTGGATGAGGCAAACAAACGTCTAATAAGGATTTACAGACGCCGGAGACAATGACAGACGCTGAGGTTCATTGCGCTGCTAAGCAGATTCATCTCTGGAAACCGTGTGGCACGGTAAGGAAGCTAGTATTATTATGAATGAAATTTGTCTGAATGGAGTGTGAATCGGGACGTGCAGCTAGACTGAGCCAGTGCCAGAATTGGCACTATATAAATAAAATTGGTTCTCTGAAAAACCTGCTTTTTTTGTTTAAATCCTAAAGCTGTAGTTGTCCTGTCCTGCTTGTCCAATGTTAGGCTAACAGTATTACTAAGGGAGTGACCAAGGGGAACAAAAAAAGACAAACACATAGTCCGCACTTACAAGTGAGCAACGGGCCCGAGGACACTATACAGGGACAGACTATCACTATATACTTTTAATAATAACCAATTTAAAACCCCTACAATAAAGATACCTGTGTGTCGTGAGCTCCACATTCAACTTCCCAAACACACAGCTTGGTATAAAACTGTGTGGCCCCCTAACAAAGAAACAGACAATTAAAATGAGTATCCACGCAAATAAAAAACAGTATAACCCCCATTCTTTTAAAACTCACCAACAATCTTGTGAATGCTCACACACGGGACCCGCAAGCTTCCTGGGCTCCCACGGAAACTGACACCTCACGGGAAATACCGCCAGCTTCCGCTTTAATCTGTTTAGACATGGGGCTGCTGTGCCACCCCCAGGTACCACCCGTTACATCATGTTAGAATCATTGCTAATACAAAACAACTTTATTTATTAGCTTCCCTTCATTGGCTTCCTGTTAAATCAAGAATAGAGTTTAAAATTCTTCTTCTAACGTATAAAGCCCTTAATAATCAAGCTCCATCATATATCAGAGCTCTGATTACCCCGTATGTTCATAACAGAGCACTTCGCTCTCAGACTGCAGGTCTGCTGGTGGTTCCTAGAGTCTCTAAAAGTAGAATGGGAGGCAGATCCTTTAGCTATCAGGCTCTTCTCCTGTGGAACCAACTCCCAGTTTTGGTCCGTGAGGCAGACACCCTGTCTACTTTTAAGACTAATCTTAAAACTTTCCTTTTCGACAAAGCTTATAACTAGAGTGGCTTATGTTGCCCTGGCCTACCTATGGGGATGTGCTTCTATGGGCTTAGACTACTGGAGGACATCAGGATCTATTTTTCTCACTCTATCGAGTTCTACTGTTCTTCAATTATGCATTGCTTGTCATAATTTCTGCTTATAACTTTTTGTTCTCTCTCTTTTTTTTTTTCTTCATAGTAGGTTCATCTGGTCTGGTGTTCTGTTATCTGAGACATCATCCAGAGAAGACAGCTCACCTGCTATTACCATCTAATGTAGAACAGATTTGCTTCTGTGCTTGTTTGTCTCTCTTGTTGTGTCTCTGCTCTGTCTTCTGTAACCCCCAGTCGGTCGAGGCAGATGACCGTTCATACTGAGCCCGGATCTGCCGGAGGTTTTTCCTTCCCGCTAATGGGTGGTTTTTCTTTCCACTGTCGCATTATGCTTGCTCAGTATGAGGGATCGCTGCAAAGCCATGGACAATGCAGACGACTCTCCCTGTAGCTCTACGCCTCTCCAGGAGTGAATGCTGCTTGTCGGGACTTTGAAGCAATCAACTGGTTCCCTTATATAGGAAATCTTTGACCAATCTGTATAATATGATTGATTTTGACTTTGTAAAGTGCCTCGAGATGACATGTTTCATGAATTGGCGCTATATAAATAAAATTGAATTGAATTGAATTGAATTGTAACTGATGTTGCCCTATCTGATCACTTTTCTGTTACCTTTGAATGCATAATTTCCAGTGACTCATTCAGCCAAAGGGACATCGTAAGAAAACGCAACTTTAAGGACAATACCACGGAAACTTTTATTCAAGCTTACTCTGCTACTTCAACCTTGGGCTGCAACTCAGTAGATGAGCTGGTACATAACTTTCATTCTAAAGTCTCAGACATCATTGACTGCATTGCTCCAGTTAAAGTGAAAGTTTTTTCCGGGAAGAAAAAATCTCCTTGGAGAAATGCTCCAGCAGTTAGAAGCAGGGACGTGCAGAGACCGTTGGAGGGGCAGGTGCTCAAAGTTAAAAGAGGGCACATGGGGCACGGATTTAAAACATGATACAGAAACATACCTTGCTATACAACCGGCTGAAATGTACCAACCCATACTATAAAGAATGTAACATGGAATCAAGGGCGTAGGTTTGATTTGAACTTTAACCCTAGGGACACTATTGGCCCAAAGCTTCATTGGTCCTAGGCAATATGCATGCTCCTATTTCTTTATGCTTGACTTGAGCGTCAGGACGCATTTCTTCTGTCTAAAGAGAAAAGCAGTATTTCTTGCTACATTTATACAAATTTTATAAGCACGACACACACTAGATGCTTTTTGTTAATCTGGTGGCCTAGTGGTTAGAGCATTGAGCTTGGGTCCCAGAGGTTTTGAGTTCAACTCCCACAGACTACCACTCTGGGTCCCTGAGCAAGACCCTTAACCCCCGATTGCAGTGGCAGCCCACTGCTCCCCGAGGGGATGGGTAAAGATGCAGAAGTGTATTTCTCCATTGTGAGATCAATAAAGTTCAATTATTATTATAAATTATAAAGCAGCTCCCGATGTGATGAATGTTGAATTGGGACTTTTTTCCCACTTTGAAAAAGTTTGCATTTGAACTTACTAGCAACAGAGCCAGATGGTAAAACGTGCCAATTAAACCAAATATATTCAAAATATGTCTGTTGTCTAGATATATCCTGTATTTTCTTTAGAAGATATAGAAATGTGCAGAGATAAACCCCACCCTTATTTTTTTATCTAAGATACTCTGTCTGCATCATAAAACACAGCAAAATTGTACATTCAAGGGACTGCAAGTAACTTTCTTGTATTTACTCTGCACTGGAAGTAGAAGTGTCACTGACACTGACAGCATTACAAATATTAAATTCAAACTTCAACAAATGTACAACTGGGCTGTAGTTACTCTCTTTAGCCTATTTCATGTAATTTATCTTAACATTCCAAACACATTTCTTACATCATATATCTGAAGCGTAGATAACAGCTTCTCATTACCTACATCCTCTCAGACAACTAATTATTTCCCTAACAATAGTGAGATGTCAATGTTTAAATGTGCAGTAAACCTTTATACATAAGGAGCATGGAGGACCCAATACTGTACTTTGAGTAAGTTTGGTGACACCAAGACTGAATTGTTACATAAGTGGTTGTCCATTTCATCATTGAAATGAGAGCATATTAATATACTATTGGTATATACTAGTAAGACTAATCAAGAACAGCAGATTCAACTTTAAGATATGTAAAGGCCTATATTAAATTAATTTTACGACCACATCAACAGATTAAATAATTTTTACTTTTTTGGTGTACCAAATTACCCTCATATTGATGTAATATTTTATGGGCTAAGCCCCTGGTGATGACAATGTCTAACTCCACCCCTGGTTTGTACTAATTTACTAATGGACAGTGTGAAAACCTTTGTACAACAAAAACAATGCAAATGGTGTTCCTCAGTTGTATTTGTCGTAATTCTAATTCTAATTCTAAAAGTAGAAATAGTGAAATAAATAGCACTATAATTTTACGCTATTATAAATAAGCAAAAGTCTAAACAAAATTTAGCAGTTGTTTAGGCAGCATCTAGTGTTGTTGTGTCGTATCTCATGTAAAAGAAATATCACCTGCTATTTATACCTGAACTGCATCAAAGGTCAACAAAAATTAAAGCAATAATAGCAACAAAATATGGTAAAAGGGAAACCCTCACCTTTTCTTTTTCAGGCAGCTGTGGCTAAGAATTAGAATTTTTAATAGCCTACAGTCTTTGCTTTTCCATCTTCAGAACTCCTGCCTGGCACAGAATATTTGGTTTTATTAAACAGATTAGGTTTCTGTTGATAAATGTATTATACTTCAGAATTAGATGCTATTTTTAGATGCTACCGTTGGTTACTTACATTTCTCAAGTTCCACAAATCAACACAGTCTCTCATGCTTCTTTAAAGAACTGCACTCAGCGGCTTTCCCCTATTTTAGTGCAGATAATATTTAGTTTCTTAACTGGCACTAGTTTCGTAGTCTAGTATTAATTGTGGTAACCGCAGTATCCCAGTATGAATCGAAACTTAAATCTCGCGCTGCTAGCAAGCACGCACACGCACGCACTAGAAAACAGTCAATCAGTGACAGTGGAGTTAAACAGCACAGAGCACAGTCACGTGTGCTGCAAATTTAAAGGGGCAGGACAGACCGGGCAGAGCGGCAGCGCGAGGCAGCGGAGCTGCGACAGGAAAAGAAGGGCAGAGTGAGGGCACGTTATGTGGATCATGTAACCGGCCACGGTTACCGTGGCACGGTAGATCTAAATTATTATTGCTTTTGGACATCCACACACACGCACAAACACTCACACATAAAAAAAAAAAAAAAAAAAAAACACTGACAAAAGGGCACTTTGGGCATCAAGGGGCAAAGGGGCAGGTGCTTCTTTCACAACTTGTGGCCATCAGTAATTCCTGCTGCAGTTCGTGTTAACAGAGCAGCAGGAAGAGTAATCAGAGTTATGAATAATTTTAGTCTTAACCGGTGGTGAAAGTGAGCCGGTGTTATGCTCAAAAGTGCATGCCTGCCGAGATATGCATCCCCTGTCGCGGGAGCGCGCCTCGCTCTGTACAAATGAATATCGACGGAAAACGAATTAAAATACGACCAACGGAGCGACTTGTTCTTATATTAATTATATAAAAACGTTTAAATGTACTTCTAGTGTGAAAAAAACTGTGTGTATTTGGCAGATTCGTTTACAAAAGTACGGGTGTTATGAACAACATTAAATCAAAAGTTTTTATCCGAGGTACGGCTGATTTATTTGTTGTGGTCTCTTGTCATTCACACACAACAATAAACCGTGAGAGCCGACTTGAGTTTTGAAACTGAAAAGCTTTTTCTTAAGCGGAAGATCAAACGTGCAGACACAGCGTTCATAGAGCAGTGGGATGCATTCGTGAGCGTCAGAAAGCTATGGTGCATTCAGGAGCATGGGACATTTCAAACTTACAAGGAAAGAGGCATAAAACGGAATAGAACTTAACTCATACAATAATCTATTTATCCAGAAACAGTGTGGGCTTTCTTACAATACTGAATGCTCTATAATTGTATTTCTGTTATGTTTTGATTCTGCACATCTGCTTGCTTTTTATTCTGAAAAATCTATAATATTACAGCAGTAAATTATCAAAGTTTTTCAAAAGCCTGTTTAAAAGCTCCAAATGGGGCTTCAGATCATAGAGCGACAATTGCGCTGTCATTGTTTTACAGGGCAGAATTTGCATTTGCTGACCCTTGTCCTTTAATTACAGATGGATATACAGGAATACAGTCATACAAGTGTCAACTCCTCTGAGATAGCAGGGGATGCGTTTTTTGGCGATGGGGCTGCCAAAAAACGCATCCCCCTATGTTTTAATCTAAAAATTGTCCCACACACCTGAAATTCACACTAGTAGTTCAGAACACATGTGTAAACACGTAGAAAATCTTACATCAACTACAAGTGTATATTTCTATGAAACAGCAGGGGATGCGTTTTTTGGCAACGGACTGGTTATAAACTGTAACAGTCTAGAAGTGCATTGAGCTGAAAAGAGGGAGACATCAGCAGCTGGATCATGCATACAGACGCAGCGGGAACCTCTGTGTGCTTTAGTGTTGCTGCTGAGGGGAAAATGTTGACCATAAAGACTTGATGAAACTCAGCCTGATTCACCAATCAGGTTATAGATCTACAATGATAAACAAACCCATAGATTAATGTGTAACAGTGTAATAATTCGGTGAATAACTTAAAACTACTTAATTTTATTCAGTATTATTTGAACAATTGTGTGTTTTTTATGTTTTAATCCATTAACTGAACAATAAGGTATTAATACGTCTCTTTCTCTTTTTAACAAAAGTAATACATGTCTACTTCAATGTCTGGTGATAGTGTCATTTAAACAGTCATTTAAAAATTACCTGGATAAGGTTAAGAAACCAGAATAATATCAGGATTTTGTTGAGGAAGTTCCCTGTGAAACAGCCATCATCTCTCAGGGTTTTAAAAATGTCCATCCAAAATTGCACACTCTGCTTTTGTAAAACTCCCCACCATGACTCTATCTGTTGATTTGCAATGCTCCATCTGTAAAGAAAGCTTCCTTCTCCGGCATAATGGTCCTGGTGATAAGAACAGCTGCATTTCTCTGACATGCCCGTTTTCCAGTGTTGTAGTCAAGTCACTATGCCTCGAGTCCGAGTCCAGGTTCGAGTCTCCAGTGTTCAAGTCCGAGTCAAGTCCAAGTCATTAAAAAAAAAATCTGAGTCGAGTCCAAGTCAAGTCCACTACTCATCCGAGTCAAGTCCGAGTCGAGTCACTATTGATCCAAGTTCGTTATAGGAACATGCCGTGACGTGTGATGTATGACATGAAGCAGTAACATTCCATTGCACTAATAATGGCGTTCTGCTAGCGAGCTATTTTTAGAACGTGACGTCATATCACGTACAGGTAGGGCAAATATGCGTTTTCCTCCACTCTTTCGCTGTAGTTACCCTTGGTTTTACTCGATAAAACGACTGCTTTTTCTAAGTCTAAGACGTCTCCTAACCATGGTTTTTAAACATTGTTGTTATGGAACGTGCAACAGCGACTCGAGGTACGCTGATAGGCCGCATATGAAGGATGTTAAAGCCGCAAGCGGCGTCGATCGGCCCTCGCAGCCAAGCGCGCTCCGGCCTATTGGCCACCGCCGCGGTGCCGGCCGGCCGGCCGGCGGGGTTCGTGCACCGCCGCGGCTCCGGCCGGCCGGCGGTGGCCGCCCGCCCCCGCAGATGCTGTCACGCATTTTCCTCGCCCATCCACCGGGCGATTCACACAAACGTGTTCGGCAGCGTTCCCTCATGACTCACAAAAAATCTGGTGCAGATGCAGCGAGGAGATACAGCCGTTGGATAATGATAATGCATTTGGCCACCGGACCGGACTAAATTGTTCGGCGGGCCGGACAATTTATACCGATTCCTGGACGGTGACTACAAACAGAAAAAAACGGCCGCTGACGCCATGAACGCCGAGCAGGAGAAAAACATTGACTTACCTTTCTATCAACTCAGCCCGTTTTCCAGGCTTCCTAAGACCTCGACACTCAAGCCATCGTTTGAGCTGAACGTTGGTATGTTGTTCCACAGTTCTACCAGTAAAATGGGCGCCTGGACATCCTCTTGTGAAAGTTTAACAGCGGAAAAGTCGGTCATATCGTTGTATCTGTTGCATGTGTAATGGCTGGTTGCTACGTGCGCTCTCATACTGTTTGCCCTACCTTAGCGGCAAGGGGCGTTGCTCATGAGATGGTGACGTCACGTGCGCGGTTGCGCCATTTAGATATTAAAATCATACACCAAATAATATTCTAATGACATATTAAAATTATAGCCTAATGATATAAAAAAAGTCGAGTCTTTTTCTCAATTTCCAAGTCAGAATGATCTGAATGTAGGAGTCCGAGTCCAAGTTCGAGTCATCAGTGCTCAAGTCCAAGTCAAGTCACGAGTCTCTAAATTTAGCTAATGACTCGGACTCGAGTTTGAGTCTTGGACTCGAGTACTACAACACTGCCGTTTTCCATACCTGGGTCGGCTCGCACCTGATTTGGACAGCCTCCAATATGTGTCACTGTGTTAATGAAGTAGTCCGCGATCACTGTTGGGTCGTCGTTAGTGAAATACGCTTCCATGCACATAATGTGATGACTAAATCCGTCAATGCATAACGTTAATTGCTAACGGCTTAAGTTTATGATATGAATCCATATGCCACAGTGCATTGGGCCCCCTGCTGATGTACTGCTGACATCGGAGACGCCGTGCTCGCCCGAGTTCCACTCCTTCTGGATCCAAAATTTTGATGATCATCCTCATTGTATTCTGAGAAACAACAAACCCTCTTTGAATGGCACGCAGATGTAACCATAGATAGCCTTGTAGTCGACCACTATCAGACAGCTCTTCTTCCACGAAAGAGGCAATTTCTTCTGGATCCGTTTGGTTCTTTCTTCGAAACAGACATGGTCGTTTGCACAATCGTTTCAAAGTTCTGATACTGATAATAATTTGATGCTGGGTTGCTAAAAGACTTAGTATTTCCTTATTTGTGAAACTGATGCCAAAGTATAACTTCACAAGATGCTAGACATTCCTCATTTTACAAAAGACAGTGCTTCTTGTTAGAGTTCTCATAATGTAATGACTTTATTCTCGTAATTGTCATGGTTTTCAGGTGTTTGGTCCACATGCAGAACACAATTCAGGAGGCAGGCAGCAGTTTAAGATGTTTATTTATGTACGGGAGAACAGGATGAAGAATAGGCTCGCAGAGTGAGCGCATGACAGAGACGAAGGAACGGGACCGATCACTCTGTGGACAAAAGACAGCTGAGTAGTTCAAGCCGTGGTGATCGACCTGCACGTGAGGGAGGTGTGCTTACCACCGGGTTCAAGAAACCTATCCGGGGGGAGTGTTACAGGGAGACGGATTCTGCTGAGCTCTCTTCTAAGTTGGAACCAGGTGACTGAGCGACAGGTGAGCGGGCAGATGGAGCAAGGCGGTCAGAGCAGCACCGAAGCAGAGAGCAGAGGGCAGCTGGAGGAACCAGGGAAATCCGGAGATGGTCTCAGCCCGGCTTGGTAACACCAAGGGAGCACGAGGGTAACGTTCCAGAGCAGGATCTAGAACGGTGAGGAATCCAAAGCGTGAGGCAACCTGAGAGAAACAGGAAACAGGAGTTAGCACTGGGAAAAGGTAAGCTGTCAGAGACAGTGGCCACTGAGGTATACCACTCAAGGTTAACAATCTGGCGTCTTCCAGCTATCTGCTCTCTGCCTTTATGCCTCAGCACGGAGCCGCTGAACGAGCCGCAGGTGCGCACCACGTCCACCTGTCAACTACAATCACCTGTGAGCAGAGAGAGAGGGAGAGAGCAGGTAGCGCTGGCAGAGAACTGCACAGCACTGCCTGCAGAATCCTGACAGTAATATTATGACTTTATGCTTGTATTGTTACGACTTTATTCACAGAATATTAGGACTTTATTCTCATACATACCCAACCATCACCGCATCTCAAGACGCCTTAAGATGTGTCTCAAGACACATTTGTTGAGATGTCTTAAGATGTCTTGGTAAGTCAAGACGTGTCTATAAGATGTGTCTATAGACATGGTCTTAAGATGTCTTGAGATGACTTGAGATGTCTCAAGATGTCTTGGAAATATGAAGATGTCTTGAGATATCTGAAGATGTCTTAGAAATAAAATTTAGTAAAATATCACTATCCACTATTCCTTGGTAATAATTTATATATTTTTTGTTTATAGAAAAGAATGACAAACCCTATATGACACAATGAGTATTTAATAAAACATAGGAAAATACAGTTCAATGTATTGCAATTATTGCACATTGTATGAACATGTTAAGAGGATTAGGTTTACAAAATTGACATCAAGTTACGTGTGTGTGTGTGTGTGTGTGTTTGGTAAGGTTACTCTATATAAGAGTGTGGATATGCGTTTCTAAGATGCAATTTGTTCCTTGGATTGTGAAGGATTTTCTTTTCAACTAATTGACAGTACTGTCCATTGGTGGCAGCAGACTTTGTCCCCATTCCTAGGTTTTCAATTGGCTCCCAGAAGCATTTGTGGTGGAGGAACAGGAGGGTTTCAGTGAAGGCTGATGTTGGAAAAATTATTTTTTCCCCCTTCTTGATACTGTTAGCAGCCTGTCAGTGGGTCTTCTGTGCGTTGCAGCAAGAAAGTGGTACCCTGAAACAGGACCAGTGGAATATCTGGGGAGAAACATTGTGCATGTAGCTATGGGATACAAAAATTATCTCTAGTAAAACTGTAACTTAACCTAGTGTTATGCATTATGCTATGAGGTTTACATTGCCCGGTTTCTCTATAATCCTGCTTACACATTATATTCAAGATGTAACTACTTTACCAGAGATTGTAGCCCATACGGTTGTGATTTTCACTGGTTGCCTGTCACTGTCATTCACATGGGTTGGGTTGAAGGGGGCTATGTCCACAAATGAGCCAACTTTGAGAGTCTTTACATCAAATCTGTGAATGAGATAAAATATTTTTAAAACACTTGCATATACCTCTTTTGAGGTATATTATAAAAAGCGTATTACATTTTTTTAGATAAATATCCAATGGTCTAATACACAAAATGATGCACAGCTTCTGGGAAATGCTATGCAGTATGTTTTGTTGCTGGTACAATTGCTGCTCTGTGCTATCCTTTTATGAATTTGGCTGAAAAAATATTCTGAATTCAGTACATTACTACGGCTATTACACAAATGATAAACATTGTTAACATACTTATATTTTTGTGGGGACAGTGTGGCAGTTTGATGTTTAATGCTGGAGACAGATGTATTTTCTGCTGTTTCATCATTTGGTGTTGACAGTGTGCAAAGGGTATCCAACACAGCAATCCTCTTCACCATTCATTTTTCAATACTTTTATGAGCAATAACTGAAGTACAACAAAAATATCAAGACTGAGCTTCAAACACCTTCAGGAACTAGTATATGAAATGTACGGAAAATTTACCTACCCAAGTCCTTGATCCTCTGGTGGTCTCGCTCAAAGCGGTTGCAGTCACCAATCATAGGGTGGCCCAGGCCAGCATATCAATTTGCTCCCCAATGCGTAGTACATATAAACTTATAAATGTAATTATGAAATTATCAACTTATGACGTTGCCTCTGTCACGTTTACAGTGATAAATTCAGGTAGTTGAACACAGAAATGTAGTAAAAATGTGAACTCTGCTAACCTCCAACTGCCGTACTAACTGTTGTACTAACTGAAAACAAACCTGAGATTCGGAATGTTAGTAAAAACTGCCCTTCAAAATAAGAGCTCCTTCAAAACAAAGGTCCCTTCAGATTCATGCCTGAAAGGCAACACAACTTATGATGCCCATATTTTCCCTTTTTGCCCCCAAATTTTATAATCATAAATCTCCTGTTAAAACAAGATAGCTTGGCCATGCTTTTGAGACAGGCTGCAAAGGGTGTCTTAAGCCATCTTAAGATTTGAATTTCTTCAGACAAAAAAAGATGTCTTAAGACATCTAAAGACACTCAATGTCTTCAAGACACAAAATACTGTCTGAGAGCATCCCATTTCCTCCAATTGCATGTCTTAAGACATGGGTGCAAGTCTTCAGATTTTTGTCTTAAGATGTCCTAAGACGTCTTGATGTGCACAAATGTCTTGAGACGTCTTAATTCTTCTTATTAAGACATCTTGAGACGTCTTTAGACACAGTGATGGCTGGGTATGTAATGTTACGACTTTATAATGTTACAGCTTTATTCTCATAATGTTATGACTTTATTCTCGTAATATTACAATTTAAAAAAAAATCTTCTCTAGCCTGGCCCTAATACTCCGTAGTAGATTTGCTTTGATGTGGTAAAAAGAGGTGAGATCATGTTTTACTTTTAAATGTATTGTCAAAACAGATCTTATTTTTCTTGACTGATTACAATTTACTAAGCATTTTCACTGCCAGGTTTTATGATCTGTTTTGTAGATTACAAGCTGGGAGGTAATTTAACTAAAAATAGCTAAATAAATAAATATTCTGATTGCAGACAAACTAGAGTATCCACTAGTTACCACATCAAGTTGTTAGATAATATTTGAACGGGAGTGTAAGTTTGTTTGGTTGCCAGCCACATCAATGTGTGGATTTACTCCCTTTCCCATCCCTCCTCCACCACTTCCCCTACGTTTTACTGTAGGAAAGGGGTCAAGATGGAACGTGGATGGCTGGCTGGGCGTGTTAAGGGCGTGTGCATTAGCTTTATCCCGTCGGGCACCAAAACGCTCCAGCTCTGAGCCGATTGGAGCTTCAGACAGAGATCGGCGACACAGGGAGGGCTAGAAGTCGATCCCTGAATGCGCATTCAGGCTTGATCACACAGGCGCTTTAGTGCTCACTCGTGTGTTTTGAATTTACCGTGGCGTGTGCTTCAGGACATGCAGAGCTGGTGGCGCGGCTGAAGCGGAGCTTTTAGTCAGCGGAGGAAGAAATATCCAGACCCTGACCGTCAACAGTTCCCCGGGAAGAGAGAGCTGAACGCACGATCAAAACTGTCAAGCAGGTAACATGGAGGGCTGAGGATGTCTGCTTTCAGTATTCACAGTTTACTGACACTTTAAATATAGCTCCTATTGCAGGGATATGTTGCTGAACAGGAATTTATTTAATCACTATTATTGAATGGTCATAACAAGAACGCCAGACCATTCATATGTATGAAAATCTAAAAAAGAATCTAAACCATTTTTTTACTTCTGTCTCGTTAGTTTTTTCGTAACTTGCTCACCTTTTGCAGATTGAAGTATTATAAATGCCGGTTAGGCCTATGCTATAGGCTAATGTAGGCTATTTATAACCGATTGTACTAAAAATCAATAATTACTCGCATATTTTAGCGTTAATGATGAAGGGTGTTTTGGTTCCATTTTGATTGATAAAACTTAATCACACACACACACAGCAGTGCACCCGTATTTTGTTTATTTAGTTTAATTTGACTGTAATCACATTATAGAGGTGTATTCTTTACTTCCTATGCTACGAGCACATTTTAGTAATAACTGATGAAAGGGCTTCAGAAATAAGGTGTTCGGAGCAGATATTTATGGAGTGGAAGGGGAGGGGCAAGAGTTTTTCAGGGGTGTAACATACGACAGACTATATAATATATATATATATATATATATATATATATATATATATGTTTTGTCCCAACTCTCAAGAATCAGTGATATATATATATATATATATATATATATATATATATATATATATATATATATATATATATATATATATATATATATATATATATATATATATATCACTGATTCTTGAGAGTTGGGACAAAACATGTCCCACATAGAAAAGTCTAATTTATAGCAAAAAAATAATAAATTCATCATGATTGACATACTTACAAAGTTAAATCTAAAGGAGTTGTATATACCTATCGGATTTTTTGAATAAACTTTTTTTTATCTTTTTGGGCAAAATTTGTATAAATGTATGGTCTTTGGTTAGAAGGTCCATGTTATTTTACATGTCCTTAACAAGAGGTCACAATATTAACCATCCCAAAAAACTTTTAAAAAGCTCTAAAATTGTGAAAACATAAATATCAAATAAAAAATAAGGGGTATAAATATAAAAAACAATGCGCGAAGTAAACGTCAAACAATATTTTCTGTAAAAATCTGCCTATTAAAGTTGTGTCCTCACAATAATAATATTTAATTTAGTATTATTTGAACAGTGGGTAGCACTGTTGCCTTGCAGCAAGAAGGTGCAGAGTTCAAATCCAACCCTGGGTCTTTCTGCATGGAGTTTGCATGTTCTCCCTGTGCATGCGTGGGTTCTCTCCGGGTACTCCGGCTTCCTCCCACAGTCCAAAAACATGACTGTTAGGTTAATTGGCTTCTCTGAATTTTCCTTAGGTGTGAGTGTGTGCGTGAATGTTTTTTTTTTTTTTCTGTTTTAACCCACTAACTGAACAACGTGTTAACACTTCTACTTCCATGTCTGGTCGGATAAAAATGAGACGGAGCTGACTGGACCGGCTTTTCCTGGGTCCAGTTAGCTCCGCCTCCAGCTCCGCACCACCCCCGAAAATTAACATAATCTCTTAACTTTTGATAAAAATTGAGAGGTCTGTCGAAGAATGTGTTTAATGTTCGATGAATGTATTGGTTCTGATAGTAAACACTAATTAGTTTATGGATATTTTATTGCAAACAGAAAAATACTAATATGCTTAATTGATATTCGACTTTTTCTTTTACAAAACTGAGTTTTTGAACCATTGAGGTACTTTATCGAAATTGTAAAAGTAATGCCTTTATGCACTTTTTTCTTAATTGAGTATATATCTCTTGCTAGGTGCATTTTTCTTTAGTTTCAGCAATTTGAAACATAAAAGTAACTTCATTGTTCATGTGAAACAATTACTTAATGAATTAGTAAAAGGCAACATTGTACATTTTGTTTATTCAACTAAGACAGGCATGGTCTGTTTCCTTGTATGTTACTTTTATTATTTATTTATTATTATTCCTTTTACTTTAACTGAACTTTACTACAGCTAAAACAGGAACTTAACTGACCCTTCATAGACATTCAGGTTTAATGTATTGCCAGAAAACTTAATGAAGACAACAAGAATGAGAGTGGCGCAGGAGCGGGAGTCATTCGGAATGGGAGCGGGATGGGAGTGGGAGTAATTTTACCAGGAGTGGGACGGGACAAGACTTTTTTTTTCTACTCTGGCCCGGGATTGGGACGGGACACAAATTTTTTCTCTGGGAGTGGGATGGGACAGGAGTGAAAATCCACTCCCGTGTCACCCTCTAATCCACAGGTCACCACCGTGCACTTTTGGTCTGATGGTCCAAGTAAACAATATAAGAACAAGAAGAATTTTTTCCTTCTGTCTTGTATCCCCCCTACACTTGGGTTTGAAAGAGCAACATGGAACTTCTTCCCCACTTCCCATGGTAAGGGCGCGCCAGACGGCATTGGCGGAACAGTGAAAAGAACAGCTGACAACCTGGACCTGAGAGGAAATGATGTGACAGATGGACACACATTGTTTGAAAAGGTCTCAAACAGTCTGAAGAGCATTCAGCTGTATCACATTGCAGAAGAAGACATGCAAAGATATGATACACTTCTTATGCATCCTCTCAAACAGGTTCCCTCAACAAGACGAATACACCAGGTCATCCCACATGAGAACAGGATCCAGCACAGACAACTATCCTGCTTTTGCAGCAAGATGTTGGTTTGCTAGTGCTTCAGCCCAGCTACCTTCTATTTCCATGGCTACCCAGAGGAACAGCAGAGTGATACAAGGAGGGCAGGGAAGAAAAGACCTTTGGCCATGTTGTTGGAGGAGATGGAAAAAGAGATGGGAGGGGGGGAAGAGGATATGGAAATGGAAGATGTGATGGAGGAGGAGTTGGATGAGGAGCCTCTGAAAGGTCCTGAGGGTACTGTGACAGTAACGACTGTTAGCAGCCTTAATAATAGAGACTGGCTAGCAGTAGTATATGATGACCACCGGTGGCTAGCCAAGACCATTACTTTGGATACTGAGCATCAAGATGTGAAAGTGGAGTTTCTGCACCCCTATGGTCAAGTATCAG
Source organism: Fundulus diaphanus (assembly GCA_037039145.1). NCBI lineage: Eukaryota > Metazoa > Chordata > Actinopteri > Cyprinodontiformes > Fundulidae > Fundulus > Fundulus diaphanus. The sequence goes on from CM073122.1 coordinate 60,038,172, forward strand.
TCTAAGCTTCTCACAAAGGATGTCTAATAAACCAATGGGAAATGCATCACCAGTCAATTTAAGAAAACGAGAGATCTACAGCATAGCCCCTGATGTGATGGACTTTATAGAGAGTGAGCATGTCCGACGCCTGCTGCTCAAGGCAGAAATGCAGATTAGACAAAAATGAAATCTTAAGTAAGCTAATTGAACCTAATTCTAAGATACAGATTATGTGTTGCAGTATTTTTGTCAAGTAATGTCAATTTAAGATCACACCCAGTATAAAGTAGGCAGTGCAGGGCAATCACACACACACACACACACACACACACACACACACACACACACACACACACACACACACACACACACACACACACACACACACACACACACACACACACACACACACACACCACTTTAAAGTAAATGGCTACTTACAAAGGAGGAAAGGAAGAGAAGAACAGGTGGATGAGAAGATGGAGAGCAGGAAGTGGTATAAGGGTGGCAGATGAAAACAGAGGGAAAGGAGGGCCCCTTGTTTCCCTTATGGTTTTTTTATGTAATTCGGTGTAATTTATAATAGTTAGAAATGGTGTATGTGCAATATGTTTACTATAGTTTACTTTACAGTAAGTTAAATACTCTAATAACAAGGAGTAGTTTTAGTAGTAGTGTTCAAAGAGCAAATCTGTTCGATAATCAGCAATGCACACATTCTTTGTCAACACCGTCAGTTTTTCGTCAACACCATCAGATGTTCGCCAACAGCGTTGGATGTATGTTTTTGTAAAATTTTTGGGAGAAAATATATTCTTCCTTCAGTTTATGTTGTTTTTGTAATAAAGGACCATCTGATCTACATCCTCTTATGTTTTATTTATTTAAGGAATTTGTTTTTACAATATTGAAATTAAAATCAAAGTTTGAAAATGCAAATATTTAGAAATCTGAGTTTTCAAAATAGTGTGAAATCACAACTTAAGTTTATATATAGTATTTTTTTTACATAGAGTAATTAAACATTATTATAATATACTTCAGAACTTTAGATTCTTGTATGATTGGAAGAATTAAAATTGTATACTTTTTAGTGTGTCTGACGGAGTTGGCACAAATCCAGTTCTGAAGGGAAACATGTTTATTTGTTAAAAATGTGTTTTTATTTAGAACCTGTTCGTAACATGGTTAAATAGCTAAGAACTTTCTCTGCAGAAACATATGACTAATTGATATAGTGTGTATTTTTAAAAATAGTTTTTTAAAACGTGTTTTGTCCATGTGATATATATATATATATATATATATATATATATATATATATATATATATATATATATATATATATATATATATAATGAAAATACCTGTGAATATTTAGGCACTCTGCTGTATTTATGGACCGGTACAGCTCTTTGGTATTTTTGGGTGTCTAGGTATTCTAGGAATAGATGTTTTTGGTTGATTAATTACTTCACAGTTCTCAGATAAAATCTTTTCAAGCACCTGACTATTGCAGGAATCCTGTCCATAACATTGCTGTGTGCCTACAAGCCCAACATGTATCACTAAGCTGTTCAAGCTCCCTTGGTGCATCATCAAACATCTCCTGCTAAGTTTCCAGCTATATGCTTAGTACATAAGGGCTAGATATGAATATCTGTGAGTGTGTACGTGGTTGTTTGTCCTGTCTGTCTCTACGTTGACTTGGTATAGACTGGTCCAGGCTTGACATAGTGTGATCGATGTTTCCCGGCTTTATCCATTTCACAAAGCCCAACCCAGGCTCAGGAAACCCGACTACATCATTTGATGGAGCCTTATGAGGAACTGAAGCATATCAGACTCAAGAAAGGAAACACTGCTGCTATTATAACAGAAAACACAGTTGTTTGGAGCTACTTATAGTGCAAAAACAAAAATTAAACCATTTTCTCTGATCTATCAGATTCTGATTCTAGAGGACGCTGTTTCGCTGTCCCTTCCATAACTCCTGAAGCAGTAGAATATGGCACGATGAAACCTTTTCAACAGGCAGCCTTTGCCAAACAATGTTCACCTCATATCAGATTTTAATACTGGCATTAATTATTAATACAGATATGGTTTGCATTTAAAACACTAAGCATAGACTCTAAAACAAAGTTAATGTAGGATATCTAATATGCAATAAAATTACATAATAATAATTTAACTTTATTGATCTCACAGTGGAGAAATTCACTTCTGCATCTTAACACATCCCCTTGGGGAGCAGTGGGCTGCCACTGTGCAGCACCTGGGGAGCAATCGGGGGTTAAGGGTCTTGCTCAGGGACCCCAGAGTGCAGGCAGTGGGGATTGAACTGGGTATTTGCAACCTTCTCAGAGCACAAGCTCACTGCTCTAACCACTAGGCCAACACCTCCCCATACCTGTTCATAAAACAATTATATCAAAAAACATAATTTTCTTTCCATTAACAGTTGTTAGGTAACTGAGCCTTACGGTTAGTATAGTTTTTTTTTTCTTTTGGGGCTGTGAGATTGCGTATTTTGTGCACTTGAGGGGGAAATATGTTTTTCTGAAGGAGTCAGTAAATAGCACCCCCTAGAGTCGCAGAATCATGTGGAAAATGGTGTAACACTGGTTTTTATTGACAACACCTTTGTTTCTTCATCAGCCATTGTAATGCCCTCAACCTGCAATAGTCTATTAAAGGCCTTTCTGTCAAACTTAGAACAACAGCATTCTTCAAAAACACAGTTGAACAGTAACAATGCCCTCATGGATAATTAGATTAGATGATTAGATTAGATTCAACTTTATTGTCATTACACAGGTACAGGTACAAGGCAACGAAATGCAGTTTAAGTCTAACCAGAAGTGCAATAGCAGCAAGTGCAGGATAAACAATGGTTCCATAAGTACAGGACATGGGTTTTTACTGAATAAATATAGAGATGAATACTATTATAAACAGAATTTTACTGATATATTTGTCCTATGAATATAATATATAGATAACTAGTATTGTGAACTAAATTTACAGCTGGATATGTACTGAATATAATATACAGGTGGATATTACTATAAAAAGAGTTTTTAAAGATATGTGCAATAGCATAATATACAGATGGTTGTTATTATAACAGAGTTTACACGTACCTAGAATATATGTACAGATGGCTATTACTATAGGCAGAATTGTGAGCATGATATACAGGTAGCTACTACTATAAAATGAATAAATAAAGTTTGGACAGAAGCTATTTATGTTAAAGTGCAGTGGAAGGTAATTGCATATTACAGTTAAAGTACGGTATTCCAAATGTATATGTAAACAATTGGTACTGTGAATAAACAGTCGGCAGTGCAAATCAATATTCAGTCAAGGTGAGTAGTGAAAGATGCATGTAAACAGTTGTTACTATAGTAACAGTCATAAGTGCAAGTGAACATTAGAGTCTTGTAAATAACAAAATGGAGGTAGGTGTGAGGAGGGAGAGGAGATTGAGAGTCTGTCAGTATATGAGGGGAGTGTGATCAGCGAGGATTAGAGTTTAATAAAGAGACAGCTCTGGGGAAGAAGCTGTTCTTTAGTCTGCTGGTCCTGGCCCGGAGGCACCTGAAACGTCTGCCGGAGGGCAGGAGAGAAAACAGTCTGTGGGCTGGGTGAGAAGAGTCCTTAAGGATGCTGCGAGCTCGATGTAGGCAGCGTTTCTTCTGGATGTGCTCAATGGTGGGTAGTGGAGTCCCAGTGATGTGCTGGGCGGTTTTCACCACCTTCTGCAGTGCCTTGCGCTCTGCAACAGAACAGCTCCCATACCACACTGTTGCACAGTTGGTCAGGATGCTTTCTATTGCACAGCGATAGAAGTTCACCAGGATAGTCGAGGATAGCTGATTTTTCCTCAGTGTCCTCAGGAAGAAGAGGCGCTGGTGAGCCTTCTTGACCAGGCAGGAGGTGTTGGTTGACCAGGACATGTCCGCTGAGATGTGGGTCCCCAGAAGCTTGAAACTGGAGACACACTCAACAGCCATTCCATTGATGTAGATGGTGTCGTGCGTGCCTCTTGAATCTTTTCTGAAGTCCACAATGAGCTCCTTTGTTTTGGTGGTGTTGAGGAGCTGGTTATTTTCAGTGCACCATGTGGCCAGGTGCTTGATCTCCTCCCTATAGGCAGTCTCATCGTTGTTGCTGATGAGACCAATCACCGTAGTGTCGTCCGCAAACTTGATGATGGAGTTGGATGCGTACACAGGCTTGCAGTCGTGGGTGAAGAGGGAGTAGAGAAACGGGCTTAGCACACAGCCCTGTGGTACACCAGTGTTGAGTGTGATGGACGTGGAGCAGTTGGAGCCTGATTGGACATTCTGGGGTCTGTTGGTCAGAAAGTCCAAAATCCAGTTTCACATGGAGGGGTTGATGCCCAGGTCTCGAAGTTTGGCTATTAACTTAGCCGGGATAACAGTGTTGGATGCTGAGCTAAAGTCAACAAACAGTATGCGTGCATAAGTGTTCTTGTTGTCCAGATGTGTGAGCACAGAGTGCAGTGCCATGGAAACTGCATCCTCTGTGCTCCTATTGCTTCGGTATTCAAACTGGTGTGAGTCTAATGTGGGTGGTAGCAAGTGTTTTAGGTGTGCCAGGACCAGCCGCTCAAAGCACTTCATTACGATTGGTGTGAGTGCTACAGGCCGGTAGTCGTTAAGGCACTTTGGGCTGGAGTGTTTTGGCACTGGCACAATGGAAGTGCATTTGAAGCATGTTGGTACAGCTGCTTGGGCAAGAGACAGGTTGAAAATGTCTGTAAAAACCTCAGTGAGCTGCTCCGCACATGCCCTGAGAATGCGTCCAGGGATGTTATCTGGCAGACCCGGCGGCATGGGCGGGCATTGGGGGGCCGTGCCCGCCCTGTGAGCCAGCCGTGCCCGCCCTGGACTGGAAGCTGTCTTTATCTTTTTTTTTATTTTTTTATTCACCTCGGAGTGGCCATCGTCCTGTTAGTACTATCTTTGATGTGTCAATCATACAATTTAACCAATCAAATCAATGACTGAAGGCAACACAGCTGGAGTGGGGCGGGACACTGAGTCATAGCTTTCAGTCGCCGCCGCTGCGCCGCAGTTCGGCTGTGGTCACCGTCGGTGTCGGTAGAGTGGGATGGAAATTTGGTCTTATTGCCAAACAATTACAAGAAGTGACAACGAAGCAAGCGAGAGCGATCTGGAAGCAGCGCTATTAATTTCTGTTTGAAACATCAGCATTGAAGTCAACACTGTAGTAAACATTCACGCTAGGAGGGTTAGCTAGACAGCTAGGAGCACAAGGAGCAGAACCAAGCAGTAAAACCGCCAAACAGAAGAGACTTGGGTTACTTGCAGGCAGAAGGGAACTCTGCTTTGTTCTGATCCTTGTTCTCTCTAGCTGCTGTAATTACAGAACCTCTTCTAGTCAGAATTTTTACTTCAGTCAGTGTTCATTCTGACACCAGCGCTCATATTTATCAGCGTGTAGCTTATACTGGACTTTTGAGTCAAAACACAGTGCTACAGGTTACCGTATCTCACTGATGGTTTCCAGCCCAAACCAGCATAAAACCTGCCCAACTTAAAAGAGAAAAACAAGCCCAAATCTCAAACTCTCTCATGTTAAAAGCACAGAACTATTAAACACATAAGAACTATTAAACTCATAAGAACATGCCATTAGCACACAACTGCACTGAAGCAAAGAAAAAAAAACTGCGCATACGGGCTCCGAACAAAATGTACAATCAGACAACCAAATAACACAAGATCTCTTTAACAATCATGATATATCCACTGGAAAAAATAAATTATAAATAGCTTCCCAACATGAGTTGTAAATCTACCTTAATATAAACTTAATTTCTCTCAGTATAGCTGAATCAAACATTTCTCTTACACGCAGTCATGTCATGAAATATGTTTAAGTTGATAAGTAGAACTCAACCCCTCTTGGGGCGTTTACACTGACCAAACACTTGATTAACCATTATTCTTGTTTTATTATAAAAATCAATATTATTCATTATAACTACTATTCATTGATGATGTCAGATCATTAAAAAAAAATGATTCAACTTATTAAAAAAAAAAAAATTGACCAGTATGAGTTGAAGGAGATGGCATTTTATTAAAATTGTTTTGGTTTCCTGTCCGACCTTGACAACTTTTTTAATATATTTTGTTAGTAATTCTTTCTAAAAGTCCAACAAATGTTGTGAAAAGCTTCCCAAATTTTTTACAACCTGCCCATAAGCTATTTTTGTTCCAGCTCAATGTGTTCAAAAGCCTAATTGGTTGGAAACCTGCCTAATTTGGCAACACTGACTGCACTATTGCTATTTTTTTGTTCGTTACAGTTGTCACAGAGCCGCTGTTCAGCCTGAAGCATATATATATATATATATATATATATATATATATATATATATATATATATATATATATATATATATATATATATAATTTTTATTTTTTTTTGCCCCCCTAAAAAATGGAATGCCCCCCCTGTAATTTGTTTCTGCAGCCGGGTCTGTTATCTGGTCCAGCTGCCTTGTGCGTGCTGATCCTGCTCAGTGCATTGCAGACTTCTGTGGAGGAGAGTGTGATTGGCGGGTGGTCGGCTGAGAATTTGAGCTTGGTGGCAGTTTCACTGTTGTCTCTTTCAAAGCGAGCATAGAAGTCATTCAGCTCGTTCAGGAAGTTGACATCAGTGGCTGCAGAGGTGGGGTGAGTGGGTTTATAGTCACTGATGGCCTTAATTCCCTGCCACATGCGTCGGGGGTAAGCGTTGGAGAAGTGTCCCTCTATCTTAAGCTTGTAGCAGTACTTGGCCTCTTTGATGCCCCTTTTCAGATTTGCTCTGGCTGTGCTATAGGCTTGTGCATCTCCTGATTTGAAGGCAGTGTTGCGTGTCTTCAATAGGAGTCGCACCTTCCTATTCATCCATGGGTTCTGATTTGGGTATGTGGTGATCTGCTTCTGGGTTGTAACGTTGTCAATGGTGTTATTAATATAATCCAGTACAGAGGAGGCGTAACAGTCAATGTCTGTGTGAGAGCCACTGGCGGCTTGAGAAGCAAACATCCTCCAGTCTGTGTGTAGAAACCTTTCCTGAAGTGATGAATCTGCTCCTGCAGGCCACACCTTGATGGTCTTCACCATGAAAAGTCACACTTATTCACCACCATATGTTGTGAAATGGGCGGTTTTTTTTTCATTAAAATTTTCTGGTTTTTCGTTTCAAAAATGTAGTGACAGGAAAGAAAAACATGGCTTTGTTTATGACAGTGACAGCTGCGTCCTTCAAAGGCATATGCGTGCAGAGTACTTAAAAGGCAACAAGGCAGTGTGTATTTCCGGTTGGTACAGACTGACCGAGCAGGCAGCTCCCCCTGCTGTCTGATCAAGGGTACTACCCACAAGTCACAGATCATTTTTTACCGTTGGGGTGGTTGTGTCAAAAGTGAAAATGAAGGCGTAACTTGTAAAGATGAATTTGTGACTCACAGGAGCAGATTCGTGCAGTTGTACTTGTTGATTTGTATTTGTGTTAAGGGAAAAAATATTAAAAAATATTTTTTTGAAGATTTTAATACACGTGTTTGAATTTGTTTTGCAACTTTTGTTTTAGACCAACTGTAGCAGAACTGAATGACAGACACTTATGATGTGCAACTCACAGAACACAATTTGTGTACTTGTACTCAAGAATTTGAAGAGGTGTAACTTTATTTTGTACTTGTGACAGATTTAAAAAAATCTACAATTACAAAACACCAAAATTACAATGCACAAATAGTTTAGCAACAATAGTTCTGGACCATTTGGAGCAAAACTGAGAATGTAAGAGGTTTTTGATGTGCAACTCACAGAACACAATTTGTGTACTTGTACTCAAAATTTGAAGAGGTGTAAAAAAAATTTGTACTTGTAATTTTTTTTTTTTAGAATTTAACTCCCTCTACAACTTCAAATTCACACTTACAATGCACAAATAGTATTGGAACAAAATAACCTTCATATAAACGTTCCTAAACATAGGAGTTGTAAGTCACAGGGTTGATTTTCCCCTGCGCAGCCGAATTAAACGCACATATTTACACACTTACTGCAGTAAAGTGTCAGTCATAGTGCATGTTGCTGTTAACAGTTAAGTGAAACCACTTAAGAGGTTAGCAGTTGTTGTTTAGCGCTGAGCTAAACTACAGTGTTGTGTTCGTTGTTGTTTAGTGCTAAGCTAAAATACAGCATTGTTATTTGTTACTTGTTGTAGCGCCAAGCTAAGCTACAGTTGTTGTGTTGCTATCCATAGCTGTGACAAAGAATGGATAGAAAAGGTTCTTCAGTCAAAGGAGCTGAAGGCTCAGAACCCTCCGTTGGAACGGAGGCCCGAGGTGTCATTAGCTCATTACTTAAAATGACGCCAGAGGAGCACGGCCGCCTGGACAGTCTTGACATCGAGGCTTGTGAACAAAGCAGATTCACTAAGGATTCTGCTATGATCTTTCCTCCCCACCAGGGCGACGGTAGCACCGTTCCTGGGACACAAGTGAACCCCACTTTTCTGAACTGCGTCCACGGACAAGAGTTCATGACAGGGAGGGTCCCCCGGCATCCAACGAACGGCCGCCGATGCCTGGTAGGTGGTCAGAGCTGGAGCCCCCCTCCTATCGTGGTTACCATATGCAGGATTCGTCGGAGGAGGACTCAGATGGACTGGCCCCGATCCCTGAACAGGGACTGCGGATGCGTCAGCTTGAGTCCGTGGCCTGAGACATAGAGCGTTTTGATCCTAGCAATACAGAATCCACCATTGATGATTATCTCAGGGAGGTAGAGCGCTGTCTGTTAGACTTATATAATCCCTCTGCTCGAGAAAAGTTGAGGCTTATCTGGAAAACCACATCCAGAAGTGTCCATGTTTTCATAGAAAGCCTTCCTCCAGCTACGCGTGACCGTTATTCAGCCCTTTGTCAGGACTTAAGGGAAGAATATTCTGTATTCACAGATCCAGCCTCTGCGACTCTTGGAGCGTTTGCTATTCAGCAAAAGCGAACTGAAGCACCAAAGGAGTACTACCGTCGCTTGAGAGCTGTTTATTTTCAGGGACGAAATGCTCCCGACTTGGAGGAAGACCACACTTCTTTGTTCCTTCACAACCTTCATGAAAGCGTGCGATATGAGGTTACCATGCATTGTAGAACCAAGAGACTTACCATGCAGGAAATCAGAAAATACGCGCAGGTTGCATGGGAAACACGTGTCCGGCCCAACAAAGGAGTCGACAGTGGTAACAGGGTTCTACAGATTCAGGCGGAACCAGAAAAGAGGTTAGGTCTGGAGGGAAAGGAGAGGGCTCCCTCCAAACCTAAAACTAGATTTGGGTTCAAGAAACAGGGTTTTGGCCCGCAGGAGAAGAAAGCTTCTCAAGACAGGAGAGGTCAGCATGACATCACGGAGGGTGAAAGGTTTCAAAAATGGCACAGGCCGGATCAAGCCCGATACGGTAAGCAAACTGACAGGTCAGAAAAGCAGAAAAGCACACATGACAATAAAGGCTGGAACCTGTGCATGGAAGAGTCAATGAGAAAGGAGATGGAGGAGACTTTCCGCAGGTTGCTAGCCGAAACAGTGCGTCAGATCGTGCCGCAGCCGTCCCAGCCATCATCCAATCCTGCCGACCATCCGGGGAAGCCAGGCCCAAAACCCCCGTCAGCATGACTAGACGTGGACCAGGCTCCCGCCCCTAACAGATTTTATCTGATTAAGTGGGGGGACCAACCGAAAAATCACCAACAATCTTTTAAAACCCCATCAGCAGTTGATCAGAAAACCCCTTTTCTAAGGTTTCTAGGTGAGCTAAACGACCGTGAAAACGCACGCCGCTTATACTGCTCGACAGTAATTGGAGGATGTGTAACTGCAAATGCTCTTTTAGACACAGGTTCCAAGATCAGTCTGATGTGCTCAGATTTGTTTGATGAGGTGACCAGAGCTATGGTGTCTCTCTGGAAACCGTTCCAGGTGGAGACCTGTAACGTGGGCATCACCAGCTACACTCAGGATCAGTCATGCATCACCAAACGGGTGTGGTTAGACATCACTTTCCGTGACATGACCCTAGTGCACCCAATCTACATCTGCGCTCTGGACACAGAACCTTTTCTTGTGGGTCAGGATCTGTTAAACAGGTTAGCTTCACTCATCGACTTCCATCATGGTCATCTTTGGGCCCAAGTGGGGACCCCCAAGCCTCTTACTTCTGGCAGTGGACCGTCCGTCCCTATCCACCAGGTGACCTGCTCAGAAGAGCCCAAAGAACTCTTGGCACAGTTTCTGCCTTCAACAGAGCCGATTTCCGAATCCTCTGGCACACCACTGCTTCTCAGCGATCAGAGATCATCTCTCTGCAGCCACACATCTTTCCTTTGCTCCCTTAAACACTCTGGAGTTGAACCCTATAACCCCGGAGTGGCTGAAGGCGTGGACCTGGAGAACACCTTCATGCCAGACATGCTGCTGGCTCTTTGGTATTATTAAAATTATAATACCAAATTATATTTAATAATAATAATCATATTCAAACAGCTTTCTGGCATAACACCAGTATACACCTACTTCAACAAAACCACTGTCATTTAGACAAGGCAGACAGCACTGCAGGTATCATGTTCTGTAATTCCTCCAGTGCATTTGACACAATTCAGCTTGATTTCCCTTGTCAGAAACTCCAGAACACTCAGGTGGATGGTGAATGGTAAATGGCTTGTACTTGTAGAGTGGTTTATCAAGTCTGATGACCCCAAAGTGCTGAAACGGTTGGAGCCGGGGATCGAACCGGCAACCCAGATTCAGGACGAACTCCCTAACTCCTCCTGTAACAATTATCTAACTCCTCCTCAACAATTACCTGGATCAGAGACTACCTGACAAACAAACAACAGTTAGTAAGATTGAAGGGTTGCCTGTCAAACCAGGTAGTCAGCAGCACAGGTGCACCACAGGGGACTGTATTCTCACCATTCCTTTTAACTCTTTACACCTCAGACTTCCAATACAAGACAGACTCATGTCATCTGCAGAAATAGTCAGATTACTCTGCAGTCATTGGATGCATCAGAGCTGAAAAGGAAACTGAGTACAGGGAGCTGGTTGAGAGGTTTGTGGCATGGTGTGAAAACAATCAGCTCATTCTGAATGTGGATTTAAACAAAATGTTTAAGTATTCAGGAGAAACAGGAATAGTACCAACACTATTACTATACTGGGAAAAGAAGTGGAGGAGTATAAATGGCTTGCACTTAGCGCTTTATCAAGTCCGATGACCTTAAAGTGCTTCACACTAGTTTGTCATTCACCTATTCACACACACATTCACACGCTGATAGTGATGAGCTACACTGACCATTGGAGACACTTCACAATGACTGAGATGGTCTGAGCGGCGGATTGAACCAGCAACCCACCAGTTACAGGACACCCTCCCTAACTCTTGCGCTGCTTTCGCCCCAATAAATACCATGGTGTTGACCTAGACAACAAACTGCGAAACTGTCTACAAGAAGGGACACAGCAGACAGTACTACCTGAGGAAGCTTAGTATTAGGAATCTGGTGTGTTTGGTTCCTTGTATGAGTGAGTTCCTGTTTTAGAGAAGATCTCTGCTGGAGAGGCCCGTAAGCTCTGGATCCTTCACACATGGAGCAAATCTCCTGATCAGGCTGACTGGGGCATCAAAAGAGCTGCAGGATCATCACTCTTTGCCGGATGATTAACTATGATGGTATTCCGAGCCAGTTCTCAAGCGTTAGTGGTTTTTCTGTGTGAATTTCTGCATTTTGACGTTTGTCTTAGGATTGTTCCTTCCTGTGTTTCACATCCTTTTTGACGATCGCTGGTTACCTTCAGATTGGTCGCAAAGAAGACTTGTGTGCTGCTGTTGCAGCTTTGTGGTGTCCCCAGTCTCCTTTACCGGCCTGCCCACTCTCCAGCGTGTTGCTCACCCCAAAGAAAGCAATGTTACCGGAACTCACTCTCATTCTCTCAGACCCCGGACCATTCCCTCTTCACCAACACGGAATCCTAACTCCGTCCCCTGCTCTTACCAACCATGGTATGTTATGCCAGAAACCTGTTTGATTATGAATATTATTATTAATTATAGTTTCCTATTATAATTTAATAATAGATCATTCAAACTCAAATGGTAGCTATAACAAATATAATTCAAATGGTTGTGATCCAAGGGCTGTGAGCCTGTAATGATTAACACTAACAATTCATTTATTAATTAGCTGTTATGAACTTAGTTATGCTGGAAAAGTGTGATGTGACCGGTTGTTGACCGATTAGACTTATCCAGCAAACGTTGATAACTGAAATTATAATTGCAATTGGAGTTTTAACCCTTACTTCTTTATCACAAACCAATGAAAATGTCTCAGTTAATTCAGTTGTTAACTCAAAAAGAGGTACTTCTTTTGTTCTTAGAGACCATTCAACTTCTGGACCAAAATAACCACAAACCAAACCACACATTATTATTTATTAAACTAATAATTCCCTGTTCAGTGCAGGCAGTGGGGATCGAACCGGGTACTTGCATCCTTCTCTGAGTGCAAGCGCGCTGCTCTAACCACTAGGCCAACACTCCCCAGGGCGGCTCTAATGATGTATCTAACGCGCCTGCCTTGTTTGGGCGGACTTTTGATCGGGAGGCGGTCTCGCTTCAGAACAAAGGATTTCGAAGGAAAATGCGGGAAACCGCACACAAACAAAAGAAGGAATGATAAAGAAATGAAGAGAAGAGAAAAGTCGTCTCTCGGCAGAGCCAGTTTATCATCAACCGAAAAACAACACAGCCAAAATCACTTATGAAATGCATGCACACACATTAGAAATATCCAGCACGGTTAAACAAACTCCCTATGGAGTAATTAAGCATTAAAACTATTTTCTAATAGGTTCTGCCCAGGCACAAAATATATCACCTTATGGGTGAAAAGAGAAATAAAGGGAAAATCCTTTTGTTACTTGGTGTCGCCTCAGTGAGGATGTCCCAGCTCCGAATCTGTGGCTCCTGCAGCTGCGTCAGCGGCGGGTCCGTCAGGGAGGGGCAAGAAGAAAGGGGAAAACCACACAGTCTCTGGGACTCCCCGACGCTTTGTTTGGCCAAAACAAGCGAGCGGAGTCAGACAATCGCTGAAAGATAGTGGCTTCCAGTAGGATCAAAAATGATTTCAAAGTATTTTAAAGTCGGCGACCTCCTGTTTAGGAATACAGGGAAAAGTTTGATTCAGAAACTCTCGGACCAGCGAGAAATTGAATCACGTGCCTCGTGGGGGAATCCCACGGGAGAAAACAGCTGTATGTGCCTTCCCAGTTGCCGTCGTGCCAGTGAAGAAGGCTGAGTTGAGTGCGTTGGGCGCTTTTATGTCCTCTCATAGCAACGAGATAAGGTTGCCAGGGGCTGGAACTCAGGGTGACCGTGTTGCATGCTGGGAGCTGGAGTCTGTCACGTCATAAAGATAGCATGACAGGCATAACATACCCAAAGCGGATTCTGTAAATGCCGGACTGACCCTGGTAGATTTGACTCCTTTACTGAATCCCTTTGTAAATAAACCTTCACTTAACTTGTCTCTTGTGTGATTCTGCATGTGGGTCAGGAAATTGCCACAAAACATGACATTTAGGTCTTTTAGAGTTTTCAGAAAGATGCTGCAGATCTTCTATAAGTCTGTTATGGAGAGTGTATTCTCTTTTGCCATCATTTGCTGGGGTAGCAGCATCAAAGCAACTCCAAGCTTCCTCTTCATCAGACTGTTGTACAACAGTATGAGGCTTCTCCAGGTCTGCTGTAAGACAGACCGATACAAGAGATCCTTCCTGCCTGCAGCCATCACAATCTAAAATAACTTGTTGAAGAAACCACTATGAGTTACACCAGCATTTAATATCCCTTTGGGCTTAATAAAATATTTTTGAATTGAACTGAATTGAATGGAAATCCTTTTACAACAGCATGATGGATTGAGACTTATTTCACGCTTTAGATTTGTGCGTTGATGGTGCGTTTAAATGCTGTTAGAAAGGTGGATTATTTGAATTTTCTTCAGAGTTTAGTGTTATCTCCCTCTTGCCAAAGTGGCAAATAGGTTTTTCAGTAGAAAAAAGAATATCTCAGCATTTTGTATTTGTAAGACAGATCTATATTTACTTTGTGACATGCAGCTCAGGTAGAAAAATAGACATAAATGCAATACAATCTGGGTAAACTGCAGTTCATCGTGAGCTTTCATATGTGAATAGTTTGTTTACACTTGACAGCAAGCATAAGACTGCTGTTGTTCTCTTCATTTGTTATAACAAGTTAAAACATGGCATAAACGCGCTGTGACATTAAGTCTTACACATTGTCACACAATTGCTTCAGGAAAACAATGATGTGTGAAATTTTCTTACTTAGCAGTCCGTGACATCTAAACCTCGCTTTCAACACAATCCCAGAACACATGTTGTCTTCACGTCATTTTTAGACAGACACACACACACACACACACCCACACACACACGCACACACACACACACACACACACACACACACACACACACACACACACACACACACACACACACACACACACATACTCATTTAAAATTTTATTTTATGATGAAATATACCAGATAATCTCCTATGTTTGAGGGAATTTATGTGTTAAACTCCAGATGAATCTCATATGAGTGAAGGGATTCGCCATCTCCCAGTTAGCTGACAGATCCGAGGTCTTTTGCTTTGCTTTGATGTTGGAACAAACAGAAATCTCACAACATTGTTGTTTTCCTGAAGCGATTGTGTGGCCGTGTGTAAAGGTGCATTCACATGGGCCGTGGTTTTGGCGACAAAGTTGCCCTTTTTGCGTGCTGTCGCTCACCTGACATATCGCTGGCGATTCACATTGGCGGGCGACAAGCCAGAAATACAGTTGTACAATGGCACTATCGAGTGACACTTTCACTTACCTGGCACTCCAGTCTCCTCATTTACTTCTACAGGCTTGGTCCTTTCTGGATTTGTCTTGGTAGTAGTAATTGGTTGAGTCATATAACTAAGGCCAACTGCAGACTGCAACTATCAGCTTGTGTTCTATATTGATTGAACACAGCTTAATCTCCACGGCAGTCTTTTAAACCCGACGTCACAGCCACAAGCAGTTCTTGAATGTTTGTCGCGACGTGACAAGAAAACAAAAGGTCAGATTTTTCAACTTTGGGCACTGTTGTTTTGCATTCATCAAAGCTGTCGTCTCGTGTTGGCTTTTCTTTACATTGTCGAAATTGCACCTTTTGCATCACTAGAAATGCATCTGTTGCCTTGCATTGTCAGTCGCTCGGGCCGCCACATTCATGGTGTGAATGCACCTTAAGACTTAATGACACAGCACGTTTACACCATGTTTTTACTTGTTGCAACAGCAGCGTCATACTTGCAGTCAGGTGTAAACAAACTATTCAGATATGAAAGCTCACAATGCACTGTGGTTTTCCAGATTGTATTACATTTATACTACCGGTTAAAAGTTTGGGGTCACATTGAAATGTCCTTATTTTTGAAGGAAAAGCACTGTACTTTTCAATGAAGATAACTTTAAACTAGTCTTAACTTTAAAGAAATACACTCTATACATTGCTAATGTGGTAAATGACTATTCTAGCTGCAAATGTCTGGTTTTTGGTGCAATATCTACATAGGTGTATAGAGGCCCATTTCCAGCAACTATCACTCCAGTGTTCTAATGGTACAATGTGTTTGCTCATTGGCTCAGAAGGCTAATTGATGATTAGAAATCCCTTGTGCAATCATGTTCACACATCTGAAAACAGTTTAGCTCGTTACAGAAGCTACAAAACTGACCTTCCTTTGAGCAGATTGAGTGTCTGGAGCATCACATTTGTGGGGTCAATTAAACGCTCTAAATGGCCAGAAAAAGAGAACTTTCATCTGAAACTCGACAGTCTAATCTTGTTCTTAGAAATCAAGGCTATTCCATGCGAGAAATTGCTAAGAAATTGAAGATTTCCTACAACTGTGTGTACTACTCCCTTCAGAGGACAGCACAAACAGGCTCTAACCAGAGTAGAAAAAGAAGTGGGAAGCCGCGTTGCACAACTGAGCAAGAAGATAAGTACATTAGAGTCTCTAGTTTGAGAAACAGACGCCTCACAGGTCCCCAGCTGGCATCTTCATTAAATAGTACCCGCAAAACACCAGTGTCAACATCTACAGTGAAGAGGCGGCTACGGGATTCTGGGCTTCACGGCAGAGTGGCAAAGAAAAAGCCATATCTGAGACTGGTCAATAAAAGAAAAAGATTAAGATGGGCAAAAGAACACAGACATTGGGCAGAGGAAGACTGGAAAAAAGTGTTGTGGATGGATAAATCCAAGTTTGAGGTGTTTGGATCACAAAGAAGAACGCTTGTGAGACGCAGAACAAATGAAAAGATGCTGGAAGAATGCCTGACGCCATCTGTTAAGCATGGTGGAGGTAATGTGATGGTCTGGGGTTGCTTTGGTGCTGGTAAGGTGGGAGATTTTTACAGGGTAAAAGGGATCACTCCATTTTGCAACGCCATGCCATACCCAGTGGACAGCGCTTGATTGGAGCCAATTTCATCCTACAACAGGACAATGACCCTAAACACACCTCCAAATTGTGCAAGAACTATTTAGAGCAGAAGCAGGCAGCTGGTATTCTATCGGTAATGGAGTGGCCAGCGCAGTCACCAGATCTGAACCCCATTGAGCTGTTGTGGGAGCAGCTTGACTGTATGGTACGCAAGAAGTGCCCATCCAACCAATCCAACTTGTGGGAGCTGCTTCTGGAAGCGTGGGGTGCAATTTCTCCAGATTACCTCAACAAATTAACAGCTAGAATGCCAAAGGTCTGCAATGCTATAATTGCTGCAAATGGAGGATTCTTTGACGAAAGCAAAGTTTGATGTAAAAAAAATCTTATTTCAAATACAAATCATTATTTCTAACCTTGTCAATGTCTTGACTCTATTTTCTATTCATTTCACAACATATGGTGGTGAATAAGTGTGACTTTTCATGGTGACCCAAAACTTTTGAACGGTAGTGTATATCTATTCTTCCACTAGAAATAAACATGAAGTAAATATAGATCTATCTTATAAATAAGAAAAGCTGAGATATTATGGCTTTGGCAAGAGAGAGATAACGCAAGACTCTGAAGAAAATTAAAATTACCCAACTTTCCAACAGCATGTAAACGCACCATGTAAGCACAAATCTTTAGTGTGAAATGAGTCAAACCCCCTCGTACCATTGTAAACTGGTCTGTGCGTGAACGTAGTTTTGTCCGTGTGTATCAGGTGATTTGTGCACATGTATGAACAGGTTTTTGTAATTTGTGATTGCACGTGTTTACATTTATTTTGTAGTCATATTTTTTTCTATTTGTGTGTGGATTTGAGCACACATTTGCAAGTACCTGAAGTTACACATAAAGTGTTTTTTATGGTTTTACACATACATGTACCCAAAGCTGTACGCAAACAGATTTACACAGTTTAAAAATCCAGTATTGGACAAAGATGTTTTGAGTTAATTTTCTCTCCATACTGATGCCCCCAAAACATTTGCGATAACAAACTAAAAGCCATCCTCAAGCAGAGCTATTATTAACTGAACAGGAAACCCAGAAGTAAAGTACAAACTGCACCAAGGAGGGTGTAAACACACCTTCCCATCATACTGCAACTCATCACTCGACATGCCATGGGGCTGCTTGTTCTCACACACTTGCATCTTTTTATTGGTCAGGAATTTTGAAAAGAGATTTCCTTTTGGATACATGTGGTTTATTTTTTCAACCGTATGCATGTTTAGATCTATTGCCCTGTATCTATTACATGTTCATATTTTGGGGCCTGGTGCAATTGGGACATCAGGATTACGAACATCCTTGCGTGATTTAAGTGACAGCACATTATTTGAGTTGCTGAGGATAACAAGTAGGGAGCTGCCGTGAAAAGCACAAAAAAATACAGGATTATTGTACATAGTGGCACTTTTGTACAAAATTACAATAGATAAAACTTCAAGTTCACCACATATAATGAATATAACAAAGAACATTTCCAGGGTTTTGTTTGACTTTAAAATAAAGTCTTTGCAAAACACAGGAGGGATGTAAACATTTATTGAGTATGTTGTAAGTAGCAATGGTGATAAAGTCAAACATTTACTGGGAGGAAGGGCCTGTGATTGTCATGGCTTGATTTTCCATGATGACCCAGAAGCAACAAACACGGACACAGGAATAGCAATAAAGATGTTTTTTTGAAGGGAAGTAAGGACTGGGGAAATATGGTTACGGGTGAGAGTTTCTGGCTGACTGGGAAGGTTCTAGTCACAGACTGTGAGGAAAGAGTGAAAAGAGAATGAACACCGGCAACCGACAGGCTGGATTGATAATGAGCAGATATTGACTTACGGAGATGATGAGATATGCACCGGGGAAGTTAGTCAGGCTGTAGCAGGCAGTGACAGACCGAGGTGTGGTTCCAGGTTTAGCAGAGCATTCCACGAGGATGGACAGGCCCATTGAACTGCAAGAGAGGACAAGCACCAGGTCGACTGGAGTGCCAAGAACGCTCGAAGGATTTGGGGCTTTCAGAGGACCAGAATGATGATGACTGAAGAAAGGCTTGATGGGACCAAGCAGGAACAGGAGTTAATCTAGGAGAAGAGAAATGAGGGGTTAATGTGCTAGCTGCAGGGCTGCCAACTCTCCCGCATTGGGGACATTTTACTGTCTTCACACGCTCTCACTCCACACTCAATTTATCACACATACGAACATTAAAACTGAACTCCGTTCCCCTTACTTATTAGAAAAATGCCACACTCTGGATAAAAATCCAGTCCGCATTTTCCCATGGCGCTCAGACACAAGAACCTGCCAGGGTTGTATCTGGGCCACATTTTGGCACTAGCCCTTCTATCTGCGGTGCTAAAAGCAGCGGAGCAGAATCGCTGCTGGCCCTGCAGCAGCGATCCTATGACGTCGAAAAAAGCCGGGATTTTTTTGGTCTACACAGCTGAGCAGTTATCAGAGGTATGGTTTTGAATTTTTATGCTTTTAAAACTTAAGATATTTTGTTGTTGAAAATTAATGAAGATTTTAAGCAATCCAGCCCCTCAGCAAATATGCAAAAAATATTAATGTTATGCTACAGCAGCTATCTTAAATTATTTAGATGGAGAGTGAGCACAGGATCACATCAAATTGTTTGTTGGTGGTCTCTATACCTGGTGCTGTTTTTGCAAGTTTTAATCCTTGTTTGCTCTAGTTTAGCCATCTGATTTAGTCCCGAGTTTAGTCCATCTTTTGCCCACAAGTTAAATAATTATTGCTCAGTCTAGTTGAGTAATGTCATGTTGGAATTTAGGATTAATTAAACCCAAAATGAATACCTGAATTCTTAAAAATTTCAGGTATTCTTCACAAACCCACAGGAGGCCCACCAAAAAGAAAAGGGACCATTGCATTTTATTCTTCAAAAGATCAGCCACCCAAGAAAAGGGCCTCAGATGAGAGAATTTCAGAGAGGATGTGCAGAACAACACATGGATCCAGGATTAATAGATGAGAATGAGGAGGAACCACAGCGAGAACATAATGCTAAAAGGGAGAATGAGGAGGAACCACAGCAAGAACATAATGCTAAAAGGGAGAATGAGGAGGAACCACAGAGAAGAGCCTTGTGCTGCCACTTACAGATGTGCGTTTAAAAATGAGTGGACCAGCAAATGGCCATTCATCACAAAAGGATGCCTGACTACACATTACTGTCGTGTTGAAAACCTCTGTAGCCACCAGGGAGTTGGAGATGTCATGCGACACATTAAATCTAAAAGCCACCAAAGCCAACAGAAGGAGCTTCAATTCACCTCAACAATTAATAGATTTAATGTGCATGTGTCCTCTGTTGGGGGAATGTCCAATCAGGAAGTGAAGGTATGCCCTGTGTGTCAAGGTCCTATCCAAGTTTGCAGTTTTATTGATAGGTTTGTGTATTGTCATAAAATAATATTGATCTTAAAATTATTTTTACAGACAAGAAGAACTGAAGTTAAAATAGCTGCAACTCTAGTGCAGCACAATGTGCCCCTTGCTGTTGCTGACCACTTTGGACCTCTTATGAAGGAATTTTTTAAAGATTTGAAGACAGCTCAGGACTACAGGTAGGGTAGCTGAGTATGAATGAGAAACAACGACAAAAATGGTGATATGAAGTAATGACATTTTGCTAATCTGGGAAGATTTTTTTCTAAATGGTATGTTATATGTGTTATTACAAACATTCAATTGGATATACAATACATTTATTTAATCTGTAGCTCTTTGGTTTATGAAGCAGTTTTGTAAAGCAAAATACCTAATACTTTTGGCCTAATAAAAATGTTGATATTATATTCTAACCACATTGCCCACCCCTAAATACAGGTGTGCCAGAACTAAAACTTCTGCCATTATTAATTAAGCACTGGCACCCCATTTCATGAACCAGTTGATGGTAGGAAGGAGGACGAGACCATTCACCCTGATAACCGACGGATCCAATGACAGAGGTATTTCCCTTCTTTGCATAATCTGTAATCATTTGCCTTTTAACTATGTTTGTCTTAGATGACTTTATTGTCTCATTGCAGGAGTTGAAAAGATGAACCCCCTCACCATACGGATCTTTGTAAAAGAAAAACTTATTCACAGCTTCCTTGGGATGTGCACAACAAGTAGGAAAAACTGTGGATCTGCAGAGGCCATCTTCACCAAAATATCCCAAAACCTTGGAAGAAAAGGACATTCTCGTGTTGTGTTTACAACTAGTTTACATTTGTCAATATTGGTAAGGATGCTTTGCAGACAGGGGAACTGACAAAAGGAATCTTGAATATTGTGGTGGAGCATAAGGGTCTTTTACAGTTCGAGTACTGGTTTTAAGAAGATACGTTTTATCTGATTTAGTCTTGCACTATCACTGTTTAGGCCTGGATAAATCCAGTTAAGTCTAAATTATTCCCTGGTTTGGTCCTGTCTTGGTCTTCAGGCTTGCTTTGCTTAGGCCTGTGTTATTTGCTGGTTGAATCCTACATTTTGTGGCTTAGGATTTTCTTTAGGACTGGCATAGTTTCATTTTATTATTAATTTTAATATTCCTTTATTTATCTTTATTTGGTCCATATAATGTGTTTAAGCACTTTATTTCCATCACATTTTACCAAATTAAACATACAGAAAAGTGCTGTCTTGTGTCATGGTGATTTCTTTATAGATTTTAAAGCCTCCTGAAAGGTCTGAATTGTTTAACTCTCATATCAATTGTAAATAATAATAATATTAATGGGTTGATATATTTAATCTTTAGCCTAATAACAAATATTAATTTACTGGAAGTGGTGGCCTAGAGGTTAGAGAGGCCGGAGGCCGGCGTGTGTTTCTTGGAGAAGCCCCGTAGGTCGGCGGTTTAAAACTTGGTCACTGGGTGCCTGAGCAAGACCCTTAGCCCCAGATTGCTTCCCATGCGCCACTGAGTGTCGGCAGCACACTGCTCCCTAAGCGATGGTTTAAAAGCAGAAAACAAACTTCCCCTCTGTGGGACTATCAGGGGAAAAATTTATATTTATTTATACAGTATGGTTTGCAGGGGATTGGACTATCAATGGTTCCTGTATTAGTGCCAGTAATCCAAAAATAACTTATCAGTGCCCCATTGTTTATTTTAGTTAAACTGCATGGATTAATAATTAATAAACAGAATTAAAATTATGTCTGTACAGTAAATTTAAGTTGTAAGTCTTTTAGTAGGGGCCTTACTTTAATTTACTTCATTGTAAAATCCTCTGAAAATCCCCAGAATACAGAAAACAATGTATGTTGTGTGGGAAATGTCGTACATAACCACACATCACCTATTAATATTCAGTAATATTTACTGTGCTACAAAACATCCCACATTTTGCTTCTATATTTAATTTAAATCCTCTGAAAACCTATAACCGTGACTGTCCTCATTGCCTTGCAATTTAACCCATAAGTGCCTGTCCAACCTCTTGCTTGCAGCATTTCTGAATGTAGAGACTATCAGCTGGTTGATGAGAAAAGCACATGTGCAAGATCTGTGCCAGTATTCACAGAGGATCCTAAGACTAAAAGTAGCTCTTATTGACATCCCTTCAGGAAAAATCTTAGAATTTCCCACAGTCTTAGATTCTTCTTAGAATTTTACCATGGTAGGATAAAAGTTATTCACAAAGCATCTTAGACCTTAAGGGATCTCCTAAAGTGACAAAATTTTAGAAGAAGTGAGGAGGACTTTTAGCAAGCCTTTAGCAGGAGTGTCTGAAGTAGGAACGATGGTGGCTGATCCCCCATGTAAACCCCTATGGAGGAAATGAGCACATAAACTTCTTTAACAATTACACATGTCTGTAAGATAAACGTTATCATCCCTAAAGTGGGAAATTAATTAGTTTCAGCGGCCAAGGGGTTAAATGTGGCTCTACCCAATGTAATTTTATTAAGGATGAACAAATAATAGGTAAAATGTTGGATAATCATGAATAAAAAGTGGAGAAAATTACAAAGAATATACATAAAAGAGATCAGAAGGTATTTTGTGTATGGCATGATAATGTGAGTAGGCTTAAAGGTCATCTAGAAGTTCACTTGTGTGATGCCATCTCCTCTTTTTTGATTGCTGCAGAATTAGTTTTTCCATCTTTTTTCTCCATTTCATTTCGATCATTTTGTCATATATGACTACTTTATACAAGCAGGCAGTCCCAGTGAAATGCTGACAGAGGAGTGCAGATTAATGTCAAATAGATAAAGTAGTACAATGACTGGCAAGTAAACATAATATTAAGCAAATCAAATATAATAAGGATGTGAATAAGGTGCAGTCAAACATTTTGATGCTGTGTGATAATCAATTAATTTAGCTAAGTTTCTTTTTAATCTAGTGTAATCTGTTAATTTCGTTCATTTATTTGTGTTTTTTGTTCTCGTACTAGCAACCAATTACAGGTCTTAAAAGACAACATCACACCTAGCAACAGGGTTAACCACACCTCCTCACAAAGATCAAAATCTCTGTCGTCTCCTTCCTCATTGCCGTTCTCAGCAGCATCTGAATTGTTCTTAAGATAAAACTCCTTTGTAGGATTCTAGAGTTCTCTCTCAGAGGACTCTAGAATTTCTGTGAATACGGGCACTGGTGTTACATTTAGGGCTCCCTTCCAGGTCACACCTCCCAACAGCATGCACAAGTGAAAACCCCTCACCAGTGTCTCGCAACAATAGCCCCTTTTCCATTGGAAGCCCGAGGCATTAAAGCCACCAGGCTCCCTTCAGTCTGCTCTCCCCTGCCGGATCGTCTTCATCCAAACCTCGTCCTGCTTCGTGCTTCTCACCTCTGCTAGTCAGAGCTTCCTACGTCTGCCAGTCAGAGCGTCTCACGTCTGCTAGTCAGAGCTCCCATGCCTGCTAGCCAGAGCTTCCTACGTCTGCCAGTCAGAGCTTCTCACATCTGCTAGTCAGAGCTTCCATGCCTGCTAGCCAGAGCTTCCTACGTCTGCCTGCCAGAGTTCCCTTCGTCGACGCCTACCTGCCCGCCTGCAAGTACTCTCTCTGCTGTGCTGCTGGTTCTGGTGCTACTCCAGCGCTCCAAGTACTCTCTCTGCTCTGCTGCTGGTTCTCCTGCTACCCCAGCGCTCCAAGTAATCTCTCTGCTGTGCTGCCAGCTGAACCTCAACCCCAGCGCTCCAACAATTCTCGCTGCTGTGCTGCCGGCTGAACCTCTACCCCAGAGCGCCGAGAACCCTCTCTACTGGGCTGCCAGCTAAACCTCAAACCCCAGCGTTCCAAGAACCCTCTCTGCTGCTGAGCTTCCGGCTCCTCCTGGTCCTCAGCGCTCTCACGCCTGCCCCGTATGCTCCTTGGCTCTCGGCGTCTCCCTGGGTCTACAGCACAGCGCCCGCAGCCCTCCAGCTCTCTCTCTCCAGTCCTCCAGCTCCTGCCCGTCCACCTGCTCCGCCATCTACATCCTTCTGCTCCAGCTTAGGAAAGACTCTGGTTCTCTCACTCCACAACTCATCCTCTCTTCAATAAAACTCTTAAAAACGTACCTCAGTGTATGGTTGTGTCCGGGTTCATCAGAACATTCTCTGACAATATCATTTTAGAAATATTTGCGTTAAAAAATTAAAACATACAATTATGTAAAACCCAAAACGTCAGTCAGTGTTAAATGCTGTATTCACAGACTGTAATGTATATTGAATTATTGGTGATGTCATGTCATATCATATCATATCATATCCAATAAAGTTGTATTGCAATATATATTGATATTGAATTATTGTCCACCCCTAGCCTGGGGCCTTTGGTTTTTGCTGTTTCCATGAGCTTGGGGCCATTAATGTAAAACAACCCAGTGACGTATGGCATGTTGTGATGAAATACTGCCATAGCACTCTGGTGCAGCGGTTGGTGGCAAGAAGACAGCAGTCAAACAGACAAAGGCAAAGAAGTTGTATTCATATTCTGGAGGGGAGACAGACTACACTGATCTTTTAAGCTTTATGAATACAATTTTTCCTCAACCATTGCTGGAACAAACGAGGACTTTTTTTATTCTATGTGTGTGCAGGGTTTGCTGTTAAAAGATCGCTAGTGCTCGAATTCATCCCTTTCAACCATTGTCTTGATATCAGCTCAAGAGCTGATTATCATCAGACAATACTTAACAGACAGAGGGTTATTTAATAAAATAACCCAATTATACACTGTTTAAAATAACTTTAAACAGTGTATAATTGCACAATTAGAAGCGTATGAGTGTTGTTGCACGGCTGTATTCAGACACCAGAGCACGTCCGCATGCAGCGAGGCATTGGATCCAAATATTGCTTGAAGACCGTCTGATTATGTTAGTGGCGGTAGTGCTTACTCCAGCTGCTGCTGTGCTGTTTTTGGTGGTTGCTGTAGCTACAGCGGACGTGACTGCCTTGTTTACAGAAAAGTAACTTGACATTGTTAGCTGTTGTCTGCCCCTTGCAGCTGATCTGTGGCTGTCTGACTGCATATGAGATCGTAAAGCATTGAGACCCATTGTACCAAGCTTAATTTTTTTTTTTTACCAACATGGCAAAATCCTTTATCGTCTTTACCGTCGACGGGTTGCAACAGTGCCCCGAATTCCTCAGTTTCCAGCCACTTTTGTTGAAATTAGCATTTTCCCATTCTCTAGCTTTTTCTCTGCCTCGAGCCGCCACACTTCTTTTCCAAACATGCGGCTTTACAACCAGCGTGAAGTTCTGCAAGTTTGGTTCCACGCAAACAGTGGAACCAATTTTATCTGATACAATATATCTGCCAAAACTGTTAAAACACATTTCATGAAACTGCTTTTATAAACGTATTTTTCTTGAAAAAAATAAAGAATTTTAAATGCTACCGACAATCACAGTTAATGAATTTTAGTTTCATTTAAAGGTATACTATGCAACCGGGATTGATTTTCCAGCGAGGCTCCCCCCAGAGGGCGAAAGTAAAAGTGCACTGTCGTAAATATGCTCAGCTGTTCTACTGGTTTCTGTGACGAATAAGGGCGGACCCAAAGGCAACCCGAGACAGGTCAGTGGCTCTTGAGCCGATTTTATTGAAAAAACAGGGAAGCGGAGGCTTTCGGGACGTGCTGCTCGTGCTTACGGGCCGACAACTCCTGGGGGGATAGAGACGGGTTAGTGACCAGTGGAGGCGATAGAGAGGATGAGCTGAAGGTTTGGTCACTAACCTGATGGGGTGATGACTTCTTTAGGAGTCCTTGCTCCAAAGCGTGTCGGAAGCCGAGCGACAGGGAAATCCGGGGGGCGTCGTCCAGGGGCAGTCTGAGTTCGGTCACGGGGAAGGCCAATACGTCCAGGCGACAAATCCAAGGGGAAATCCAAAGAAGGGTCCGGGTCCAGTTCCAAGATCCAGTTTCCAGAGAGCACAGATTGATTAAGGGACAGGCAGGTTCCAGTACTCACGGGCTAGCGGGGTCAAAACACAGGAGGGCAATCCGGGGTCCAGAGGCTGACACAGCAGGGCTCAGGCGGGCAGACGGAATCCAGGAGAGGGCTAGGCTGGCTCAGAAATGAAGGCAAAGACAGGTCGGGCAACAGACAGGCAGGCAGTTTGATAATAATTGCTGGAAGTTCTCACCGGTTGGCTCGAGACGTTCTGGCACTGGAGGCTGCGAGGCGCAGGGCTTATAAGCCGGTAGAGGTGGAGGCAGCGCAGGTGCGTTGATTGCAATTAGCAGCTCCAGTGCCAGAAACGTTACAGAGCCCCCCCCTCAAGGGCGGATTCCAGACGCCCTAGGCTGGTCCGGGTGGGCTCTGTGGAAATCCCTAATGAGGGACTTGTCCAGAATGAATCGGGAGGGGACCCACTGACGCTCCTCTGGCCCATAGCCCTCCCAGTCAATTAGGTACTGGGTACCCCTGCCCCTCTTTCGAGACCTCAGGATGCGCTTAACAGTGTAGGCTGGGGAGCCATCCACAAACCGGGTAGGCGGTGGGGATGTGGCGGCAGGAGCAAGGTCCGAGGTCTTGACAGGTTTAACCTGAGAGACATGGAACGTGGGGTGGACCTTCATCGATGAGGGCAAGTGGAGACGAACCGCCACCGGGTTCACCACGTTGGAGACCGAGAACGGCCCAATAAACCGAGGTGCCAGTTTCTTGTTCTCAACCTTGAGCGGCAGGTTCCTTGTGGAGAGCCACACTCTATCTCCCACCCGGTAGTTGGGTGCTGGGACTCGATGGCGATTGGCAGCCCGGGCCTGTTTCTGGGTGGAGGTGAGAATTGCTCTTCTAGCTCTTCTCCAGGCCCGCTGACACCTGAGGGCTGACAGACGGGCAGACGGAACCCTGGACTCCACCTGCTCAATGGAGAACACGGGTGGCTGGTAACCATAAACCACATAAAAAGGGGACAGACCAGTGGAGTTGGAAGGGGTAGCATTGATGGCATGCTCAACCCAGGGAAGGTTCTGGGACCACTTGGAAGGGTCGGACTGGCAAAAGAGGCGGAGCTTAGTCTCGACCTCTTGGTTAACCCTTTCCGTCTGGCCATCTGTTTGGGGATGGAAACCAGAGGACAGACTAACAGAAATGCCCAACATGGCACAGAACTCCCGCCAGTAGCGGGCCACAAACTGGGGGCCCCTGTCTGACACTATGTCAGTGGGCAGGCCATGTAGCCTGAAAACCTCCTTTGCTAAGATTATCCCCATCTCCTTGGCGGAGGGGAGCTTGGGCAAAGGAACTAGATGGACCATTTTTGAGAACCGGTCTACGATAGTGAGGATTACTGAGTTGCCCTCGGAAGGTGGTAGACCAGAGACAAAGTCCATAGAGAGGCAGGACCAGGGCCGAGAGGGAACAGGCAGCGGGTGAAGCAGACCAGAGGGAGGCCGCCTAGAAACCTTTGCCTGGTTGCAGAGGGAGCAGGCAGCGACATACGCCTTGACGTCCTTGGCCAAGGTGGGCCACCAAAACTGGGAACGGACCAGAAGGAGGGATTTAGTGAAGCCAGGGTGGCAGTAAAGGCGAGAAGCGTGGCAGAAATCCAGAACCTTCTGCCTGAGGGGGTCAGGGACAAAGAGTCTGTCTTTGGGGCAGGCTTCGGGGACGTGTGTGGTCTCCAGAGCAGCCCTGACCTCCTTCTCCAGACCAAGCCGGGTGATAGCGCACCTTACGGATTCAGGAAGGATATACTCCGATGGCTGGTCACGACTCTCCTCCTCCGCCTCGAACACTCTGGAGAGGGCATCTGGCTTAGTGTTCTTAGATCCTGGTCTGTAGGAGAGGGAAAAGTTAAAGCGATCGAAGAACAGGGCCCACCTGGCTTGTCTAGGGTTTAGCCTTTTGGCGGTCTTGAGGTACTCCAGGTTCTTGTGGTCCGTCCAAACCAGGAAGGGGAGTTTGGCGCCCTCCAGCCAGTGTCTCCATTCCTCAAGCGCCAACTTCACCGCCAAGAGTTCCCGATTTCCCACGTCATAATTGCGCTCTGCAGGGGATAACTTTCTAGAGAAGAAAGCACATGGGTGAATGAGACCATCCAAGGCCTTCTGGCTGAGAACAGCCCCGGCCCCTGAGCTAGAAGCATCCACCTCCACAATGAATTGTCTCTCCGGGTCGGGGGAAACTAGGACCGGGGCAGAAGTAAACAACTCCTTGAGGAGTTTAAAAGCACTCTCTGCCTCTTCATTCCATGCAAACTTAATCTTGCTTGATGTAAGAGCATGGAGCGGGGCCGCAACCTGGCTGAAGTTACGGATGAACCGTCTGTAGAAATTGGCAAACCCCAAAAACCTCTGGAGCTGCTTTCTGTCATTTGGAGCGGGCCATTCTTTGACTGCGCGAACTTTGGTCGGGTCCATGGACACCCGACCGGGGGTTATAATGAAACCCAGGAAGGAAGTGGAGGTTGTGTGAAACTCACACTTCTCTGCCTTGACATAGAGTTGGTTTTGTAACAAACGGAGCAGAACGGAGCGGACATGTTGCTTATGGAGGGTGAGGTTCTTAGAGTAGACGAGAATGTCGTCTAGGTAGACAAACACAAAACGTCCTATCATGTCTCTAAGGACCTCGTTGACTAAGTTTTGGAAGACAGCCGGAGCGTTGGTGAGACCGAAAGGCATTACCAAGTATTCATAATGACCAGTGGGGGTGTTAAAAGCGGTCTTCCACTCATCGCCCTCCCTTATTCGAACCAGATGGTAGGCATTTCTCAGATCCAGCTTGGTGAAAATCTTGGCCTCCTGCACCTGGTCAAACGCCGTGTTCATGAGGGGGATGGGGTAACGGTTCTTTACAGAGATGTCGTTTAGGCCCCTATAGTCTATGCACGGGCGGAGCGAGCCATCTTTCTTCCCCACAAAGAAGAAGCCTGCCCCTGCAGGTGAGGAAGAGGGGCGAATAATGCCTGCTCTTAAGGACTCATTAATGTAGTCCTGCATGGCTTGGGACTCAGGAGGGGACAATGAATAGAGGCGACCTCTGGGTGGGGTGGTCCCAGACAGCAGGTCGATCGCACAGTCAAACGGGCGATGAGGAGGGAGACTCGTGGCCTTAGATTTATTAAAAACCTCCCTTAAATCATGGTATTCAGACGGAACCTTGGACAGATCAGGATAATAATCGTCTGCCTTACCCTCAGATGAAGGGGGATGCTGGGCGGAGAACAGACACGATTCAGAGCAGGACGGGGCCCACCCCATCACTTCGACCCGCCGCCAATCAACCTGGGGGTTGTGTCTCCGGAGCCAAGTGGCACCCAAAATCACTGGAACCTGTGGGGAGTCTATAATCATAAAAGTCAGCCTCTCTCTGTGATTTCCTCCCAATATTAGCTCCACTGGCTCAGAAACAAGACGAGAAATATTTAGCTCATGACCATCCAGGGCAAGAACACTACGGGTAGAAGAGCCAGGGTGGAGTCGGATGTTCAGTCTTTTGGCCAGCCCTTCATCCATAAACTCTGTGTCCGCCCCTGAGTCGATGAAGACGGAGAGTCTGTGGGATTCAGTAGAAGTGGTTAGGGTGGCAGGGAATAACCGGTCTGGGGAGACAGCGAGCTTGGTGTAGCTCAGTAGAGACCTCCCCTCACCTACTGAGCTTGGTCTTTTAACGGGCAAGACCGAACGCGATGACCAGCTCCACCACAATAGAGGCAGAGACCCTGTTGCTGCCTGCGCTGGTGCTCCTCCTTAGACAGACCAGTCTTTCCTAGCTGCATAGGTTCCGGGTCGGGCAACCTCTGAGAGACTGGAGGGGGAACGGAGGGAACAGCTGAAAAACGAGGACGGGGAGAGGAGGTTGAGCGGCGCTCTCTTCGTCGCTCCAGGAGGCGGAGATCCACCCGGGTAGCAAGTTCCTCAAGTTGCTTGAGGGATTTGGGATATTCCCGGGTGGCTAACTCATCCTTGATCCTATCATTTAAACCATGGATAAAAACATCCATGAGCGCATACTCATTCCATAAGCTCTCAGCAGCTAGCAAATGGAAATCAATAATGTAATCGGACACTGATCTCTCCCCCTGTCTCAGAGACAAGAGCCCCCTAGAGGACTCACGGCAGGGCAGCAGGGGACTGAACACTCTTGTTAATTCTCTGGAGAAGTCATAGTACGAGTGGCAAATTGAGGAGTCATTCTGCCACTCGGAAGCTCCCCAAAGTCGGGCCTTTCCCGTCAACAGAGAGATAACATACGCGACCTTAGAACGGTCGGTTGGGAAGGAGGATGGCTGAAGCTCGAATTGTATC
Organism: Fundulus diaphanus; assembly: GCA_037039145.1. Lineage (NCBI taxonomy): Eukaryota > Metazoa > Chordata > Actinopteri > Cyprinodontiformes > Fundulidae > Fundulus > Fundulus diaphanus. Next base: position 60,068,581 of record CM073122.1, read on the forward strand.
TCACACTGTGTGAGAAATGCCCGGCACTGTTCAGGATTGCCACTAAAGAGCTCAGGCGGAGTGAGACGCGGCTCTGGCAGCGATGAGGTCACCGGACGTGACGCCGGGGCCGGGGGAGCTGTTTGCGGAAGTGGAGTCGGGGAAGTGGCTTGGCCGCGGAGGTGCGTAAGAATCTCAGAGACGCCGGCTTCTAACTGGGAAATAGACTTCTCCACTCCCGCGCGCCACTGACCATCGGGTGAAGGATCCATTTGGCCAGAACGTGCTGTGACGAATAAGGGCGGACCCAAAGACAACCCGAGACAGGTCAGTGGCTCTTGAGCCGATTTTATTGAAAAAACAGGGAAGCGGAGGCTTTCGGGACGTGCTGCTCGTGCTTACGGGCCGACAACTCCTGGGGGGATAGAGACGGGTTAGTGACCAGTGGAGGCGATAGAGAGGATGAGCTGAAGGTTTGGTCACTAACCTGATGGGGTGATGACTTCTTTAGGAGTCCTTGCTCCAAAGCGTGTCGGAAGCCGAGCGACAGGGAAATCCGGGGGGCGTCGTCCAGGGGCAGTCTGAGTTCGGTCACGGGGAAGGCCAATACGTCCAGGCGACAAATCCAAGGGGAAATCCAAAGAAGGGTCCGGGTCCAGTTCCAAGATCCAGTTTCCAGAGAGCACAGATTGATTAAGGGACAGGCAGGTTCCAGTACTCACGGGCTAGCGGGGTCAAAACACAGGAGGGCAATCCGGGGTCCAGAGGCTGACACAGCAGGGCTCAGGCGGGCAGACGGAATCCAGGAGAGGGCTAGGCTGGCTCAGAAATGAAGGCAAAGACAGGTCGGGCAACAGACAGGCAGGCAGTTTGATAATAATTGCTGGAAGTTCTCACCGGTTGGCTCGAGACGTTCTGGCACTGGAGGCTGCGAGGCGCAGGGCTTATAAGCCGGTAGAGGTGGAGGCAGCGCAGGTGCGTTGATTGCAATTAGCAGCTCCAGTGCCAGAAACGTTACAGTTTCTCCGTCAAGCCAGGCGCGGCTGTTTTGAGCTTAGCAGACAGGCGAACGCAACAAATACAAAAGTCGAAAAAACGGCAGTACAAACAATGACTAACAGTGAAACTATGAACATGCACAGAGAGAGAGAGAAACCATTCCAATGCAGTGTTTCCCCTAGGAATTTTCTTACCGGACGACCGGCGGAGCGGAGGGGGGGGGGGGGGGAGAGAGACAAGCTTTACGCCGATGACCCGCGGAGCGGAGACAAGCTTTGCGCGACCGGCGGAGCGGGGGGAGACAAGCTTTGCGCCAATGTCCAGCGGAGCGGGGGGGGGCGGGACAAGCTTTGCGCCGATGACCCGCGGAGCGGAGCGGCGGGGGTAGACAAGCTTTGCACGACCGGCGGAGCGTGGGGAGACAAGCTTTGCGCGCATATCGAGTTAGTTTTTTGCTGTGCCGGCCCGGCTAAGTAAAGTCTGTTTTCTGTGAAACCAATATCGGAACTTAACAGCCACAAGCCATGGAAACGGTCTGCTTGTAACCATTCTCAGCTGTTGCAGGACAGCGTGGAGCAGTGTCCTCTGCTGCAGCAAGGCTAGGCAAAGAGGAAAGCTGATCTGAAGTCGCCCGCTGCAACCTGCACAGTCCGTCACAAGAAGCAGCTATGCCAGGGAGGCCGAACAGAGTGCCCCGCTTCCAAAGCCCAAAAACACCCTCCCCGGAAGCCGTGTACAGCTTGCCCAGGCCTGCTTTCCCAAACAACAGCTGTTTTCCCCTTTGGTCAAAAATTTCCTATATAAAGTAGACAGGGTGTCTGCCTCATGCACCAAAACTGGGAGTTGGTTCCACAGGAGAGGAGCCTGATAACTAAAGGATCTGCATCCCATTCTACTTTTAGAGACTCTAGGAACCACCAGTAGACCTGCAGTCTGAGAGCGAAGTGCTCTGTTAGGAACATATGGGGTAATCAGAGCCCTGATGTATGATGGAGCGGAATTATTAAGGGCTTTATACGTGAGTAGGAGAATTTTAAATTCTATTCTTGATTTAACAGGAAGCCAATGAAGGGAAGCTAAAATTGGAGAAATATGATCCCTCCTGATGATTTTCATCAGAACTCTTTTCAAGGCACAGACCCAGTCTGTATAATCAGACTGGGTCAGATTATACAGATTGGTCAAAAATTTCCTATATAAAGTAGACAGGGTGTCTGCCTCATGCAAAAAAAATGGGAATTGGTTCCACAGGAGAGGAGCCTGATGACTAAATGATCTGCCTCCCATTCTACTTTTAGAGACTCTAGGAACCACCAGTAGACCTGCAGTCTGAGAGCGAAGTGCTCTGTTAGGAACATACGGAGTAATCAGAGCCCTGATGTATGATGGAGCTGGATTATTAAGGGCTTTATACGTGAGTAGGAGAATTTTAAATTCTATTCTTGATTTAACAGGAAGCCAATGAAGGGAAGCTAAAATTGGAGAAATATGATCCCTCCTGTTGATGAATTGGCGCTATATAAATAACATTTAATTGAATTGAATTGAAAACCAAATCAACTAAATTTAGAAACAGCTTCTTCCTAAGAGATGTGGGGGCAATCGCCCCCTGATGAGAGACTGCAGTCAAATGCTTTAAAATCGCCTCAATGTTACTAGCTCATCCTACGTTTCAATCACCTTAATGTTACTGCCTACTTGCATACCGTCATCTCTGAATATCTAAATGCACGTTGCTGTAGAAAAAGCCTCAGATTATCGTTGTTAAATAAGCACCCTACAACCTCATTGTCTGTTTTAAATGACTTTCCTGAATGCTAAAAAAAATATGTAACCCTTGTTCATTGCCTGTTTGTCAGTTTTTTCCTTCATTATGTGTAATGTGAAATTTCGCTTTGGTAACACACGGTGACAAATATTCTATTCACGCAAACAAGCAATGAAAGGTAAATATAGTCAGGACACCACCTAGACAACCAGCGGTTGAATGATGACATGTGGCTAAACATGTCATCACTGGTCAGATCAGGCAGGGGACCAGAGAAAATTACGGAGTCCGACATTGTTTTAGCAAACGTACACACCGAAGCAACACTAGCTTTAGTGACCTCTGATCGGCGTAACCAGGTGTCATTACCACCAGCATGAATAACAATCTTACTGTATTTACGCTTATCCTTAGCCAGCAATTTCAGGTAGGATTTGATGTTGCCCGTTCTGGCCCCTGGCAGGTATTTGACTATGGTCCCTGGTGTCTCTAGTGCCACGTTTCTGACTATAGAGCTCCCAATAATCAGGGTCGGCTCCTCAGCGAGTGTGTCGCTGAGTGGGGAAAATTTGTTAGAAACGCAGATGGGTTGGTGGTGACCTGGGGGCTGGAATTTAGAGCTATGCTTCTTACGAACCGTCACCCAGCCGGCCTGGTTACCCGGCTGCTCGGGTGCTGCTGCTGGAGGACCGCTACGTGAAGTTAATCTAAGTCTATGTGGCTCCGCGCTAGCAAAGGGGCGGCTATCAGCTAGTTTTTCAACAGCACGGAGCAGGGTCTCCAATTCTGACACCCTCGCCTCCAAAGCTACAAAAACACTACATTTATTACATGTATCATTATCACTAAAAGAGGCAGAGGAATAACTAAACATCTGACACAGAGAGCAGGAGATAGGGGGAGACTTAGACAGAGACGGAGAAGCTGATGAATGGATAGGGGATAAAGCCATTGTGAGGCTAAAGCTAGGCTAGGCTAAAGCTAGGCTAGCGACCTCTTACCAAGCCAAGAAAAGCTAACCGTGTGAAACACGAGGAGCTCTCAAACGTGAAGTGCAGCAAATGAGAATGTTTTTAAAGTGCTTATGTGTTAGAAACAGATGTTACAGCAATCATACAGATTGGTCAAAATGTTTCCTATCTAAGGAAACCCAGCAGATTGCATCAAGTCTTGACAAGCAGCATTCTTTCTGTTCTGTCTCTCTTCGAGGTCGGTCGTGTTTTCCTTTCCTCTCCAGCTTTCACCCCCCCTCCCCCTCTCCTGCTTCTGCTGCTATGTCTTGTCTTTCTGAGCACTTTCTTCATATCAACCGAACTCTGAAAAACATGGATCTGGTAAGCTGGTCTCTCAATGTTATTGATAAATTTTTTTCGACGGGTAGGCAACGAAAGGACTCCACCCTGCTACCTCCTCCCCCGCTGACACCTGCGGATGCTTTCTTAACTGTTGGCCGGCTAATAACATCAAGGACAATGGCCTCTGGAGAGTGTTCACGGAAATATAAACACTTTCACCCAAAGAGACACACATAACTGATGCTCATATAAACTGATGAACATACACGTGACTAGTCTCAAATGTTTACCTTCTGCTATATGTGTCTCGTCTTATTTGTTCTTTTTGTGCATGAGGTTTTTGATATCTCAAACTGTATCCTGTTATAGGATAAAGTATGAGGTATGTTTTTTCCCTCCCACCTTCCTTTTGTTGCCTCTATCTTTTCACAGAGTATGGCAGCACTATGTGGGCACCATGTAAGGCGGTCCCTGGCAGCAAGGCCTCAGTAAATTGTCCCCCCCTGAAATGTTTGTGATGTTTGTTATGTTATGGCGATTGTACTGAAACAGCAATTTCCCTCTGGGATTGTTAAAGTATGTCTGATTCTGATTTGATTCTGATGAAAGAGCGTAGAGCCACAGTGGACAGTCGTCTGCATTGTCTATGGCTTTGCAGCCATAGAAAATGCAGACATCTCTCACACTGAGCATGCATGAAGCGACAGTGGAGAGGAAAACCTCCAGCAGAACCAGGCTTAGTTAGAGAAGACAGAGCAGAGACACAAAAGCACAGAAGCACACATTGAAATAGGAATCCTTTCTATTTTATATGGTAATGGTGTGTTGCGGAAAGTGCCTCCGCTGTATGTGATGATAGCTCAGTTTGTGGTGTGTATGTTAGAGGGGGGCGCTGTGTGCTGCATAAACGGAAATGCTGGGGGGGCGCGAAGAAGAGACGGTGTGTGGGACGGAAAAATGTGTGTGTAGCGGACGACCAGTGCAGCGGTTAAGGAAAAGGTTGTGCAGTTGTCGACTGTTGGATGGCCCTATTAAAGAGTTGACTTCCCACCATATTCGTGCCACCGCTTGGTTCATGTGCAAGACATATGACGGAGTTAACCCCGAAGTAAAGTCCACTTCGGCCCTGGAAGAAGAACTCCCCTGTGTCCTCCGACCACGGTCAGAAGACTGAGCAGGAACGGTTAACACTGGCGACCACAAAGGGACCTCTGCGCCTTGCTGGACAAGTGGTGAGTTTGGAGTAAGAGAGAAAGAAGCAGCTAGCAATAAAGCCGAGAGACTGCATTAGCCCGTTGCCGAACGACCGCAAGATGGACGCCGCCGCTCGCCAGCCCCATAAAGACTATGGGCTCGAAACAGATTATTCCAACCCTTTTATGACATTGGATATGTCTTCCGAGGGTGCCGAGTGTAGAAAGGCTACTGAAGATGCGACGGTGGCCGGAGGTTTTTTTTTCCCATTAATGGGTGGTTTTTCTTCCCACTGTCGCTTCATGCTTGCTCAGTATGAGGGATTGCAGCAAAGCCATGTACAATGCAGACGACTCTCCCTGTGGCTCTACGGTTCCCCAGGAGTGAATGCTGCTTGTCGGGACTTTGATGCAATCAACTGGTTTCCTTATATAGGACATTTTGACCAATCTGTATAATCTGACCCAATCTGTATAATATGATTGAACTTGATTTTGTAAAGTGCCTTGAGATGACATGTTTCATGATTTGGCGCTATATAAATAAAATTGAATTGAAATAAAAAAATTGAATATATATATATATATATATATATATATATATATATATATATATACAGGGGTTGGACAATGAAACTGACACATCTGGTTTTAGACCACAATAATTTATTAGTATGGTGTAGGGCCTCCTTTTGCGGCCAATACAGCGTCAATTCGTCTTGGGAATGACATATACAAGTCCTGCACAGTGGTCAGAGGGATTTTAAACCATTCTTCTTGCAGGATAGTGGCCAGGTCACGACGTGATGCTGGTGGAGGAAAATGTTTCCTGACTCGCTCCTCCAAAACACCCCAAAGTGGCTCAATAATATTTAGATCTGGTGACTGTGCAGGCCATGGGAGATGCTCAACTTCACTTTCATGTTCACCAAACCAATCTTTCACCAGTCTTGCTGTGTGTATGGGTGCATTGTCATCCTGATACACGGCACCTCCTTCAGGATACAATGTTTGAACCATTGGATGCACATGGTCCTTCAGAATGGTTCGGTAGTCCTTGGCAGTGACGCGCCCATCTAGCACAAGTATGGGGCCAAGGGAATGCCATGATATGGCAGCCCAAACCATCACTGATCCACCCCCATGCTTCACTCTGGGCATGCAACAGTCTGGGTGGTACGCTTCTTTGGGGCTTCTCCACAGCGTAACTCTCACCGTGGGGAAAACAGTAAAGGTGGACTCATCAGAGAACAATACATGTTTCAAATTGTCCACAGCCCAAGATTTGCGCTCCTTGCACCATTGAAACCGACGTTTGGCATTGGCACGAGTGACCAAAGGTTTGGCTATAGCAGCCCGGCCGTGGATATTGACCCTGTGGAGCTCCCGACGGACAGTTATGGTGGAAACAGGAGAGTTGAGGTGCACATTTAATTCTGCTGTTATTTGGGGAGCAGTGGTTTTATGTTTTTTGGATACAATCCGGGTTAGCACCCGAACATCCCTTTCAGACAGCTTCCTCTTGCGTCCACAGTTAATCCTGTTGGATGTGGTTCGTCCTTCTTGGTGGTATGCTGACATTACCCTGGATACCGTGGCTCTTGATACATCACAAAGAATTGCTGTCTTGGTCACAGATGCGGCAGCAATACGTGCACCAACAATTTGTTCTCTTTTGAACTCTGGTATGTCACCCATAATGTGGTGTGCATTGCAATATTTTGAGCAAAACTGTGCTCTTACCCTGCTAATTGGACCTTCACACTCTGCTCTTATTGGTTCAATGTGCAATTAATGAAGATTGGCCACCAGGCTGGTCCAATTTAGCCATGCAACCTCCCACACTAAAGTGAGAGGTGTTTCAGTTTCATTGTCCAACCCCTGTATATATTGTATTTCACTTACTGAATTGAGTTACTGAAATAATTGTCTATACTTTTATTTATTAAGATTTTATTCTAGTGTTTATGTAAGGCAGAGGTTACAAATGTAAACGTTACAACCTTTTGTTTGGACCGTTTTTGCCTTTTCTTCTTTCTATTAAAAACGACTCTAAGAGAAGAGGTGGAAACAACGCCCCCAAAATGACGCTTGTGGCCAAAAAGTGTATTATGTCAGTAGTGGTTTAGGACTACCGTAGCAAATGAATGGGAAACGTTGACCGTCGGCTGTCGCCAATTAGCTCATTAGCTGCGTCTCAGATCGAAATACGCAGTTTGCAGCTCTGCAGACGCAAAGTTTTCCCGGTCGGCAGGTTTTGATGAAGACAAATCCTTTTCACTCAGAAGGTTTGATTTTAAAATCCCCAAGCGATGAGAGCCTACGACCAAGGAACTCGGAAGCTTTGCCTTTGACGGTCATGCCCACCACTAGGTGGGCGCCTTCTTCAACTTCTTCAGAAGTTGAACGATTCTAGTTATATATGAAAACTTACATGGAAAGCAACATTAAAAATCTAAATTAACAACAAATGTAACAAAACAGAAAAAGCAGTACAAGCATTTAATTAAACTAGGAGATTATTTCAAAAGTGTACATTGATGGAACAAGGCTTCTTTTAAAAATGTTGCCAACTTTGGAACAGTGCTTCTAATGGGTTTCATTCTAGGGCTCCACAATTCCTGGCAATGCAAGTGTAGCAGCTCCCCAGTACTTTAATTATTCAGCCGGTCTCGACGGGTGATTTTAGCGTTTTATTTTCTTTGATGAAGATCCATCACAGTCACCAAAGGCACACAGTCTCTCAGTCACCAAAGTCACCGTGAAAACTAAAACATATACAAATATTAGAATACAAAACAAACTTACCAAACAACAAAATACAAACAAACAAAAACGTACCTCGCTGCTTTCACTGGGGAATACTATGTTGATTTCTTGGTTATACATTTGACAGTTCAAGCCATTCATTGGCACAATGATTGTACCAGCTTTTATAGAGCCCGCCCTCATTATCTACAGCAGCCCGTGAGGTACACACAAAGCACTCAAAAACATTACAAATTGCAAACAACATTAAACAAAACATAAACCACAACAATGCTAATCAAAACAGACAAACATCCAAAAACAATATGCAACATTCTTAATTCATAAAATTCACTTTGAATAATTTATTTGATAGTCTACAAAAATATTAATTAGGCAATCTATTTTAAATAGCTCACCATCCATTACACTCCCACCAATAATGCATGAACTATCATCAAAATCATGCATTATTTCAAAGTTCCCCTTAAAACCATGCAGATTGTTTAAACATGCTTGTCTGTGTACATTCAGTTTATGAGTCACTTTCTAATAACACCACCAATTTTTGCACCGGTCTTTCTATCACTGAACTCTTAGAGATAATATCTCTTCCTGATCTTTGTTCTCCTGTTCTCAACTTTACTTTTCGAACCAAGCCATCACCATCAACCATCGTTTCCACAACACGACCCAACTGCCACCTATTTCTTGGGAGAAAACCCTCTTTTACAATGACAATGTCATTTACCTTTAGATTGCGGCGAATTACATGCCATTTTTGTCTAATAGAAATATTCTGGAGGTATTCTCTCTTCCACCGACTCCAAAACTGTTCAACTAAAAACTGCACACGGTGCCAACGTTTTGAGGAATAGATATCCTCCCTCACAAATGTTCCTGCAGGAGGCAGGGCAGACTCAGACTTCATTTGAAGCAAATGATTAGGAGTTAAGGGTTCAAGAGAACCAGGATCATTTATTCCTTTTAGTGTTAAAGGACGACTATTAATTATGGCCATGGCTTCATAAAAGAAAGTTCTTAATGAAGCATCATCAAGTTTTCCCAAGCTTTGAGAGAGAATAGAGGCCAAGACGTTTCGAATGGTGCGTATCTGACGCTCCCAAACGCCGCCAGCATGACTTGCTGATGGTGCATTAAAGATGAACTCACACTGGTTCTCTGCCAGAAAAGACTCCAGATGTTTCGGATCATATTGTTTCAATTCATTTTGGGCCCCTACAAAATTTCTTCCTTGATCACAATATATCTGGCGAACAGCTCCCCTCAAACTAATGAAACAACGCAGACCATTTATAAAGCAATCTGTGGACAAATCATCCAACATTTCAATGTGGACAGCTCTCGAATAAAGACAGGTGAACACCAACCCATACCTTTTGTGTTCCTTACGATTTCTTTTAACAACAAAAGGGCCAAAACAGTCCATTCCACAATAAGTCAATGGTGCAGATGCTTCCAAGCGTTCCTTTGGAAGCTCAGCCATAAGCTGTTCTTCCGCTGGTCGTCTGAGCTTCCTGCACTGCACACATTTGTGAATCATCTGAGCCACCAACCTGCTGCAACCAAGTATCCAAAACCCATTTATCCTGACCTGCATTTGGGTTTGACCTCTGCCTTGATGACCCACTTGAATGTGACAGTAGGACACAATAAGATGAGTGATATGGCTGTTTTTTGGCAAAATCAGTGGATATCTAAAATCTTCACTAAGAGATGAATGTTTTAATCGTCCACCAACCCGTAGCAGGTCATCTTCTACAAATGGATTTAAATGGAACAGAGGGCTAGAATGTGGAAGGACCTCTCCTCTTTTTAGCAGCTTCACCTCTGATCCAAAGGCCTGTTCTTGTACAAGTTTTACCACTGATTTAACAGCATCTTGACGTTCCTTAACACTCACCACATTTGAATAAAATTTCTTCTGGCATCCAAGTCTTTTAATTCTGGCAACCACTTTAATCAGTGTTGACCAAGAGGAAATCCTGGTGAAACATTCCAGAAAGTCTGTAGTGTCATTCGCTGTTGTTACAAATGTCTGAACAGCTTTAACCTCTGGGTCACCAACTAACAGTTCAGGGTAAGATTTAAATTCCCTGTTCATCTCTTTTTCCCACAAGAATTCAGGACCTGTTAGCCAACTAGTTGTTAAAATCTCAGAGGCACATAACCCTCTTGATGCATGATCTGCTGGATTTTCACTGGTGCCAACATGATTCCATTGATTCGGATTTGTGTTTTCTCTAATTATTTGGACCCGATTTGCCACGAATACATGAAACCGTCGTGCTTCGTTATTAATATATGACAACACCACTTGTGAATCTGTCCAGAAATACTCTGTGTCTATCTTCATATCAAGTTCTGCTTTTAACAGAACACTCAACCTAGCTGCAACCACTGCAGCTGAAAGCTCAAGACGAGGAATAGTTGTAATTTTTAAAGGAGCAACTCTGGCTTTAGCCATGAGCAAAACACAATGAATTTTACCTTTGTCATTTTCAAATCTGAGGTAAGAACACACACCATATGCTTGGCTGCTAGCATCTGGGAAGTGATGCAGTTCTGTTTTAACAATCTTTCCAAATCCTTGGGGATGATAACATCTTTGGATCAATAACCCTTTCACATCCTGAAGGCTGAACTTCCACTTCTCCCACCGTACAAGTAAGTCTTCAGGCAAAGGGTCATCCCATCCAACACTTCTGCGGCACAGGTCTTGTAAAATGCATTTCCCATTCACAATGAATGGTGCCAGAAATCCCAGCGGATCGTATAAAGAGGCTATTACTGACAAAACACTGCGGCGTGTATCAGGTTTGTCCCTCAGATCAATGTGAAAACCCAAACAGTCACTTTTGACATGCCATCGCATCCCTAGGTTATGTTCAGTAAGTGTCAAATCAGCCTTCAGATCAGCAGAAACCACACGTGCGGCTCTCTCAGATGGATTCAAACAGTCTAGGACTTCAGACTTATTGGAATTAAATTTGTGGAGTCTCAAACCACCTTCTTTGCACAGTTTCTGCGCTTCAGTTATTAGTATGGTGGCATCATTAGTTGTGGGGACACTTATCAACCCATCATCAACATAAAAATGATTCTCCACAAATGCTGCTGCAGCTGGAAACTTTGATCTCTGCTGTTGTGCCAAATATTTCAGACCAAAATTAGCACAGCCTGGAGAGGAGGCAGCACCAAAAAGGTGAACTTTCATCTGATATTCTTTAGGCTCGCTCTCCAAATCTCCTTGCTCCCACCATAGAAATCTGAGGTAAGAACGATGCTGTGGTGCAACAGAAAACTGGTGGAACATCCTTTCAATGTCACAAATAATGGCAACATCTTCTTTTCTGAAACGCAGGAGGATTCCAATTAAAGGGTTAATCAAATCTGGACCACTCAACAAAGTTTCATTCAGAGAGGTACCACGAAATTTAGCTGAGCAGTCAAATACTACTCTTAACTTCTCTGGTTTCTTTGAATGATACACCCCATGATGAGGTAAGTACCACACACAACCATCATTGGCGTTTGCCTCAGGAGCTATTTCAGCATCACCACAGCTAATAATAGATTCCATAAATGTTTTATAATGATTGTAGAACTGACAATTTCTCTTTAACCTCCTCTTCAGATGTTGTAAACGAACAGTAGCCAGCTTCTTATTATTTGGCAACACAGGGAGGCAGGGTGTTTTAAATGGAAGGGGCATCTCCAAATGGCCATCATCTCTCTGTGTAATATTTTCACTCAGAAGTTGTATGAACCGAACGTCATCTTGGGAAACACATTTCCCTTCTGGACCCTTTTCATTGAAATCCATCTCCAAAACTCTTAAAACATCCGAAGCCAATGGAGGGGCATTTCTTTCACCATCACTCTATGTACAAATCTTTGGTTACCTTGCCGATCTAAATGTGGATTGGCTGCCCCAATAATACTCCAACCAAGAGCAGTCTTCTGAGCAAAAGGTTCATTTTCCCCACCAACAACAACTTCCAATGGAGCCAAAGCAGAAGGACAGTCAAAACCAATGAGTAAACCTACTTCACAGTCTTGCAAAGCAGGCATTTTGTCAGCCAGATGTTTAAGGTGAGGCCACTGTAATGCTGTATTTCTACTTGGTATGCAAGATGTATTAACGGGAATGAATTCCCGGGTGTATGCTTGCCGCAACTGTATATAATTACCAGGGAAAAAACTCCGAACCTGCAAGTCATACACATTTTGACTTGAAACAGGAGCATCAACAGAAATCATGGTACTAAGTTTTAACTGTACTGGTTTGGTTTCAACAATCAAGTTTTTCACAAGATCTTCTAAAATAAAGGAGGAGTCAATCTGAGTATCAAGGAGTGCATAAGTAAGTATTTCCTTCCCAGGATCCTTCACAGAGGACAAAAAAACTGGCACAATACTTGATGTAGCAGAAATGTTTCGGGTGAGTGCATGAGATAAAACACTGTGAGAAACCTGAGGTGTTTCTTCTGGAGATATAGAACACTGCTGAGCAACATCCTGAGATCTCACTCTCTCCTTGTGTAAACAAGTAGGATGATGCTGCTTACACTCTCCACAAACATGGCGCGTTTTACAATCTTTCAATAAATGGCCTTTCCTTAAGCATCCAAAACAAAGATGGTTCTGATATATAAATGATCTCTTGTCTTCCATTGATTTAACTGCAAATTTTGGACATTTAGCAATACTGTTTGACATGTCTTCACAAACTAAGCAAGGCAGTTTAGATTTCAGAAGATGAACCTTTTCTTGTTTCTTGAACTCCATACTGGTATTAAAAGCCTTTGCTTTCCTGGAAAATTCATTTGAAGTTCTAGACTTCAACAAAAATGGAGAAGCAACAGGATTACATGCTATGCGTGCTTCCTTTTGTATAAATCTAGAAAAACATTGAAAAGATGGATATTCTCCACACGCATCAAGTACTTCAACCACAACTCTACTCCATTTACGTACAACCCAGTCTGGTAACTTCTTCAACATCTTGTGATTTTCTTCACAATCATTTAAGATGGACAGTCCCTTTACTTGAGGCATAGCCTCTTCACAACTTTTCAAAAAGTCAGCAAAATCTCTGAGAGACAATGGATCATTTGGTGTAATCTTTGGCCATAACATAAGTTTATCCCTAAATGCTTTCTGAGTTACAAACGGGCTTCCATATCTCTCCTGTAGAACTGACCAAGCACCTTCATATGCTTCCTCAGAGCTTCTGTAAAAGAAACCTTCCACAGCCTTTCTGGCTTCTCCAGAGAGATAAATTTTAAGATACAACATTTTTTCCCCAGCAGAAATTGATTTTGAATCAATTAAAGTTGTAAATGATATCTTAAAGTCCACAAATTTCAAAGGGTCACCTGAGAATATGGCAGGTACAGGAACAGGAAGGCGACTTAAACTCAATGAGCTTGTTAAGGCTTCAGCCAAGTTTACTGCAGGAATCTCAGAGCAAGCTTGAGGTGGTAGAATTGATGCAGCCTTTACAGCTGAATTTCTTAGGGGTTTTAGAGTTTGCCCTGATTTAACCTCAGGCTTAAAATCAAGATTTTCCCCTTCAACACCATCTTCCAGTCTGGTATAAACATCAACCCGTGCGGCAGCCATTTTAGCTTCCATATCTGTTTGCATTACCTTTAGCTTGCTCTTCTCCTCATCAAGCCGCTGTAGCACTTCAGCTTCCTTCTGCTTAATTTCTGCCATAATCTGGGACTCCTGACATTTCCATTCACATTCAAGCTTACTGACTTTCGCATGTTGAGCTTCAATTTCCAACATGGATCTAACTTGAACCCTTTTGGCTGCCAGATCAGCTTCTGCCAATACACGCCCTTGAGAAACTTTGGAGCTGGTAATTGATGAACCATTTATACATGAAGAACTTTCAGTAGAGATTTCCCCAAAAACAGACTGATATTCATCTCTATTTAAGACCTCTCGCACCCTTTCCTTTTCAACTTCTTGATTAAATTTCTCTTCAACAATACCCCCTTCTAAACGCTTACACACAAGATCATAAATCTCATTTGTTAATATAGTACAGGCATCTAGTTTCTGCACAATATCTGGAGTATTTAAAGAATTACGTTGAAGAAATTCATAATTCTGTTTCACTTTCTCAAGATTGTTTTGGACTTGCTGATTTATTTCATCTAGATTCTCCTGAGAGCAGAAACCCTTTAATTTCTTCCTGGCTTCTCTGGCAATTTGTTTCCACGGGGCATAAGATTTAAGAAATGCCTTTATCTGTTTTGCAGACTCAGCTTCTCTGTACTGCTCTCCCTCTTCAGTTAACTTTCTTGTGCGAGAACCTGAAACCAATTCTTGTCCCTTTGGCTTTTCCTCAGTACACACATCTTCAGTAGAAAGTCCTTCTTTACATGGCAGAGACATCTTAACTCGTACAATAAAATTAAACCCACATTCAAACTTAACATTTAGTTACAAAACACTTTTTTTTTTTTTTTTTTTTTTTAAACACCCCTCATAGGTAATTCGGTGTATAATTTAACCAAACATAGGCCTTAAACTCATTTAATTTCGTATATGTCAACCAAGTGACGCCATTTCCAAATTATTTCCGTGTTGTTTGATCAGTCAATTTCTCACCGCGCCAGTGGTCATCTGTCAGATTCAGTTTCTGCTACAAACTTGCAATCCACCGCAAAGACAACTCCTCATGGTGGCGTTGACTCCGACGCAGCGTCAAACTTCAGCCGATGTCCAATCCAAACGTCTCACCATCAATGGAAGGCGACACACGGCAGGCTCGAGTTTTCACTGTAGCAGCTCCCCAGTACTTTAATTATTCAGCCGGTCTCGACGGGTGATTTTAGCGTTTTATTTTCTTTGATGAAGATCCATCACAGTCACCAAAGGCACACAGTCTCTCAGTCACCAAAGTCACCGTGAAAACTAAAACATATACAAATATTAGAATACAAAACAAACTTACCAAACAACAAAATACAAACAAACAAAAACGTACCTCGCTGCTTTCACTGGGGAATACTATGTTGATTTCTTGGTTATACATTTGACAGTTCAAGCCATTCATTGGCACAATGATTGTACCAGCTTTTATAGAGCCCGCCCTCATTATCTACAGCAGCCCGTGAGGTACACACAAAGCACTCAAAAACATTACAAATTGCAAACAACATTAAACAAAACATAAACCACAACAATGCTAATCAAAACAGACAAACATCCAAAAACAATATGCAACATTCTTAATTCATAAAATTCACTTTGAATAATTTATTTGATAGTCTACAAAAATATTAATTAGGCAATCTATTTTAAATAGCTCACCATCCATTACAGCAAGGAAGAACCTCCCATGCAGATAAATACTGCAAACATTGAAAATGGAAACATGACCTTGTTGTTTGCTAATTATTTGGTTGCTACAACTTCCAGAAGGTGTAGGTTTTGTTTGTGTCACGTGAACATATTTAAATATTATGTTGAGCACACCTTTTTGTCAAGTGTCACCCTTAAACACATTGAATCTGGTGCCGAACTGCACACAAATCTTTTAACACTTGTATCAAACCTCTGCTTAAGAAGAACCTCTAAAACTGACTGTTTAATTATTGTGGGAGACTTCAACTTTCACGTTGACAACCCTGAAGACAGAAGTGCAAAAGAACTGTGTGACACACTTAGAAACTTTGGTTTAACTCAGCATGTCAGACAGCCAACACACAAACAGGGACATATTTTTGACTTGATCTTCACTAAAGGTCTAAAGATTTCTAACGTCAATGTAACTGATGTTGCCCTATCTGATCACTTTTCTGTTACCTTTGAAAGCATAATTTCAAGTGACTCATTTAGCCAAAGGGACATCGTAAGAAAACGCACCATTAAGGACAATGCCACGGAAACTTTTATTCAAGCTTACTCTGCTACTTCAACCTTGGGCTGCAACTCAGTAGATAAGCTAGTAGATAACTTTCATTCTAAAGTCTCAGACATCATTGACTGCATTGCTCCAGTTAAAGTGAAAGTTCTTTCCGGGAAGAAAATATCTCCTTGGAGAAATGCTCCAGCAGTTAGAGGTGAAAAAAGGGGATGTCGAAAAGCTGAACGCAGGTGGAGAAAGACGAGACTCCAGGTTCACTATGACATATATAAAGAGAGACTTTACAGATATAACTTACAACTGAAAAATGCAAAAGAATCCTTTTTCTCTGAGATCATTAAGAAAAACATTAATAATGCTCGTGTCTTATTTGCCACAGTCGACAGGTTAACAAATCCTCCTGTGTCCGTGACTTCCGAACTCCACTCCACCAGGGCCTGGAATGAATTTGCTAACTTCTTCACTTAGAAAATCCTAAAGATCAGAGGATCAGTCTGTACATCCATACCAACTCCAGAACCAAAGCTGTATCCAGCAGGAACCTATCCTGACAAAATGTCCCAATTCAGCCAAATAAACCACAAAAGCTTAGAGCAGATCATTCAGCAGCTAAGTTCCTCCTCCTGCTGCCTTGATGTTCTCCCCACAGCTTTCTTTAAGAAAGTTTTGCCTGTCATAGCGTCTGATTTGACTCAGATAATAAACACGTCCCTTATGTCAGGTGTTTTCCCCCAGTCCCTAAAAACAGCAATTATCAAACCACTGCTGAAAAAGAACAATTTAGACAAACTACTACTCCAGAACTACAGGCCCATCTCAAACCTCCCCTTTATCAGTAAGATTATTGAAAAAGCTGTGTTTCAACAATTAAAGACCTTCTTAAGAAAGACCAGCCGCTTTGACGTTTTCCAGTCTGGCTTCCGTGCTCACCACAGTACAGAGACCGGCCTTATCAAGGTGTTTAATGACATCCATATAAATACTGACTGGAAGAACCACCGTGCTGGTTATATTGGACCTCAGTGCAGCATTCGATACTGTCGATCACTCCATTCTGTTAGAACGCCTGGAGAAGTGGGTCGGCCTCTCTGGTACAGCTCTTAACTGGTTTAAATCCTACTTAAAGGACAGGGACTTTTTTGTATCAGTGGGTGACTTTACATCAGAAATGACAAAAATCACATGTGGGGTTCCCCAAGGGTCCATTCTGGGTCCCCTCCTATTCAATATCTACATGCTCCCTCTTGTTCAGATCATAAAAAACAACAACATCAGCTACCATTACTTTGCGGACGACACACAGCTCTACGTCACCATGTCACCAGGTGACTACGAACCAGTTCAGGCACTGAGTAAATGCCTAGAAGAAATCAATGCCTGGATGTGCCAAAATATTCTTCAATTGAATAAAAACAAAACAGAAGTAATAATATTTGGACCAATAGAGGAGAGATCAAAGGTTAGCACACAGCTTCAGTCGCTTCAGCTAAAAACCACTGATCAGGCGCGAAACCTGTGTGTAGTGATGGACTCAGACCTGAACCTCCAAAAGCATCTAAAGACAATTACAAGATCGGCTTTCTATCACCTGAAGAACATTTCCAGGATTATAGGACTAATGTCTCAGCAGGATCTGGAAAAACTAATCCATGCGTTTATCTTTAGTAGAATTGATTACTGCAACGGTGTTGCAGTAATCAATTCTGCCTAAAGGTCTGCCTAAAAAGTGGATCAGACAGCTGCAGCTGATCCAGAACGCTGCTGCCCGCGTCCTCACTAAGACTAAGAAAGTAGAGCACATCACCCCAGTTCTAAAGTCCTTACACTGGCTCCCTGTATCTCAGAGAATATACTTTAAAATCCTTCTGTTAGTCTATAAATCCCTGAATGGCTTAGCACCTAAATACTATAAATAATAATAAATTTTAAACCTCATGTTGAACAATTGCTTAAAAAACTCAGACTGAAAATTGGCTTCTTCTTCAGGAATAGGCTTTGTTTCTCTTTTAAGTCGAAGAAGAGACTGGTAGCTGCAACGTTTTTACCCATTCTGGACTATGGTGACCTAATCTATATTAATGCCCCAGATCAAGTTTTAAAAATGTTAGACTCAATTTCCCATGCCTCTCTACGATTTATCACAAATTGTAAGCCTCGCACACACCACTGTGAACTTTATATACGTGTGGGCTGGCCAGCATTAGAGACACGTAGACTCACTCACTGGTATATGATCATTTATAAGGGTATTCTGCGTCTGCTCCCCTCATACCTCTGTGAGTTCATTCAACCAAGAGCGGCTGGACTGTATTCTCTACGTTCTCAAGAGTCTCTGCTTCTGTCTGTGCCTAGTATCCGCACTGAAGCTGGAAACACAGCTTTTCAGTACTCTGCCCCCACAGCATGGAACAATCTTCAGAAAGACTGGAAGTTGAAGGATTTGATTGCGATTGGACATTTTAAACGATTGCTCAAAGGTTTGGAAATGAGATCTATGGTTTGTAACCATATTGTAAACTGTAATGTAAATTGTAATGTAATCTTTTGCCGCTATCTTGGCCAGGACTCCCTTGAAAAAGAGATTGTTAATCTCAATGGGACTTTTCCTGGTTAAATAAAGGAATAATAATAATAAAAAAAAATACATCACAGACATGTTATCAGTGTATCAACCCTCCAGACCACTAAGGTCGTCTGGCTCCAGCCTACTCTGCATACCTAGAACCAGAACTAAACACGGAGAAGCAGCATTTAGTTCCTATGCTCCACTTACCTGGAACAAACTTCCAGAAAACTGTAAAAGTGCGGAAAACCTGAGTTATTTTAAATCAAGATTAAAAACACATTTGTTTAGGACTGTTTTTGACTGTTCTAGTTAAACTGTTCTACTGAAACAGCATTAGTTCAACTTTTTTAGTCCAACTGTTTATTGATGTTCTATTTTGCTTCTACATTTTCTGTTTTCTTTTCCTGTATTTTGATCATGTAAAGCACTTTGCATTGTATCTGTACTGAATTGTGCTATACAAATAAATTTGCCTTGCCTTGCCTTAAAAGCATTTGATTTAAAATCCCCAAGCAATAAAAGCCTACAACCAAGGATAATCTTTAAGGGAGCAAACATATTTGAAATGAGCAGCATTCTTTCTGAAGAGCTTACATTTTCCTTTCCAGCACATACAGATGGTGGGCGCCTTATTAAATTTCTTCTGAAATTTTCTAGTTCTCTGTTTAGCCTTACTAGCTGCATTTTAATATTAAAAGAATTCTTTGATGAACGCGCCCTGCGTCCCTATTTGTCTAGGCCTCTGTAATTTGATCTTTGTGTGTTAAGCGCGGACCTGGTCAGGACAGAGAAAGTCATCTCCGACGCTCCTTTGGCAACCCCAGCAAATCCAAAAATAACAAAAATGTTCACAGTCAGTGTTAGGTTACAGGTAATCCCTGTGGGACCACCTCGTCGTCTCCCGTGTCCAACCTGGTTCCAAGTGCCTGGGCCATCGAAACACTCCACCACCTGTGACACGTTCATAACAGTTTCAAACCACAGCAGCTTGTCCTGGGTGTCTCCACACCCCCTGTGTGTGAGAAATGTCTCTCGTTGTTGTCATGTTTGCCTTAAGGTGTTTGGCCCACATGCAGAATACACTCGGTGAAACAGGTAAGGTTTTTCAAAGGGTTTTATTTATCTCAGGAGTAAAACGGGGTCGCGGGGAAAATCTGCTTCTGCAAATATCAGCTCGAGCGGGAGGACCGAAGCCAGGGGACCGGATCAGTCTAAGGGAGCAAGAGAAACGATTAATCCTCGGGGTGAGACTAAGTGGAAATAACTGGGGGACGTAAGCTTACCACAGAGCGCAGACAACCTGACTGTGGAGGAAGCAGTGTGGACTCAGCTTCTGTCTGTTGATGATGGCGACAGGTGTCCGGGAGACCAGAGAGCGGGGGCAGGAGTGTGCCCGAACAGCACCGGGGAATCCAAGGATCCAGAACAGCGGGAGGAACCAGGAGAACGTCGGAGGGAGCCTTGAGACCAGGGATGAGGGAACCGACTCGGAAGGAACCAGAGGACCTCGGGAGGGATCCGTCACGAGAGGAGAAACGGGGGCACGAGAGGAGTCGTCGGAGCATGAGGAGGTAACCTGAGAGACACAGAAAAAGCAAGCTTAGCTTGCGAGCAAAGTAACTGGCGAGAGGCCGTAGCCGATTAGGCATACCACAACGGTAACACTCTGGCATCCTCCCACTGTTCGAGCGCAGTTCTTATAGTGCTGCTCTGGTGCTGCAGAACCAGCCGCGGTGCGCGCGCACCGCCCATGCTTCTTCCGCACCACCTGCGGAAGAAGCAGAGATGGCAGGATCGGCAGTAAGCTGCATGGCCCTGCCGACTGAGTCCTAACACCACCCCCCCTCAAGGGTCGCCTCCTGGCGACCACGAGGACGACGTGGAGGGACGAGAGGAGAGGAAAGGGACTGGTGACGACGGGCTTGATTAGTGACACATGGAACGTGGGTGACACATGGAACACATGGAACGTGGGGTGGACTCGGGAGTGAGACGGGAGGCGGACGATCGTGGGGCTGACGATGGAGATTATTTCGTAGGGGCCGGTGAAACGTGGGGACAACTTATGGGAGGCTGTTCTGGAGGGGATGTCTCGAGTGGAGAGCCAGACTCGCTGACCGGGGTGGGAACTGGGGGCTGGGACCCGCCTCCGGTCAGCGAATCGGCGGTTCTGTTCGGCGGTCTCCTTGTGGGCTTGTATGGTCTGGGTCCAGTAGTGTCTGCAGCGGTTGATGTGGTCATTGACTGAGGGGACGGCGATCTGTTTATTGTCTTCGGGGAGTAATGGTGGTTGATAACCCAGGGAAACCTCGAAGGGGGACAAACCAGTTGCTGTGGAGACGTGGCTATTATGTGCGTATTCGATCCAGGGGAGGTACTTGCTCCAGTCGGTGGGGTTCTTTGAAGTGAGGCAACGGAGGGCGGTCTCCAGCTCCTGGTTCAACCGTTCTGTCTGACCGTTGGTCTGCGGGTGGTAACCAGAGGTTAGAGTATACCGGGCCCCAAGGGCTGCGGAAACTCCTTCCACACCCGCGAGATGTATTGCGGACCACGGTCAGACAGAACCTCCTGCGGAATTCCGTGCAGGCGGAACACGTGTTTAACCAGGAGCTGGGCCGTTTGGAGGGCTGAGGGAAGCCTTCTGAGGGGGATGAGGTGGCAAGCCTTTGAAAAAGCCGGTCTATAACTGTGAGGATAGTTGTCATGCTTTGTGAAGAGGGGAGACCGGTAACAAAATCCAGGGCGACATGGGACCAGGGGCGTTCTGGGACAGGTAAGGGCTGGAGGAGGCCTGCAGGGGGTCTATTGGAGGGTTTTTTCTGGGCACACATGGGACACGAGAGGACGAATTGCTTGACATCAAGGGACATGGTGAGCCACCAGAAGCGGCAGGAGAGAAACACATGGGTACGATGGATGCCAGGGTGAGCAGAGAACTTCTCTGAATGGGCCCATTGGATGACGCGGGACCTGACGGAGGAGGGAACATAGGTACGATTAGGGGGGCCGGTTCCAGGGTCTGGGTCAGACTGTTGAGCTCGGGTGATCAGGTATTGGACCTCCCACTGGAGGGCTCCAAAAACACAAGATGGAGGGAGGATGGTTGTTGGTTCCTTCTCTGAATCGGGAGGTGAATAAAGGCGGGACAGGGCGTCGGGCTTTTGGTTCTTGTAGCTCCCTTGAAAAAGAAGGTGATTATTCACAGGAAGCTGGCTCCTTGGTTTAATTCAGAGCTGCATTCCTTGAAGCACAATGTTAGGAAATTGGAGAGAAAATGGCGCTCTACACACCAAGAGGAATCCTACCTAATCTGGAGGGACAGTCTATTGTTGTATAACAAGACCATTCGCAGAGTTAGAGCAGCATATTTTTCATCATTAATTGAGGAGAATAAGAATAATCCTAGATTTCTCTTCAATACAGTTGCCAAACTTACCCAGAGCCACAGCTCTGTTGATCCAGCCATCCCCTTAGCTCTTAGCAGTAATGATTTTATGGGATTCTTCATAAATAAAATTGATTCCATTAAAAATAAAATAATTGGCATCCTCCCAAACATGATTACCTCGTCCTCAGTAAGTGAGGCAGCATTGGAGGAATCCTTAGAACCTGCGCAGTGTCTGAACTGTTTAAAAGCAGTAGAGCTTTCTGAGCTATCTAAAATTTTAGCTTCATCTAAACCTTCTACCTGTATGTTAGACCCAATCCCAACCAAGTTGTTTAAGGAGGTATTCCCTCTGATCAGTGGTCCTATTTTAGACATGATTAATCTATCCTTAGTAAATGGATATGTACCAAAGGCTTTTAAAGTAGCTGTTATTAAACCTTTACTTAAGAAACCTTCTCTTGATCAAGATGAGCTAGTAAACTACAGACCTATATCTAATCTTCTTTTCTTATCTAAAATTCTTGAGAAAGTAGTTGCTAATCAACTTTGTGAACATTTACAAAGTAATGACCTACTTGAGGAGTTTCAGTCAGGCTTTAGAGCTCATCATAGCACTGAAACAGCTCTGGTGAAGGTCACCAATGATATTCTCATGGCCTCAGATAATGGACTTGTGTCTGTACTTGTCCTGTTAGATCTCAGTGCTGCATTTGACACAGTTGATCACAATATTCTCCTACAAAGACTTGAGCATACTGTAGGGATTAAGGGGAAAGCATTAGGCTGGTTTAAATCTTATCTGTCGGACAGATTCCAGTTTGTTCATGTTAATAATAAATCTTCTTCAAACTCTAGGGTCACCTGTGGAGTACCACAGGGTTCAGTCCTTGGACCAATTCTATTTACTATATATATGCTTCCGGTTGGCAAAATTATCAGACAGCATGGGATTAATTTCCACTGTTATGCTGATGACACTCAGCTATATTTATCCATAAATCCTGATGAATCCAATCAGTTACTTCGACTGCAGTCATGTCTTGATGACATCAAAAGCTGGATGACTTTAAATTTCCTGCATTTAAATTCTGACAAGACAGAAGTTGTAATCTTTGGGCCAGAGTCCTCAAAAAATAAACTTCTTAATCAATCACTGAATCTGGATGGCATTAACTTGGCCTCTGGTAATAAAGTAAAAAATCTTGGTGTTATTTTTGACCAAGACATGTCATTTAAATCCCATATTAAACAGGTTTCCAGAGTTTCCTTTTTTCACCTCCGGAATATCGCCAAAATTAGAAACATTCTGTCCAGGGGTGATGCTGAAAAACTAGTGCATGCATTTGTTACTTCAAGGCTGGACTATTGTAATTCTTTACTATCAGGAAGTCCACAAAATGCAGTTCGAAGTCTTCAGCTGATCCAAAATGCTGCGGCAAGAGTTCTGATGAAAATCAACAAGAGGGATCATATTTCTCCAATTTTAGCTTCCCTTCATTGGCTTCCTGTTAAATCAAGAATAGAATTTAAAATTCTTCTTCTAACGTATAAAGCCCTTAATAATCAAGCTCCATCATATATCAGAGCTCTGATTACTCCGTATGTTCCTAACAGAGCACTTCGCTCTCAGACTGCAGGTCTGCTGGTGGTTCCTAGAGTCTCTAAAAGTAGAATGGGAGGCAGATCCTTTAGCTATCAGGCTCCTCTCCTGTGGAACCAACTCCCAGTTTTGGTCCGTGAGGCAGACACCCTATCTATTTTTAAGACTAATCTTAAAACATTCCTTTTTGACAAAGCTTATAGTTAGAGTGGCTCATGTTACCCTGAGCTACCTCTATAGTTATGCTGCTATAGGCTTAGGCTACTGGAGGACATCAGGGTCTAATTTTCTCACTCTACTGATTTCTACTGTTCTTCATTCTACGGTTCTCCAGTTTTGTATTGTATTACATTGAAATGACTGTCGTCATTTCAGCTTTTAACTTTTTGCTCTCTCTCTTTTTCTTCATAGTAGGTACACCTGGTCTGGCGTTCTGTTAACTTTGACATCATCCAGAGAAGATGGCTCACCCGTTACTACCATCTAATGTAGAACAGATTACTAGATCAATGTGTGCTTCTGTGCTTTTTTGTCTCTCTTGTTGTGTCTCTGCTCTGTCTTCTGTAACCCCAGTCGGTCGAGGCAGATGACCGTTCATACTCAGCCCGGTTCTGCCGGAGGTTTTTTTTTCCCGTTAATGGGTGGTTTTTCTTCCCACTGTCGCTTCATGCTTGCTCAGTATGAGGGATTGCAGCAAAACCATGTACAATGCAGACGACTCTCCCTGTGGCTCTACGGTTCCCCAGGAGTGAATGCTGCTTGTCAAGACTTTGATGCAATCAACTGGTTTCCTTATATAGGACATTTTGACCAATCTGTATAATCTGACCCAATCTGTATAATATGATTGAACTTGATTTTGTAAAGTGCCTTGAGATGACATGTTTCATGATTTGGCGCTATATAAATAAAATTGAATTGAATTGAATTGAATTCTTGGAACCAGGGCGATAGGAAATGGTCAAATTAAAACGGGAGAAGAAAAGGGACCAGTGGGCTTGTCTGGGGTTCAATCTCTTCGCTGTCTGGAGGTAGGCCGGGTTTTTATGGTCGGTCCAGATGAGTACGGCCTGCTCGGACCCCTCGAGCCAGTGGCTCCACTCCTCCAGGGCGAGCTTGATGGCAAGTAGCTCTCTGTCCCCGACATCATAATTACGTTCCGCCGGGGCCAGGCGCCGGGAGAAGAAGGCGCACGGATGTAGCTTCTGGTCTTGGTCCGAGCTCTGGGACAGCACCGCTCCAACTCCTGTGTCTGAGGCGTCGATTTCAACGATGAACTGTTTCTTGGGGTCTAGATGGATGAGTATGGGTGCATGGGAGAACTTCCTCTTGAGGTCTGTGAACGCAGAGTCCGCCTTGGGGTTCCACGAAAAGGGGATCTTGACAGAGATGAGTGCATGGAGGGGGGCGGCGATCTGACTGTACCCTCTGATAAAACGTCTATAAAAGTTGGCGAACCCAAGGAAACGCTGTAATTCTTTTCTGGTCTCGGGTACCGGCCAGTCGAGGACCACCTTGATCTTCTCGGGGTCAGATCGGACCCGCCCCCCTTCCAGGATGAGGCCGAGGAAGGAAACTGAGGATCTGTGAAATTGACACTTCTCCGCTTTAACGAACAGTTTGTTTTCCAGGAGACGTTAGAGGACTAGACGGACATGATGTTGGTGTTCTGTGTAGTTGCGGGAGTAAATGAGAATATCATCAAGGTAAACAAAGACGAAGACATTGAGGAAGTCACGGAGAACATCGTTTACTAAAGCCTGAAATACAGCAGGGGCGTTGCACAGGCCGAAGGGCATTACTTGGTACTCGAAATGTCCCAGTGGTGTCTTGAAGGCTGTCTTCCACTCATCTCCCCGGCGGATCCGCACTAAGTGGTAAGCATTACGTAAATCCAACTTAGTAAAAATGGTGGCAGACTGAACCGGTTCGAGGGCAGAGGAGAGGAGTGGGTGGGGATACTTGTTTTTAACCGTTATAGCGTTCAAGCCCCGATAATCAACACAGGGGCGAAGTGAACCATCCTTCTTGGAAACAAAGAAAAATCCTGCCCCTAGCGGAGAGGACGACGCACGGATTAGCGCTGCTGCTAAAGACTCCTTAATGTACTTCTCAAGGGCCTGTCGTTCAGCCTGAGAGATATTATAAAGGCGACTGGTTGGCAGCGGGGCACCCGGCAGGAGGTCGATTGCGCAATTGTATGGGCGATGCGGCGGAAGCGAGCTGGCTTGGGTCTTACTGAAGACCTGCCTGAGGTCATGATAGAGCTCTGGCACCAGTTTTAGCGTTTCAGGATCTACCTGAGCACAAGACTGCGCGAGAGTCAGACACGAAGGAACAGCTGACTGTAAGCAGTTAGCGACCAGGTTGGCGACCAGGTCTCTAGCCGTCGGTCAGCCCAGTTAATGTGCGGGTTATGCTGTTGTAGCCTAACCTGACCCTAGCCAGATAGATTTTGCTCTGCCTAGCTCCACTCATCCATCTGGGACAGATCCATAGGAATGGCATTTCAGAAGGCTGGGCCTTATCAAAAATCCTTGCATATGATTGGATAAGCCACTTGTCTGTATTGACGTGCTATTTCAACCACTCACACCGAAGCCAACCCGTGATGCTGATGAGAGCGACGCAGGAAAAAACAAAACTTTTTTTTTAAATGTGTTTGCGGCTCTAGTGGCACGCGCTTTATTGACAGGGAGCTGACAGGAAGAGGGGGGAAGACAGGCGGCAAAGCGCCACGGGTCGGAGTCGATCCCGGGCCGACCGCGTCAAGGACTAAAGGCCTCCTAACATGGTTTGCGCTAACCGCTCTGCCACGGGCGCGCCCCGGAAAACAAAACTTTCCAAATCCGGTCGGGAGAAGGGCGAAAACATCGTTTCCACCAACAAAAGCCTTCAGAGCCGTTCTCTGATGCTCTTTTAATGAAACAATATTAGGTAGATTGGACAACACGGAAGAAATAGCAGCATCAATGTTAACGCTTGCTTCCTCGATGCGAGCCGCCATTGTTGTCTGAATCAAAACAGTCTCACGGTCGCTTCTCCACTACGTCATATCTACGAAACTCCAGCCCTGTGTCCTGATTGGCTGGACAAAAAAATTGGTTGGAGAAATCACTCTCTATGGGAGATGTCCCAGATGGATGTGAGTGAAGCTAGGCGGAGCGAAATACATCTGGCTAGGGTCAGGTTAGTTGTAGCCAGGAAAAACCTAAAACAATAGGAGCATGTTTAACTGGAAAAACTAAAAAGGAAACCCGCTCTCTATGATTACCAGAAACCACGAGTTCAAGAGGCTTAGTCGTATGGGTTATACTAGGGAGAACCCCACCATCCAGAGCTGAAACCTGTAGAGGCGAGCTCAGAGGAACTGTTTCGAGCTGGGCTTGGAGGACAAAGGACTGATCGATTAAATTAAAATCGCACCCTGAATCTACTAGAGCGGATAACTTAAACGTGTCTCGGACGGAGACGATCACCGCCTGTTGTGGGAGAAATATTTAACTACTGAACCTTAAAAAAGAAAGAAGACTCGGGGAGAAGCCGTTCCTCTGCTTGTACCAAATGAGAACTCATTTATTCCATATTCATCTTCGCACGTACCACGGGTGTGAAGCGTGAGTTCTGACACAGGATACATGTACGGGCCTTTTATGGCCCAAAAATGTGTGTGCATTGTAACAACAGTCTGTGTGTTTCCATTGGTGTGTGTGTTGCAAGCTAATGATGTCCAGCTTCTTGGCGGCTGGACTTACAATTCTGGTAAATGTTTATCTCAGAGTACAAAAACAGAGCGATTAATTCCGCTACTTGACAACTCGGAACATTACATTTAAACAAAGGAAACTGCCTTCTTTCCAGATGTTTCCCCTCTTGCTGAGAGCCAGGTCAGAATGACCCTAACTCTTACACATCCTCCCTTGGCACGTAAAAACGTGACACATCTAAGAGACCTCTACGTTGAAAATCTGACTCCACACTGATCAAGTCTAGCTGTAATGATAACAAACTTGTAAAAAAAAAAAAAATGTAATTGCTTACACAACCAATGGATAACATTGGTCATCACACAAGTGCTGATTTAAAATGACATATAATAAGTGCAGATTACAATCAATAACATATTTCCAATAATAGAGAGAGAGATACAGAGACTGAGGGGGAGAGAGAGGAAAGGACTGAGAGAGACAGAGAGGGAGAGAGAGAGGAAAGGACTGAGAGAGACAGAGAGGGAGAGAGAGAGAGAGAGTATGCAAAACAGTCATTGCTTTCACATTAGCATCAATTCCAATCAATATGGAAGTGGAAAAAAACCCGATATTTGGCACTTATTTATGTGTTATCCTCAGGGAAAAAGTCTTCCATGGACCTCTGTTCTCCGA
The DNA here is from genome assembly GCA_037039145.1 of Fundulus diaphanus. NCBI lineage: Eukaryota > Metazoa > Chordata > Actinopteri > Cyprinodontiformes > Fundulidae > Fundulus > Fundulus diaphanus. The sequence continues at coordinate 60,096,411 of CM073122.1, forward strand.
GCATCCGCCTTTATCCCGGTCACCTGACCGAAGGCATTAATTGGAAATCAGCCATGCTACTCGCAATGACATCCAGCACTTGTGATTTAAAAAGAGTACATAAGCATAATACAATAACATAACATCATAAAATGTAACATATACAAACAACAACATCATTAACAATATCAAATACATGGATTAGGTATATGTAAATTATCTTGCTAATAGTACTGATACGAAGTGATTAAAAAAAAAACGGATGTTAGAATATAATGCTATAACAATCTAAACTAACCGGCCGCCTGTGCTAACTTATCTATTAAAGCTTTATTGTATTGTATCTCATTTATTCTTTTATTGAGTAACTTAAACAAGGTTAATAGGGTTAGTCATCTTCAGTTCGTGTGCTTGGTTTGAATGAGTCCATGGACACGTAGCAAAAAACAAAAAGAGTCCGTCCCGTTCTCGGGGCTCCTTTCTATATGGCATGAGTCTGTAGCACACGCATGAGTCCATAGACGTGTCCAGGCGGCCGGGATCAGCCCTTCGGATGGCTGCTGTCTGATGTCATCCATCTGTACATCATTTCCACAATCCACCTTTTCAAAATAGGCACAACACAACACACAAACAAAAAGATTACAATCAGCGTTATCACCAAAATTAGTCCTGTTTTCACGGCCAATGCTCCCCATTCCCCTAAAATTTCTTCCAGACTTTTCCACGACCAGTTGTTTCTTCCATCATTCTCTTTTACTCCTTCTTTAAGTTTCATAAGTTTAGCCATTACTACCCTAAACGAACCTTTAGCAGCTGTGTTCATGGGAATATATGTACAGCATTGATTACCAAACATGTGACAAACATCTCCCTTACTTGCTAAAAGCCAATCTAAAGCTTGTCTGTTTTGCACTACCATTCTACTTGTTTCATGCAATTGGTCTCCCAATGCCATGAATCCTTCAACCGTGAAATTTATCATCCTTTGCTGATTATAGTAAATGTAATTTATCCATTCAACATTTTTATTAATAGTAATTTGAGGTAAAATAGACTCAAAACCTGCTTTAACGTCATGTTGTGCTTTAAATTCATCTGGAATTCCTCTTGGTTGACCAATAAGCTTTAAATAAACTTCTTCATTTAGTCCGTAATCACCTAGACTCCGACGAGACCTAGTTTTACCTATTTCAATTTGAGCTAGTTCTTTTACCCCTTCATACACTAAAGTTATCGGTATTTTCATTTGTACTAACGCACAGAGCCCTACCCACTTAAGTGGTAAGGTGTTCATTAGCATGTCGTCACCACACATCCAGTAACTGTCTGCCACTGGATACGTTTGATCTCCTAAAAAGAAAAGTTTTGGGAATAGTCAGTTATATTGTTACAGTCTTCTTCTATAAAATCTGGGTTTTCAAACCAAACGGGCTTTGTAGCAAATACTGGTGTTACATTTGCATGCTTAAACCAAGATAACACCCAGGTTACATTACATTTTACAGTGGTGTTTCCTACATTGATTCCTTCATTGTCTTCAAAACCTCCACTTACGAAACATTCGTAGTCTGCTTCATAATCTATTTCATAATCAGTAGGTGGAACATTATCTGTATTACTAATGTTAAATTCTGCACACAATGATTCCAATTTATACCCTTTCCATTTTTCTAAGTATTGATGAGAGTTTCTTGAACCATATAAGAGTCTGCAACTCAAACCACACATAGGTAATTTAAAAAATGACACTGCGTCTTCTCTTGAAGTGAACTCACCATTCCTACATTTTTCACGTTGTACAAATGCACATTCTTTTGATGTATATTTTTCTGGAATGGCCATAGGGACTGCTCCCGGAGCAACAGTACAAATTAAACAATCATTTTTAGTTAATTCTCTAGCCGTGTACCATGAAAAACTATACTATGTATTGCGTATGGCTCTTTGCCATAAAGGATCACCCCTTGGTCTGGTTCCATGCCATTTAATATCCTTTAATTTATTTATTACTCTTGGTGTTGCTACTTTTGGATGCCGTTTTTCATAAAATTGATCTAAACCTTCAGAGAAATCCTCACATCCTTCCTTTTCAGAGCATCCATACTGTTTTGGACCTGTGAATTCTAATATTAGCTTGTTGTCCTGGTTTGATGTTACCTCAATCGGAGAAGGTACTGTTGTAATTAATCTTATTAATGAGGGTTTAGTAGTTTTTAAAACTTCCTTCGTGGATTTAATTGTATTTGAAACTACTGTTCGCGGATTTGTTTTAGTTGTAACGGTTGTTGTTGGTACAGTTATGCTATTTTCAGGTCGAATCACCGTAGGTTTTGCGTTTTCTACATTGCTCTCAACCTCTGTAGGTTGCACTTCCTTTTTACTTGTATTTACCTTTGTAGTTTTACCATTATTGGTCGAAATTTGTATTGTGCTAGTTAAGATTTTAGATGCTGAGGTGACTGTTAATGTCTTTACCGTTAAAGTTGTCGGTTTCTTTAGTCCTGATTTGGTGACTGTAGTAGGTAAGGTCACATGTCCACTAGGGACGGTTATTTTCTTCGCTTCTACTGTAGTTCTAGTAGCCATAGTGGTTGGGTGAAAACAATTTACTTCTTCTGGTAAAGCCTCTTTTTTCGGTAAGTTCCATAACATTGTTCAATTCAATTCAATTCAATTTTATTTATATAGCGCCAATTCATGAAACATGTCATCTCAAGGCACTTTACAAAGTTAAGTTCAATCATATTATACAGATTGGGTCATATTATACAGACTGGTCAAAAATGTTCCTATATAAGAAAACCAGTTGATTGCATCAAAGTCCCGACAAGCAGCATTCACTCCTGGAGAAGCGTAGAGCCACAGGGAGAGTCGTCTGCATTGTACATGGCTTTGCTGCAATCCCTCATACTGAGCAAGCATGAAGCGACAGTGGAAAGAAAAAAAACCCGTTAGCGGGAAGGAAAAACCTCTAGCAGAACCGGGCTCAGTATGAACGGTCATCTGCCTCGACCGACTGGGGGTTACAGAAGACAGAGCAGAGACACAACAAGACAGACAAAAAGCACAAAAGCACACATTGATCTAGTAATCTGTTCTACATTAGATGGTAATAGTCGGTGATCTGTCCTCCCTGGATGATTTCACAGTTAACAGAACGTCAGACCAGGTGTACCTACTATGAAGAAAAAAGAGAGAGAACAAAAAGTTAAAAGCTGAAATGACAACAGTCATTTCAATGTAATGCAATGCAAATCTGGAGAACAGTAGACTGGAGAACAGTAGAAATCAGTAGAGTGAGAAAAATAGGCCCTGATGTACTCCAGTAGCCTAAGCCTATAGCAGCAAAACTATAAAGGTAGCTCAGAGTAACATGAGCCACTCTAGTTATAAGCTTTGTAAAAAAGGAAGGTTTTAAGATCAGTCTTTAAGGGTGTCTGCTTCACGGACCAAAACTGGAAGTTGGTTCCACAGGAGAGGAGCCTGATAGCTAAAGGATCTGCCTCCCATTCTACTTTTAGAGACTCTAGGAACCACCAGCAGACCTGCAGTCTGAAAGCGAAGTGCTCTGTTAGGAACATATGGGGTAATTAGAGCTCTGATATATGATGGAGCTTGATTATTAAGGGCTTTATACGTTAGAAGAAGAATTTTAAATTCTATTCTTGATTTAACAGGAAGCCAATGAAGGGAAGCTAAATTGGAGAAATATGATCCCTCTTGTTGATTTTCATCAGAACTCTTGCTGCAGCATTTTGGATCAGCTGAAGACTTTGAATTGCATTTTGTGGACTTCCTGATAGTAAAGAATTACAATAGTCCAGCCTTGAAGTAACAAATGCATGGACTAGTTTTTCAGCATCACTCCTGGACAGAATGTTTCTAATTTTGGCGATATTCCGGAGGTGAAAAAAGGAAACTCTGGAAACCTGTTTAATATGGGATTTAAATGACATGTCCTGGTCAAAAATAACACCAAGGTTTTTTACTTTATTACCAGAGGCCAAGATAATGCCATCCAGATTAAGTGATTGGTTAAGAAGTTTATTTTTTGAGGACTCTGGCCCAAAGATTACAACTTCGGTCTTGTCAGAATTTAGATGCAGGAAATTTAAAGTCATCCAGCTTTTGATGTCATCAAGACATGACTGCAGTCGAAGTAATTGATTGGATTCATCAGGATTTATGGATAAATATAGCTGAGTGTCGTCAGCATAACAGTGGAAATAAATCCCATGCTGTCTGATAAATGCAGCACTAAGATCTAACAGGACAAGTACAGACACAAGTCCATTATCTGAGGCCATGAGAATATCATTAGTGACCTTCACCAGAGCCGTTTCAGTGCTATGATGAGCTCTGAAGCCTGACTGAAACTCCTCAAGTAGGTCATTGCTGTGTAAATGTTCACAAAGTTGATTAGCAACTACTTTCTCAAGAATTTTAGATAAGAAAAGAAGATTAGATATAGGTCTGTAGTTTACTAGCTCATCTTGATCAAGAGAAGGTTTCTTAAGTAAAGGTTTAATAACAGCTACTTTAAAAACCTGTGGTACATATCCATTTACTAAGGATAGATTAATCATGTCTAAAATAGGACCACTGATCAAAGGGAATAACAACTTGGTTGGGATTGGGTCTAACATACAGGTAGAAGTTTTAGATGAAGCTAAGATTTTAGATAGCTCAGAAGGCTCTACTGCTTCTAAACAGTTCAGACACAGCGCAGGTTCTAAAGATTCCTCCAATGCTGCCTTACTTACTGGGGATGAGGTAATCATGTTTGGGAGGATGCCAATTATTTTATTTTTAATGGCATCAATTTTATTTATGAGGAATCCCATAAAATCATTACTACTAAGAGCTAAGGGAATGGATGGATCAACAGAGCTGCAGCTCTGAGTAAGTTTGGCAACTGTACTAAAGAGAAATCTAGGATTATTTTTATTCTCTTCAATTAATGATGAAAAATATGCTGCTCTAACTCTGCGAAGGGTCTTGTTATACAACAATAGACTGTCCCTCCAGATTAAGTAGGATTCCTCTTGGTGTGTAGAGCGCCATTTTCTCTCCAATTTCCTAACATTGTGTTTCAAGGAACGCAGCTCTGAATTAAACCAGGGAGCCAGCTTCCTGTGAATTATCACCTTCTTTTTCAAGGGAGCTACATTATCTAATGCAGAACGCAATGAGGAAGTCACACTGTTAGCAAATGTATCTATTTGTGAATGGGAAGAAACAGCATTGCTGCCATCTACAGGGCATTTCTGCAATACTGAGGATATTAAGAGGGGGACAGACTCTTTAAGTTTTGATACAGCATTATCCGATAAAGATCTACTATAATGGAACCCTCTTTTGGGGGTTGTTGAATCTACTTTTCCACTCGAGGTGATGTCTTCGAATTTCAACGCGTATGTTTTGTCAATCCGGAAGGCTATTACATCTGCTTCAATAATCCATCCGCAATCTGCATTCCAAACAGTCATTTTACAATTAATGTTTTCCTGATTTTGACTTGATAATTGATGGCTTACATTAGCATGTGAATTACACATCCTTCGTCTGTCACCTTTTTGCAGTAATCTAGAGATAATCACGTTTCTTTCAACCAAGTCATATTTATCACTGTCTGGCTCCACATGTATCCTAATTCGGTCATTAACAATTTGAACTGTAGTAGTTATCTCCTTGTTTCCTATTCGTTCTAACTCACGATTTCCTGATACTACATTGGGGTTTTCTAAATTCTTCATTGTTAAGTCATATTTGTAATTGTCCTCGGGATCCCTGTGGGATTCTAATTTTATTTCTGCCTCAAACCCATAATCCTTTATTCAATTCAATTCAATTCAATTTTATTTATATAGCGCCAAATCATGAAACATGTCATCTCAAGGCACTTTACAAAATCAAGTTCAATCATATTATACAGATTGGGTCAGATTATACAGATTGGTCAAAATGTCCTATATAAGGAAACCAGTTGATTGCATCAAAGTCCCGACAAGCAGCATTCACTCCTGGGGAACCGTAGAGCCACAGGGAGAGTCGTCTGCATTGTACATGGCTTTGCTGCAATCCCTCATACTGAGCAAGCATGAAGCGACAGTGGGAAGAAAAACCACCCATTAACGGGAAAAAAAAACCTCCGGCAGAACCGGGCTCAGTATGAACGGTCATCTGCCTCGACCGACTGGGGTTACAGAAGACAGAGCAGAGACACAACAAGAGAGACAAAAAGCACAGAAGCACACATTGATCTAGTAATCTGTTCTACATTAGATGGTAGTAACGGGTGAGCCGTCTTTATGTACAGAATAAGTGAGCACTGGTTTATCCCATACTCTTTATATTCCTGTTTGACACTTTTTCCACACAATTTTTGATCATTGTAATAAATGTTCACCTCGAACTCTGTATCTAATTTAGTACGAAATTCTGAACAGAGATCAATCACGGTGAAAAAACGTGCTTCAGTTGGTACTGAATTTAAAAGAGTGTTTGGATTTGGCACATCCGATTCTGCATCCACTATTATCTTGTTTATTTCTCTTAAGTCATGAACAAGACGGTATTTGTTTTTGTCTGCTTTCAGAACTGGAAAAATTGGAGTGTTGCATTGACTTTCTACTTCCACAAGCACACCTTCTTGCATCAATCCATCAATGGTTTTCTGAATGCCTTGCTCTGCTTCTGGTTTCAATGGGTATTGCTGGTGAAAAGGAAACCGTGCATTTGGTTTTATTTGAACTGAGACTGGCTCTGCAGATTTTACTAAGCCTACATCTGTGTCATGTTTAGACCATAAGTGCTCAGAGACATGTTTTAGCATGTCCAGAATTAATGGTTGATCTTCAGAGGAACCATCTTCCTCAGACTGATCTTTAAGATCCACAAGCACTGTCACAACTTGTGGTTTTTCTGTCATTGTCGCTTCACATAGGATCTTGATCATTGTTCCATCACATGATTGTGAAATTAATGGGTTATCTGTTTCTTCCCATGTTGTTTCAGTCCCAAGCTTCATCATTGGTCCCAGTTCCTTTGCATGAAATCCTTTATTTACAAACAATGTAATGTGTGGTACTGATTCTGGAACATTGTACCACTCTGAAATGAAATCATTTTGTTTCACATTTAAAGCTGCACCTTGGTTTCCAATAACAATGCATTGTGTTTCAAGATTAGTAGTTCTGTTTTTTGTAGAACTGTTCCATTTTTCTTCAAACTCCATGCTCTTTGAAATGTCATAGAACATGGTGCAGTGGTAATCTAGAAAAGGTTTTCTGGTTTCTGGAATTTGAGCTTTAATGTACCGGCCCCAGTTAGTGACTACATCTTCAACTGGGCCTGAAATGTCTCCTAGCCAATAAACATTAGCTTCATGTGTTTGCATGTACATTTGAAAATCCAGACCTGTTTTGTCAACATACAAACCCTGTGGAGAACACCAAATTTTTAGTTTCATCTTGCACAATGCATCTCTTCCCACCAGGTTAATTGGTGTTTGGTCAGAGACAAGGATTGGTATTGTTATCTCTTCATCATCAGTTGCCAGTCGTACAGGAGCTGTCATTTGTATTAGCTGTTTTATTCCCGAGAACCCTACTGTTGAAATTAATTTATCAGACATGGGGAGGTGCTTTGCATAATTTGGACTTACACACGTGTAAGCTGCTCCTGTATCGACCAGCATCGGTGTTTCTTTTTCTTCAATTAGAATTTTTAACATAGGTTCTTTTTCAGCACTGTCGCTTACGATCGGGCATTGGTTCTCCCCTGTAAGGTTCTCTGGGCCTCCCTAGTAACCAAAATTTGGTGGGTTTGCAGGACGTCTAGTTGGACCACGCGATTGCCTTCGGTAGGTGTTGTTGCCTCTTGGGCAATGCTCGGCACGATGTCCAAGTTCATTGCATGTCCAACATGCACCCATTATTCCAGGTGCGCCAGGCCTGCCTCTGTTAGTCCAGGCGGGACCAATTTGCTGTCGTCTTCGAAGCCCGTATGGCTGTGAGTCAAATGATTGAGGATAGACATTCACCACCGGTTGTTGCAGCTGTGTGGGTTGAGGAGCTGGAAAACTCCTTTGTGCCTGATTTGTCACTTCAGGCACAGGTTCTGAAAACCCTTGGGGTGGTGGTGCTACATGTTCAATCGCTTTAATCATTGTGGCTTGAGTCTTGGCTTTGTTTTTTCCTGACAGTTCTCCAAGCTGCATTTGTGCCAGTTTTCTCTGAATGTTTTTATCTTGTTCTGCAATCTTCATCTCCTCTCTTCTGTGTTTTTCAACTGCATGTATTACATGATCACGGAACTCTCTGTGAGGCATTGACATCAGAGCCACCACATCCTCGAACCTCCTTTTCACTGGACCGGGCATGGCTTCAACAATGGAGTTCCGGAACAGAGTTGTCAGCACAGGGCTCTTATCAATTTCCTCCTCTGTTTCCTGCTTCCATCTTGTCATCTGCTTTGCGATGTAAGTTGCAGGGTTTTCTGTGGCATCAATGGGATTCGCTTTTAAGGCTTTGGGGTAAATTTTCGTTGGAAATTCTTTGCGGAGTGCTTCCCACAGTGCTGTGCAAAATAAATTGAATCCGATTCCATCAGCTCTCTGTTGGAGCATCCACGCAAAACGTTCCTTCAAGACGTTTTCCATGGTATGTGTTCCCATGCACTGTGCAAAGACAGCCTTTAGATCCCCAATAGCCAACATTTTCCCACATTTAACTCTTCAAACACCTTTATCCACTTGCTGGCACCCTCGTTAATGTCTGGCAATTTTGCGACCATTCCGACCAAGTCCTGGCCAGTCCATGGTAAATAGTTTGCTACATTCCCTTTTACGAGTATTGGTAATTGTTTATTATTTGTGCATCTATCAGGTGAATGTATGCCAGGTCTGAACCTCAAATTAAAATCACTTCTCCTTCTAGTAGTGGCTTGTGTTCCTGCTCCAGGGTCTTTTACTGCCTCTGCTATAAGTAGATTTTTCACTAAGAGCTCGCTGGGATTTCCTGGTACAATATTTTGTCTCATGGCTTCCTCTTCAATTTCCTTTTCCAACTCTTTAATTATGGTGCGATTAATTTCTCTTTGCAAATCTAACCCTTCGTGATCTAGGTTTACCCAAAATGAATCACCCTTTTGCTTCCCAGCGTAGTCGGTATAACAGTCAACTCCACCCATAGGTTTCAAAGTCAACGACCTTCTGACATCATCAGATGTTATCTTTTTTGTTGTACTACAATGCTTCGGTGCTAAATTGTCTGCATATACAGGGGAATCTGAGTTTATTGGGCCTTCATTGTTCTGATGATTTGCAACTGACGCAGCAGGTGATCCTGACTTATGCACAGACGAATATATGTTTACTAGGGTGGGATCTTTTTGGTAAGGCGACCCTCCTGTGTTTGTGTGATGTGTGAGGCTTTAGTCATAATCTCTTTATGTGTTGTAGAATCCTCTTCATTCCCATCTCTTGCATCTATGATCAGAGAATCTTTGTTCTTGTACTGGAAATCTCCCATGATGTTGACTGTCCCAGATAAGGATGGATATATTCCTGCAGCTTTTGAATTTTCTGCCTTATCATTTACAGATTGCTGTTTCATTTCCCTATATTTCTGCTTTAAAGCACGTCTATAAGCCTCTCCTTCTGTTTTAAAGAGGTTTAAAATCTTCAGCTCGAGGTCACGTTTTTCTTTTCTCTTTTTAGTGTTCTTGTTTGCTTTGTAATCCATAACTCTGACTTCCATTTGCTCACAAAGAGACGTGTCAAAACTGCCTGTTTCAGGCCAAGGCGAGCTTAACTTTTCTGTCCTTTTACTCCATCTCTTAGAAATCTTTTGAATTTTTGAAGCGTACTCGGGGTTCTTTAATCCTATAATAACGATAGGAATGTTTGCCATTTTATTCTGTATTAGTTTTGTTAAGCCAGGTTAAGAAAAGCAAAAATTAAGAGGTGCTGCGGGGTTAACTTTTCTTCGCAGAAAAAAAAGAAAAACTCTGCAGTCTGAACTGCCTCCTCTCAAATGTTCGTGTATGTCTGTACGGGAGGGGCTGAGCAGTGGAGCTCTCCGAGAAGAGGGAGGTGGGGGCCTTTTTGGCTCGGGACAGCTGTGTGTGTGTGGTTCTTCTGCCTGAAGAGAACTATATGTGTGTGTGTATGGTTCCTGCTCTGCCTGATAAGAACTGTGTGTGTGAGATTCTTCCTTTGTGTGTAAGATTTTCCTTCGGGAGGGGCTGAGCAGCTTGGCAAAGCTCACTGACAGGCTAAAAATAACTCAGCCTGCAACTCTTTCCCCTTCCCAGTGCAGGCAAAAGGCAGACAGAGCCGTCTGCTTCCCCAAACAAAACAGACTTTCAAACACAAAGTTTAAATATCTGCACCTTTTCTACACAGCAGTTTAACTAAGTATACAATTTGGTCCACCAAGATTTCCTTACAAAAAATTAAAGTTTCCAAGCACTCTTACCTCATCAACCCAGTCAATTTATACATTTAATTCTTAACAATGGAACTTTGAAGAGAAAAAACACAGAGCAAAAGCAACAAAACCCAGTTTCATACATGCATTTTAGTCAGACATAGAGCTCTCATTTATACTCACACGTGGTCGTCTGTCACTCAAATAAACCATTCATTCTGAATCACCACTTTTCATCTCATTTCTCAACTCTACCACATTCTCACACTTCCGGGAACTTATTGGTTTTTCTAATGGTCCAAATGCTCAATGTTCCTGGATTGTTTGCTGTGCACAGAAAATTTAAATCAGGTTTTTATTGGACCTTTAGCAAAAAAAAAAACGTTTATACTTCACGTGCTCAAAGCAAGGCCTTATTGTTTCAAATTTGATAGGAGGCTCTTATCACCTCGTTTGCCTAAACCTGGAGTACTCAACCAAACAGACTGCAGTTTAACTCTTTAAGGCCACATTTCATAGGGCCTCCACACGGAAATTACCCGAGAAATGCCTTTTTTCCACTTCAAGCGCTTTTCATCAACAGGGCCGCGCCCTAAAAGGACTCCGACCAGCCGAACATGTATAAAATCAATCTCTTACATTGATTTTTATTCTAAAAAGTTATATATTTAGTAGAATCTCAGCAAAAACCGCGAAGGTTAGATCCATTCTATTAACGTCGTCGCTTCTAACGTCATATTTGACGGGACGTCCGATCAAAGCGGCTGGGAGTGCAAATCACTTCCTTTTTAAGTTGCCGCGTGTGCTCAATTTCTGTAGGAATGCCATATCATTCCAGATCTTTTGGTGTTTAGGACAACCTTTTTCTGCGCAGAAAAATACCGGTAGATGGCAAGACAAAGGAACGACCACTCCCATATGTCAAACAATCAAAAGCACTCTTCCCAAATCAAACCTCACAGGCGGCAGTTTTGTCATTAACAAGCAGAGAAAAAAGGCAGAGAGCAGTATAAAAAGTTTTTACACTCACCTCTGTCTTCTCTCCGATCCCGGAGTGGAGTGGTCAGCTCACACCGAGGGAAACCTAGGCCGCCTGGGATTTTTCTCCCCTTCCTTAAAAATCACGTCGAGGTTCACTAATTATGTGGGAGAAATATTTAACTATTGAACTATAGAAAGAAGACTCGGGGAGAAGCTGTTCCTCTGCTTGAGCCAAATGAGAACTCATTTATTCCATATTCATCTTCGCACGTACCACGGGTGTGAAGCATGAGCCTTTTATGGCCCAAAAATGTGTGTGCATTGTAACAACAGTCTGTGTGTTTCCATTGGTGTGTGTGTTGCAAGCTAATGACGTCCAGCTTCTTGGCGGCTGGATTTACAATTCTGGTAAATGTTTATCTCAGAGTACAAAAACAGAGCGATTAATTCCGCTACTTGACATCTCGGAACATTACATTTAAACAAAGGAAACTGCTTTCTTTCAATATGTTTCCCCTCTTCCTGAGAGCCAGGTCAGAATGACCCTAACTCTGGGTTATACTAGGGAGAACCCCACCATCCATAGCTGAAACCTGGAGAGGCGAGCTCAGAGGAACTGTTTCGAGCTGGGCTTGGAGGACAAAGGACCGATCGATTAAATTAAAATCGCACCCTGAATCTACTAGAGCGTATAACTTAAACGTGTCTCGGACGGAGACGATCACCGCCCGTAAGCAGAGCCGCGGAGAAGAAGAAAAAGACAATTTAGATTGGTCCGCCGATTCCTCCGTTACAACCGACGGACCTGATCTTTTGGCTGCTCAGGGCAATCCTTTATAAAGTGAGCAGGGGAGGTGCAATATATACACAACCTGGAACTCATTCGTTGCTGCCTCTCATCTGAAGAGAGCCGAACCCGGCCCAGCTGCATGGGTTCCGGGGAAGAAGGAGGTGACACAGCGGGTCACGCTGTGTCACCTCCTTCTTCCCCGGAAGGAGGAAGAAGGAGGTTTCGCTCGGGCGGAGGCGGCCGATAAATGGGTGGTCTATCGGGCCGATTCTTACATTGAACCCGTAATCGGTTATCCAGCCGTACTGCCAAAGTGATGTATTCATTTAGGGATGATGGTTCCTCTAGACGAGCCAGTTCGTCCTTAAGGGACTTGTCTAGCGCCTGAAAAAACACGGACTTCAATGCGCGCTGCTCCCAACCTGCCGCAGCCGCCACTGTACGAAACTCGATGGCAAAGTCTGCCACTCGTCTACCCCGCTGCCGAAGAGCTAAGAGCCACCGAGAGTTCTGCACCTCATCGGACTGAGCTGCAAAGACCATTTTAAATTCGGACAAAAATTCACTAAAGGTGCAACCGAACTGCTGGCAATCGGGTAAGCGGGACTCTGCCCATCTAAGTGCTCAACCCGCGAGTAGCCGTAAAATAAAGGAAATTTTTGCATTATCTTGAGCGAATAAACGAGGGGATCGATTAAAAACTAGGGAACACTTGAACAGGAATCTCCCACAATCTCCACTGTCACCGGAGAACTTCTCCGGATTAGGTGAGGAGGTTTCGGGGACGGACGATGACGTCACTGCGGGCTCGGAGGAGGAACTGGGAGACGCGGAAGCAGCAGACTGAAGGTTAGCGCTCAACACACCTGTTAGTTGGTTAATCTGAGCTGCTAAGCCCTGTAGTTGATCTTGTCCACATGCAGAATATACTCGGTGAAACAGGTAAGGTTTTTCAAAGGGTTTTATTTTTCTCAGGAGTAACACGGGATCGCGGGAAAAATCTGCTTCTGCAGATATCAGCTCGAGCGGGAGGACCGAAGCCAGGGGACCGGATCAGTCTAGGGGTGCAAGAGAAACGATTAATCCTCGGGGTGAGACTAAGTGGAAATAACTGGGGGACGTAAGCTTACCACGGAGCGCAGACAACCTGACCAGGGAGGAAGCAGTGTGGACTCAGCTTCTGTCTGTTGGTGGTGGCGACAGGTGTCCGGGAGACCAGAGAGCGGGGGCAGGAGTGGGCCTGAGCAGCACCGGGGAATCCAGGGATCCAGAACAGTGGGAGGAACCAGGAGAATGTCGGAGGGAGCCTTGAGACCAGGGACGAGGGAACCGACTCGGAAGGAACCAGAGGACCTCGGGAGGGATCCGTCATGAGAGGAGACACGGGGGCACGAGAGGAGTCATCGGAGCACGAGGAGGTAACCTGAGAGACACAGAAAAAGCAGGCTTAGCTTGCGAGCAAAGTAACTGGCGAGAGGCCGTGGCCGATTAGGCATACCACAACGGTAACACTCTGCCATCCTCCCACTGTTCGAGCGCAGTTCTTATAGTGCGGCCCCGGTGCAGCCAAACTACGAACACCTGCGAAAGAAGCAGAGACGGCAGAACCGGCAGCAAGCTGCGCAGCCCTGCCGGCTGAGTCCTGACAGTTGTAAGCCTAGAATTTTAGCTCATGTCCTGTTACGTCTCCCGCTTTAGACCCCATTTACCCCAAGTTGCATGTTGCTGAATCACCGTATTTAAATGTTCTTTTTTTAAAAGTCCAAGAGTGTGTTCTAGGTGCGTTCCCTGAACGCCAACCTGTCCATGTCATGTTTGTGAAACCTCGCAGTTGAAATCCATCACCTGTAAAGCAAAGCAGTCACACATAGTCCTGTTCAAGATGTTCTTTGCCCAGCAGGAGTTCCACTGTTGGGTGCCATTGTAGCTCTGATGTTTCTCAGAGTCAACCTTCATGCATTGATATCATTTTCATGCTGTTATCCTCTTATCAGCATCTTGTGTCCAGGAGTTGCTCTGCTGTCCCGACCAAATTCCAAATGTCGAACTAATCTAATTGGCCTCATTTTTTTCTGTATGTAAGCAAGAGGATAATCATTAAATTATCCTGGTCTAAAAGACCTCTAGGTTAATAGTTAGCTAAACTCTGTTTTATGTGTTTTCCCCCTCTGGATTTTTTAACTTCTAGTTAAAGGAGAACTATTGTGTTATTTGTGTTTGAGCGGAGAGATGTTAAGTCTCCTTAAGTCTTTAAGGTAACTGCGTACAATTCCAAACTATTTTCACTGGTGCTTTAATCCCTAATTTACCCATGTTACTTAGTAGAATAAGTCATTATTCTAATCTTGCAGTTTTATCCATTTAAGTCCTTAACCTTTGTGGTGCTTTATTGATGTCTGCCGGAGTGGCAGATTTTACAGGCATCCTAATTATTTGGTTCTTATTTGCGCCTCTACTTACTTCAAGATACCCAGTAAATGCGGTGTTCGCAATTTCTCCTTCGCTTCAACAGGTAGCGTAAAGGTTCAGAGTTTATTCTGCTTATATTGAAAAATGTATTTGCTCACTCGTTCATTCATTGATTTGTTCCCTCCAACTGTAGATGTAATGCCCACTTCAACTTTTTTCACCTACAAGTTGTTTTTTTCTCGTTTATAATTATTGCTCATTTATGTACATTTATTTTTCCCCTATCGTCTGAATTGCATACATTATTCTTATCCACTTTCCTTTAACGTTTAAACGGCCCCTCTATGTATCGCACTTGTTGCTTTAATTACCAGTATTCATACGTTGTCAAACCTGTTCCTGTTCGCAGTATTTATTAAATTGTTCTATGCTCTCATCACGTAAATTAACATTTTGGTGCAGAATAATTTTCTTTTAGCGGTGTCCCCTATTTCTTCTCATGCATGTTGTATTTTGCGAAGCTTATTGTATCTTAAAGGTGCCTCTTTGAATGTTATTCAAACCCCTTGTGGTGTTAATAACTCCAAATTTCTAAATTTAATAAACTCCAAAACATATATATATATACATATATATATATATATATATATATATATATATATATATATATATATATATATATATATATATATATATATGTATTAGATGATTTGAATAAAAAACTTTTAGGAAAGTAAAAGAAAATCCCTTATGTTAGGAGCTTCTAATCATCATTGTATCGAGCCAGAACCTCTTGCTTGAATGTGTTTGACCCTCTTGTAGCTCTACTAATAACAGCTCTGACTTTAAACAATGAACATCCTCAGGGTTTAATAATAATTAACTTGATTGGTTTTAATCTGAAAGTTTTCTCCTTAAGACATCCGCCAATGTGTTTTTCTAATGTGTGTTTTGTTTTTAATTGTGTACAAGAAAATCTGAAGTGAAATGCAGAAGGGTCTGCCAACTCATCTTTGTTTCTGTTGCTGTCCATTGAAGGTTATCCGATGCCTCCGTCATAGTCCTTGCCATTAGTTGTCCATTTTCAGTCCCCATGTCTGAGTTCAGCAGCACAACATCCTTCCAGGACCAGCATTGTCCATTAATCTTGTTTCTCCATTTTGCCAATATGGATTTTTCCAAAATCAAATTGTCTAATACAAGAATTTATCATCTTCATCCGTAGTGTAGTGTACATAAGTTGAAGAAAAAAAATTTAAAATAAAAATTACAGTAAAAAAGTCGCAAACATTTCAACCACAATGTTCCCTCTAAAACAAGATAGTCTTAAAGTTCTTCCCCTTTACCCCAGATGTTAATCCCTTCAAACATTTAACCAAGCAAAATATTTTACAGTGAATTCATCCTCTTTGTATAAGTCCAATCAAAAACAAAAAAAATTTCTGGGGAAATGTGATGCTACCCTGGTAGCATCACATTTCCCCATTAAACCTTTATGCAGCTTCTGCAAACATTTTTAATATTTGTCCAAATTTTTAATAAAAAAACTGGATTAGGCAGGAGTCAATGACATCACCTTTTTTCTTTGTCCCCTGGACCACTGCGGCTCCGTTTGGTACTCACTTGCATCTGAGAATGTCTAAGAAGAAGAGACTAAAATCTCTGTTAGCCCACTCCAATTATATTTGACCAGGTTTCTTTGCAAGAAAACAGGCAGAAAACAGGATAGAAATGTTAATGTGTCAGTGGAAAGGTGAACATGAAAAATTCTAAAGCCACCTTTCTCCGCTGGAAGGTCTCAATATTACCTGTCTTAAATTGGTTAAAACTTAGCATAATTTAGTCACATTTGTTTATCCCTGCGTGTCCATTCTAGATCATGGCTTCCTACCACACAACCTGAAAGAGCTCACTTTGCAGTCTTCTGTTGGAAGAAAGGTGGCTTTTCAAGGATCTCCCATCCTTCATCTGAAAGCAGTAACTCAGAGAAAAACAATTCTGTTAGTATTTAGGTAAGGCATGCAGTCAAAAGAAAACCTGGTCTTCTTTTACCCCGTTTACACTACCCTTTTTTAACCGAGCCGAGACCAGTCCAAGCTCGGTAACTGAGATAACTATCGAGTGTAAATGGAACGCAAACTGAACTGAACCGAGCCAGACAAAACCGGACCGCGCTAAATGCAGACCAATTCCAGAGGTGGGTTCGGCTCGGTTTTTCCTTATCTCGGTTATCTGATAACGAAGAGCGCATGAGCAGAGCGCGTCATCTCCTTATAGCCAGCTGACATTTCAGACATTCATAAAAATACTAGCTTCCCTACCATGACACACAATTTCCAGTGATGATTCTGCTTAGCAGTGTGATGAACCTCAGGGTCTGTCGTTGTTTCCTGCGTCTGTAAATCCTTATTAGACGTTCGTTTGTCTTATCCACTTCCCAAAAGCCGACTCTGTCAAGTAAATTCACCAAAAGTTGCCGTCTTCGCCTGACTCTCCGCAAACAACGACGTATCACCAAGCATAGCTGCCTGAATGTTACGGGCGCCGCCATTTGATTTGCTTGGTGCCGTCTTCAAACCCAGAGAGCAGTAGTACCGCAGATCGTCACTAGGAGGCGAGGAAACCAAGGAACCGAGATAAGCGTGGTGTGTAAGCGGTTGTCAGAACGAGGCTTGGCTTGGTTAACTGATCCAAGCTCGGACCGAGCTCGGCCTGGATCGGTTTAACAAGGGTAGTGTAAATGGGGCTTCAGTGTCTTAGTTCTTAACGTGATGTTTCTAAGTTCTTGGTTGGTCCAAGGGAGGTAGTAATCTTTCTTTCCTTTTCTTTTATAATTTTGTTTTAAAACATCTCATTCTTTTAAATTATCTGCAGAACTACCTTGAATGTAGTTACTTTGCCATTGGAGATGCAAAAAAAAAAGAAAAGAAAAAAATCTAACAAAGTTGTAACCAAAATACAGGAAATCAATAAAAACCCAAAAATAAAATGTCTCCCAAGGAGCGTAATCTGTCTGTTCCAATATGACATAGATTATTGATTTATAACATTCTTTTGATTTCTTTCCAGCTCTTTTGATCATGCAAATTCAATTATTAATGCTTTTAAATATATACACAACGTTCCAGATCTCCGTTGGTCTACTTTTTTTCTAAAGTGACTTGACTTGGAGTTATTCGTGAGCACTAGCAATGATTTTCTCTTTTTTCAGGTTGAACTGTCAATCTGTGGTCCGCCTCAGCGTAGCGTAACTGGATAACCACAAATGATAGTAACAGATGACGTGTTTAATGTGGCCGTCTGATATTTTGATGCTCTTCAAAATTCCTCTTTTGGCAGCAGTAAAATTCTTAGTCTAAAATCTCCCTTAAAAGAAACATATCCTATCTGTCACGATTTGTTACAATGAACCCGAACACATGCCACACTCGAAGCTTAGTTTTGAGAATTTATTGAAGGAGAGATGGTTGTGAATGAAGAGAACCAGAGTCTGTAACCAGGCTGGAGCAGGAGGATGGAGGTGACAGGGGCTGAGGGACTGGAGAGAGTTCTTGGAGGTGCAGGACTGGTGTGGATCCAGAGGTGCAGCAGAGAGAATACTTGGAACACAGAGGTAGCAGGAGATCCAGCAACAAAGCAGAGACCCCACCTGGAGCACAGGGGCAGCAGGAGATCCAGCAACAAGGACGAGAGCTTACTTGGAGTACTGGGGCAGCAGGAGATCCAGCAACAAGGACGACAGCTTACTTGGAGCACTGGGGCAGCAGGACATCCAGCGGCTAGCAGAGCCTTTACTTGAAGCCCACGGGTGCAGGAGATCCAGCAACAAGGCAGAAAGCAACTAGGCTGACAGAGGTGGAGTGAGTGGAGACTGATGACGAACTGGCGACGAGGAGCAAACTGCAGTGAGCTTATATAGAGAGGCTGGGAGGTGGAATGAGTACTGACTGATTGGTGCCTAACAGGTATGACTGATTGCTGAGGGAGTGGAGGCTGAGCTGTGTGAGAGGAGGAGGTGCTGGAAAATAATAGAGGGAGATAGCCAGGCCAAAACTGAACCATGACACTATCCAGTACAATTTTATAGTTTTGATCAGAGCCAAACTACATATTCTACCTGCATTTTATACATGTATTAAATCAAAGCTATGCACATAGTCTCTCATATTCACCTCATTTGCTGTTTGCCATTTTATTAATATTCTAAAATCACAATATAAAGAGCCTCTAATCTGGTATTTCTACAGCTGTCAAATACAAGCTTAGTGCAATTTAATGGTGTAAACCCAAATACAGCCCCAATGCCTCTGGTTGACTGTACTCCATAATTAGGCTCCAAATGAAAAACCCAAAAGCCTTTATGTGCAGTTTATCCCCAGTTCCAATCATTTCTAACAACCCTGAGATATTTTTCGTTTAACACTAGAAGTCCGAGAGAATTTCAGTTTTCTTGCAAGCCCCCCTCCCCTCTTCAAGTTTGTGTATTCACTCTACCTTGCTAACTGTCCCTATTGTAATGCAAATAACCTGTGACGGGTCCTAGTTCGTGAGCTGAGAACAGGTCATAACCATGCTTTTCCAACAAGGCAAAGCAGAGCCTATTTATATTGTCCATTCACCAACAGACTCATTTATATTGTAAAGCTCACTATGTGAAAGAAAGAACAACTTAGAGAATAATTGTATTTTGTCTTGTCTCGCCTTTTCATGTCATTCAACATTTCAGCTTAGAAAATGACAAACAGTATGACTTCAGTATTGGAGTAACATTGATTTCACCCAAGGAAAAGCACTACATATGAAGCTACAATTGTCCCATTTAGCAGTTTCCACAAACCCAACGTGAGTCCTTCCTGCATGCGACAGGTATACTTTGTGCAGTGCACACATCGCTCAGTGCTGTGGTTCCTATTGCAGAGATTGCGCACCTGGCACTGTGTTTTACAGTGAGAACGTCTCTTCATCTCACGATGCTGTCTCATCTTTTCTTCTTGTATTGCCTTTTCCTGCATAAACCTGTAACGAAGTTCATCAAATTGTCCATAGTTACAGTCCTGCCCTGGTCCATAAATGGCTCCATCAGTTTCACAACAACGTTCTGAGACAGCCTTTCTCCTTTGGGGCGGGAGGGATCTTTTCCCAAATAGGGGATAGCATTACACATGTATTTTGTGTCCAGACCCACTGCAATCCAAAACTTAATTCCAAATTTATCAGGCTTGGATGCAATGTATTAACCTGACTCTCGCTAGCTGTATGTCGCTCCGCCTAGCTTCACTAACATACATCTGGGACCTCTCACATAGAGAGTAATTTCTCCATCCAATTTTATTGCCTGGCCAATCAGGACGCAGGGCTGGAGTTTCATAGATGTGACGTAGTGGAGAAGCGACCGTGACGCGAGACTGTTTTGATAGCAATGGCGGCTCGCATCGAGGAAGCAAGCGTTAACATTGATGCTGCTATTTCTCCCGTGTTGTCCAATCTACCTAATATTGTTTCATTAAAAGAAAATCAGAGGACGGCTCTGAAGGCTTTTGTTGGTGCAAACGATGTTTTCGCCCTTCTCCCGACCGGATTTGGCAAGTTTTGTTTTCCGGGGCGCGTCCCCAGCGGACGCGGACACGCCCCGGAACGGTTAGCGCGAACCATGTTAGGAGGCCTTTGGTCCTCGACGCGGTCGGCCCGTGATCGACTCCGACCCGCGGCGCTTTGCCGCCTGTCTTCCCCCCTCTTCCTGTCAGCTCACTGTCAATAAAACGCGTGCCACTAGATCCGCAAACACATTTAAATTTTTTTCCCTGTGTCGCTCTCACAGCGTCATGGGTTAGCTTCGGTGTGAGTGGTTGAAATAGCACGTCGATAAAGATGACAGACAAGTGGCTTATCCAATCATATGCAAGGATTTTTGATAAGGCCCAGCCTTCAATAAAGGCAATTCCTATGGAGAGGTCCCAGATGTATGTGAGTGAAGCTAGGCGGAGCGACATACAGCTGGCGAGAGTCAGGTTAGCAATGTATTGCAGAAAGGGACAACGAACCTTTGATGGAAATAACTGCTCATCAACAGTAATATGTTGCCCTGGACTGTAGGTTGGTGAAGAACTAAGGGGGTGACCCTGTTTCTGTTGAATTTGCATGTTATCTAAGCCATTACAAGGCCTTTGTCGGGCACAGTGTTGGGTAAGTTACTTTAAAAATGTAATCCGTTACAGTTACAAGTTACTTTGTTTAAAATGTAATTGTAGTGTAACTTTTTTGATTACTTTTAAAAAGTAATGTAACTAATTACTTTTGATTACTTTTTGATTACTTTAAAGTTTTAATAAGTATTGACCCATGTTCAACATTTAATTTTGGAGAACTGAATGTGAACCTTAAAAAAGCACTAAGCTGAAAGGGAACTGCAGACAGGCAATCACAGGATGTCCACAAGTGTGTGTGTGTGACGATTTTTAAGTTTAAAACAAGGAGGATGGATTTTTCGGCAACTCCTTGCCAAAAATTGCATCCCCTGCTATCTCAGAGGAATTGACACTTGTATGACTCTATTCCTGTATATCCATCAGTAGTTAAAGGACAAGAGTCAGCAAATGCAAATTCTGCCCTGTAAAACAATGACAGCACAATTGTTGCTGTATGATCTGAAGCCCCATTTGGAGCTTTTAAACAGGCTTTGAAAAACTTTGATAATTTGCTGCTGTAATATTATAGATTTTTTAGAATAAAAAGCTAGCAGATGTGCATAATCAAAAATAACAGAAATACAATTATAGAGCATTCAGTATTGTAAGAAAGCCCACACTGTTTCTGGATAAATACATTATTGTATGAGTTAAGTTCTGTTCCGTTTTCTGCCTTTTTCGTTGTAAAACTGAAATGTCCCATGCTCCTGAATGCACCATAGCTTTCCGACGCCGCTCACGAACGCAACACTGTGAACGCTGAGCTGTGTAGACGCGTGTTTGATTTTCCGCTTAAGACAAAGTTTTGCAGTTTCACAACACACGTCGGCTCTCACGGTTTATTGTTGTGTGTGAATAACAAGAGACTGCTTGATTGCAAAGCGCCTTGTTGCTTCTTTCTCTTCCTTAAAATGAAGCCAAATTAAACCGTGAAACGTCTGCTCGCTTGCTGTTCTTTCAGAAGGCTCCACCAGCACAGGATGGATCATCAGAGTGATAGAGACAAGGAGCCGTAGCGGGAAACGGCGATACAGGGCGCGAAGCAATAAAAATATCATTACATATTTCGCAAAGGTTTTTCTTTATATTTTTAAAAAAATTTAACTAAATTTATAATTCTTAATATTTTCGGAAGTACTTGTAACTGAATTACATATTTTCTCATTGTAACTGTAACAAATTACAATTACTCTTTTTTTGTAATTAAATTACGTAACGTCGTTACAGGTAATCCGTTACTCCCCAACACTGGTCGGGCAGTAGTATAAAGCTTGATACTCCACATTACTCCAGACTTTTTGAATTGAGAAAGCTTCCTGGATAAAAAGCGAAACGTCTTCAACTACGGAAAACAAGTCCAGTTGCTTTGTTTTTTACTGTTTTTGGCCTGGACTGTAGGACACACACAGTTCTGAACAAACTGTTGCCAGATGTTTGAAATAGCAGCAAATTTGTCCGTTTTCACACGTTCCAAACGAGTGTCTTCGTTGTCGAAGCGCAGATATTTCATTATCAGGGGCGGATTTATCATTAGGCGAAACTAAGCAGTTGCCTAGGGGGCCCATCCAGCCAGGCTTTGATAATGATGTTGTTCCACCAGACTGAGAGAGTCCAGCATCATCCACTCTGCTGGTAAGCAGTCAGCGCAGTGTACTTCCTGAAGATGACCCGGCTCTGGCCAATCAGCTGTCTGATCGTGCACGCTGCTCAATAGTACTGAGAGGACCGCTCCAGGTGAAGAACAGGATCTTGCCAAGGAATGGAGACGGGAGCAGATTTACTTCCAGCTATTATTTCATTCAAATAAAAAATGGAGAACAGATAAGCAGATGGTTTGTCTACTAGAAAAAGGGACAAAAGAAAACATAGAGGAAAACAACAAGAAAAGGGATAAGAGAGGGACAAAAGGTAGAAAAAATAATGTATGTCTATTCTATTAAAATTTTTGTATCTGTATAATGGGTCTGTTTTATGTGTTGTCTTCACAATTCAGAGGGCCCCATGCCTTTCTTTGCCTATGGCCCCAAATTTCCTAAATCTGCCCCTGTTCATTATATCTTGAAACTGGTTTCTAGGCATTGTGGCCTTGATATGTGAATTCCCAAAATCTTTGGACCACAAATCCCGCATGGCGCCAACATTCCCCTGTGCTGCCATAATGTATGTCTATTCTATTAAAATTTTTGTATCTGTATAATGGGTCTGTTTTATGTGTTGTCTTCACAATTCAGAGGGCCCCATGCCTTTCTTTGCCTATGGCCCCAAATTTCCTAAATCCGCCCCTGTTCATTATATCTTGAAACTGGTTTCCAGGCATTGTGGCCTTGATATGTGAATTCCCAAAGTCTTTGGACCACAAATCCCGCATGGCGCCAACATTCCCCTGTGCTGCCTTAATAAACAGAACTGCAATGAAAGCCATCAGCTCATACACACTCATTTTCCAGCCTTGTTCTGTTATGCGACCCTGCTGGACTGTGCAGTCTCTGATGGTCATCAGAATACCAATATCCACCAAACAGAGGAAGCTTTGGAGGTGACTTGCAGTTTTCCGGCTTGCAAACTCAGTTGGCCCTCCAGTATATATATATATACGTGTGCGTGTGTGTGTGCGTGTGTGTGCGCGCGCTCCGCTGCAGTGCCGCGGAGGAGAGATCGCGCTAAAGTGACTTGAGGTATATTTGCCCCCTAGTAAATAGGGCAGATGGTCATTATTGTATACATATTCTTGCTTTCCCTCTCTACAGCGTTCAGGCTCATGCAGCTAATTTCATTGTACAGATCAGATATCAGCTGATCGCTGCGCGGGTGGCTCCGCTGTCTGAAATCATTCCGGTGTTGGCGACACTGATGATGTAGACCTAGTTATATTTAATTACAAATATGATTTTTTCCCCCCTGCTCTCAGGTAAAACACTGGTCAACAGAGAAGTTTGAGCTAAAACCGAAACTGAAGGGGGAGGAATGGTTCTCCAACGACAGCGCCAATGGGGCATTTACATCTGAAAAGGGATTCATGAGTTGTGAAGTACTGTCGGGGGGACTGGGGGCTGACGAAAATTCTCGTATCTCTGGGACTTCTAGTGTTAATGTCTCCGTGTTTCAATTTAATTTGGGCTGGACAAGTAATATGAAATGCCAAACTTCTATGTTATTAAATTGTCTGTCTTTTCCTCTTTCAAGCTTTTAGTTAAACATTTTCTGTTTATTGGAGGTCTCCAAAATGCATTTATTTTGAATGCTGCAGTCATTCAACACAAATAAACATTTTGAAACCGTGGTATCGATAATTTAACCTGAATTAGTCCACACAGACGAACAGAGATTTCACACACCAATATCACACACGAGACATTTAGACGAACAAAACACACGCAGGCCTTTCCTTTCACACTATTTTACTCGGATCATGTTTGAAAAGTTTAGATTGCCGAAATATATATTCTTGTTTATTATCCAACGCGCCGCTGTTACTCCAGACGGTGAGGGTTAGCGGGCAAACCTGCCCCCCACTACCGTGACCGTTCAACTCCCGGCTCCCACAACGCCTCGGCTAAGGTTGGGAATTGATAAGATTTTTATGATTCCGATTCCCTTATCGATTCTGTGAAACGATTCGATTCCTTATCGATTCCAATTTGGGGAAATTTTTCTAACCTCTTAAACAAAGATAGACATGGTATTAAGCATTTAAATTTAAAGTAATACTAATTTAACATTTTAGAGACATAAAAAGACAACAAATAAACATTAAAGTATGGTTTATAGGTTGGGTTCTGCAATGTTATAAGATGAGTATAAAACTCATCTTTAGCCAATCTCTGCTCAAAATGGTGATCTGCACCGCCTAATCTACTTTCAGCAGTTATCATCAGTTATTGCAACCATAAATTGCAGAAAATACGGGCAGAGCGGCTCCTTCTGAGTTTACTCTGCTCCTGTCAGGATGAGCTGCAGTGCGTTATGAGGCGGAGGGATATTTCAGCGTCACTTAGTTTAGAGCCCAAACAATCGACTACACTTTCAGAAACAAGCCCAAAAAACATGCAACCTTACAACTCATGAAATTTACAAGCGACTTTAGAAAAAAGAAGACCAAAGTCGCATAAAATAACAACAGTGAGCATTCATTCTAAATGTGTCATATCACTCCGCTCCTCTGGTCGGGTAAACAAATGTCCCCGCAAATTCTACATTATAAAAATGAAAAACCTACCGAAAAGTGTCGCTCTCATGTCATCTTAAAGACATTCTTCTTCAAAATGTTGGCTACAGATGACATGTTTTTTCTCTGGCCAGAAGTTTGATGGCAAGTAGGCAATCCAACAAAAGAGCCGGTGGTGGATCATGAATTGGAAAGGTGAAAAAAATAATGTTTTTTCCACTTTTACCCGATGTCTTGGAACATCCAACGGCCATGCACGTGGGCATTGTTGCTTCATCCCTATACACAGTGATCCAGACGACAGTTTATGTTTTTTTTTTCTTATTGATTAACGCTAAATTCATTAAATAACCACGAATGTATTAGTTTTAGGTATAGCTAATGATCCCCTGATTTTTCCTTGTTGACCGGACTTCCCCTTTAACATAATCTTAAGAGATATTCCTGTGGTGTGTGATATATTAAGAGTGAGCTGATTCACTCAGAAGGATGCTCCAACCTCGAATCAGGTATATTCAACATTTGAAATTTCTTGGCCTGATATCCTAGCATGTGGTGTTTTCCGAGGATGAACAAGAACGCAGCCTGTTAAATGTGACACGTAGCCAATCAGAAAGCAAAGTGAGGAAACTGCTGAGAAATAAGACACAGCTCACCTCTTTATCATAGTGCAGCAAACATAGTCTCCACTGCTTTAACCAATGCGTTTTTTGTAATGTTTTTTCTCTGTTTACATTAGTTTATAAACTATTGCCATTGTTATTGCTTTTTTTAGGTTTTTTCAGTGGTTAGCAACCATCTTAAAGGAGCATTACAGTACAACAGTTCCTATTGACTTAGCTTGTAGAGTGCAGGGCCTCACCGCAACATTACGTCACAGGACACAGTGATCGAGACGACAATTTATGCTTTTATTTTCTTATTGATTAACGCTAAATTCATTAAATCACCACGGACGCATTAGTTTTAGGTATAGCTAATGATCCCCTGATTTTTCCTTGTTGATTTTTCCATTTTTTTTGTTTTGCTTTTCTAGACTTACGCCTGGTCGCGTCGTACTGGCTTACTGAATGCCGTGTGCATAACTTGCGTAAAAAACGTGACGTAAGTCGTGCTGCCCAGAGCCCTAGGCTCTGGTGCTGCCTGGAATGGATAAGAGAATCGTTAAGCGAGCTGCCAAACGGTGCCATGGAATTGGAACACATGGAACCGGTTTTCGATTCCCATCCCTAGCCTCAGCTCCACAAGGATAAGTCTCTTCATCTCGCAGACAATTTGGACCATTTCTCCTTTTAACCCTTCATGGTCATTTTAGCCATTTTTTCCCGACTAGGCAAAATCAAGCGTTTATCCGTCCCTCAGTAAAACGTGTCCTCTGCGCAACGTTGCGCCTCTTAGGTTCCGTGTTCCCCCCCCCTTTTTTTTTTCTCTGGCCAAGCTCTAGTAAACTGTTTGTACGTACCTCCTTTCATGTATTTTCCCTGTGTGGGTTTGCTGCTTTTAAGTTTCTTTAAGAGAAACTATGGCGGCCATTAAAACCAAAAACCCTATCTGGCTGGCTCCTTTTCAGAATCATTTAGGATGACTCTAGGCCTTCAAACCTTAAGCCGGCTCAACGCGTACGTTTTTCGAAAAGGCTAGCTTTTTTTATCCCGCAAAAACGAAGAGTTTTATGTTCCGTTTCCGTGCAATAAGGGGCTCTAAAACCCGCTTTTCTAGGATTACAATCTTTTAGACGTGGGATCCTTACACAATTTGGGAAATGACAAACCCTGTAATCCACGTGGAGATCACACGGTACTCACCGACACCTTTGCAACCATTTCTCTGCCTCAAGCAATGCAAAAAGACGGCCCTTCCAGGAAGCAAAAATACTGGAGATATTTAAAAGGCAATCTCCTTACCTTATTTTTGGCTGCAAGCTGTGTGTTTTTCTTCTGGAATGACGTCCTGGCTGGAAAACGGCAACGGAAGGTGGTACGTCGCCTTTTGGGTCTGAGGCGGAAACACCATTTTGTTATGAGCTACCGCACCCGGTCGGCGGAGAAACACCCTCGGTGGACCCAGCCCGTTTTACCCTTCAGGCGACCCCCACTTAAATATTACTTTGGATGCAAGACTCATGAAAGTTATTTTATCTACTAAAGACAGAGAAACGGTTACAGACACATCAGCGCTGATGGGCTCTTGATCGGCAAGATGCCCCGATTGCTCATCACACAAACATTATAAAGGAGTTTAGGTTCACACCCATGCAGGGGTCGTTCACATCCAAACTGTCATCAGTAGAGAAACTGTGTCACCTCCGGGGTGTTATCTGGTAGATTTGTGCCATATCCTTGTGTCCGGTGCTATCTAAGTGTGGCATGAAGTTCTAGGTTAAGCAGTTCGTTCCACTGACCCAGTTGATATCTTCACAGAACCTGTATCATAACGTAATAACCTCTAATTAAACATGTGAATGAGGATGCTTGTGGACTGTTTTTTTTTTTTTACAAATTCCTATTAAAAAAATAAGTTGTTTCAACGTTTTGATACCGAGTCTGTTACGCTTTTTTAATATCACTTCTCCAGCTGTAGAAAACAGCCGCTCACAAGGCACAGATGATGCAGGAGTGCAGAGAAATTGTAATGAAAGGTGGAAGTGGTTTGGACAGACTGTCTTTTGCTTTTTCCAGTATATCATAGGATTCTGGGACCCTCTGCCAAGTATCTGTGCACCTCCTGGATGGCATCAGCTGTGGCACTTTGGGTCTGCCTACCCACTTCGATGTCAAGATGTTGCCAAATCTTATGCAAAAAGAACAAATTGGCATTTTAGTACATGATTTACAAACAACAAACTGCTCAATAACATGCCTGAAGTAGGGGCAGACAGCTTTTGTGAAGATGGTCCTGGCAGGGGTTCATTTGTGCTTCCGATTACAGATGCACATTCTGACCGCAGTCTGCTGATGACCTCATTGCACTTGGAGGTGTTAGCAGAAGTGGCTACACAGCAGCTTGACCCGTTATCCAAAGAAGATATATTTGGGCAGAAGAAACAGGACTTCACACTCTAATTGCGTTTGTGCTCAGAGAGGAGGGGCGGGGCACACCCCGACCCACCTGCACTCGGCTTTTATTAGCCATAACACGTGACAATACCGACTCATACATCACTTCCCTCTACAAATCTGTAGAATAAAAACATAAATCAGAGCATAAATCTTAACACCCCCACTTGCTCTGAGGTTGCTAGTTCTATTTGCAATCAATTATATTACATATTACATTCCAAAGACAAAACTTTCAAACTTGACTAACTTGAATGTCGTTACTGGTTTGGTCATCACATCTGCTACAATCAGTTCTGTTGGACAATAATACAGACTGACCTTGCCATCTTTTAAAATAGATCTCACTAAGTGGTACTTTATGTCAACACGTGGTGCCCCGCTCACCACACACATACTTACAAATGTTACTCTCCTACTTTCCCATTGAAGTGTCCACATAATTTGTAATTCTCCCCACAGGAATCACAATAAAACAATTTACATGCATAAATCAAGCAGAGCACTATGGCGAAAGCTGATTGCTCCACTTGTGAAAGCAAAATCTGTCGAGCTCTATTTGGCGTTAAGACATCAATTCTTATTGCCACATTGATAGACAGGACACTGGAAAAAAAAAAAAACCAAAAAAAAAAACTCATTCAAAAACTCATTCATACCATCCCACCCTAGTGCCCCATTCACCACACACACTTACAAAAAAACAAAACACACACTACCACATAGCACTCACAACCAGCAATCCCAAGTGTGGGGGGGGGCACCACAATCCAACTATCCGCCTGCCTGTGCCCAGCCCCCGGTCCCGCCAGACGCCCCCCCGGACCAGACGCCCCTCGGACCAGACGCCCCCCGGACCAGGCCCCCCAAGGAGGGGGCCAACATGACCCGTACGGGCCGCCCAACCAGAGTCCCCCTCACCCCCTAAATACCTAATAAACCCACTCCCCCCCCCCAGCCACCCACCAAGCCTACTGGCTCCCCCCCCCAAAAAAAATAAAAAAAATAAGAGGGGGGACCAGCATGAGCCATCCCAAACCCCACCCCCCAGGCGAAACCCGCACCGGGAGACGGCACGGACCAGGACCGAGACAGGGGGCCGCACACAAGCCCACCAAAGCGTCCACATCCCCCCCCCCACCCGTAGATGTAATCCCTCCCCAACACTAACATTCAAACAACTCACCATACATACAACAATAGACATCCAGGCTGGGTTAGTCCCTACTCCCCCTCCCTCCCCTCCCCCCACTAGCAGAGTGCCAACCCAAAGAATGGGAAGAGCATCTGCCCTGAGATGTTAATGTCCATGCCCCCGTACCAGCTCAATAGGCCCCGGGGGCCCCCAGATTACCAGAGGCCCCGTGGAGAAGCAGACACCTGGGTGCTCGCCGGCCCAGACCCCAAGCGGTATACCCACTGGAACCCGAACCACTGAGGCCCCGCCGGGGCCCCTGCCCGAGGGCGGGACACCCCAGGGACCCCAGGCCCCCAGACCCACCCCGGACCCACCCAGCGGCAGCACAGCTACCAGGTCAGTAACCCACGTCTGTCACCGCGGAACTCCCCAAGAGCGCCGCAAGCGGCTGCTGTAGGCCGCCCGTAGGCCTCCCAAGCCCCTCCCAGATGGGGGCATCAGACCCCGGAGTCAGACCAACCAGGCGCCCCACTCCGAGTGCCCCCCAGAGCCCAAGGGACCCCCCCATCCAGCCACTGCGCCCTGCAGGAAGCAACCCACCGCCCCCCATTCCACTAGGTGATGGTGCTGATCAAAGGAACCCAAAGAGATCGATCAGATGTGGATGCAGATGCTGTCTCAAGATTAATATGATCCAACAAAAGATCTCTATACTGATTGATACTGAGATTTTCCTTACTTTTCCAATTCATGAGGATAGTTTTCTTTGCGATACATAATGCAGTAAAAACCATGTAAACTATTTTTTTTCCAGAGGGCTTTCCTCAAAGTTACCCAGTAAGCAAACTGATGGGGAAGGTGAAATTTTACAACTCAGGCACTTTGATAAGTCCTTACATATCTGTGCCCAGAACCTCTGGACTGGTGTGCATAACCATAACGCATGAATTTAATTATCAGGATGATTGCCTATGCAGTGTGGACAGATATTAGATTGTGCAAGACCCATCTTGACTAATCTTTGTCCTGTGTATTGTACTCTATGAAGGATTTTGTATTGTATTAGTTGTAAGTTGGTGTTTCTAGTCAGTTTGAAAGTTCTTAGACATATCTGAGCCCAGAAGTTTTGTTCAAACCTGACTGATAAATCCTCTTCCCATTTCGTAATAGGAAGAGATATTGAATCATCTATTTTAGTCAGTGTCCTGTATGATTTAGACAGTAGTTTTGGGGGGTTTAAATCTAGGAACTCTAATATATTAGTTGGGATTTGTAAACCACCTTTAATATGCTTAAATTTATTTCTAGATAGATTTAAGTTGTTCATATTCCAAGAATTTATTTTTACTAATGCCATATTGCAAATTTAGTTTGGCAAAAGTGATAAACTCGGTTCCGTCAAGTAAATGTTCCAGGTATTCAATACATTTATTCTTCCAGTATGTAAAGTTTATCATATTATTATTTTGTAGGATGTCAGGGTTATTCCAGATGGGTGTACGACTGCATGGGATAAGTGATGACTTCGTCATTTTAAGAAACTCCCACCATGCTGTCATAATGGAGCCAATGTTAATATTTTTAAAGCATGTATGCCGTTTTATATTTGAGCTAATAAACGGCAAATTTGAAATCGTGATATTATTGCATATTTTCTGTTCTATATCTATCCAGGGCTCGTCTAAAGGATTATGTTTTATCCATTTAGTAATGTATTGTAGTCTATTTGCTAAGTAGTAATTATGGAAGTTAGGCAGATCTAGTCCCCCTCTGTCTTTAGTTTTCTGTAGTGTCTTTAAGCTGATACGAGGGGGTTTATCTTTCCAAAGAAATTTAGAGATAGAAGAGTCTAGAGATTTAAACCAGTCAGATGATGGTTTATTGGGGATCATTGAAAATAAGTAATTAATTCTAGGTAAGACCATCATTTTAATTGAAGCTACCCTACCCATAAGTGAAATTGGAAGCGATTTCCATCTTTCAAGGTCGTCTTCTATCTTTTTTAAAAGGGGGATGTGGTTAAATTTTACTAAATCCACTAGTTTAGACGACACAGTAATACCCAAATATTTAATATTTCATGATTGCAAATGTAAATCTAGGGGGTTCTGAAAAGACCAATTAATTGGCAGTACAGTACCTTTACAGGGTTTTTGGCTATTGCTATGGTACCCTGGTTGTCTTCGTACATCTTAGCTGGTACATATTCATAACAGTCAATGCTCTTAAGTAACTGTGTCAAATATAGACATTCATGAATGGTTGCGGCTAAAGCCATGTATTCAGCTTCACATTTAAATTGAGGAGGTGCTTTTGTTTAAATAGGAAATGGCCTGTTGAACAAATGCGACATTTAACCTGCAGAAAATAATAGGAACAGTAAAAAAGAGTCACTTTGAAATTAATTTCAATTTAGATAGATCAAGTGAAAACTCTGAGAGATTAAAACAGATACCTTATTTTCGATATGAGATCAAAATGGTCCCACACGGCGGAAACCTTTCTTTTGGCTTGAGGAAATTCCATAATTCTTGATGAATTTGATGAACCGTTAAAGATCAAAGATTATTTTGGCAGATGCATCCCGTTGACAGATACCCTTCCTTATAAACAACGTTCCCCCTAATTTTCCACGTGTCTGAGCAAACACACAAACTCCCTGAGCGTTCACTTGACCTCTGTGACCAACATCACACGTGCACACTGAGGCTACATTACACCTGTCCAAAACTTGAGATTAGAACAAGCTACATGTCTTACTAAAATAATCAAGTTACAGCAATAATTTGTTTTAGATTACTTGGTTTAGATACAACTGATTTTAACCCGATTACATGAAAAAGACAAAAAAACTAGAACTTTTTTTTAAGAGCTGTATAGCATATTTTTATTTTAGAGTAGAGGTCCTACTAAGGAAGAACTGAAAGATGTGCACATCTTTCAGAGTTCCACATTTTGTGTTGTGAGATTTAGCACCACAATGTGGTACTTTGCAGCCTCCCTTCTGTCAGTCTGCTCCAGGGCAGATGTGGCTACTAACATAGCTCACCACCACCAGGGTGTGAATGTGTGCATGACTAGTGTAAAGCGCTTTGGGGTCGTCAGATGATTTATATCAATATACTCAGCCGCACATCGCTTTTCTAACACAACGAGGGAACACTCTCAGTTCTGAACAATTTATTTGTGCTGCTCTTCGTTTTTATGCCAACGGCAGCTTTTTTTTTTTTTTTTTTTTTTTTTTTCCCAGTGTCCTGTCTAGCAATGTGGCAATAAAAATTGATATCTTAATGCCAAATAGAGCTCGACAGATTTTACTTTCACAAGTGGAGCAAACAGCTTTCGCCATAATGCTCCGCTTGATTTGTGCGTGTAAATAGCTTTATTGTGATTCCTGCAGGGAGAATTTCAAATTATATGGACACTACAATGGGAAAGTAGGAGAGTAAAGGAAGAACATGAAGAGAAAAAAAAGAGAAAGAAAAGGGTGAAAGAAAGAAGAGATAGAAGGAAGAGAATGATAAAACGTCCTCTGTCTGCTCCATCACCTGGAAAGAGACACAAAAGCAACAGCACAACCAACAGACATAAAGCAACAGATACAATCGTGTAACACCTTGATACCATTGCTAAATCATATGTATTATTATTTAAGCTGACATGTGTAATGTGATACCTAAAAAAGAAAGTAAAAGAAAGTAAATAAATAAATTATAGCCTTTCTGTATATAAGTGAACATTTAATACCTGGGACCCAGCACCTGTGGGAGTTTGTGAAAGTGCACTAGTTTAAGTGAAAATTATACAGAAGGAAATATATTGATAGTGATTGTGGAGAACCGAAGACCCACCTTCCCTAAGCACAGAGGCAGGAGTCAGGGGACCCGTAACCCCGGACTCCCAAAGGGGCCACCAAAGCAGTGCGCCCGAGAGGGGCCTTTACAGGAAATCTGCAACCCCCCCCCGAGGAAAGAGGAGAGACGACCCCGAGGAAATCCCCCAGCCACCGCAATGCCGACGCCCCCAAGAGCCGCGGGGACGAGCCCGTGGGCTCCGCCGGCAGCCGGCCGCGCTGAAGTGGTCCCGGCCATGGGCCCTGGGGGCCAGAGGCCCCAGGGGCGCCCCGCCCCCGCGGCAGGGGCCCCGGCCGCCCCCCGGGGGGCCAGGCCCCGCGAAGCCACCGCCGGGAATGGGCCGGCACCCACCCGGGAACCCGCCCCAAACCCGAGGACCGTCAACGCGCCAGAGGGCCAAGGCGCCCGCCAACGCAGCGGAGGAGGGCAGGACGTGGGGGGATGGGCTCCGCACCTATCGGAGACTTGAGATGATCTTGGGAGAGGGAGCGGACCAGACCCGAACCTGGGAAAAAAAAAACAAAAACAAAAAAAACTCATTCACACCATCCCTCACACCAAAACGGCAGCTTTTTAATAACGCAGGAGACGCAGAAAATCTTTCAGAGGCAACTGTATGTCGTGCTGTCAGAAATGTTACTCAGTTATTGTAACTCCCTTCAAGTCGAATAACGGACACAAGGCGTTCTTTGTGTTTATTGGCATTTAATCGGACACAGGTGTCATCAACGAGGCCGTGAGAACTGTACAAACAACATAAAATAATAAATTTCACACAATATTCTCATGGAGAATAAACAAAGTGTAATTGTAACAATATAAACTTTCCTGAATTAGTAGTTTGACACCCTTGTGTAACATTTAGAGACATGTGACTAATAAACTTAACAGATATCACAAACATAAACATATTCTTTTATAGAAACACAAAATAAACTTTGTTTACCTCATTGGCCGCATTAAGTTGAAGGGGTTAATAAAAATGCATCTTGCAGCAGCGTCTTCTTCCTTAACATGCAAGACCAAAAATCTTCCTTACAAGCATCACGGACAGGGAAAAATCCAGCGTGCTGCCCTCTACCAAATTTAGCGTGCATTTGAAATATCGATCCGACCAGAAACAACACATTGAACATTGGTTCCACCCTGGAAAGTTAACAGATATTTCAAAATGTGCATTTTTACCCTCAATGGTTGATTTTATTAAATCAACATTGTTTTTTAACATATTTATTGCTAATTAAAACTATGAAATTAACTTAAATAACATAACTGCTCTTCATGGCAGTTACAGTTATAGTTTAAAGGTGTTCCATAGTCAGAGACCCACAAGATTAATAAAATAACTATAAAGCAATTATTTATTCTGTATCAAATTTGGCACTTCCAGCTCTAATTTTCCATTCCATATAGACTATGTGGTTAATATAAAGTGAGATTGGCACAAATTAAACACCTACAAGACAATCAGTGTCAACTTAACCTTACCTGGTTAAACTGTACTTCATCATGATTTGCTGCCATATCCTTTCAATGCTTTTAGAAATCAATGCACCCCCCCCACACATACTTCCCCTTTTGTGTTGAACGAGTGAAGTGTGAGAAAACAGCTTTAAGTCTCCATCACATAACTTTCATATCGCGCAAGCATTGACTTTTTCACCAATTCTCTCTTGCGGTTTTCAGCAGCAACGGCATTGTTTCTTATGGTTTAATATTGTCCATATGCCTTCTTTAAATATTTCTAATTTTACTCGCAGGACATGCGTACTTCCAAGTTTATTTCCTGTCGTAGACGCCTCGTTGGGCAGGGTCTGCCTATGCTGCGGATGCGTCAGAGCGTCCGCTATGTTGAATGTGGCAAATCTGCAGTTAGACTCAGTCACATAAACAGTATCAGAGGGACTTTAATCTCAGAATATACTTTATACTTGTAATATTTTTATTTTTGTAATAATACGAGTTTATTTTCGTATCCCTTGGCCTCATTCTCCTTACTTTATTCTCGTAAAGAATAAAAATAATTATAAGAATCTAACCTGGCCCTATTATTCCAGGACTAAGATAGTTCTGCAAACTGTGACTATTCTGGAAATGTTCCCCCTTAATTGTCATATGACGTTTTTTTGATAATATTACAACTTTTGTCTTTTTTTTTACTTTATTCTCCTATGACTTTTTTCACATATTAGTTATGTTATCTCTTTAATACTACCCCAAAAAGTCTGTTGCTAATCTTGTCAAGAATCGGAGACAGAGGGACCCAGTATTCAACCAGACAAGCAGAGATTTTGGGTTCAGATGTTTTATTGCTCTTAAACAAGCAAGACAGGAAAAAGCAGGCTCAATGGTCAAAATGGCAGTCCAAACTCCGGTACACAAAAGGCAGTCCAAAATAGGCAGAAGTACAGACAAGGATAAGGCAAACTCAGAAAATCCCAAGGCAGGTCCAGGTCAGAGAAACAGGTAAGCAATCGTACAGGGCAGGAAAAACAGGTTCAGGGTTCAGGCTGGCTCAGAAGTCAAAAAGGCAATCAGGGTAATATCTACAGGTCAGTCAAAAAGAGAATGCTGGACAAAACTCACCGAAGGCTTGTTAATGATCTGGCAGTTTGCAGATGTTTGTAGCAGGACTATATAGGGGAGTGAGCAGGTGAACGGGAGTGAAGACTAATTACAAGTGACAGGTGGAAATAATCAAAGGAAAGGTGGTAACTGAACTGAACTGATTGGCTAGTGACTGGAGGTTGACAGGTGAGCAGATCTGATTGGCTGGTAACTGGTGTTTGGGGAGTGACAGATAAACAGATTGAGTGAGCTGGCAGATTGCTGGGAAGAGACCGAACCGAGCTGATAAAGTGACAGGTAAATAACAGTTAATCTAAACAGAACAACACGTCTAAAACAAAGCCAAAACAAGAAAGAACCCAAAAGCAGAAACTTGACTAATAAAATGGATAACCTGAACCAAGACAAAACCCAAATCATGACAGAGCCCCTCCCTCAAGGACGGATACCAGACGTCCTTTAAACCAGGCAAATAATAAACAAAAACAGACTAGACCGGGTGGGTGGAGGGTGGTACAGGACGGAGGGCTTCTGGGGAACCTCTTCGACGTGTCAGGTTCTCCGGCGGACGTCCCGAAGGACGGCCTCGGCGTGTCAGGTTCTCCGGCGGACGTCCCGAAGGACGGCCTCGGCGTGTCGGGTTCTCCGGCGGACGTCCCGAAGGACGGCCTCGGCGTGTCAGGTTCTCCGGCGGACGTCCCGAAGGACCGCCTCGGCGTGTCAGGTTCTCCGGCGGACGTCCCGAAGGACCGCCTCGGCGTGTCAGGTTCTCCGGCGGACGTCCCGAAGGACCGCCTCGGCGTGTCAGGTTCTCCGGCGGACGTCCCGAAGGACTGCCTCGGCGTGTCAGGTTCTCCGGCGGACGGCCTAGGCGTGTCAAGTTCTCCGGCGGACGGCCTAGGCGTGTCAAGTTCTCCGGCGGACGTCCCGAAGGACGACCCCTGTAAGACGGGTAATCCGGCGGGTGTCCTGTAGGACGGCCCCGGTTGACAAAGATGTCCGGCGGCTGGTGGCGGAGCAGGTCTCTCGGAGGCCGGTGGCGGAGCAGGTCTCTCGGAGGCCGGCGGCGGACCAGCAACCTCGGAGGCCGGCGGCGGAACAGGACCTTCAGGAATCGACGCCTGGAGAGAGAAAGAGCAGAACCTGGCGCCGGACTAAAGGCTGGAGACGGCGCTGGACTATAAGCTAGAAGAGGCGCCTCGCTACGGGCTTCAGGTTCAGGAGGCGCCTGGCTACAGACTACAGGTTCAGGAGGCGCCTGGCTACAGGCTACAGGTTCAGACGGGGCCTGGCTACAGGCTACAGGTTCAGACGGGGCCTGGCTACAGGCTACAGGTTCAGACGGGGCCTGGCTACAGGCTACAGGTTCAGACGGGGCCTGGCTACAGGCTACAGGTTCAGACGGGGCCTGGCTACAGGCTACAGGTTCAGACGGGGCCTGGCTACAGGCTACAGGTTCAGACGGGGCCTGGCTACAGGCTACAGGTTCAGACGGGGCCTGGCTACAGGCTACAGGTTCAGGAGGCCTCAGACTACAGGCTTCGGCTTCAGGAGGCCTCGGACTACAGACTTCGGCTTCAGGAGGCCTCGGACTACAGGCTTCGGCTTCAGGAGGCCCCGGGCTACAGGCTTCAGGTTTAGGCAGACTCTTGGAAACCAGGAACCTCAGCAGGAGCCCCTCCAACACCTCCGACAAAGACAGTCTGTTCAGCCACTTGGAAAATTGGCTGTCTAGCCAAAGGTGCGGGGGCAAGAGCTTTAGAAGAGGCCCAGGGATCTCCAAGTCTCCATGGGGCTCTGGGTGCTTGTCTTCTCGCCGAGACCCCCGATGCTTGTCGTCTGGACGGGGGCCACGACGACGCTTGTCGTCTGGATGAAGGCCACGACGACGCTTGTCGTCTGGACGAGGGCCACGACGACGCTTGTCGTCTGGACGAGGGCCACGACGACGCTTGTCGTCTGGACGAGGGCCACGACGACGCTTGTCGTCTGGACGAGGGCCACGACGACGCTTGTCGTCTGGACGAGCCCCAGAGTTGCGGCCTGGAAGAGGGCTTGCCTGAACCCCTTCCTCGTGGTCCAGTGGCAGACCCTCCTGGGTTCCCACGTCACAGACCAACGGTGAATCCTCCTGGGTTGCAGCGTCTTGGGCCGGCTGCGGACCCTCCTGGGTTGCAGCGTCTTGGGCCGGCTGCGGACCCTCCTGGGTTGCAGCGTCTTGGGCCGGCTGCGGACCCTCCTGGGTTGCAGCGTCTCGGGCCGGCTGCGGACCCTCCTGGGTTGCAGCGTCTCGGGCCGACTGCGGACCCTCCTGGATTCCCACGTCGCAGACTGGCTGCAAACCCGCCTGGGTCGCAGCGTCACGGGCCGGCTGCAAACCCGCCTGGGTCGCAGCGTCACGGGCCGGCTGCAAACCCGCCTGGGTCGCAGCGTCACGGGCCGGCTGCAAACCCGCCTGGGTCGCAGCGTCACGGGCCGGCTGCAAACCCGCCTGGGTCGCAGTGTCACGGGCCGGCTGCAAACCCGCCTGGGTCGCAGCGTCACGAGCCGGCTGCAAACCCGCCTGGGTCGCAGCGTCACGGGCCGGCTGCAAACCTTCCTGGGTCGCAGCGTCGCTGACCGATGGCAGATCCTCTTGGGCAGAAACAACGGCCTGCGCTGCACCAACGGTGGCCGGATCCTCTGGGACCGGTGTGGGTCGGCTGTAGAATAACCGGAGGGCCGATCTATAATGCCCCTCCACTTCCTTTAACTCTCTCTCCAGAGTCGGTGAGGGACGGGTTGCAAGGACCTCCCTGAGGTTCTTAATAATGGGGGCAAAAGTCCTTATTTTATTTTCCAGAGCCCGATCCTCGGCGTCACGGACGCCACCAGGAGGCACTGTGGACTGCTCGGCTCTGGGGAGCACGGGACTTCGGTCCATGTTGCTCCTGCTGCTGGAGAGGTGACGTCTGGGACCAACACCGGGGGGACAGATCGCCAGCCTGGAACCTTCCAGTGAGCCTCCCAGCAACATGGCTCTGCCGGAGAGTAAGGTGCAGACCGACGGCGGGCTCATGTTAAAAAAGAAAAAAAAAAGAAAAAATACCCCTGACTTGTCTGGCGATGGGTCTGGTTTTGGCCAGATCATTCTGTCAAGAATCGGAGACAGAGGGACCCAGTATTCAACCAGACAAGCAGAGATTTTGGGTTCAGATGTTTTATTGCTCTTAAACAAGCAAGACAGGAAAAAGCAGGCTCAATGGTCAAAATGGCAGTCCAAACTCCGGTACACAAAAGGCAGTCCAAAATAGGCAGAAGTACAGACAAGGATAAGGCAAACTCAGAAAATCCCAAGGCAGGTCCAGGTCAGAGAAACAGGTAAGCAATCGTACAGGGCAGGAAAAACAGGTTCAGGGTTCAGGCTGGCTCAGAAGTCAAAAAGGCAATCAGGGTAATATCTACAGGTCAGTCAAAAAGAGAATGCTGGACAAAACTCACCGAAGGCTTGTTAATGATCTGGCAGTTTGCAGATGTTTGTAGCAGGACTATATAGGGGAGTGAGCAGGTGAACGGGAGTGAAGACTAATTACAAGTGACAGGTGGAAATAATCAAAGGAAAGGTGGTAACTGAACTGAACTGATTGGCTAGTGACTGGAGGTTGACAGGTGAGCAGATCTGATTGGCTGGTAACTGGTGTTTGGGGAGTGACAGATAAACAGATTGAGTGAGCTGGCAGATTGCTGGGAAGAGACCGAACCGAGCTGATAAAGTGACAGGTAAATAACAGTTAATCTAAACAGAACAACACGTCTAAAACAAAGCCAAAACAAGAAAGAACCCAAAAGCAGAAACTTGACTAATAAAATGGATAACCTGAACCAAGACAAAACCCAAATCATGACAAATCTGTGTCTATATCAGATCTTAAAAGGTTCACACGGTTTTATGAAATAATGAAGACCACAATGTTTAGATTTAACCAATAGATTTTTATATTCATAACACATACACATATACAGGGGTTGGACAATGAAACTGAAACAACTCTCATTTTAGTGTGGGAGGTTTCATGGCTAAATTGGACCAGCCTGGTGGCCAATCTTCATTAATTGCACATTGAACCAATAAGAGCAGAGTGTGAAGGTCCAATTAGCAGGGTAAGAGCACAGTTTTGCTCAAAATATTGCAATGCACACAACATTATGGGTGACATACCAGAGTTCAAAAGAGGACAAATTGTTGGTGCACGTCTTGCTGGCGCATCTGTGACCAAGACAGCAAGTCTTTGTGATGTATCAAGAGCCACGGTATCCAGGGTAATGTCAGCATACCACCAAGAAGGACGAACCACATCCAACAGCATTAACTGTGGACGCAAAAGGAAGCTGTCTGAAAGGAATGTTCGGCTGCTAACCCGGATTGTATCCAAAAAACATAAAACCACGGCTCCCCAAATCACGGCAGAATTAAATGTGCACCTCAACTCTCCTGTTTCCACCAAAACTGTCGGGAGCTCCACAGGGTCAATATCCACGGCCGGGTTGCTATAGCCAAACCTTTTATTCACTCGTGCCAATGCCAAACGTTGGTTTCAACGGTGCAAGGAGCGCAAATCTTGGGCTGTGGACAATTTGAAACATGTATTGTTCTCTGATGAGTCCACCTTTACTGTTTTCCCCACATCCGGGAGAGTTACGGTGTGGAGAAGTCCCAAAGAAGCGTACCACCCAGACTGTTGCATGCCCAGAGTGAAGCATGGGGGTGGATCAGTGATGGTTTGGGCTGCCATATCATGGCATTCCCTTGGCCCCATACTTGTGCTAGATGGGCGCGTCACTGCCAAGGACTACCGAACCATTCTGGAGGACCATGTGCATCCAATGGTTCAAACATTTTATCCTGAAGGAGGTGCTGTGTATCAGGATGACAATGCACCAATACACACAGCAATACTGGTGAAAGATTGGTTTGATGAACATGAAAGTGAAGTTGAACATCTCCCATGGCCTGCACAGTCACCAGATCTAAATATTATTGAGCCACTTTGGGGTGTTTTGGAGGAGCGAGTCAGGAAACATTTTCCTCCACCAGCATGACGTCGTGACATGGCCACTATCCTGCAAGAAGAATGACTTAAAATCCCTCTGACCACTGTGCAGGACTTGTATATGTCATTCCCAAGACAAATTGACGCTGTATTGGCCGCAAAAGGAGGCCCTACACCATACTAATAAATTATTGTGGTCTAAAACCAGGTGTTTCAGTTTCATTGTCCAACCCCTGTATATATATTTATCTCCCCCATTTTTCTGTCCCTCTCTCTCAGATGCATCCCATTGACAGATACCCCTCCTTATAAACAATATACAGTATATATATATATATATATATATATATATATATATATATATATATATATATATATATATATATATATATATATATATATATAAATAATCTGGACATATACTTATATAAACACACCTATTTATTTAGAATACTTCAAAATCTATATATGCACATCGATCAAAACATCGATCAAAAGCCAATCGGACTGCCAATCTCTATCAATTAATCTCTCTATATTTTTTATATGTAAGCTCCATCTATATCTTTCTATCTGAATACTTAAAACATATACACAGGGAACATAGACGTTCACAACTTTCTGCCACATACAATATGTAATGTTCTGTTTTTTGGTTTTGGTTTAGTGTTTGATTGTGTCGCTTCGTTTATGCTTTTGGGTTTATATCCTTTGTAGATTCTGTCTTGTTTTAGGGTTTTGTTTAGTCTGTGTGTTGTTTTAAGTAGTCCGGTCTTTGTTTGTTCTTTCTCGGTCTTAGGTTTATCCGTCTGTCAGTCTCGTTATTGTTTCCACCCGCGTGTGGTTAATTAGTCCCCTCCGCGCACCTGTTTCTCTGCTTATTTAAGTCTCACTCCCTCCTCAGTTGTCTGTCGGTACGTCGTACTCTCATGCTTATGCATCCGTTCCTCCATGTTAGCAGTCTCTGTTTTCGGGAAGAGCTCCCAGCACCTTTTTTCTGTTTTTGGATAACCTGTTCTGTTTTTTTTTGCCCAGTCAGTTTTGCCTGTGTCTGGATGTCTGCCTTACCCTTGTTTTTTGGATCCTGTTTTTGGTCATCGGCCCTTCAATAAACCCAGTGAAAGAAATCTCAGTGTTTTTGGCTAAAGATCGGGTTCCTTCTCACACCAATCATCACACAATATGGCGGTGACGTCAACGTACAAACCTGCGCCCAATGAGGCGTCTACGTATATAATGTCTATGGGTTTTGCTCTATGAGCTCGACGCATGGACACCGAACCATCACAAGTACCTCTGACCTAGTCTGATCCCCTGGTTACCCCTGTCTAAGTGTGTGCGTTGCTGGAAATAGACCTCGAACCGCTTCTGGATTCCCACTCTGTCTCACCCTCTGGTACCTCAGCCTGTCTCTAATCTCCTTTGCATGACTTTGGACTGTTCCCTGGATTTCCCCAGCTCAGTTACACACCTCTCAAAAACACAGCCTCAAAGAGTACCATCTGCAAGCCTCCTGGACCCACTGCTTGGATTCTGTCACAACCCAGATTCAAGAAAGGTTAGTGGCCTCTATTCTTTGTGCACAATTAACCACTGGATCATACAGCCACTAACCTTTCCTCTCTCCTTTTAGTGGTTCCTGAGTGCATTCCAGCCAGTTTCCAGTCTATCTACACCTGCTGCTTAAATAAATCTTTAAAACTGCTCTTTGTGTCTCAGCTGAATTATCAGGTTCTACCTTTGGTGCATTACAGGCCTTTGCATTAAGCAAGCCATCCTGCACAGCCGTTTGTAATGTAGTGTGCCAGTAACATGAATATTGGACTGAATAGTTTCATTAATATTTTTTTATATTTTTCTTTCCATTTTTTCCCCAAGGATTGGGATGCGGCGTTCTACATAGGGACATGAAAAGGACCTGTCTGGAGAGCAAAAAGAAGCTTGGGAAAAGAGTGGTAGGAGAAATAATTGTGGAGATTCAGTGAAGGGGAAAAAGCAAAGGCCAACGGAAGTAAGAGAAAGTGGAAAAGGATAACCTAAAGAACACAAACCTAACCGAAGCTGAAAGCTAAGGAGAAAAAGTTGCCTACTTGAAGGACAGGAGGAACATCTGGATAAGTCCTCCCACATCCTCCCCAGTTGCTGCCAGCAGGTTCTCTACCCTTCAAGGATGGCCTCCAACTTCAGTGACATCATCAAACAGGGCTATGTACGAATGCGGAGCCGGAAGCTGGGGGTTTGTGTGTTTTAACTCCACTAATATTTCATCATGTCATACCTGAATGGAATGCTACTAAGGCTTTGTTCACCCTGCAGGTCATTATGCTCAATTCTATTTTTTTTTTTTGAGGTAGCCGTTCATACTAATATTAAATGCAACCACCATACTTCTGTCTGAATGGTTCAAGACCCCAATGCAACCCGCAAGTGCAGATACCAGGAGACCTCACACAGCAGCGCTGTTTTAAGGAAGCAATGGTGAATGTAATTCTAGAGGTATTAAAGTTTCATAAAACATTGAAAAAATAAAACGCAGATACTGATGGCATCTCTTGCTATTATTAGAAAGCTGTTGAGCAATGGGAGCTGACATTAAGACCGCATCACAGCAAGATGAAGTTAGCTAAGAACAAAGCAGCACATCTATTAACAATGGTCTTTTATGGACCACTAACTGCTACTACCGTGTGTGGATGTGTAGTGAGATCCAGGATAGTGATGTAAAAGATGGATAAAATGCGACATGCCTGTTTAGACTGCGGACCTTTTGAAAAATGTCCGATGCATATCCAAATTAGTACTACATATCAAAGTGGCAGAAATCTGATTTCTTTTTTTTTTTTGGATGAAAAGGTTGTTCACACTACCATGAAAAAAAACATATGTGGGTCACATATGGGCAAAAAGATCGAATTTTGGTCACATTTCCCTGCAGAGTGAAAGTAGCCTTAGAGCAGTGGTTCCCAAACTTTTCTTGGTGGTCCCCCTGTGATTTAAAAGCGAGTTTCCATGCCCCCTTCCAACCACGCTTTTCGACAGTTGAACAAAGTCAACTGCAGTAAAACATGTAACAATAAAATAAACTGCAATCTTCTTTAAATCACAAAACTACCCATTTTAAAGTGTAATTTTAAGTTTAATAGTCTATTTTACTGTC
Organism: Fundulus diaphanus; assembly: GCA_037039145.1. Classification (NCBI taxonomy): domain Eukaryota; kingdom Metazoa; phylum Chordata; class Actinopteri; order Cyprinodontiformes; family Fundulidae; genus Fundulus; species Fundulus diaphanus. Next base: position 60,140,159 of record CM073122.1, read on the forward strand.
ATTGAATTCAACATTGCCATCAATATATATTTTTTAAATAACCTGTCTAAATTTTTCCTGCCCATTTCTGTAAAATAGCGGGCGTCCCACTTTGGTAACCACTGCCTCAGAGTATTGCTTCTATTGAATCCTGATTTTGTATAGTTTATTTGTTATTTGTATTTATATTTCTTCCAATAAACGTCTCATTTATTTAATATAAACTTACAATAGTTTTTAAATATCTTATGTAATTTCTTTAAACAGACTTATATTGGTGTTTATTTGTAATTACATTTTTTCAGTCCTGAATGTGGAATTAAGTATTCTAAAGTTTTTTAAGCCGTACTATAGTGTTGTGGATGGGCCTCCCCACAACGTAATGATTTGCACTAAGTCCTTCAAAAATTCTAAGTTCTTGGTAAGGCAGTTAAAAATATCAAACAGTAGTCAAAAAGTGAACAAAGGTAGCTGAGTCTCAGTCCAGGGTGGTTTATTGCAACAACACAAGACAACCACACGTGAGATGTGCTCCGGACAACATCATCTGACAACATACAGAAAGGAGTCGGTTTAAATACATTCTCTGGATCTTTGAGCTCCTCCTGTGAGCCCCTCCTTTTTTACATAATTTCCATTGCTTTTTCCACGGATATCTTTGTTAATTTTTTACCTATCAGTGGAAACTTTCATGGGGCGTGCTTTTTTAAAAACATGGTTACACATCACAGCTCCTCCCAATCATGGCCCCTGCTCATTTCCATATGGTTACACGTCATTACTTTTTCAGACCTGGACCTTGCATTTTCTGTGTTCATTTTGGAGTCTTTCATGTTCTGCTTTACATTGCAAATGGCTTGCCCTTTTGACCCAGAGGTTTTTCAATTTCCCCTGGTAAATTGGTAAATTCCATTGACCCCCTAATTCTTATTCTGGGCTTGTAGCGTGACACACACACATGTTTCTTAGGTGAATGTTTACAGCACACCCTATACCCATTGTGATAAGAATATATTTATTATAAGATATTCATTGTGAGATATTAATCCACTACAATAGTTCAGTTGACTTAGTTGTCTTTCATCCCTGGTAGAAATACATATAGAGTTATCCAATTAGCAGGAATATTATTCAAAAGTTATTTCTTTGACTTAATTCACTTAATGAAATGTTATATAAATTAATTCTACACAATGATGGTTTCAAGCCTTTATTTCTGTTAATTATGATGATTTTCTGCTTACAGCTAAACAAAATTGAGGACTAGAATATTTATTACAACAGCCCAATAAAAAACTGTTTTGACACTAATATGTGGGCTTAATAAAACATGTTTATCATCTGCTTAAGAAGGTGCTTTTCCATTGCTTGCAGAAAGCTTTTGAAAAATTGCTTTTAAAAGCTTTTCAAAACATTGGGGCTTTCAAAAGCCCAGGCCACATTTCGATTCAAATTTACATGGGTAATTTAAGTTTCCTGGGGCTTTAGTTACAGAAGTATGATGCAAAATTAAGTACAGTTACTCATTTGAGAACAGAATAATTCCATAAATTCTGTCCTACTAATCACTACCTTCAGAGACTTTACTAATTTTTGAAAAAAAGAAAAGGATACAGCTTTAGTTGGGCTTTGATTGCAGGGCTTTGCTTTCTTATTACAGCCACACACTGAACTGAAGGTGAAGTGCAGTTTTCTTCACAACTTCCCCATTTGTCATTAGGCTGATTAATGGTCTGTAATAATGGAAAACACACCCAGGCTTCCTTTTACCATTATAACATACCCTGGGGCATCAAATCCTGGGGCTTTCAGTGGAAATGGGGCTATGAAGATTATTTTCAAGAGGAATTTTTAATCTGACTAACAAGCCCCATCAGAATGCATATTTGAATTTATTGAAAATGACTGTATGCAAGAACTGCTAACCAAGCTACTAGTTAACTGTAGTTAAATGTAACTAGGATCACAAGTAAATTGGTAGGATTTAGAGTGCTTTGTTCTGTTCAGATATATTCAGTGTGTATCACAAATCATGAATCTTCATTAAAGTCTGCTTGGTCAATATAATAAAACCACCTGCCCATTTCCACTCATAAAGTGTGCTTGTAGAGAAAATAAAAATGCTGCATATTTAGTAACTAGTGCTTCCTCTGTATGTGCCTTTGCAAATTCTCAGTTATCTGGGTCATCGCACAGCAAACAGGCTTAAATAGGCAGCAACCGGACTTTCGTTCAACACCTATCCAGGAGTCTTTGTCAATTCTGGTGGCTGGCACTTAAGCAACCTGCAGTTGGTGCACTGGTGTTTTTTAGACATGGTGGCCCATCCTCCTAGGCCCATTCTAAGTCTAATGCACTCGCGTCGCTAGTGGATCAATTGGTCACCTAAATGATGATGAGACTGCTGATGTAATCTCTTTCAAATGTGTTGGAGGACTGAGCTGTAAACACTGTGGAGTTGGAAGTGCAATACTCCCCCTCTGTTTAGTGATGGCTTTTCTTATTTGACCAAGATGGCTTCTTTCACCCCTCTTTCAAACCATCTGTTCTCCCTGTCCAAAATCTGGACATCATTGTTGTCAAAAGAGCACCCTTTGTTCTTCAGATGCAAGTGGAATCTTGCCCCAAGCTGCTGGCCCTCCTGTGCTGAGCAGTCCTCACTGCATTGGACCACATACACAACTATCAGCTGTACCCAGGCGAGGCCATTCCATGCATATATGGACTTCCAAAAATACATAAAGAAGGGTTGCCCAGACCCATTGTTATCAGCATTCCCTCAGTATCATACAACAGTGACTGAATATTTCTAATATTAAGATTGGTCAAAAAATGTTCCTATATAAGGAAACCAGTTGATTGCATCAAAGTCCCGACAAGCAGCATTCACTCCTGGAGAAGCGTAGAGCCACAGGGAGAGTCGTCTGCATTGTACATGGCTTTGCTGCAATCCCTCATACTGAGCAAGCATGAAGCGACAGTGGAAAGAAAAAACACCCGTTAGCGGGAAGGAAAAACCTCCAGCAGAACCGGGCTCAGTATGAACGGTCATCTGCCTCGACCGACTGGAGGTTACAGAAGACAGAGCAGAGACACAACAAGACAGACAAAAAGCAGAGAAGCACACATTGATCTAGTAATCTGTTCTACATTAGATGGTAATAGTCGGTGATCTGTCCTCCCTGGATGATTTCACAGTCAACAGAACGTCAGACAAGGTGTACCTACTATGAAGAAGAAAGAGAGAGAACAAAAAGTTAAAAGCTGAAATGACAACAGTAATTTCAATGTAATGCAATGCAAATCTGGAGAACAGTAGACTGGAGAACAGTAGAAATCAGTAGAGTGAGAAAAATAGGCCCTGATGTCCTCCAGTAGCCTAAGCCTATAGCAGCATAACTATAGAGGTAGCTCAGGGTAACATGAGCCACTCTAACTATAAGCTTTGTCAAAAAGGAAAGTTTTAAGATTAGTCTTAAAAGTAGACAGGGTGTCTGCCTCACGGACCAAAACTGGGAGTTGGTTCCACAGGAGAGGAGCCTGATAGCTAAAGGATCTGCCTCCCATTCTACTTTTAGAGACTCTAGGAACCACCAGCAGACCTGCAGTCTGAGAGCGAAGAGCTCTGTTAGGAACATACGGGGTAATCAGAGCTCTGATATATGATGGAGCTTGATTATTAAGGGCTTTATACGTTAGAAGAAGAATTTTAAATTCTATTCTTGATTTAACAGGAAGCCAATGAAGGGAAGCTAAAATTGGAGAAATATGATCCCTCTTGCTGATTTTCATCAGAACTCTCGCTGCAGCATTTTGGATCAGCTGAAGACTTTGAACTGCATTTTGTGGACTTCCTGATAGTAAAGAATTACAATAGTCCAGCCTTGAAGTAACAAATGCATGGACTAGTTTTTCAGCATCACCCCTGGACAGAATATTTCTAATTTTGGCGATATTCCGGAGGTGAAAAAAGGAAACTCTGGAAACCCGTTTAATATGGGATTTAAATGACATGTCTTGGTCGAAAATAACACCAACATTTTTTACTTTACTACCAGAGACCAAGTTAATGCCATCCAGATTCAGTGAATGATTAAGAAGTTTATTTTTTGAGGACTCTGGTCCAAAGATTATAACTTCTGTCTTGTCAGAATTTAAGTGCAGGAAATTTAAAGTCATCCAGCTTTTGATGTCATCAAGACATGACTGCAGTCGAAGTAATTGATTGGATTCATCAGGATTTATGGATAAATATAGCTGAGTGTCATCAGCATAACAGTGGAAATTAATCCCATGCTGTCTGATAATTTTGCCAATCGGAAGCATATATATAGTAAAGAGCATTGGTCCAAGGACTGAACCCTGTGGTACTCCACAAGTGACCCTAGAGCTTGAAGAAGATTTATTATTAACATGAACAAACTGGAATCTGTCCGACAGATAAGATTTAAACCAGCCTAATGCTTTCCCCTTAATCCCTACAGTATGCTCAAGTCTTTGTAGCTGACTCAGTCTTTAAGCTGCGGGGAGCAGGCACTGGAGACTCAGTCTTTAAGCTGCGGGGAGCAGGCACTGGAGACTCAGTCTTTAAGCTGCGGGGAGCAGGCACTGGAGACTCAGTCTTTAAGCTGCGGGGAGCAGGCACTGGAGACTCAGTCTTTAAGCTGCGGGGAGCAGGCACTGGAGACTCAGTCTTTAAGCTGCGGGGAGCAGGCACTGGAGACAGTGCTCTAAAGCAACGAGGGGCTGGCACTGGAGACAGTGCTCTAAAGCTACGAGGAGCTTTGTAGGTGTGAGCAGGAACCAAGAAAAACAGGCATGCAAAAATGAAGGGCAGGACAAAAACAAAGCTTGTGGTAAAAAACAGTCCAAGGCAAAAAAGCAGGCAATTTGATAAGGGAGGAAAAACACAGTACAGGGAATGCTGGCAAAAACTCACCCATGGACATGGCAGAAACAAACAATGATGTGGCAGATTGCAGGGGGCAGAGGCAGGTATAAGTAAGGGAGTGATCAGGTGAATGGAGTGAAACTAATTACTGGAATGGGTGGAGCTAATCAGGGAAAGCGAAGTGACAGAGTAGTGACTGAGAGGCTGATGGGCCAGAAACTAAGATGGACAACTACAGAGCCAAAATAACCATAAAGACCAAACCCAAGATAGAAAACAAAGCTAAGACTGAACAGAACACAAGCTATAATTAAAAACTAATAAAGGAAACCAGATAACTAAAACAGTAAACAGGCTAAACATGAATCCAACACAATACAAAACAAGAAACAGAAATAAACCCTAAGGCAGGAAAGCCAACTTAACCAAAATAACAACATCTACCAGAACCGAATCGTGACAGAGCCCCTCCCTCAAGGACGGATTCCAGACGTCCTCAGAACCAAAACAGACTAAACCGGGTGGGTGGAGGGAGGATGGAGGGCCAGAAACAGGAAAAAGAAACACTGCCCAAACCAAAAACAACCCGATAGGGCGAACTAAAATAACAGAAATAGAGTCTGGCGAGTGTCCAGGAGGACGGCCCAGACCAGTCAGGTTCTCCGGCGGGCGTCCAGGAGGACGGCCCCGACGAGTCAGGTTCTCCGGCGGGCGTCCAGGAGGACGGCCCCGACGAGTCAGGTTCTCCGGCGGGCGTCCAGGAGGACGGCCCCGACGTGTCAGGTTCTCCGGCGGACGTCCCGGAGCACGGCCCCGGCGTGTCAGGTTCTCCGGCGGACGTCCCGGAGCACGGCCCCGGCATGTCAGGTTCTCCGGCGGACGTCCTGGAGCACGTTCCGGCGTGACAGGTTCTCCGGCGGACGTCCCGGAGAACGGCGGCGGAGCAGGGCTTTCGGAGGCCTTCAGCGAAGCAGAGCCCTCGGAGGCCTTCGCCTGGAGAGGAAGAAAACAGACCCAGGCGCCGGACTAAAGGCTAAGGACGGCACTGTACTAAAAGCTGGGGACGGCACCAGACTACCGGCTTCGGGCTGGGCCTGGCTACAGGCTTCGGGCTGGGCCTGGCTACAGGCTTCGGGCTGGGCCTGGCTACAGGCTACGGGCTGGGCCTGGCTACAGGCTACGGGCGACAGTGCTCTAAAGCTACGAGGAGCTGGCACTGGAGACAGTGCTCTAAAGCTACGAGGGGCTGGCACTGGAGACAGTGCTCTAAAGCTACGAGGAGCTGGCACTGGAGACAGTGCTCTAAAGCTACGAGGAGCTGGCACTGGAGACAGTGCTCTAAAGCTACGAGGAGCTGGCACTGGAGACAGTGCTCTAAAGCTACGAGGAGCTGGCACTGGAGACAGTGCTCTAAAGCTACGAGGAGCTGGCACTGGAGACAGTGCTCTAAAGCTACGAGGAGCTGGCACTGGAGACAGTGCGTTAAAGCTACGAGGAGCTGGCACTGGAGACAGTGCGTTAAAGCTACGAGGAGCTGGCACTGGAGACAGTGCGCTAAAGCTACGAGGAGCTGGCACTGGAGACAGTGCGCTAAAGCTACGAGGAGCTGGCACTGGAGACAGTGCTCTAAAGCTACGAGGAGCTGGCACTGGAGACAGTGCGTTAAAGCTACGAGGAGCTGGCACTGGAGACAGTGCGTTAAAGCTACGAGGAGCTGGCACTGGAGACAGTGCGCTAAAGCTACGAGGAGCTGGCACTGGAGACAGTGCGCTAAAGCTACGAGGAGCTGGCACTGGAGACTCAGTCTTTAAGCTGCGGGGAGCAGGCACTGGAGACTCAGTCTTTAAGCTGCGGGGAGCAGGCACTGGAGACAGTGCTCTAAAGCAACGAGGGGCTGGCACTGGAGACAGTGCTCTAAAGCTACGAGGAGCTGGCACTGGAGACAGTGCGCTAAAGCTACGAGGAGCTGGCACTGGAGACAGTGCGCTAAAGCTACGAGGAGCTGGCACTGGAGACAGTGCGCTAAAGCTACGAGGAGCTGGCACTGGAGACTCAGTCTTTAAGCTGCGGGGAACAGGCACTGGAGACTCAGTCTTTAAGCTGCGGGGAGCAGGCACTGGAGACTCAGTCTTTAAGCTGCGGGGAGCAGGCACTGGAGACTCAGTCTTTAAGCTGCGGGGAGCAGGCACTGGGGCTGAGATTGAAGGCAGGTCCTCCAGGACCCCTTCTTGGGGCTTGTGAAGAGGCAGGTCCTCCTGGACCCCCTCATGGAGCTCCGGTGAGTCAGAAGCCCCAGGCTGAGGCGGGACATCGGCGAAGGCCAGAGGTCTTGAAACATGCACACCCACGCAGACTCTGGCCGTGGCGTGTGCAACAGGAACCTCTGTGCCCGATGCTCCGACCTGCACCGTCTCTGCACAGGCAGCAGCGTGCACCACACCCACGCAGACTTGGGCCGTGGCGTATGATGCAGCTGCTGGACTACTGCTGGGTGGCACAGGGGAAACCCGGCTGGGCGCTGCTAGGCGAAGTTGTGAGGCAGGGACCAGGCGGGGAATAGGCAGGGGATGAAGTCCTTCACGGAGGATGAACGGGATCTCCGCCCGGATCGCCTCTGTGTCCAACCTCTCAGGCTTTCTGCTCAGCCTTTGAAGTAATTCCACCTGAGCAAATACCCTCTCCCATATAGCCAACAGGCTAAACATGAATCCAACACAATACAAAACAAGAAACAGAAATAAACCCTAAGGCAGGAAAGCCAACATAACCAAAATAACAACATCTACCAGAACCGAATCGTGACATTTTTATTCATTGTGTTGTGCAATTATACACTGTTTAAAGTTATTTAATGTTTAATAAATAACTCTCTGTCTGTTAGGCATTGTCCGGTGAATAGCCCGAGAGCTGATATCAAGACAATATTTGAAAGGGATGATTAGAGCACTGGCGATCTTTTAACAGCAAACTGCACACCCATAGAATGAGTGACAACTTCTCTTCAAGTTCAAGAATTTATTAACAAATATAAAAGCAAGATCCAGAGAACATCACTATATGATGCTGTTTATCTGAATTAACACTATATTTCAATCAACAAATCCTCTCTACGAGGCTAGTAAAACTTAACTAAAACTGCTAAGCAAAATGGAGATAAAAAAAAGCTAAGCTAAGGAACTATGTACACACAGAAAGAAACAAAAGACAAAACAAAATGGTGATCATCATCAGAATGATTCAGTGAATCCTGGTTCACTGCAGATCTTAGTTAACGAACCAAAGTTCAACTTAAAGAACATGGAATGGAGTTAAATTAGCTTACCTAATTTAGAACAACATTTGGCATGGGTTTCAACCCATTCACAATGCAAATCCAGAGTTAAACAAAACATTATTTGATGAAATAACATTTAAATAACCAAAGTTCATCTTAAGAAACATGGACTGTGTCATGTTTTTCAAATTCTTAGCCCACATGCAGACACGAACGGGAGACCAGTACACAGTTTTAAGATGTTTATTTTAAAGGAATATGCAGAACGGAGAACGAAGCTATAAGTAGCCTGGAACGAGGCCTGAACATCGGGGCGGGGATGACTGAAAAAGAAGGGGAATGATAAGTCAAAAGCTAGAACCAGGAATTTGCCAGAACGTGCGCTGCTTACCATTAGTCGAAGAGACCTAACCGGGGAAGAGTAAGTGCCGAGGGAACGAGTGTGCCTACTCTAGTAGGTGGGTGGTGGCTGGAAGGCGGCAGATGGAGCTGGCGAGAGATCCCAGACAACCACAGCAGGCAGGAGTGAACAGACGGATTAACCAGAGTACGGAAGGCTTGTGGATGCCAGTGGGATCCGGGAGGGAGAACCTCAGGCCCAACTTGGTAATGCCAAGGGAGTAAGAGGGGAAACGCTAGAGCAAAATCTGAGCAGAGAACTCCACTGGTACACAATCCTCTTCAGAACTCCAAGACAGGTGAGTGCATCCATGCACACAAAACTGTGACAAAAAATAGGAGATCAAAATGAGTCCAAAGTCAGAGAAGGCAAAACTCACAGTAGGCAGAATCCAAGGCTAGGTCAGAGGCCACGTCGTACCACGACTGGTTTAAGGCTCTGGCATCTTCCGTCTGTCTGTGCGCTGCTTAAGAAGCCAGAGGAATCTGCCACTGATGAGCTGCAGGTGTGAGGCACACCCCCTCAGACACCACCACCACCTGTGGAAAAGACTCTAACCCAGGAACACACATACCGCACCCTGACAGACTGGAGTTCAATTAGCTTAACTCATTTAGAACAACATTTGGTAAGTGTTTCAACCCATTCACAATGCAAATCCCGAGTCAAACAAAACATTATTTGATAAACATTTTAAAGACTGATTTTCTCAGTAAGAATCTGTAAACTTTAGGAACGCTTGATTTTACTAATGCGATTATACCTCCGGGCGGCTAGGGGTTGCTGTAGCGATCGGTCGCCTAAATCGGTTACTTCTAAAGTTATACAAAATGCCTTTAAATCGGCATTAATATTCCATATTAATGCTGTAATAACGCTGATAGCACTATCAAATCGAGAGCTGAGCCAAAAGGCAACGCTCTCGATTTACCAGTCGATCTACATTCCTACCCTCATCTATGGTCATGAGCTTTGTGTCATGACCAAAAGAACGACATCCCAGATACAAGCGGCCGGAATGAGTTTTCTTCATAGTATCTGGGCTCTCCCTTAGAGATAGGGTGAAGAGCTCAGTCATCCGAGGAGGACTGAGCTCTGTGAGGTGTTCCGGACACGTCCCACCGGGAGGAGACCCAGAGGAAGACCCAGGACACGCTGGAGGGAATATGTTTCTCGGCTGGCCTGGGAACACCTTGGGATTCCCCCGGAGGAGCTGGCCCAAGTGGCTTGGGAGAGGGATGTCTGGGCCTCCCTACTGAAGCTGCTACCCCCGCAACCCGACCCCGGATAAGCAGAAGAGAATGGATGGATGGATGGATGGATGGATGGATGGCACTATTGAACGATGGCAGAGCGAGATGAACAAGTCTTATGCTTGAAACAAGCCTTGTTCATGCCTGTCCGGGAACCGGAATTTACCAGAGCTGATACCAGAGCTTTAGGCTAGCGGGCTTTTGGCACTAATTTTAAAAAGCTCCGACTTAATTTTCATCGTAATGAGTGAGCCAGATAAGATAAACATTAACATCCCATCAATGTATGAAACCCTTGTGGAGATAATGTTTGTTATAACCATAAAAACACACTCAAATCGCATCGGCAATGACATGGTATCAAAATGCTAGCGGGAGCCAGGTCGATTAGCTCCATGTGTTTAAAAACACAATGTAACGCATTACACAAATAAACCATTTAACGCTCCCTGCTCATCCTCTGCCAAACCTGTCGGTGCCTCAGTGTGAGTTCGGTTCACTTTGGGCATCCAAGGAAGAGCAGCGGTCCAGGGAAAACGTTGGTCATTTAGGCAGCAGACATGCGGCTCTGTGGCTAGCCGAAAGGTGGTCGTAACAGGGTAGGCTGGTCCGACGTCCTGCATACAGTCTCTGAGCTCTCAGCTTGTCTGGTGAGGAAAGGCGATCGATCCGCCGTCTCACGTCCGCTTTCCTGCAACAGCTGACAAACATAAACAAAGCTGTTTCGGCATTCTTCACGGCTGCGAAGTCAGACTGCAACTTAGCTTCGACCTGGTCGGTGAATCTCCGAACTCAGTCGGGTCCTCCGCTCTGCAGAGGATGAGTTTCTCCCCATTGCTGTCCCAACAAAACAGCAGGAACTGAGTTTCAGAGAGGCACATTTTTACTCAGCTTGTGGGTCTTTCGGGCCCCATGAGGCCCCATGCCTGGCTGGCTTGTCCAGGGCAGACTCTCTCTCCTTGAGAGTCCCAGGAAGAAGTGTGTAGTGAAGAGAACTGAGACAGATTGTCTGTGTGGCTTGCAGGGCGGCTGGTCCCCCAGCCACCTTCCCCTCTAGGTCTCCAGGCAAGAAGTTGAACAAAGAAAGAGGAGTGGTCTGGCTTAATAGCAGGGCACCCCTGCTGTGAGGCTGTCTCTGCTTTGGGTGTGAACGTTCTTGCTCACAATCCATTTTGATTCCTTCCCCATGTCACATGTTGTTCAGAATTCAAACTGAATTTTGCCATGACGCGATGTCATAACAATTGCAACCCCAGAATTGATGAATATAGGTGCAGCTTTTCAAGCTCTGCATCTCACTGCTTCTTAAGTGATGGTAGAAAAAAAACACTTCTTTTTGGTAATGTCTGGTATCAGCATAATTTATATTTAATGATACCAGTTTAAATTACATGTAACTTCATTTTGCACACCTGAATTCAAGCGCAAGGCGATGCAGCAGCCCCACCGAAGCAGCGCTGGTTCTGTGTCATTAAACAAAATACTAACTAATAATAATAACTACTAACTGTCATGGTTGAGTTTTGGTTTGGCTTTGTTTTTCTGTTATTTTCATTTTTTCATCTCGAGACGACCTTCTGCCCTGCTGGCCAGCTGCCACCCCCGAGATTGCCCCGGATTCCTCATCTGTCCCCTCCCGGCGAAGAACCACCGGCGCGGAGGGTCCGTCAAGGCTCAAGAGGAGGATCCGCTTCCAGCCTCGGCGCTCTCTGAAGCCTGTAGCCCGGCGCCGCTCTCTGAAGCCTGTAGCCCGGCGCCGCTCTCTGAAGCCTGTAGCCCGGCGCCGCTCTCTGAAGCCTGTAGCCCGGCGCCGCTCTCTGAAGCCTGTTGCCCGTCACTGCCTGAAGTAGCCGAGGAGATGGTTCCGCCTCCACCAATAAGCTCCGCTCTGCCGGCCACCGTAAGCTCCGCTCTGCCGACCACTGAAGGCTCCGCTCTGCCGGCCGCCAAGAAAATAGATCCGCCGGCCGACGAGGATGAGCCCGAGGCCTCCGAGGGAGCCGTTTTGCCTCAGCCCGAGGCCTCCGAGGGAGCCGTTTTGCCTCAGCCCGAGGCCTCCGAGGGAGCCGTTTTGCCTCAGCCCGAGGTCTCCGAGGGAGCCGTTTATCCTCAGCCCGAGGCCTCCGAGGGAGCCGTTTATCCTCAGCCCGAGGCCTCCGAGGGAGCCGTTTATCCTCAGCCCGAGGCCTCCGAGGGAGCCGTTTTGCCTCAGCCCGAGGCCTCCGTGGGAGCCGTTTTGCCTCAGCCCGAGGCCTCCATGGGAGCTGCTTTGCCTCAGCCCGAGGCCTCCGAGGGAGCTGCTTTGCCTCTGTCCAAGCCCCGTGAGGAGGTCCAGGAGGACCTGCCTCCGCCCAAGCCTCGTGAGGAGGTCCAGGAGGACCTGCCTCCGCCCAAGCCTCGTGAGGAGGTCCAGGAGGACCTGCCTCCGCCCAAGTCCCGTGAGGAGGTCCAGGAGGACCTTCCTCCGCCCAAGCCTCGTGCGGAAGTCCAGGAGGACCCGCCTCTGGCCTCGGTTTCCACCGAGACCTGTAGCTTGGCAATGCCTCCAACTGATCTGTTCGGCCAGAGCCGCAGATTGCGGACTCCGAGCCGCTCGACTCTGCCTCGTCGGGGCCGTCCACCACGGCGCCCGCCTCTGACTTTTCTGTTGGGCCGGAGCCGCAGACTGCGGACTCCGAGCCGCTCGACTCTGCCTCGTCGGGGCCGTCCACCACGGCGCCCGCCTCTGACTTTTCTGTTCGGCCGGAGCCGCAGACTGCGGACTCCGAGCCGCTCGACTCTGCCTCGTCGGGGCCGTCCACCACGGCGCCCGCCTCTGACTTCTCTGTTTGGCCGGAGCCGCAGACTGCGGACTTCGAGCCGCTCGACTCTGCCTCGTCGGGGCCGTCCACCACGGCGCCCGTCTCTGACTTTCCTGTTCGGCCGGAGCCGCCGACCGCGGTCTCCGGGCCGCTTGACTTTGCCTCGTCGGGGCCGCCCTCCTCGAGGGTTTAGTCGGGCGATGCTGCTCCGCCGCCTGCCTCGTCCAGGACGACCTCCACGAAGACTTTTTCTTTTTTGCTTAGCAGCCGTTTTTGCCTGAGCCCTTAAGGCCAGTGCCTTCTGTTATTTTTTGGGCTCGATTTCAGTTTTTGATTTACTTAGGATTTTTGGGGTTTTAGAGTTATTTAGGGGTTCTTGTTTTCTTAGAGTTCTTAGTCTCTGTTTTGCTTTTGTTTTTCCTGCTCCGTTTTAGGATTCTAGATTTTGCCTTAGTTTCCAAGCTTTGCTTTGCTTCCTCATTTATAGCCTTAGTTCTCTGGTTTTCTCATTAGTTTACTTATTCATGTTCTAGTTTTCTTGTTTTGCCTTAATTTCTAGTTTAGCTTTAGTCTCATAATTTTGCTTAAGTATTGTTTGTTACCTTAGTCTTTCAGCTTCAGTTTTGTGTTACTTTAGCTATCTAGTGTTACATTAGTTTACCCGTTCCTGCCCTAGTTTCTTTGTTTTGGTTTTGCATTAGTTTTATAGTTTTTCTTGAACGTCTCGATCTTTTTCCTAGTTTTTTTGTTTTATTTTGATTTTCTAGTTTTTTGCTTCGGTTTTTCTTTTGTTATCCCTACCCTAGTTCTTCTGGTTTTGTTCTATAGGTTAGTTCATGCCTGGTTTTCTAGTTTTTGGTTTAGATCTGTAGTTTCCCAGCGCTCTTTAGGTCCCAGCGCTTCTTAGTTTTGTTTTGGCCCCCTAGCTCTTAGTCCCCTGGCGTGTTTGATGCTCTCCATTCTCTGGAATTTAGACGCCCTTAGTTCCTGGTATTTTTGTTTCCTGGCGTGTTAGGACGCCCTTTGTTCTCGGATCCCCGGCGTGTTATGACGCCCTTTGTTCTTGGTTCCCCGGCGTGTTTGGACGCCCTTTGTTCTCGGTTTCCCGGCGTATTAGGACGCCCTTTTGTTCTCGGTTCCCCGGCATGTTAGGACGCCCTTTGTTCTCGGTTCCCCGGCGTATTAAGACGCCCTTTTGTTCTCGGTTCCCCGGCGTGTTTGGACGCCCTTTGTTCTCGGTTCCCCGGCGTGTTAGGACGCCCTTTGTTCTCGGTTACCCTGCGTGTTAGGACGCTCTCTGACTCTTGGTACCCCGGCGTGTTAGGACGCCCTCTGTTCTCGGTTTCCCGGCGTGTAAGTACGCCCTCCGTTCTTGTCCCTAGGCATTTTAGATGTTCCTGCTTCCCTCACATCCCGACGTTCTCTTCCCCAAGCCCCGGCGTTTTCCTTTGGCGTTGAGTGCGCCCGTTCCTTCCCTTTGGCGTTGAGTGCGCCCGTTCCTTCCCTTTGGCGTTAAGTACGCCCGTTCCTTCCCTTTGGCGTTAAGTACGCCCGTTCCTTCCCTTTGGCGTTGTCGTACGCCCGTTCCTTCCCTTTGGCGTTGTCGTACGCCTGTTCTTCCCTCTGGCGTTGTCGTACGCCTGTTCTTCCCTCTGGCGTTGTCGTACGCCTGTTCTTCCCTCTGGCGTTGTCGTACGCCTGTTCTTCCCTCTGGCGTTGTCGTACGCCTGTTCTTCCCTCTGGCGTTGTCGTACGCCTGTTCTTCCCTCTGGCGTTGTCGTACGCCTGTTCTTCCCTCTGGCGTTGTCGTACGCCTGTCCTGCCTTGTGGCGATGTTCGCCTGTCATGCCCGTTTTTGCCTGGTGGCGATGTTCGCCTGTCAACGTCAGTTAGACGCCTTTTGTTTTGCCTACCAGCATCTGTTAGACATCCTTTTTAGTTCGCCCTAGTGGGTAGTTTTGGTGTGATTTTAGCCCACCATCCTACCTTCCCTCCACCCACCCAGGTTAGATCAGCTTGGTTATGACTCTTGCCCGCCATCCTGCCTTCCCTCCACCCACCCTGGTTCGGTCACTTTGTAGTTTGTTTTGTTTGATTTTTAGGCCGTCCGGAGTCCGGCCTTGAGGGGGGGGGGGGTAATGTCATGGTTGAGTTTTGGTTTGGCTTTGTTTTTCTGTTATTTTCTTTTTTTCATCTCTTTTGGGTTAGGTTTGACTTTATTTATTGTTAGTTTTCAGTCATCAGTTATTTTCTGTCAATTTTCACTTCACCTCCTCAGCAGTCAGTCACACCTGATAATCATTTATCAGTCAATTAGCCAGACCCTTGTTCCACCTGTGAAGTACTCTATTTAAACCTCCCTCTGCCTTCAGTTCAGCACTGGGCCGTCATCATTCCACACCTCTCCATGCCAGTCCCCGTTTTGCCTTGGAAGCTTTGTTTTGCTCCTGTTGTCAAGGTTAGTCCTGCCAGTCACTCTAAAGACTGTTCCTTCACTGTTTGTTCCTGGAAAGGCTCTGCTCTGTGCCCTGGTGTCTCTCAAGTTCTGTAACCTGACTAGCCGCCCTGGAGAAGCTCAGCTCTGTGCCCTGGTGTCTCTCAAGTTCTGCTAACCTGACTAGCCGCCCTGGTGAAGCTCAGCTCTGTGCCCTGGTGTCTCCAATGGACTGCTAACCTGAGTGCTATGAGGCCTGCTAGCCGAGCAGCACCTAGCAAGTGTGGACTCTCTGTCTCCGGGCCGTCAGCTCCTGCCATCATCTACATCCCTGACTTTCTGCAGTCCTGAACCTCCGGTCTTCATCCCTCATCACCCAGCACACTTCTTTCAATAAAAACTCAAACTTTAGTTCCGTGTGTGCGTCCTGAGTTCATCGGTAAACAAAACCTTGACACTAACTCTCCTATTGACTTTAATTGGGACATTTTTCTACGGGTGGAAGGACATTAATCATAGTGGTTCAAGTTTTGAAGGCTAGCCGCTGATAAAAGCCCCTGGCTCCAAGGTAAGGGAGTAATTAAAAAGTGATTAAGATATATTTAGTTTATTTTAGTTTGTAAATATTGTATTGTTTTGATTTCTTCTTATGTAAATATTGTTGTATTTTTCATCTTTATTTGCTTTAGCCTCAATCCATTTGTATTTAAGCAGTTTATCATCTATTGTTGAGGTAGTTTGTTTTCTGTGGTTTTGTTTGGTTTTTGTAACACTTTTTGGCCACAAAATAAAAATAAGCTTCCACAGATGTCATTTTGGCCTTGTTCTTTTTGCTGCTGTTTGGGTCCCACCTCCATGGCCACTTGACCAGTTTGACAAGCCTGTAACACCCATATATGATTAGCCAGCAGAATCCATCCAAAAATTTAAATTTTTATCTTTAGATTACTAAAGATCAGTTTACTGGATCAATGTTTGCTTCTGTGCTTGTTTTTCTCTCTTGCTGTGTCTCTGCTCTGTCTTCTGTAACCCCCAGTCGGTCGAGGCAGATGACCGTTCATACTGAGCCCGGTTCTGCTGGAGGTTTTTCCTTCCCGCTAATGGGTGGTTTTTCTTTCCACTGTCGCTTCATGCTTGCTCAGTATGAGGGATTGCTGCAAAGCCATGGACAATGCAGACGACTCTCCCTGTAGCTCTACGCTTCTCCAGGGGTGAATGCTGCTTGTCGGGACTTTGAAGCAATCAACTGGGTCCCTTATATAGGACATTTTTGACCAATCTGTATAATATGATTGATTTTGACTTTGTAAAGTGCCTCGAGATGACATGTTTCATGAATTGGCGCTATATAAATAAAATTGAATTGAATTGAATTAAATAGTTTTGATAATACATGTCTCCAGAAGGTAAGGTACTGCCCCGTTACCCACTCACGAATTATCTTTTTAATAAACAAACATCTTTCAAGAAGTGTTTGTGAACTGTTAGAGTCGATTAAAAGTGCTGAAGACATACATTTTTCTTGCATTTCTTATTTGTTTTTTTTGTCCCATTATGTCCTTGTATGTTACAGATCTATCGCCGCTGCTGGCTTGTATTCAAGAAGTCTTCCAGCAAAGGACCCTGTCGTCTTGAGAAATACCCTGATGAGAAGGCTGCCTACATCAGAGGATGTCCTAAAGTAAGTTTGAGTTTTTTGTGAAGGACAGGTATATTCTACTCTGTACAGTAAAAAGGTATAATGTGTTCACACACACATTTACACACTCACCGAGAGATGAAGTTAACCAGCCTTCACATCAAAGTGGCACTCTTTTACTTCTTATTTCTTCTGATATCATCCAGTATCTTTCTTTTTTTTTCTTTGAGATATCAGTTCACTGTCAGTTTATAATAAACACGTCTTCATCAACTTGTCTTGTCTGTGCTCTAGGATCCTTCAACATACTAACAATGTGTGACTTTGCTGTCTTCCTGGCCAAGATAGATATATCATTAATAATCTACCTTACACCATACAACACCAATACTAATAGTAAGAGTGTCATGGTTTTTAGGTGTTTGGCCCACATGCAGAACACAGTCGGGAGACAAAAAGCAGTTTAAGCTGTTTTATTGCAGGCTCGGAGATACACTGAGAAATAATGCTCACAGAGTGAGCGGCCGACCGTGATCAAGACGCCGGGATCGAAAACACTGTGGGAGAAAAAGGAGATAAGTTAACTGAGGCCAGTGCGCGGATCTAACCGTGAATGGCTGTGCTTACCGCCAGGTACCGGTAACCTAGCCGGGGGGAGTGGAGCAGAAGAACGGATTCAGTAGAACTCTTCTCTTGGTGGAACTAGGTGACCGAGTGACAGGTGAGCTGGCAGGTGGAACAGAGGCGGGAAGCCCGAGCAGCACCACAGCGGGAAGCAGGGAGCAGAGAGCAGCCGAAGGAACTAGGGAGAATCCAGGTACTTGACTTAAGACTTCAGCGCTCGGAGGAGCGACTGGTGAGTAATCCAGAGCACAAGGCGATCTGTGAGAAAACAGGAGACACGAGTTAGCACTGGAAACAGGAAACACGAGTAGCGCTGGAACGAGAAACTGTCAAGAGACAGTGGCCACAAAAGCATACCACAATGGTTTAACACTCTGGCGTCCTTCAGCTGACTGCAACCCGCTTTTAAGCTCCAAACCGGAGCTGCCGAAACGAGCTGCAGGTGTGCACCATGCCCACCTGTCAACTACGATCACCTGTGAGGGAAAAGGAGAATAGAGTGCTGACAGAAACTGTACAGCGCAGCCTGCAGAACCCTGACAAAGAGTAGGCCTATATATTGCTAAACAGACATGTAGAGAATTGTTAATGTCTCATAAATTGTGCGTCAATAAATGAATCAATTAACAACTTATATTCTTAAATCAGTCTCATTAAGAAAACATGTTATATCTATTATCAGTCAATATTCATTTATAAAGGAGTAAACTGTTCTACTTATTCAGTGAGCCCTTGTTGCATACTTCATAGAAAGGAATATGAGAAAAATATACTTAATTCTTAGAATCAATTTTAACACTTGATTTGGACACTGATTGAATAAATTGACTGTAGTTACAAATGGAGTCAATAATTATCTTAATATTGACCTTACTAAAACTTTTCCATGATTAAATAAAGATACTGGAACACAAACAAGCATAAATCTTTCTATTTAAAGGGAAATAATCCATACCCATAAATGGCAGTTTTGTGGAGAGCTTGAATAATATACTGTTCAAAAAATAAAGGTAACACTTACACAACACAATGTAACTCCAAGTCAATCACACTTCTGTGAAATCAAACTTTCCTCTTAAGCACCACTGATTGACAATTTCACATACTGTTGTGCAAGTGGAATAGACAACAGGTGGAAACTATAGGCAAATAGCAAGACACCTCCAATAAAGGAGTAGTTCTGCGGATGGTAACCACAGACCATTTCTCAGTTCCTATGCTTTCTTGGTCACCTTTGAATGCTGCCGGTGCTTTCACACTAGTGGTAGACTGAGACGGAGTCTACAACCCACACAAGTGGCTCAGGTAGTTCATCCAGGATGGCTCATCAATACGAGCTGTGGAAAGAATGTTTGTGCTGTCTATCAGTGTAGTGTCCAAAGCATGGAGGCGCCACCAGGAGACAGGCCAGTACATCAGGAGATATGGAGGAGGCTGTAGGAGGATAACAACCCTGCAGCAGGACCACTACCTCCGCCTTTGTGCAAGAAGGAACAGGAGGAGCACTGCCAGAGTCCTGTAAAATGACCTCCAGCAGGCCACAAATGTGCACATGTCCTCTCAAATGTTCAGAAACAGACTCCATGAGAGTGGTATTAGGTCCACAGGTGGGGGTTATGCTTACAGCCCAACACTGTTCAGGACTTTGGCATTTGCCAGAGAACACCAAGACTGGCAAATTCGACCCTGGCGCCCTGTACTCTTCACAGATGAAAGCAGGTTCACACTGAGCACATGTGTCAGATGTAACAGAGTCTGGAGACACCATGGAGAACGTTCTGCTGCCTGCAACATCCTCCAACAGGACCAGTTTGGCAGTGGGTCAGTAATGGTGTGGGGTGGCATTTCTTTGGGGGGGGGGGCACAACCCTCCATGTGCTCGCCAGAGGTATTCTGACTTCCATTGGGTACAGAGATGGGATCCTCAGACCCATTGTAAGACCATATGCCAGTGCGGTTGGCCCTGGGTTCCTCCTAATTCAAGACAATGCTAGACCTCATGTGGCGGGAATGTGTCAGCAGTTCCTGGTAGATGAAGGCATTGATACTATGGACTGGCCTGCCCATTCCCCAGACCTGAATCCAATTGAGCACATCTGGTACATCATGTCTCACTCCATCCACCAACGCCATGTTGCACCACAGACTGTCCAGGAGTTGGTGGATGTGTTAGGCCAAGGTCTGGGAAGAAATCCCTTAGGAGACGATCTGCCACCTCATAAGGAGCATGCCCAGGCATTGTAAGGAGTTCATACAGGCATGTGGCAGCCCCACATACTACTGAGCCTCATTTTGACTTGTTTTAAGGACATTACATCAAAGTTGGAACCGCCTGTAGTGTGTTGTTACACTTGGCTCCAAATCCAGACCTCCATGGGTTAATACATTTCCATTGATAATTTTTATGTGATTTTGTTGTCAGCACATTCAGCTATGTAAATAACAAAGTATTTAATAAGAATATTTCATTCATTCAGATCTAGGATATGTTATTTTAGTGTTCCCTTTATATTTTTGAGCAGTGCGGTTGTCCTACCAGTAGATTATCTCATGTGGGCTGAGGATCACCTCAGCTCCTCCAGAGTTAACATGGTTCTCTTGGCTAATTCTCGGAATAAGGTTTGTTATGGGCCAAAGAATATTTGTAAACTTTACTTAGCAGCTAATACTCAGGGGTTGCCAATATTACAATGTTGTCTTAGGAAAGACTTAGAGAACTGTGCTTTGGCACACTTGTAGAGACTTTATACAAAGTGCTGATAATTTTGGGGCCAATCAACCAAAGTTTTTGGATATTAATTGTTGTTCAAGATCTCAAAAGAGGTCTTTTCTGCCCCCGACTATTTTGAGTAAAGAGGTCCCATGGACACCGGAGAGGTCTCGTTCTACTCGGAATGACATCATGGACAACACTTGTGAAAACTAACCCTCTTGAAAATATTTTGTGTGCTGGGAATCCCAGAGTCTGCAGATGGGCTCTGATTTCTCAAGCCAAGATGCTCTGTCAAGGATGGAAAGAGCACCAAAATAATAAACAAAAACCTGTGGCCGCCAAAATTTACGTGCACATTCTTGCAAGGGTGGTTCTAGACAGGGGTGGTGCCCCTTTAGAACTGGTCCTGGTCCCTGTATTGGAAATATATTACCATGATTATGATTCTGTTTCTCTTAGAAATGTTTTTAAAATTTAGTTCTCAAATGTCTAAACGGTCTTGCACCTACTTATCTCAGAGAGCTTTTACAGCCACATATTCTCAATAGATCTCTTAAGATCTCTAGCTCAATAAGCTCTTAGTTGTTCCCAGGACTCGGCTCGTGACCTGGGGAGAATGAGCTTTTTCAGCCACAGGTCACCGGCCGATTAAATATGGCCCTGTATGTTTTGTTTCATCCTTTTGTTCTGTGCCTCATGAAAAAACACTGGCCCCATTCTGGCTCCCTTGGTAAATTTGATCTAGAACCAACACAGCATTCTAGGCTGCCATGGCAGCAGTTTGTGCAATTTATAGGTCTCTAGGTGCCCTATGCGCAGAGGGACGTGAAGATGAAATGTGAATCAAAAAGTAATCTAGATAGCAAAATGTTAGCAGAGTGGGTTTAGTCCTCCTATTTCGTGTAAGTTTGTTCTAGACCTGTTTGGTACTGTTGGAAATGGCAGACTCAGACAAACAAAATGAGCCCCCCCACTTTCATCCTCCGAGCTGTAAATTGCTCCGGAGTTTGTGCCACAAACTATCTATTAAAATACCATAATAAAATCTGCATGACTGCTTAAAGGGCTGTGATCCACGCATAGAGCTGAACTTTACCACGCTCCTTCCTCGAGTATAAAGCACTTCTCAGTAACATGACGATTCAAAGTGTTGAGGTTAGTCACTTGAAATTGTTTTCAAGCTGTCATGAAGGAGTTCCCAGATGCAGTAATAAAAATTGATAAAAATTAAGACAAACCATTAAATGACAAGATGAGTCCAAACTCCAAACGCTGGTAGTGTATATTGTTGTGCACTTCAAGTTGTTATTTAATGTTTGTCAAATAACTCTAATTCTAATTCAGTGCGAGTAATTCTCGCACTGAAATTCATTTAACAATAAACTCCGCACACATATGGAATAAATGAGTGACCACTTCTCTTCAGGTTATATAATGTTTTTTTGGGTTTTTTTTACCTGTATGAACTATTTATTTCAATCAACAACTCTTCTTTACTAGGCTAGTGAAACTTAACTAAAACTACTATGCATAATTAAGATTAAACTACAGAACTATGTACATGCAAAAGGACAAATACAAATAGTTGAAGACCATCACCGTAAGAATTATTCATTCATTTAGTTCACTATAGAGCTGAGTTAGATAAGCGAAGATTGTCTTACAGGATATGGAATAAGGTTAAGATTTGAATTTGTAACTTAATAAATGTAGAGGGCACTGTAAAAGGATGATGACCAGATTTATGTTGGTCGTGGCCATTAGCTTGCTGGGTTTCTCTTAAAAGGAGCTATAAGTAAGATATTTACTGTAAGATTAACCTAAATCATTCTCATTTCTCACCCAGGATGGAAGTAACACGTCACATTTTTCTCTTTTGAAATCTAGAGGTACGGTCCGGAAATACTTTGGTTGAGAGTGTAGCCTGTGTTTACTTCCTGGTTCCTGAGGATATCATATGAGAGTCCCCAGGGTTCCAAAAACAGAGTGCAGCATTTGATATTTTAATTTGGCAAAAGAGCAGCCGCATGCAAACATGGAAGCCAGTAAGAGGAGCAAACCAGAAGTAGAACAAAATACAACATCATATACCTGTCTTGTGTAAGTAAAAATTCAGTGGCATTTCACGGCAACAACAAACCATGGCTGATCTCCGTGAAAGGCAAGTGTCATTATTACTTATAGCTCCTTTAAGTTACATACAATAAAATTAAAAAACTTTAATGTTCCCTATTAATGCTTTACTAATAGCACTATTGGACAACTGCAGAGTAAATTAAATTTCGAGCAAACCGTAGTTACATTTCACTGTTTAGTAGCAAGTTAATAAGGAGGCTAATAGCGGCTAATGCCTAACGAAGTATATATATATTTCTTCCCAAGAGCTGTGAGGGATATCGCCCCCTGATGGGAGGCTGCAGGCCAACGCTTTAAAATCACCCCCACCGTCACTAGCCCGTCATACGTTAAAATAACCTCAATGTTACTGCCTACTTGCACATTGTCATCTCTGAATATCAAATGCACATTGATATAGGCGAAGCCTCAGGTCATCACTGTTCAACAAGCACCCTACTACCTCATTCTCTGTTATCTGTGACTTTCCTGAACGCTAAAAAAATGTAACCGTTGTTCATTGTCTGTTTGTCAGTTTCTGCCTTCAGTATGTGTAATGTGAACTGTAATGTGACCCGGAGTGGCCAAAGAGATATTTTGCCACACAATGACAAATAAAAATATTCAATTTTTTTATATATATATATTATATATATATTTATATATAAATGCAACACTTTTGGTTTTGCTCCCATATTTTATGAGATGAACTCAAGGATCTAAAACCTTTTCCACATACACAATATCACTATTTCCCTCGAATATTGTTCACAAACCAGTCTAAATCTGTGATACTGAGCACTTCTCTTTTGCTGAGATAATCCATCCCACCTCACAGGTGTGCCATATCAAGATGCTGATTAGACACCACGATTAGTGCACAGGTGTGCCTTAGACCGCCCACAATAGAAGGCCACTCTGAAAGGTACAGTTTGGTTTTATGGGGGGGGGTGGTCTGGGGACTCAGAAAACCAGTCAGTATCTGGTGTGAGCACCATTTGCCTCACGCAGTGCAACACATCTCCTTTGCATAGAGTTGATCAGGTTGTCAATTGTGGCCTGTGGAATGTTGGTCCACTCCTCAATGGCTGTGCGAAGTTACTGGATATTGGCAGGAACTGGTACACGCTGTCGTATACGCCGATCCAGAGCATCCCGAACATGCTCAATGGGTGAAATGTCCAGTGATTATGCCGGCCATGCAAGAACTGGGACGTTTTCAACTTCCAAGAATTGTGTACAGATCCTTGCAACATGGGGCCGTGCATTATCCTGCTGCAACATGAGGTGATGTTCTTGGATGTATGGCACAACAATGGGCCTCAGGATCTCGTCACGTTATCTCTGTTCATTCAAAATTCCATCAATAAAATGCACCTGTGTTCTTCGTCCATAACAGACGATCATACCATAACCCCACTGCCACTATGGGCCACTCGATCCACAACATTGACATCAGAAAACCCCTCACCCACACGACGTCACACACGCTGTCTGCCATCTGCCCTGAACAGTGTAAACCGGGATTCATCTGTGAAGAGAACACCTCTCCAACGTGCCAAATGCCAGCGAATGTGAGCATTTGCCCACTCAAGTCGGTTACGACTATGAACTGGAGTCAGGTGGAGACCCCGATGAGGACGACGAGCATGCAGATGAGCTTCCCTGAGACAGTTTTTGCAGAAATTCTTTGGTTATGTAAACCGATTGTTTCAGCAGCTGTCCGAGTGGCTGGTCTCAGACGATCTTGGAGGTGAACATGCTGGATGTGGAGGTCCTGGGCTGCTGTGGTTACACGTGGTCTGCGGTTGTGAGACTGGTTGGATGGACTGCCAAATTCTCTGAAACGCCTTTGGAGACGGCTTATGGTAGAGAAATGAACATTCAATACACGAGCAACAGCTCTGGTTGACATTCCTGCTGTCAGCATGCCAATTGCACGCTCCCTCAAATCTTGCAACATCTGTGGAATTGTGATGTGTGATAAAACTGCACCTTTCAGAGTGGCCTTTTATTGTGGGCAGTCTAAGGCACACCTGTGGATGTAAACATCCAAGATGGCGCCGCAGACGGCTGCCACGGTGGGTTGGTGCATTGTTTTTTTACTTTGTTTTACTATTTAACTCTGGTTTTTGCGATGATACCAGAGAAGAGCTCATAAACATCAGGGCTTCATCACCAGAGGATTTATTCCCTACTTTTCTTCTCCCTACGCTGGATATTTTGGACATTCTGGTCAAAGGTACGCTCACCTTTGCTCACGCAGCGAAATGCCGGAGGAGAGGAAAACGCGCTGGAGCGCTCGTGCGTCACCGCCAACGCGGACTCCGCTCACTGCTCCCGGGCATAATCCTGTCCAACGTGCGTTCCCTGTCCAACAAACTACACGAACTGAAACTGATGCTGGTTTCTGCTGTTTTTTGCTTCACGGAGTCGTGGCTGTGTGGAGAAATGCCGATGTGGCAGTGATCCAGCAGCACTGTTCTCCTGACCTGGAATCCTTCATCATAAACAGTAAGCCTTTTTATTCACCCCGCGAGTTTGCTTCATTCATTCTGGTCGGTGTTTACATCGCGCCGAACGCAAACGTGCAGGCCGCTCAGTGCACGCTCGCAGACCAGATTCTGAATGTGGAGCAGAGAAATCCGGACTCCTTAGTTATTGTCCTTGGTGACTTTAACAAAGGAAACCTCACTCATGAACTTCCTAAATATAGACAGTTTATTAAATGCCCGACCAGAGAGGAGAACATTCTGGATCATTGTTACACCACAGTAAGAGATGCTTATCACGCCGTCCCCCGTGCTGCACTGGGCCAGTCTGACCACGTCATGGTTCACCTGATTCCTGCTTACAGGCAGAAACTAAAGCTCTGCAAACCTGTAGTGAGGACATCAAAGAAGTGGACCAGTGAGGCTGTGGAGGATCTTCAGGCGTGTTTGGATTCTACTGACTGGGATGTCTTCAGGGCTGCTACCAAAAGTTTGGATGAGTACACAGAGGCTGTGACATCATACATCAGCTTCTGTGAGGACTTCTGTGTTCCATCACGAACCAGGGTGAGTTACAATAATGCCAAACTCAGAAGGTTAAGGTTGGATAAGGAAGAGGCCTTCAGGAGTGGGGATAAATGCAGATTTAAAGATGCAAAATACAAGTTTAGTAAGGCGGTGAAAGAGGCTAAACGGCTGTACTCTGAGAAGCTGCAAAACCAGTTTTCAGCCAACGACACTGCTTCTGTCTGGAAAGGTCTCAGGCAGATAACAAACTACAAGCCTAAAGCCCCCCACTCCATGAACGACCGACAGTTAGCAAACGACTTGAACAACTTCTACTGTCGTTTCGACAGACAAAGGGACAGTCCTGCAATCACCCCCCACGACACCACCCAACAGATCACCTCCACCTCCTCCTCAGTGACAACTCTTTCCATCCATGAGAGAGATGTTAACAAACTCTTCAGAAGACAGAACCCCAGGAAAGCTGCTGAACCACACTGTCTCTCCATCCACCTTGAAGCACTGTGCTGATCAGCTGTCTCCAGTGTTCACAGACATTTTTAACACCTCACTGGCGACATGTCACGTGCCAGCCTGCTTCAAATCCTCCACCATCATCCCTGTTCCCAAGAAGCCAAGGACCACAGGACTTAATGACTTTAGACCCGTCGCTCTGACCTCTGTGGTTTGACGCTGTCAACCTGGCCCTTCACCACATCCTCCAGCACCTGGACTCTGCAGGAACCTATGCCAGGATCCTGTTTGTGGATTTCAGCTCTGCCTTCAATACAATCATCCCAGCTCTGCTTCAGGAGAAGCTCTCCCAGCTGAATGTGCCTGACTCCACCTGCAGGTGGTGCTTCCTGTCTGACAGGAAGCAGCACATGAAGCTGGGAAAACATGTCTCTGACTCCCAGCTCATCAGCACTGGTTCCCCCCAGGGCTGTGTTCTTTCTCCTCTGCTCTTCTCCCTGTACACCAACAGCTGCACCTCCAGTCATCAGTCTGTCAAGATTCTGAAGTTCGCGGACGACACCACTCTCATCGGACTTATCTCTGATATTGACGAGTCCGCCTACAGGTGGGAGGCTGACCATCTGGCGACCTGGTGCAGGGAGAACAACCTGGAGCTCAACGCTGTAAAAACCGTGGAGATGGTTGTGGACTTCAGGAAGAACTCAGCCCCAGCTACCCCCATCACCCTCTGTGACTCCACCTGGGAACTATCTCCCAGGACCTAAAGTGGGAGCTGAACATCAACTCCCTCACCAAGAAAGCCCAGCAGAGGATGTACTTCCTACGGCAGCTGAAGAAATGCAACCTGCCAAGGACAATGATGGTGCAGTTCTACTCCTCCATCATTGAGTCCATCCTCACCTCCTCCATCACCATCTGGTACGCTGGTGCCACCGCTAAGGACAAGGGCAGACTGCAGCGTGTCATCAGGTCTGCAGAGAAGGTGATTGGCTGCAATCTTCCATCTCTCCAGGACCTGTACGCCTCCAGGACTCTGAGGCGTGCAGGGAAGATTGTGGCTATTTCAGTCACTTCCCTCTGGCAGGAGGCTGCGGTCAATCAGGACCAAAACCTTACGCCACAAGAACAGTTTTTTTCTCATCTGCTACCGGCCTTATGAACAAGGCCAAGAGCCGCCCGTGAAACTGGACACTGTCTCTCTCCCCCGTTCAGGACTTACAAGCTTCTGCGTTACATTAACGCACAGTTTACTGAGTGTATATTGCTTCTGTATATATATCCTTTTTACTTTTTATTTTACTGTATTCTTATTTTTTGTCTGCACCATCAACACCAAGTCAAATTCCTTGTAAGTGCAAACCTACTTGGCGATTAAACTTGATTCTGATTCTGATTCTGTGCACTAATCATGGTTTCTAATCAGCATCTTGATATGGCACACATGTGAGGTGGGATGGATTATCTCAGCAAAGTCACAGATTTAGACTGGTTTGTGAACAACATTTGAGGAAAATGATGATGTTGTGTATGTGGAAAAAGTTTTAGATCTTTGAGTTCATCTCATAAAAAATGGGAGCAAAACCAAAAGTGTTGCATTTATATTTTTGTTGAGTGTATAGCGAGAGAGAGAGAGAGAGAGAGAGAGACATTTTTTTTTAAATTTAACAATACATTTATTAAAAGATTTAAAAAGTTACAAAACTACCACAAACAACCATCAGTAAAAACAAAGATTTACAGAATCCAAATTATCCTAGCATACTTCCAAAAAAAAATTCTTCATTTACAAGCCGACACAGAACATTTTTGTAACACCACATTCTGGAAAAACTTTCCAGGTCCTTCATCATCTGATAATAATTAAAATCTATTTTCAAACGAGCTTTCAACATCTTTACAAACATGAGCACAGCGTCATCATCCACAGCTTTCTCTATTCTGCTCATATAAATAGCCATCTTTGCTCTTCCAAGAATAAAATTAAAAATCTGACATTTAATTTTAGTCTTCTGAGAGTACCTGTACCCCAAAATGAACATGTGTTTAGAAAAAAAACTCTCCAAATAGTCCAAACAAATGTTCTAACATTGCAAACAGTGGCACCAAACGAGAACACTCCATGAAACAATGAAACACAGTTTCACGATTAGTGCAAAATGGGCAATCCTGGCTAACATCAGAGTTAATAATGGAAACAAAAGCATTCACAGCCACAATGCAATGTAAAATCCTCCACTGTAAGTCAGCTGCTCGTTTGATTAATGGTGGTTTGTACAGCGCTCTCCACTCAGGTCCAACACTGTCACCAAGACCTAAGTGGGCTCTCCATGGAGTGTCGGCTCTGCCATTTAATTTGTCCCTCTGCAAAATCTTAACAAAAGTTTTATACATTATTTTACTGTTAACGTCTTTAAAAGAAACCTCAGAAGAGATCTCATTCTTTAAAAACGGTCCAACGCAGTTCTTAAAATCTGGCGAAATGTTTACTGAAGGGAAAACATCATTCTCATCAGGTTCAACAAAGCCATTACAATAACGATGCAACAAAGTCCGCTCACTACCCGTGAGGGCTTCTCTCCATTTACTAAGCAGCAGAGCAATAACACGAGTCGAGTTCACTTCCAGTCAGGAAGCAAGAGGAGCTGCATCGTCCAAGCCTGCTCCTGCAAGCTGGACTACATGTCCCAGAGTCACCACATTAGAGACAGAACCGCCTTAGAACAGTTGGCCCCACCTGACAAGCTGCACTGAACCGTGACCCATAGATGACTGGTTTCTGAAGCAGCCAGTATAGTGAGCTGTGTTGTCCAAGCCTCTTCTTTTTCAGCAAGCTCCACACCTTGAATAATCCACGATAGAAAACAGGAAGTTCTTTGACGTTAGGCTGCTTTAAATCCATCAGGAACAAGGATTTGTTCAGTCCAAGTCCACCTAACTGATTCAGGATAGTGCAAGCCAACGGCCTCCACACTAAATCAGTAGGACCATACAGAAACCTCTGTAAGAACTGGAGACGGAAAGCAGCCCCTTTGCTGCTGAGGTGGATCAGGCCCTGTCCTCCATCGTCCTTCGGTAAAAACAGCACACTCTGCGGCACCCAGTGCAATTTGTCCCAGAAAAAGTCAACAAGAAGAGCCTGGATCTTTGACAGCAGGTCAGGTGGGGGGTCAACACATGACAGGCGATGCCATAAAGTGGATGAAACCAAATTATTAACAATTAGAACTCTACCTCTGTAGGACATCTTTGTCAAAATCCACTTCCACCTTGTTAAACGACCTTTCGCCTTATCTAGAAAATTTTCCCAGTTTTTCAAATCAAAAGATTGATCACCCAGAAAAACTCCTAAATATTTGAACCCTCCCTTCTTCCAAATTAACCCCCCAGGCAATCCTAGTTGATTCTCCAGGTCACCTCCAACACACAGAGCTTCACTTTTGTCCCAGTTAACTTTGGCTGAGGATAAAGAGCCAAACTGAGCTACATCTCTTACCAACATGTCAATATCTTTCTGAATATTCACTAAGATGACAAGGTCATCTGCATAGGCCGACAACTTTAAAGGTTTATTACAACCTGGAATGATCAACCCCTGAAGGTCACATCTGAGTCTATGTAACAAGGGCTCAAAGCTAAAGAATAGAACTTGCCAGAAAGGGCACACCCTTGTCTAATCCTCTTTGGAACTGAAAAGGAGCGCTCAGACCACCGTTAGTTTTTAGCTCACTCTGAATGTCACAGTATAAACCCTTAACTTTATCAATAAAACCAGGACCAAAACCAAAAGCACTCAAAGTGAACCATAAGTAGTCATGTTCAACACGATCAAAGGCTTTTTCTTGATCAACAGATATAATTCCAGCTTTCAGGCCATACAGCTCACAGATCTCTAAAAAATCTCCTATCAAGACAATGTTATCAGAGATCAACCTGCCCGCTACACAATACGTCTGATCACAGTGAATCACTTTCTTCATCACTTTGCTCAGCCTGGTTGCCAACACCTTAGAGAGGAGCTTGTAATCTGAGCAGAGCAGTGAAACAGGTCTCCAGTCTTTAATAAATTGTAGGTCACCTTTCTTGGGCAGCAAAGTAAGAAGCGCCCTTCTGCAGCTCAGTGGCAGACGGCCTCCAGCCAGACTGTCATTCAGTACTGACAGCAGATCTTCCCCCACTACTGAGGAGAAAGACTTGTAGAAGTCCACAGGTAGACCATCTATTCCAGGAGCTTTGCCACTCTGCATGCTCTGCAGAGCTGCATAGAGTTCATTAGCAGACAGAGCTGCTTCCAGCTCTATGTTACTCTGCTGCTCCACCTGAGGAAGACCAGTGTAGAAGCTCTGGGACACTGCCTGCTCCTCTCTGTGCTCACATTTAAACAGGTTGCTGTAAAAAGTGACAGCATGTTTACGAATTGCTGTATGATCAGTTAGCACCTGCCCAGTGTCGCCCTTTAAGCTGTGAATGAACTTTTTTTTGTCCATTCTTACGCTCTAGACCAAAGAAAAAGTGAGATGGAACATCCATGTGGGCTACATGTTGGAAACGGGACCTAACGAGAGCCCCCTGAGCTGAGACAGCCAGCAATTTAGCTAAATCAGACTTTTTAGCTTCAAGTATCTGAGTGTGGCGTTGATCTCCTGTAGCTTCAAAGAAGTCTCTAAGCTCCTCCACCTCAGACTCCAGAGCCCTAACTGAACCCACCAAGGCTTTGGAGACATTCTGAGTGTACTGCTGACAGAACTGTCTTATCAGGACTTTTCCAAAATCCCACCATTGTTGTAAAGAAATAAAATCAGATTTTGTACTCTGGTGGTTTTTCCAAAAAAAGGCAAATGTATCTTTAAAATTCCTATCTTCCAATAAGGCTGTGTTTAAATGCCAATAAGCACTACTGGCTTTTACACACTTTATATAGACAGAGACTGTTACAAGTGAATGATCAGAAAAACCAACAGGGCTGATTGAACAACTTTTAAAAATATTAAAATTATGTTTAAAACAATAAAAACGATCCAGCCTGGCCATAGACAATAAATTATCTTTAACATGAGTCCACGTGTATTGTCGCTGCTCACCATGAAAACCTCTCCACACATCACACAGCTCTTGAGCTTCCAGAAACTGAATCAGGCGAGTGCGAGAGGCAGCATGAGGCTCTGCATGGTTCCTGTCTAACCTGCTGTCCTCAGTACAGTTAAAATCGCCTCCAATAAATAAATATTCCTCACTGCTACATTTCTCAATAACTTTATTCAAAGCATCTAGAAATATGACCCTCTCCACTCCCACAACTGGAGCATAGATCGTTATGAACACCATTTTTACTTTCTCATACACTGCTCTTATTTTCAACAGACGGCCTTTAATGACCTCGTCAGATTCCACCGACTGAGGAATAAAGTTTTTGGCAAAGAGAATTGTCAGGTTTAAACACCTAGAACATCATATAAACAGGGAAAGAAAGACACAAAGGCAATTAGTTTGGTTTCGTTCTCGAGGAGAGTAGGAAGAAGACCGCACAGTTACAATCTCCTGCCCACTCTGTCGGTCTCAACGTTCTCCTCGATTTTATTAAGAAAGGGGCGTGTCCCTAGTTACAATGACTGAGGCTGTACTGAGGGGTGGGGAGGCAACTGAGCCTCAGTTGCCAACAAAGATACACAGCTGAGCAATCACGTTCAGTCAGCACATAATCTTGTAGCTGAGTCCTCTTGTTTCAGGAAGGGAAAAAACAGAGTCTCTTCTGTTTCTTCACAGGGACATGATTAATCTATCATGTGAGTAATATGATTATATCAGAAGCTTACATTACTACATCATAACAAGATAAATCGATTAATGAAGTATAAACATCAATCTCAACTAGAATTCCAACCCCACCACTGTTACTCGTCTTATGACTTAAGAAGGATTCACCAGTCCATTCTCTCCTCCAGTCAGCCTCATTATCAGCAGTACTGTGTCTCTTGTACAAAAATAATATCCAACTTTTTTAGAGAGCACAGCTTGAAAAGAGAAGCTCTTTTCCCATCATCCTTTGCCCCATTTAAGTTCAAGCTGCCTATACGTATATCTCCCATAGCATAAAAAAGTAGTAGTGACACAGAAACCAAAGAGCAAAACAAAATAAAAAAAGAAAAATTCTGAACATTATTCATCATCTTCTAACTGCTTTTTGACCTTTTGCACAAATTTTTTAATACGGTAGATTTCCTGGTCAGTGAAAGCTTTCTCTCCCAGGACTCCAGGACTTCTCAGAAAAACCTTCACTGAGTCAAGGAAGAGCTGCAAATCAGGAAAAACTTTCTCCACTTTGACATTTCTGGCTCCTTTTGTGTCCTGTAGGAAACTCTTAATACTCGTTAAAGAGTAGCCACTCTTCTTGTGAGTCCACGTCTGTGAGGAGGACAGAGACTCCACATCACTCTCCTCATCACCTTCACTGTCACCTGACTGCTGACATTCACTATTAGGAGAAACTTTCTTCACTTTACAAGCGGATTGACGCTCTTCATTTGGTTTCCTCTTTTTAGTATCATTTGAAAAATCTTTATCTACCATCATTTCATCCTCCTCCTCCAGAGAACATCCTACCTCCCCTGTTTTGGTCTGTGTGTTAACGCTGTCAGTGTGTGACTGCTCATTGATT
Source organism: Fundulus diaphanus (assembly GCA_037039145.1). Taxonomy (NCBI): domain Eukaryota; kingdom Metazoa; phylum Chordata; class Actinopteri; order Cyprinodontiformes; family Fundulidae; genus Fundulus; species Fundulus diaphanus. The sequence goes on from CM073122.1 coordinate 60,172,410, forward strand.
CCTATTACTGAACCAGAGAAAGCAGCATCAGAACCAACAGCACCAAAATCCCTTGTATCTAGACTAGGATCTTCTGGGCCATCAGAAACTACATCAGCACCTGAACTAACTTTTGCTGAACCATCAGAACCCAGTATAGCATTAACAGAAGCAGCTGCCCCTTCATGCCCAGCCTGTTGTTTACCCTGTGTGTTTCCCTCCTGTGAACTCTGTGGATGTTCATGCGCTGAAACTGATGAAGCGGTCTCACTGTTGTCCTTAGCATTTTGTTTTTGTGGACAGGAACGGACTATATGGCCCTCCATTCCACAGCCAAAGCACTTCGTTCTTTCTGAAGAAACATAAACAGTGTAATCAAAGTCATCCACTCTAAACTTCAATATTAAATTTAGCTCATCGGTGTTATTTTTCAAAACCATAAAAACCTGCCTTCTAAAGGAAACAACATGTTTAAGGTGCGGTGATTTACAGCCCAGAGGGATGAGTTTAATGGGTGACATTAGCTGCCCATGCCTCGACTTGGGTAAAGTTAGAAAGTAGGGCTGGGCGATAATTCAATAACAATATATATCGATCGATAGACGTGTGGCGCGATAGGAAAAAATAGGGTCGATAAAAACTTCGATAGACAGTTTTACTTCCTTGCTACAGTCGGCACGCCGTCACTAAGCTCCGCCCTCTCAAACCACAACACAGAGCATGTGAATATGTTGCAGCAAGGAGCGGCGGAGGAAACGGTCCCAAAACGGGGTTTTACTAGTTTGCCAGCCTGATAGAAATAAACCACAGTGATTTGTAAAACTTGCAAGGAACCGGTAAAAGCAGAGTCTGGTAACGCAACCCACCAGTATTTATCACGTAAGCCGCTCACACCCGCAGCAGCGCGAGCTGTGCGCGGCCCCGCGAGCTGTGCGGCTCCGCGTCGTCGTCGTCGTCGGAATTTTCTGGAACTTCTTCCAGAACAAAGCAGGTATAGCAGCTAAACTGGGCTCCCTTCTTTGTGATAAAATGACAAAGCGTCCAAGCGGCATAAGGACATAACACATGCAGTAACGTGCTTCATAGTGATGGATATGTCTGCTGTTCTCTGCAGCTGAAAAACCTGCCACTCTTGATCCTCGATATAAAGTTAAGTTATTTTTCTTAAAAAAAATTCTGTTATGGTTAAAAAAGTTGGTTAAATAAAGATTTAATTGGAATTCTGTGTTTGTGTTCTTTATTTAAATCAAATCATTTAGCAATATCATAAAATGTCCAGGCAGAGCTGCACATAAAATATGGTTTTAAATATTTTCAATAATTATTGATATCGATCAACATGCATTTTTTTTTATCGATAAGCTTTTTTTCTATATCGCCCAGCCCTATTAGAAAGATATTCACAGATTCGGCTTTTCCGGATCAATAACTCATCGGCGGATGATTTATTCTACAAAACAGACACCTCTCTGTAACCACAGCAAGGCAGACAGTGAGCTACAACCGTAGTTTCCTCAAAAAGAGTTTCCCACCGCGCCGGGAGAATTAAATTGGACCCAATGCAGAGCTCGCTGCTCCGCAGATGCTTAGGGACCGTCTGCAAGTTGCAACCCCAGAAAAGTAATCAGAGAGAAATATTAAAAAGCGTCACCAAGGAGAGGTGGATTATCATCAAACTTGTAGAATACATAGATCACTTCATCGGGATCATTCTACAACTCTTACTTTTGGAAAATTTGCTTAACTCTATTTTTTGACATTTTTTCATTGTTATTACAAGCGTATAATTTTCAATAAGTACACCACAGATTATTGTAGTGCTACCAAACTTATCATACACATAGATCACCTCATCTAGTTCATACTACAACTCTCAATTTGGGAAAATTTGCTTAACTCTATTTTTTTAGATTTTTTCATTGTTATTACAAGTGTATAATAGCCAATAGGTACAGTAGAGATCATTGTAGTGCCACCAAACTCATCTTACACACAGATAACCTCATCTAGTTCATACTACAACTCTTACTTTTGGAAAATGTGCTTAACTCTATTTTTTGACATTCTTTCATTGTTATTACAAGCATATAATAGCCAATAGGTACAGTATAGATCATTGTAGTGCCACCAAACTTGTAGTATACATAGATAACTTCATTTAGATCATACTACAACTCTTTCTTTGGGAAAATGTGCTTAACTCTATTTTGTGACATTTTTTTTTATTGTTATTACAAGCATATAATAGCCAATAGGTACAGTATAGATCATTTTAGTGCCACCAAACTCACCCTACACATAGATAACCTCCTCTAGTTTATACTACAACTCTTACTTTGGGAAAATGTGCTTAACTTTATTTTTTGACATGTTTTTATTGTTATTACAAGCATATAATAGCCAATAGGTACAGTATAGATCATTGTAGTGCCACCAAACTCTCCCTACACATAGATAACCTCATCTAGTTTATACTACAACTCTTACTTTGGGAAAACGTGCTTAACTTTATTTTTTGACATTTTTTATTGTTATTACAAGTGTATAATAGTCAATAGGTACAGTATAGATCCCTGTAGGGCCACCAAACTCACCCTACACATAGATAACCTCATATAGTTTATACTACAACTCTTACTTTGGGAAAATGTGCTTAACTCTATTTTTTGAGATTTTTCCATTGTTATTACAAGCATATAATTATCAATAAGTACACTATAGATTATTGTAGGGCCACCAAACTCATCTTACACATAGATCACCTCATCTAGTTCATACTACAACTTTTACTTTGGGAAAATGTGCTTAACTCTATTTTTTGAGATTTTTTAATTGTTATTACAAGTGTATAATAGCCAATAGGTACAGTATAGATCACTGTAGGGCCACCAAACTCACCATACACATAGATAGCCTCATCTAGTTCCTACTACACCTCTTACTTTTGGAAAATGTGCTTAACTTTATTTTTTTGACATTTTTTCATTGTTATTACAAGCATATAATAACCAGTAGGTACAGATCATTGTAGTGCCACCAAACGTGTAGTATACATAGATAACCTCATCCTGTTCTTACTACAACTCTTACTTTGGGAAAAAATGCTTAACTTTATTTTTTGAGATTTTTTCATTGTTATTACAAGCATATAATAGCCAATAGGTACAGTATAGATCATTGTAGTGCCACCAAACTTGTAGTATACATAGATAACCTCGTTTAGTACTTACTACAACTCTTACTTTGGGAAAAAAGGCTTAACTTTATTTTTTCACATTTATTCGTTGTTATTACAAGCATATAATAACCAATAGGTACAGATCATTGTAGTGCCACCAAACTTGTAGTATACATAGATAACCTCATCCTGTTCTTACTACAACTCTTACTTTGGGAAAAAATGCTTAACTTTATTTTTTGAGATTTTTTCATTGTTATTACAAGCATATAATAGCCAATAGGAACACCATAGATCATTGTAGTGCCACCAAACTTGTAGCATACACAGATAACCTCATCTAGTTCATACTACAACTCTTACTTTGGGAAGATGGGGCACAGGTATTTCTAATATTCTCCATGTATCATTAAGGGCATAAAGTATTATCATCATCCACAAAGTAACTATTATAAGTTGTAGGGTGACAAAAATCACATCTACACCTTATCAGATTTATTTACACAGCAAAACTTGCTTTGTGAATTTTGACTCTCAATTCTGAGGGATAGTTTCACATAAAAAATAATACAAATCTTTCTTCATTGTTTTTATTAGCAGTACTCAGTTTGAACTGCAGGGATCTCTAAGCCAACACTCTTGCCCTGGAAACCATTTTCACAATTTTTTTTAAGTATAACATTAACTAAAAGTCAACATGGAGTCTAAAAACATGACATTTTCATGTGTTGTCATTGATTTTTACTTTATTTCAAAGATGTTTGAGCTTTGGTTAGTTATTTCATTTATTTGATTAAATGTGCTGGTATTGAGTTTTTACCTCATGGCCACTGCCTTGCAACCACACCACCAGACACAATCAGACAAATTAGATGCTTAGTGTAATGAAGTCCCTGACAATCATGATCAGCCATCAATTAAGGTCAGTAGAGCAATAATCTTTTACAGTTTAGCGGAAAAAGAGATTGAGGAAGTTGAAATATGAACAGAATTTCCACTGTAAGTCAAACCATTTTTCTTTTCCTTGTCATTTTGATAGTTGTAATAAATGAGCAATGTTTTACATGGCAGATTAAATTCAGTTTTGATTGTGAGCTGAAGCTTTTGACCTGATTCAATGCTACATTAATTTAACCTCTCTTTAGCTACATATGTAATTGTTGGCCATATTAGACATTTTAGTTAGACTTCAACAAGCTCGTTTTCGTTTCACTTGTATTAGGTAAAATATGGATAATATTTTTAGTAATATATATTTAGTAAAATATTTAAGTACTTTATAGTCTTTGATATCGTACAGCATTCTTGTAGGGCCTCAGCTTTGCATTTTACTTTCCTTATGTTACAAGCTTTTAAGACAATGGGTAGGTTAAAAAAAGTTGCTGTTAGGAAAGATTTATGGGCATATTTCATTCTCTACAAATTTCTTTATGTCCAAAGTTTTACAATGACACACATGTTTATCCCGATGCTGTAGATACAGTGTGAAACTTGTGGATGATGGTTCCACACTGAATGCACTGAAATGATACCAGCACAGATTCCAAACAAAGACACTCGTTGGTACTGTGTGTTGTGCACCAACAAGATAATCTCAGAGTAACTATTGCTGACTGTCACTGAGCATGTTGTAGTGATGTGGACCTTGCAGCTCTGTTAACCTCATAGCAGGCAATTCCCATGGAAGTCTCCCTCATTATCATGGCGGAAACAAGATAAAAAGCGATATTCAGGTTTATAGCAATTTTTGTGAAGCTGTATGGGAATCTTAAATATTGTGATTTTTATTATTCAGTGAGATTTTATTTTGTGTACGTTTGCACGAACAAGCTGTATTCTCATGTTACATTGTTTGATCATAATTCAAACAGTAAAGGAGAAATTAAATAGTCTTTGGTTGTAATATAGTTGTTATGAGCCTTTCTGCATCAATAAAGCCAATGTTATGTTTATTCAACATGTTCTATTTATGTGTGCCGTAAATTTGGTGGCACTACAATGATCTATAGTTTACTTATTGGCTATTGTAATAACAATGAAAAAATGTATAAAAATAAAGTTAAGTACATTTTCCCAAAGTAAGAGTTGTGGTATAAACTACATGAGGTTATCTATGTGTAGGGTGAGTTTGGTGGCACTACAGTGATCCATACTGTACCTATTGGCTATTATACACTTGTAATAACAATGAAAAAATCTCAAAAAATATAGTTAAGCATATCTTCCCAAAGTAAGAGTTGTAGTATGAACTAGATGAGGTGATCTATGTGTAGGGTGAGTTTGGTGGCCCTAAAGTGATCCATACTGTACCTATTGGCTATTATACACTTGTAATAACAATGAAAAAATAGAATTAAGCACATTTTCCCAAAGTAAGAGTTGTAGTAGGAACTAGATGAGGTGATCTATGTGTAAGAGGAGTTTGGTGGCCATACAATAATCTATAGTGTACTTATTGATAATTATATGCTTGTAATAACAATGAAAAAATGTCAAAAAATAGAGTTAAGCAAATTTCCTAAAGTAAGAGTTGTAGTATAAACTAGATGAGGTGATCTATGTGTAGGGTGAGTTTGGTGGCCCTTAAGTGATCCATACTGTACCTATTGGCTATTATACACTTGTAATAACAATGAAAAAAATGTCAAAAAATAGAGTTAAGCACATTTTCCCAAAGTAAGAGTTGTAGTATGAACTAGATGAGGTGATCTATGTGTAAGATGAGTTTGGTGGCCATACAAGAGTTGTAGTATGATCCAGATGAAGTATAAATGTATCCTACAAGTTTGGAAGCACTAAAATGATTTATAGTGTAGTCATTGCTCATTTTATACTTATTCTAATAATAAAATAGATGTGCCATTTGCCATTTAGGCTTTGGGAAATTCCTCAAAAAATGTATTATTTTCATATCAAATAAATGTGGTGTGATATACACTACCGTTCAAAAGTTTGGGGTCACCCAAACAATTTTGTGTTTTCCATGAAAAGTCACACTTATTCACCACCATACGTTGTGAAATGAATAGAAAATAGAGACAGGACATTAACAAGGTTAGAAATAATGATTTGTAATTGAAATAAGATTTTTTTTACATCAAACTTTGCTTTTGTCAAAGAATCCTCTATTTGCAGCAATTATAGCATTGCAGACCTTTGGCATTCTAGCTGTTAATTTGTTGAGGTAATCAGAGAAATTGCACCCCAGGCTTCCAGAAGCAGCTCCCACAAGTTGGATTGGTTGGATGGGCACTTCTTGCGTACCATACGGTCAAGCTGCTCCCACAACAGCTCAATGGGGTTCAGATCTGGTGACTGCGCTGGCCACTCCATTACCGATAGAATACCAGCTGCCTGCTTCTGCTCTAAATAGTTCTTGCACAATTTGGAGGTGTGTTTAGGGTCATTGTTCTGTTGTAGGATGAAATTGGCTCCAATCAAGCGCTGTCCACTGGGTATGGCATGGTGTTGCAAAATGGAGTGATAGCCTTCCTTATTCAGAATCCCTTTTACCCTGTACAAATCACCCACCTTACCAGCACCAAAGCAACCCCAGACCATCACATTACCTCCACCATGCTTAACAGATGGCGTCAGGCATTCTTCCAGCATCTTTTCATTTGTCTGCGTCTCACAAGCGTTCTTCTTTGTGATCCAAATACCTCAAACTTGGATTCATCCGTCCACAACACTTTTTTCCAGTCTTCCTCTGTCCAATGTCTGTGTTCTTTTGCCCATCTTAATCTTTTTCTTTTATTGGCCAGTCTCAGATATGGCTTTTTCTTTGCCACTCTGCCGTGAAGCCCAGAATCCCGCAGCCGCCTCTTCACTGTAGATGTTGACACTGGTGTTTTGCAGGTACTATTTAATGAAGATGCCAGTTGGGGACCTGTGAGGCGTCTGTTTCTCAAACCAGAGACTCTAATGTACTTATCTTCTTGCTCAGTTGTGCAACACGGCCTCCCACTTCTTTTTCTACTCTGGTTAGAGCCTGTTTGTGCTGTCCTCTGAAGGGAGTAGTACACACTGTTGTAGGAAATCTTCAATTTCTTAGCAATTTCTCGCATGGAATAGGCTTCATTTCTAAGAACAAGAATAGACTGTCGAGTTTCAGATGAAAGTTCTCTTTTTCTGGCCATTTAGAGCGTTTAATTGACCCCACAAATGTGATGCTCCAGACACTCAATCTGCTCAAAGGAAGGTCAGTTTTGTAGCTTCTGTAACGAGCTAAACTGTTTTCAGATGTGTGAACATGATTGCACAAGGGTTTTCTAATCATCAATTAGCCTTCTGAGCCAATGAGCAAACACATTGTACCATTAGAACACTGGAGTGATAGTTGCTGGAAATGGGCCTCTATACACCTATGTAGATATTGCACCAAAAACCAGACATTTGCAGCTAGAATAGTCATTTACCACATTAGGAATGTATAGAGTGTATTTCTTTAAAGTTAAGACTAGTTTAAAGTTATCTTCATTGCAAAGTACAGTGCTTTTCCTTCAAAAATAAGGACATTTCAATGTGACCCCAAACTTTTGAACGGTAGTGTACATGAGATGAGATACACATGAAATAAATTTGATAACAATTCACCTCTCCTTGGTGACGCTTTTTAATATTTCTCTATGATTATTTTTCTGGCGTAGCAACTTGCAGACGGTCCCTAAGCATCTGCGGAGCAGCAAGCTCTGCATTGGGTCCAATGTAATTCTCCCAGCGCGGGGCGAGACTCGTTTTGAGGAAACTACGGTTGTAGCTCACTGTCTGCCTTGCTGTGGTTACAGAGAGGTGTCTGTTTTGTAGAATAAATCATCCGCCGATGAGTTATTGATCCGGAAAAGCCGAATCTGTGAATATCTTTCTAACTTTACTCAAGTCATGCCTCGCCAGTTCTCTTTGTAATGTTTCATTACTAATAAACGGAGGGACTTGAGACAGGATGATCCTTTTGGCCGGTTTAACTAGCGGCACCACCTGAACAAAGGTGTCCTGAATAACCACACCTTGCTCGACAACCACGCTAACTTTATCAACACTATCCAGAAAAATGACGACCCCATTGTTCATTCTAGAAGCGGACTTCACACTTTCATAGCCGACAATTTCTCCGATCGCTAAACTGCAATCCTCTACAGAGCAATTAAACGCTGGACAAAGTTTAACTCCGTGTCGGCGTGTGAGCTTCTCCAGCCCCACACTCCCAACTCCATGAGTCGGCATGACCCCGGTGAAAACCAGGCGTCACCGTTCAGAAAACCACCCGCCACAAACAGCAAAACTAACAATAAACAAACAAACAGAACGGAACAAACCAGGCATGGACTGGTAATCGGGCATACCGGGCATTTTCCCGGTGGGCCGACGTACTGTTTGGGCCGGCAGACCCGACATGTATATTAATAATATGTATTATTATTATTATTATTATTATTATTATTATTATTATTATTATTATTATTATATATCTGCCTCATTATATTTGCATAATGCATGAAGAAAAATAAAATCAGCAGCGCAAGAGTCTGTTCCGATCATCCGGCCCTTACCACAGGCTACTGCAGCCCATTGGTTATCATCCCTGACAGTCTAAAGGGCTAGGCCAATCATAAAGTAGAAAAACACCTTCACGCTCCATGTGGAACTTTGTGCAGCGGTGTTCACAGTAGTAATGGATAAGAAAAGCAAGGGAGGCGCAGAGAAACTGCACGGAAAAAAGAAACGAGTTCTTCAAACGGACGCTGCGAAATGTGTCAAACTGACTGACATGTTTCCTTACAGCAGGCCCTTCATCTGCTCCGGTGTCTGATGTAAAATATGGTGGTGGTGGTGGTTGTAGTCAGTGACGTGCGGTAGAGTTCATAGCTGGTGAGGCACTGACGTCATCAGAGTCAGATTTACAAATATATACACTCTACAGAGTAAACTCATTGTAAAGTGCTGAAGGAGACTGATTGAGCCAAATCAATTTACCAAGATACATGGAAAAAATATTGATTCTTTGATGAAAAAATAAAACTAAATTATTTCTCATTTGACTGGTAACAGTTTATGAGTTGTGATGGATTTCTGCATTTGTAACACATTCTAAAACTATAACCCACATTACGCACATTTTATCACAAAAACAAAACATGAATAAGTATCGCTGTCTTACCTCTACTTATAATTTAAGTCCCTGCGGCGCTCTTTCTGAACAAAAATATAATTTTCCGGTAAAAGTTCTCTTTATCTTCTTCAGTTTTAAAAGTCTCTCAGTCTCAATGGAGCTCACTGTCAGGGAGAAAAGCCTTCCTTGATCAGTCCTGTTCCAGCTGTATGTTTAGAGTCTTTTTAGTGCTTTACTTGTTTAGCAAAACTCGCTAATAAAACATCAATAACTTGTTTTGACTCTACTATTTGGAGATCACGAGCGGTGCCCCTTGAGCGCCCCCTGCCTAGCGGCCAAGGAACTGCCGGCATCACCTAAACCCAGTTCTTTGCTGTTTATGATCGCGCGCAGCACCACGAAAACATGTTATCTGCACACAGTTTGATGACCAAAACACAATTCGTAATCCACATATATTAAATTGTGGAAAATCAGTTCAGAACTGTTTGAACAATTGAATTTATGATCTAGAGACAGGAAGATGCATTCACAGAATGGAAGTCAGCGCAGTTAACATGAGGCCAAGCTCGCTGCGGCCTCACCGGCTTCGCTATGAAGCGCCACCAAGAATTTACATGAAAAATAGCGAAAAGTCTGCGATTTTAAAGAAAATATGATCAAAAATTAGGAAATTAGATAAATAAAATACTTATTACAAATGACTGAGTAAATCAAAATTTATATTATGTTATTATATATTTTCTTTCTTTCCATGATGACAAGTGAGGCATTTCTCTGGTTCATTTTGTCATTGGCATCCTTTTTTACACAGTGAGTGCACATTAGTCCAATGTTACCCTACAGTATCTGGAAGACTGAATAGATCTGATGAGCAACTTACAATAACTTCTTATAATGATGTAACGTGATAATATTTGTGATTGACCGTGACACCTCTCTTTCTCTCTCTCTGATCTAAGAATTGTTGCTGTGCTGGAGTTTACATTTTACAGTGTTAATAAATTAAGATTGTGGAAGTATTTTAAGTGTCCACTCTCACTAATTTCCATTAACCTGGCCTCAAGGTATTGCACAGTTGGTATTGCACAGTTGGTATACACATTCAGTACACAAAAAAAATGTGGTGGGCCAGTCTAATCCAAAATGCCAGGGCCGATTTTTTTCTCCCAGTCCACCCCTGGAACAAACAAACAAGGAATAGAAAACGCACTCACGCTGAAACGCGCACCCACTCTCACAGTCCTCCACTCCCAGCATGCACTCAGAGAGAGAGAGAGAGAGAGAGAGAGAGAGAGAGAGATGAATGAATATTCATAGCTATTTGTTTTGTTAGCTAGTTCAAAGTAGAACTGAACACTGAGTAGAACAAAAGTTTTTAAGTAGTTGGTGTTTTTGATATTATTTAATTACATGTATTGGCTCAGTCAAGAAACTCTTTTCCTGATATTTGCAGTCTCCAATAAAACTATTCTCATCCCTAAACTCTATTTAACTGAATGCAACAGTTAAGCCTAGAAGTCAGGAGATACACACTTTTCCTGATTTCATTGGTCCTGGATTTGGCTACTGTAAGATTCACCACACTGGGAGATTTCCGCATTGGCAGAGAGCACATGTCACACAGGAGCATATGGCAGATAAATCACTACAAAGCAGGTAATGAACATCAAACAGTTCAAAATAATTATTTTTTCTTATCCAAGTCACTAGTTTATGTTTTCAGCAACAAGTTACCAAGCTTTTTTGTAGAATGGTTTTCTGAATAGCGAATAGTTGTGCCAGGTAGCTTCTTAATGTAAAGTGTTGAGAAATTTAAAAAAAATTCTTGCCATTGTCATAGTGCAATTTTGACCTGCCTGCTTCTCCATGAACTTTCTCCTTTCCACCTGTGAGGTAGTTCACTCTCCACTTCCTCATTAGTTCCACCTGCCATGCCTAATCAGATCTGGATTCATTCCACCTGCCAACCCCTCTATAAAAGCCTACCTCAGTCAACCATTCCCCGCCGGATCGTTTCACAGTGTTCTCATGACAGCGTCTGTAGTCTTCACCTGCCAAGCCTGTCTGCTCCCTATGTCTGCCAAGCCTCCGCTCCCTTCACCTGCCAAGCCTGCCTGCTCCCTGCACCTGCCAAGCCTGCCTGCTCCCTGCACCCGGCAAGCCTCAGCTCCGCCGTCCAGCTCCAGCCATCATCACACGCGTGCTACAGTCTGGTACAGCCTCCGGTTCTCCATTCCATTTTTCAACCCTTCAATAAAAACTCTTAAGACGTGGCTCTGAGTGTGGCTAAATTCGGTGTCAATAGTACGTTTCCTGACAGCCATATTCAATAATTATTTAGATTCTCTGGGTTTTAAAGTGCCCATTATTTGAATTTGTGTGATTTGTATTCTGCAGTTTGTTGTGTTTAGGAGCAGAGCTGAGTAAAGTAGTCAAAAGTGTACTCCAGTAAGAATAGTAATATTTAAACATATTTGTACTCAAGTAGATTTAAAAAGTAGCCATCCAGTAAGTTACTCAAGTAAGAGCAAAACCTATTTGGTAAAATGTGTACTGAGTTACTGAAAATAACATTTAATGTTTTCAATTTATGTACTAAGACAAACAAAAATGTAAAGTGAAGTGCAAACACATGTTTTAAAGAATACATTATTTAATACAAATAAATACAATTACAAAATAACAAAGGCAGAATAATCTCTTACTTTAACATGAACTATTAGTGTATCTTCCAGTGTCTGCTGCTTTGTTGGTTAAATCTGATTTATTATTTATTCAGTGAAATTACTTGCAGTGGGCAGAGTAGCCAGAAAGTTTAGTTAAGAGTTGTGATACTTCGCAATTACAGTTAATTACACAGGTAAAGGTAAAAAGTATGGTGTACTAACATTACTTTTAAAAGTACTTTTCTTTCAAAGATTTACTAAAGTAAATGTTAGTAACTGAATGTAACTCATTATAACCCATTCTGGTTAGGAGTCATTCTCAATTTTCAACATTTTCCCAAGTGTACACAAGAGTGCTCTTTTCAAGACCCCCTCTCTTTCTTCTAAAAGTGTATGGAAATTTGTCAATTTTTCATGCATTCTTGTCTGAGAATGTTGCTACCATTTGCTTTAGTCCATCTTTATATTCTTTAACGATTTATTTCATTGATCTTTGCACATTTGATATTATCTGAGGGCAAATATCTTTTTGTCTTTTTATACTCTGCCACAATGTCAACTAAGAAATCTTCATTATTTATAAAAAATTGAGAATAAAAAACAACAACATCAATAACCAGAAGCTGAAAGGATTTCGATGTAACCCAAATAACACTGTTTCATAAAAAGTTTAAGACCTTCATGTTTTCAGATAAAAACTAGCCACCAAGAGCAAAATCTTTTGCTCAAAGGTAACGCCATCTATTTTGAATAACCATGTACAGTTTTGGTTCAGTAGGCTCCAACAGTTCCTAGATGTCATGCCTCAAGTGCACATGTGTAGTGTTGTCAGATTTTCAATTTATAAAGCTGGCCAAAGGCATTGAGCAAATATCCACTCATAATGTATTAGGTTTTGACAAACGCTCTCTGATACTTCGGCTTAATCAACAAATTATTACCATCAGAATGAAACTGTATTCTGATTGAGAGGGCTGGTTTATGATCCATAAACCGATCAGTGTCCATCTAAACACTAGTTCCGATTAACTCATGGACGTACTGCGCATGCATGTGGAGGGCGGGGCAGCAGCGCTGTACAGCAAGGAACATTTTGGGATGATCATAATTTCCTCCCGCTCTTTCAACAGCAACAGCAGTACACCACTCTCAGAACCTGGTGCGGGTTCATTCCTTGCGCTCAGAACAGTCAGAACCAACACACCTCCGCGTTTGTTGTTTTTTTTGTGCGCAAAGAAGCACAAAGCTTTTGCGGTTGTTTTATGGTAATTCAACAACTCTGCTAATGTCAGAGTTTGTACTTTGAATAAAGCTTGGTGCAAGTAAACCCATGTCATGGTCGGATTTTTTTTATTTTGAGCCCATATAAACTGCATTTGTCATGGTTTTGACATTTTTCGCCCACATGCAGATCACACTTGGGAGGCAAAGAGCAGTTTAAGGCGTTTATTGTGACACACAGTTATACAGGGGAGAAAATGTGGATAAACCACGATGAAAGAACGCCAGACAGAGACGCGAGACTAGGGTTCGTTCGATCTGCGGATGAGAGGTAAGGGATTAGACAGTGCTCAGTGAACGGAGGGTGCGAGAGTGAGAGGGGAGCTTACTGCCAAGTACAGGAACCTAGCCGGGAGGAGTGGAGCAGAGAGACGGACTCAGCGGGTGACTCCCAGTGATGGCAGCAGTTGACTGTGTGGCTGGTGGGCGGGCTGGTGGAATTTAAGCGGGGTCCGAGCTGCGCCGATGTTGGGAGCAGTGGCCCGTGGACTGCTGGAGGAACCAGGGGAGATCCAGTGAGGGCCTCAGCCCGGCTTGGTAACACCAAGAGAGCCTCAGAGGGGGATCTGAGCAGAGAGAGGGAGGAGACTTGACCAGGGACGCCTTGGGTTCGAAGGAGCGCTCAGGAACCGGATCTGGAGCGGTGAGAGCAAGGAAGGTGATTTGGGACGTCAGAGCTCGAAGGAGCGCTTGGAGTGTGACCCTGAGCGTCAGGCAACCTGAGAGAGACAGGAGACAAAGGATTACGTAGGAAACGAGAGAGCTGTCGTAAGACAGTGGCCAACTGAGGCGTACTACACTAGGTTAACACTCTGGCGTCCTCCAGCTGTCAGACCGCCGCTTAAATGCTCCCGAACCATGGCGTCGAACGAACCGCAGGTGTGTGTCACGCCTATCTGCCAACTACAGTCACCTACGGAGAAGGGAGAGAGCAGAGAAGGCAGGGCCAGCAGAGATCTGCTCGGCGCTGCCTGCTGAGTCCTGACAGCATTCGGAATACTTTCTTTCCTTTTAATCCAAACACATTTCAATCCAATCAGAGACTGTTGTGCAGCTAACAGCCGCATTAGACAAGCTACCAGACTGACATCCAGGCGGCACCCTGAAGCACAACTTCAGAATCAGAACCAGAATCAAGTTTATTGCCAAGTTGGTTTGCACTTACAAGGAATTTGACTTGGTGTTGATGGTGCAGACAAAAAAAAAAAAATAAAATAAAATAGATATATATATACAGAAGCTATATACACTCAGTAAACTTCAGCCGTGCGGTACTCCGCTCACGGTCCCAAGCCAAGCGCTGGCAATAGTATGTGTCTGCAGACCCAAAGACCACTGGTTCAGACCCACAGTCTAGACCCCTTCTCTTCCACGACAGCGGCATCTATTTTTTGACAAGTCAGAACAGGTTAAAGCTACTATTTATTTTAATATTTTTGATATTTAGCGCACCTCGACATCACCGATAGCTAGAAAGTTTATTACTTTAAACTACTAGTAATATGCAATTCTAGACCCATTCTCTTCTGTAACAGCACCATCTATTTCTTTGCGGGTCAGAAGCTATTAAAGCTACTTAAAACATTGATTTTAATTAGAGATCTTGTGCATCCCTATACAAAACAGTTTGAACGTTTATCACATAAATCACTAAATAGTGATAATGAATTAAAAGATTGTTTAACATTAATACTTTGTGCCGACACAAACATTATACAATATATTTTGTGTGAACATTCATATGTTTCAGCTGATAGCAGGAAAGTCTGGTAGCTTTGAGTTATCCAGCCTTTGTGTCTGCTCTTTCTGCTCTCAATCATCAGAATCAGAATCAGACATACTTTAATAATCCCAGAGGGAAATTACTTTTGTTACATGCTCCAGATATACACACATGTTTATATATATATTTACAACATTCCACACAAAGTAATATAAATATATACATATACATGTATAAGTCAATATATATATATATATATATATATATATATATATATATATATATATATGTATATATATATATATATATATATATATATATATATATGTATATATATACATATGTATAACTATAGATCCAAATAAAGTGATAGTGACTTGTGCAAGAACAGTGCAAAGAATGAATATATGTCAGTTACAGAGGGGGGTGTTTGAATCACTGAGGGAGGCGTTGTAGAGATTGATGACCACAGGCAGGAATGATTTCCTGTGGCGCTCTGTGGTGCATCTGGGTAAGAGGAGTCTTCTGCAGAAGGAGCTCCTTTGCTGGGCAAGTGTGTCGTGGAGAGGGTGTGAGACATTGTCTAAGATGGACTGGAGCCTGGACAGCATCCTCCTCTCTGCCACGGTCGTCAGAGTGTCCAGTTCCTCCCCCACAACATCACCGGCCCTCCTGATCAGTTTGTTCAGTCTGTTGTTGTCAGCGACCTTCAGCCCACTGCCCCAGCATGTGACAGCAAAGAAGAACGTGCTGGCAACAACAGACTCATAAAACATCCTCAGCATCGTCCCACAGATGTTAAAGGACCTCAGCCTCCTCAGGAAAAAGATTCGGCTTTGGCCCTTTTTGTAGACCGCCTCTGTGTTTCTTGTCCAGTCCAACTTATTGTTAAAGTACACTCCCAGGTACTCCTCCACAGTGTCAACAGGGACCCCCTGGATGGAAACAGGGGTCACAGGTGTTTTTGCCCTCCTCAGATCCACTATTAGCTCCTTAGTCTGTCACATTGAGCTGCAGATGGTTCAGCTCACTCCAAGTGACAAAGTTGCCCACCACAGTCCTATATTCACTCTCATCACCCTTTTCAATGCAGCCAACTATTGCTGAGTCATCAGAAAACCTCTGAAGGTGGCAGGACTCAGTGCAATAGTTGAAGTCTGAGGTGAAAAGGGTGAAGAGGAAGGGGGAGAGGACAGTCCCTTGAGGGGCCCCAGTGTTGCTGACCACGCTGTCAGACACACAGTTCTGTAGGCGTACATACTGTGGTCTGCCCGTCAGGTAATCAACAATCCAGGACACGATGGGGGCCTCCACCTGCATCGCAGTCATCTTCTCACCCAGTAGAGCCGGACGGATGGTGTTGAAGGCACTGGAGAAATCAAAGAACATGATTCTCACAGTGCTCGCCGGCTTGTCCAGATGAGTGTAGACTCTGTTCAGCAGGAAGATGATGCTGTCCTCAACTCCCAGGCGGGGCTGGTAGACAAACTGTAGTGGATCAGTGAAGGGCCTGACCATGGGCCTTAGCTGCTCCAGGACTAGCCTCTCAAAGGTCTTCATGATATGGGACATCAGTGCCACCGGTCTGTAGTCCTGAGGGCCGCTAGGACGCGGCGTCTTTGGCACAGGAACGAGGCAGAACGTCTTCCACAGCACGGAGACTCTCTGGAGGAGCATGCTCAGGCTGAAGACTTGGCTAAGTACTCCACACAGCTGATAGGAACAAGCTTTGAGCACCCTGGGGAATACACAAGCCTGCAGCTTTGCCGGAGTGGAGTCTGGTTAGCTGTCTTCTCACCAGGTCAGGAGTGAAGGACACTGTAGAGGTAACGGCTGGGGGAGGGGTGAGGTCCTCAGGTTGTGGAGGACCTGATGTGAAGCAGGGGGAGGGGTGGAGTCAGTGGATGTGGATTGAGGTGGTGAGGAGCAGACAGGGGGTCTGTAAGGAGGAGGAGTGGGGGAAAGTGGAGTGGTCGTTGTAGGGAAGCCAGCAGCAGAGAGTTGTGGGGGATGGGCCGCAGTATCAAACCTATTGAAAAATAGGTTCAGTTCATTGGCCCGGTCCATGCGACCTTCCAACCCGATGCCAGTAGACTTCTGGAACCCTGTGATGGCTCTCATCCCACTCCACACATCCCTCATGTTGTTGGTCTGGGGTTTATTCTCCAGCTTTCTCCTGTATTTGTCCTTAGCCTCCTTGATTTTATGTTTGAGTACCCCCTGCACTCTCCTCACCTCCTCACGGTTGCCATCTCTGAACGCCTTCTTCTTCTCATTCAAGATGGCCTTTATGTCCTTGGTGATCCAAGGTTTATTGTTGTCATAACAGGTGACAATCCGAGCTGGAACATTGCAGTCCACACAGAAATTAATATAGTCCGTGATGCACTCTGTGAGCCCATTGATGTCCTCCCCGTGGGGCTCACAGAGTGCAGGCCAGTCAGTCACCTCAAAACAGGCCTGCAGTGCCTCATAAGCCTCCTCCGACCACCTCCTCACAGTTCTTGTGGTCGTAGGCTTCCTCTTCACCAGAGGCACATAACAGGGTTTGAGGTGAACCAGGTTGTGATCTGACCTGCCCAGAGGGGGGAGAGAAGAGGAGAGTATGCATCTTTAATGTTAGCATACATCAGGTCCAGATGAGAAACTCTCATTTCTGATTAGATGTGTCATGGTTTTTGCCAATGGTTTAACCCACATGCAGAACACACTCAGGAGATCATAGTTTTTAAAGGTTTACTTAAAAAATGATGCAACTTGTCAAGAATCCAAAAATGAGAGTTTGAGCCAGGGCAGCAGAGGCTTGGCGTGGAGGTGGAGATCTGCCAGGGAGGAATGAGAAGGGTCTGATCAAGGAGGCAGGTGGGTTTACAAGTGGATGGACGCCATCTAGTTGAGGAAGAATAAGAATACCACACAGAAGGAAATAAAATCTCCAAGACCCCAACATCAATCCCCCCACCCCCCACCCTCCAACGGCCGCTGCCTGGCGGCCCAGATGAAGTGAACGAAAGAGAAGACTTATAATCAGAGATCAATGATGGGTCACAGATCTTGTGCAATTAGTGCAATTATACACTGTTTAAAGTTATTTAATGTTTAATAAATAACTCTCTGTCTGTTAGGTATTGTCCGGTGGATATCAGCTCTTAAGCTGATATCAGGACAATAGTTGAAAGGGATGATTCGAGCACTGCCGATCTTATAACAGCAAACTCTGCACACACATAGAATAAGGAGTGCCAACTTCTCTTCAAGTTCAAGAATTTATTAACAGAAATTCAATTCAATTTTATTTATATAGCGCCAATTCATGAAACATGTCATCTCAAGGCACTTTACAAAGTCAAGTTCAATCATATTATACAGATTGGGTCAGATTATACAGATTGGTCAAAAATGTTCCTATATAAGAAAACCAGTTGATTGCATCAAAGTCCCGACAAGCAGCATTCACTCCTGGGGAAGCGTAGAGCTACAGGGAGAGTCGTCTGCATTGTCCATGGCTTTGCAGCAATCCCTCATACTAAGCAAACATGAAGCGACAGTGGGAAGAAAAACTCCCCATTAACGGGAAGGAAAACCTCCGGCAGAACCGGGCTCAGTATGAACGGTCTTCTGCCTCGACCGACTGGGGGTTACAGAAGACAGAGCAGAGACACAACAAGAGAGACAAACAAGCACAAAAGCACACATTGATCCAGTAATCTGTTCTACATTAGATGGTAATAGCGGGTGAGCCGTCTTCACTGGATGATGTCACAGTTAACAGAATGCCAGACCAGGTGTACCTACTATGAAGAAAAAAAAGAGAGAGAACAGAAAGTTAAAGCAGAAATGACAACATGTAATGCATAATTGAAGAACAGTAGAACTCTATAGAGTGAGAAAATTAGATCCTGATGTCCTCCAGTAGCCTAAGCCTATAGCAGTAAAACTATAAAGGTAGCTCAGAGTAACATGAGCCACTCTAGTTATAAGCTTTGTCAAAAAGGAAGGTTTTAAGATTAGTCTTAAAAGTAGACAGGGTGTCTGCCTCACGGACCAAAACTGGGAGTTGGTTCCACAGGAGAGGAGCCTGATAACTAAAGGATCTGCCTCCCATTCTACTTTTAGAGACTCTAGGAACCACCAGCAGACCTGCAGTCTGAGAGCGCAGTGCTCTGTTAGGAACATACGGGGTAATCAGAGCTCTGATATATGATGGAGCTTGATTATTAAGGGCTTTATACGTTAGAAGAAGAATTTTAAATTATATTCTTGATTTAACAGGAAGCCAATGAAGGGAAGCTAAAATAGGAGAAATAGGATCCCTCTTGTTGATTTTCATTAGAACTCTTGCTGCAGCATTTTGGATCAGCTGAAGACTTTGAACTGCATTTTGTGGACTTCCTGATAGTAAAGAATTACAATAGTCCAGCCTTGAAGTAACAAATGCATGGACTAGTTTTTCAATATCGCTCCTGGACAGAATGTTTCTAATTTTGGCGATATTCCGGAGGTGAAAAAAGGAAACTCTGGAAACCTGTTTAATATGGGATTTAAATGACATGTCTAGGTCAAAAATAACACCAAGATTTTTTACTTTATTACCAGAGGCCAAGTTAATGCCACCCAGATTAAGTGATTGGTTAAGAAGTTTATTTTTTGAGGACTCTGGCCCAAAGATTACAACTTCGGTCTTGTCAGAATTTAGATGCAGGAAATTTAAAGTCATCCAGCTTTTGATGTCATCAAGACATGACTGCAGTCGAAGTAATTGATTGGATTCATCAGGATTTATGGATAAATATAGCTGAGTGTCATCAGCATAACAGTGGAAATTAATCCCATGCTGTCTGATAATTTTGCCGATCGGAAGCATATATATAGTAAAGAGAATTGGTCCAAGGACTGAACCCTGTGGTACTCCACAGGTGACCCTAGAGTTTGAGGAAGATTTATTATTAACATGAACAAACTGGAATCTGTCCGACAGATAAGATTTAAACCAGCCTAATGCTTTCTCCTTAATCCCTGCAGTATGTTCAAGTCTTTGTAGGAGAATATTGTGAATAGAAATCAAATGAACATCCAGAGAACATCACTATATAATGCTGTTTATCTGAATTAACACTATATTTCAATCAAATCCTCTCTACTAGGCTAGTGAGACTTAACTAAACTACTAAGCAAAAAGAAGATAAAAAGAAGCTAACCTAAGGAACTGTGTACATGCAAAAGACACAAAAGAGAAAACAAAGTGGTTGATCATCATCATCATCATCATCATCAGAATAATTCAGTGAATCCTGGTTCACTGCAGATCTGACTTAAAGAACATGGAATGTTAAATTAGCTTAACCAATTTAGAACAACATTTGGCATGTGTTTCTACCAATTCACAATACCAATCCTGAGTTACACAAAACTTTATTTGAGGAAATAACATTTTAAAGAATGATTTGCTCAGTAAAATCATTAACTTTAGGGGCGCTAGATTTTATTAAGTCATCTTGATCAAGAGATGGTTTCTTAAGTAAAGGTTTAATAACAGCTATTTTAAAAGCCTGTGGTACATATCCATTTACTAAGGATAGATTAATCATGTCTAAAATAGGGGCATTAATCAAAGGGAATACCTCCTTAAACAATTTGGTTGGGATTGGGTCTAACATACAGGTAGAAGGTTTAGATGAAGCTAAAATTTTAGATAGCTCAGAAAGCTCTACTGCTTGTAAACAGTTCAAACACCGGTCAGGTTCTAAAGATTCCTCCAACGCTGCCTCACTTACTGAGAACGAGGTAATCATGTTTGGGAGGATGCCAATTATTTTATTTCTAATGGAATCAATTTTATTTATGAAGAATCCACAAAGTCATTACTGCTGAAAGCTAAGGGAATGGATGGATCAACGGAGCTATGACTCTGGGTAAGTTTGGCAACTGTACTGAAGAGAAATCTAGGATTATTTTTATTCTTCTCAATTAATGATGAAAAATATGATGCTCTAACTCTGCGAAGGGTCTTTTTATACCACAGTAGACTGTTTTTTCAGATTAGGTAGGATTCCTCATGGTGTGTAGAGCGCCATTTTCTCTCCAATTTCCTAACATTGTGCTTCAAGGAACGCAGCTCTAAATTAAACCAGGGAGCCAGCTTCCTGTGAATAACCACCTTCTTTTTCAAGGGAGCTACATTGTCTAATGCAAAACGCAATGAGGAAGTCACACAGGTATGCGTTTGTGTGTGTGCTTCCCCTCCTCCACTATAGGGTGTCACCGGCAGGTGCCTCCAAACAGCTGCATCCCACTAAGGCCAATCAGGTGGAGATTAAAAGGACATGGTTCCCCTGAGGCAGATGCCAGATAGTTCCTACTTAGTGGTAATCAGGATTCCTGTCTTTGCTCGTGATGTTCCTATGTGCCTTTGCTTATCTCCTTGTGTCTTCCCTTGTAGACATCCTTGTCTCCAGTCCTTCGTTCTGTCCAGGGCCTTGGTCCACTGCTTTCTAGTCCTCAGAGTCCTCTTGGAAGGACTCATTCTGGAAACCACTTTGTTAACCTTCATATTACTCCTGTTGCTGCTCCCTTGGATCTGCTGTTGGATAGGACCTGAGAGGATGGATAAAACCTGCCTATCCATCCTCTAACACTTTGCTGCCATTACCAAAAACATCTAGAAACAAAGGATCATTACTTAACTACATTGCTTGTGTAGGATGTACTCACCTCCCTCCTGGATCTTCACCATCTCCACAAAATGGAAGAATCAGTTTTTCCCTCTTCATTATCATCGGTTTCCAAACTCTCTCTTAGTACTTGCCTCTCTTTGAAGGTGCTGTCCTGCATCCCTTTCCTGAGCCACAAAGGAATATTTACTTAACTGTTTTGTCAATAAAGCATTTACACTTTCCTCAATTGTCTGTAGTTGTTGCCTGCAAAAGGGTATAATAGAACTGACATCAGCTGGTTCCGGACCTGATCTTAGGAGCTGAAGGAAAAGTACTAATACACATAGAAAAGACTACAGAGGGATCTAACAAGACAAAAATGGATTTTACTGACCCAAAAGCTTAAGAACTAACAAAAACAGGAACCTGACCAATACACAAAAAACAAACACAAGAAAATAAAAACCTAGAATGAAGCAGCCAGTAGGTCATAAAGCAAAATAATAAATTATGTATGTGAGAGTGAGTGACAAGCAAAGAAAGCAATCACAACCGTATGTGATCTAAATACTGAACCAATGTGAGCAAAATGGAGCCATAGACCACGACAACCTGTTTTAAACATCTCCACAACTTTCTCCTTGTCCTGTCGGCTATGTTTCTTGGTCTTCATAAACCTGTTTTTGTTCTGTTTATCCACTTCTCTGACAAACCTTTAAGACCATCACAGCACAGCTGGATTCATACAAAGAATAAACTACTCACAGGTAGATTGTGCCTAACAACTTGGTAACTTTTGAGAGCAATCGGTTGAAAATATTTTTTTCTAGCGGTAAAGGCACCTGAACACAAATGCAAGGCACAGTTTTCAGAGTTTTATATGTAAAATATAAAAAAAAAACGATAACTCTTTTCTACTTCGCGAATAGGTGTTCATTTGTGTTGACCTACCATATAAAATTCCAATAAAATACACTGACATTTAAGATAGCAACATGATAACTACTGTATTTTTTAATTTTTCATGTTCTCTTAACTATTTAGGTGACAGAAATTAGTAACATCAAGAACATCACCCGGTTACCTCGGGATACCAAGCGACAGGCAGTAGTCATTGTGTTCACAGATGATACTTCACGCACCTTCACCTGTGAATCAGGTAAGCACAATCAGACGATCTAAGATTTACTAGCTTCAGCTCATCTGCAGGACAGTGCTGCTAAGCTTCTCCATGGAACTGGCTTTTGACAAAGTAAGATGGCGTACACAAGATGTCAAGTGGGGTGTTTTGCAGAGCTGGAAGCAGAGGACTGGTTCAAGATGCTATCAATAGAGTGTCTTGGTTTGCGACTGAATGACATCAGCATGGGAGAACCGGATCTGCTGTCTGCTCGAGTACAGTGTGAACACACAGGTACTTTATATACAAACACACCGATAGACATCGGATAAAAAAAGTCATCACCGTACAAATCTTTTCTTACATTGTGCTCTTCTTTGTCTTGCTAGAGCATTTCAACGTGTTTCTCCTTCCCTGTCCCAACCTCGACATCTATGGGGCGTGTATGATGCAGATAACCCATGAAAACATATATCTGTGGGATATCCACAACCCTCACACCAAACTGGCTACCTGGCCCCTCTGCTGTCTTCGCCGCTATGGACGTGATGACACTCTGTTCACTTTTGAAGCTGGACGGTGAGACCACAAACGGCTGACAGTGGCAGAAAGTCAGAGATATATAGTACTATTACTGTACTTTGTCCATATAAACAGTTTCTAAACTTATCTTAAGTTAGAGCATAGATACTGAAGTTATTGTATATACACTGTCCATTATTATACACACTGAGAAAAACAGTACCTAATTGTACCGTCAAGAGTAAAAGGCTCATCACTGGGGGGTATGTTTAAATGTACTGCTATTCTACCCTCAACATGGGTACTTATTTGTACCACTTTAGTTTGTACCTTACAAACGCCACAATTGTACCTTTGGTGACAGTCCTATACCCTTATTTTTTTTTTTTTACAAAAGGACCCTGTTAATTGACTTATACAGGGAACAACCTCCCCAATACACAAAATATGTCTGGTAACAGAAAATGAAATTATATTGCTCATTTTCACAATCATTGAAAACTTTAACATAGTGTTGAACTGTGGCATACAAAATGTCATCATCAGAGTGTCACTTGGCTGTGTTACAATCTGTTGACCTTGCTGCTGTCACCCCAGGTTCTTTTACTGAATAGTGTGGTGTTTCTATTGTAGACTTCTGTAGGAGTAAAAAGACTCACAAAACCATAATTATATTTTACCATATTTAATCTAAAAAGCAGAGGGATGCTTCAGTTCCAGTACTGGTTTCTCACACAACAATGCTGATGTCATTTGTGCCAGTGGGGAGTGGTGGCCTAGTGGTTAGAGCATTGCGCTTGGGTCCCAGAGGTTCTAAGTTCAACTCGCACAGACTGCCACTCTGGCTCCCTGAGCAAGACCCTTAACCCCAGACTGCTCCCCAGGCACTGCACAGTGGCAGCCCCCTACTCCTCTAGGGGGAAGTGAATCTCTCCATTGTGAGATCAATAAAGTTCAAATTAATTCAATTCAATTTTATTTATATAGCGCCAAATCATGAAACATGTCATCTCAAGGCACTTTACAAAATCAAGTTCAATCATATTATACAGATTGGGTCAGATTATACAGATTGGTCAAAATGTCCTATATAAATTATTATTATTTCTGGACGTCCAAGACAGAGAGAGACTGAGACTCTCGTTCATTCCTCCTACAGACCTTAAATAGGGTCAATTGTGTACACCACAATTGTTTACAGCAATTTAAACAAAGCCGTTTACAGCATGATAACAGTGTTTCGTTTATCACATTGGTGGCTAGGATACCTAGCTGACACGTTTCCCCTAATCAGTCATTCTGTCCAATCCAAGAATGTCAGGCTCTGGCCTCCAGAGTCCGTTTATCTGTGATCTCCATGGTAACCGATATTGCAGTCCAGACTCTGTAGTCACAATCTCTAACAGCTGGAAGTCCATTTCATCTCCTGGTTTTGGTAAAGTCTGTTGTGCCATTACACACAGTTTTAAGTCAAACAGCTGATATTAGGACTGTTCTGACTCCTGTCAGTTTGTAAGTTTCAGCTGCCCCTTGTGGTAGTTTTCAGTTACTGTAGCTTTAACGACAAGACTTTTTCCATGTGCTTAGATAGAGCACAACATGCTACACCACAGAGAGTCAGTTGTTTAAGTCTTGGAGCGGAACCAACAGTGAGTATAAACAAAGTTGGTTATTTTATTTGTTTCATACCACTCTGTTTTATGTTATATTGTTTGAGGGAGTTTATGTTGAGTTTTAAAAGACGTGCTAACAATGCTAATGCTAATCGCGAAGCCAACCGCTAGCATGAGGCTACTTTGGATGCTAAGGCTAATTTAGTTCACTTTTGAGCTTCATATGAGTTGTATTGGTGAATGTAAAGGTCTTCCAAAAATTATTAAATTGAAGTTTTTCCAATGTAAAAAATGGTTAACAAAAGGGTCAAACTTTCATACAAAATAACTCAAATAATAAATTGCATGGTTTTGGGCCCAACTCAACTGAGGTCAACTAAACTGTAAGAAAAAACAAAACTGACCTCCAGACAAAGAACAAAGATTGCTTAAATAGAGGTGGAATAACCTACACTTTCCACATGAGGGAGGAACAACAAACCAAAAATAAACATAAAAACTAACAAATAAAGCAAAATCATCTTTAACTTAGCACAAATAAGTGAATATTAAAATGAAATAACTAAGGTCAACTTAAATACTAATAATAATAATACATTTTATTTCTTTTTTTTTTCTCAACTTTGTTTATTGGGTTTTGCAGATGTATACACTTGTATCCAAACATATGCAAATATTTAAGTATACACCTTTTCTTCCTAGGACAACAATCAAACAAGAAAGTGGTCATTGTTGCATACCCAATTAACTTATATAGAACTAGAACAACCACAATGATAATAAATAAATTAAAAATAAAAAATAAAAAAATTATATAAAAAAAAATTAAAAAGTCAGTCAGGTGATAGCAACTTGCAAAAGACATAGCAACAGACATCTCAAGTTACAGCGGCGGCATGTGACCCTCATCACAACAGGAAAATAAAGACAAAAAAAAAAATACTCCTATCCCTCAAGCTGCATTAGTCAGGGGTGAGTGGGAGATCTGTCCTCTTAACAAACCGAAAAAATGGGCCCCATAATTTCCAAAGACAGTCTAATCTTCTCCAATCTAAGAAAATAAAGGGTGTCTTTAATCCAGCGGGCATGACAGGGTGGTATTGCTGACTTCCAATTAATTACAATTAATCTTCTGGCTAGCAAGGTAACAAAAGCAAGTACATCCTTTTTGGACTTAGTGAGAGCAGGGGAAGGGGGCGCAACCCCAAATATTGCACTCAGAGCATTCAGTAATATTTTCTCCCCAACTATCTCTGACAAGGTATTAAAAAAATTAGTCCAGTAATTATATAGGGATGGACAATGCCAGAGCATGTGGATAAGGTTTGCAGGAGATTGCTGACACCTATCACAAGTAGGATCTACACCCTCATAAATCTTAGCCAGCCGAGCCTTAGTGTAATATGTACGATGAACAACTTTACACTGAATAAGACTGTGTCTCGCGCAGATAGAAGATTTATGCACCCGTTTCAGAATCTCTGTCCAAACTTCCTCTGATATTGCTACCCCCAGGTCCTCCTCCCAGAGTGACTTTATTAACCCCAAGGGCTCTGAACGTAAAAGATTAATTTGATTGTAGATATGTGAGATAGAGCCCTTAAGAGTAGTTATTGGCGTCAGGAAACCATCCAGAACTGAGTTAGAAGGCAAATTAGGAAAGGTTGGGAAAGTTTCATGAACAAAACTGCGGGCTTGTAGATATCTGAAGAAATGCTGCTTTGGAAGAGAGAATTTATCTGAAAGCTGCTGAAAGGAAGCAAATATATTATTGATATTCAGGTCTTTGAAGCTATGGATACCAAAATTTGACCACCTTAAAATAACATTATCTATGAGGGAGGGAGGAAAGGCATGGTTAGCTGCCAGTGGTGCATAAATAGAGAACGTCTGTAAGCCAAAGTGGCGCTTAAACTGGACCCAGATCCTAAGTGAGGTCTTAACAATCACATTCTTGGTGTAGGGAAAAGTGGAAGACGGGATAGGAGAGTGCACTAAGGCTTTCAGGGTCACCGGTTTTGCCGAATCTGCCTCCATAACCAGCCATGCTGGGGGAGGATCGAAAGCCTCATATTGGAGCCAGTACTTGAGAATCCTGATATTGGTGGCCCAATAGTAGAACCTAAAATTAGGCAAAGCCAGCCCTCCCAATGGCTTCGGTCTCTGTAAATACTGTTTTCGCAGCCTAGGAACCTTCTGATCCCAGATAAATTCAGAAATCAGGCTATCTAGTTTCCGAAAAAAAGACTGAGGGAGGAAGAGTGGTATGCACTGGAACAGATATGAGAGTCTTGGGAGTACATTCATTTTAACAGAGTTTACACGAGCGATCAAAGACAGATTAAGTAGCGACCATCGTTCAAAGTCTTTCTGGATTCGGGTCAATAGGGGGGCAAAGTTAACTTTGTAGAGGTCATCAAATTTGCGCGTAACATGGATTCCGAGATACACAAAACCATTTTGGGCAACTTTAAATGGAAAATTTTCCAAGGAATACTGGTTAGCAGTGGGGCTAATAGGGAATATCTCACTCTTATTTAAATTTAATTTATATCCAGATATTTTACCAAATGAATGAAGAGTCGCAAGAGCAGCGGGAACTGAGACCGGCAGGTTGGAAACATACAATAGGAGGTCATCTGCGTAAAGGGAGACCTTCAGTTGAGTATTATATCTAAATATGCCTGTAATAAGGGGGTTAGATCGAAGGGCTATCGAGAGGGGTTCAATAGCGATTGCAAATAATAGGGGGCTCAAAGGGCAACCCTGTCTGGTAGAGCGATAGAGGCGAAAATATTCTGATTGGATATTGTTCGTCCTGACTGAAGCGTGTGGGGCTGAATAAAGCAGCTTAATCCACGAAATGAAACTAATTTTAAACCCAAATTTCTTCAAGACATAGAAAAGGTAATCCCACTCAACCCTGTCAAATGCCTTTTCGGCGTCTAACGATATCACAGCTTCATGGGTGTCAGAAGAGGGGACATTGTAAAGTACGTTGAACAAACGTCTAAGGTTAGAGAAAGAGTGCCTATTTCGAATAAACCCTGTTTGGTCCAAGGAAATGATAGAAGGGAGAGTGGATTCTAGACGCAATGCTAATAATTTGGATAACACTTTAAAATCAACATTCAATAGGCTTATTGGACGATAAGAGGTGCAGACTAGCGGGTCCTTGCCTTTCTTTAGGAGAAGGCAGATGGAAGCTTGATTGAGAGTTTGAGGGAGGTGGCCGGATTCAAGTGATTCGTTGAACATATCCAATAACAAAGGGGCTATCTTGTGCCAAAACTTTTTGAAAAATTCAGGGGGGAAGCCATCTGGCCCGGGGCTTTTTCCATTTTGCAGAGACGATAAGGCTATATTAAGTTCAGCGATAGTAATTGGCCTCTCTAACTCTTCTGCCGCTGGTTGGTTGAGTGAGGGAATATCCAAACTTTCAAAGAAATTGTCAAAATCAGGAGTGATATCTTGATCAGAAGTATAGAGAGACATATAAAAATCCTTAAATACCTTATTAATTTCCGTGGGTTCAGTGGTGATACACAAATCAGTTTGAATTTGTGGGATATGGTGAGATGCAGACGCCTGGCGTAGTTGGTGCGCCAACAATTTACTTGCTTTGTCTCCGTGTTCATAGAACTGGGACCTCGTTTGTAGGAGAAGTTCAGTCGTACGGTGTGTCATCAGGGAATCGAATTCTGATTGTAGACAGAGGGGCTCTTTATATAGCTCTGGAGTTTTGTAGGTAGCGTACAACCCGTCAAGTTCAGATATGCGTTGTGTCAACTTAGATAATTTCTCCTTTCTGAGTTTCATCTCGTATCCTGTGTAGGAAATTATCTCCCCCCTGATGTATGCCTTTAAGGCCTCCCATAGTACTGAAGCAGATACATCGGGTGTTTTATTCATGGTCACAAAGAAGTCAATTTGTTGTGAGACAAAATTAATAAAGTCATCATTTAAAAGAAGGTGTGTGTTAAGACGCCATGGCGCACGCGTAGAATTAAAGTTCTTAAAGCATATACTCATAGAGACAGGGGCGTGATCAGAAATCACAATAGCATCATATTTACAAATGGATACTGATGAGAGGAGTCTATTATCAACCAAAAAATAGTCAATGGGAGTGAAAGTGTGATGGACATGAGAGAAAAATGAATATTCCCTCTTAGAAGGGTTAAGTGAACGCCAGACGTCAGTGACAGCAAATTCCTCCATAAATGACTGGATTACCTTAGCCGATTTCGATGGAGCACAGGCTCTAGGGGAAGAACGGTCCAGATGAGGGTCAAGCCAGCAATTAAAGTCTCCACCTAGTATTAAGTGGTGTGACGACAAATCGGGGAGAGTTAGAAAAAGCCGCTTAAAGAAGGCACCATCGTCATAATTGGGCGCATAAATATTAGCAAAGACCACCCGGATGTTATGAATCTGGCCAGCAACTATAACAAATCTACCATTAGGGTCAGAAATAGTGCTTGAATGCACCAAGGGAACAGATTTATGTAACAAGATTGCTGTACCTCTGGATTTGCCTTGAAATGAGGAATGATAGGCTTGACCGACCCAACCCTTCCTCAATTTAGAGTGGTCTAGGACTTTGAGGTGGGTCTCTTGCAAAAAAATTATGTGAGCCCCGAGATGGTGAAGATGGTGCAGCACCTTACTTCGCTTTATAGGATTATTGAGCCCTTTACAGTTAAAACTAGTAAATCTAATGGCACACCCACTAGATGAACTTGTCACATTGGATGAGGTCACAGCGAAGTAACAATAGTATTATGTAGTAGTGATAATCTGAAGCAAAACAGGAAGTAAAAGCTTGACTGATGTAACACAAACACAAACAAAATAAAACAAGACAAAAGGAAAAAGACAACAACAACAAAAAAAAGCAAAAAAAAATAAAAATAAATAAAAAACACGTTCAAGCACACATCCCTATCCCTACCCACCCACATGAACTTTAGCAGAAGCATCCTTCCGAACGAGATGCGCGCAATGTACCCCCAAAAACAACCAATCTGTCACGCCTCTTGTGGCTCTAAAGAAAGCCTATACCGAACAACTAGCAAACTACAACTTCTTAGGCGTTGGAATTGTGACATGAAGTTACGTCAGTGAAATGAAATTACACAGTAATAAATGTACTAATAGTTAAGCCGGATAGTTATAGACGACTATTAAATTGAATGAAATAATAATAATAACACAATAAATAGATAAAATAATTAAATAATAATAATAGTAAATGATAATAATTAAAAAGAAAGAAAGAAAAAAAAAATTCTTTCAGCAAAATGAATTGTGTCAAACCATTAAGGCACCTGCAGTGCTACAGTTTAACCTAAGGTATTCCTATATGTCATTTAAATAATCATCATGAGCCGTGCTCAAGAACCAAGAATATTAACATGCCCACTAAACAGCGTCAGGAGTGACTCCTTTTTTAATGTTCTTCTCAATGAAGCTCACCGCCGATGTCGGATCCTCAAACCTGTGAGTCTGTCCGCCGGGCAGAGTGATGCGTAGCGTTGCCGGGTAGAGAAGACCAAACTTGATGTTCGGGCAGGAATGGAGCTCCTTCTTTACTGCAGCAAAGGCGGCCCATTTCTTAGCCACCGCCGGGGTGTAGTCGGGGAAGATTGAGATCCTCCTGCCCATGTAGGAAAGAGGGGAAGCTTCTCCGGCTTGGCGAAGAATTTGGTTCCGGACTTGAAACAGGTTCACCCGAATAACGAGTGGACGAGGGGGCTCTCCATCCTTGGGCTTGGCACGTAGAGTGCAATGAGCTCGGTCCAGCATAGGTTTGTCATCAAGACCGAGTATGTCTTCTAGGAGCTGGGCAGCGAACTCGGTGGGACGAGGACCCTCTGTACCCTCAGGTAGGCCGACCAGGCGAATATTATTCCATCTCGAACGGCTCTCCAGGTCCTCACATTTCTTTGACAGGGGCTGTGTCTCAATCCGCCTACTTCTACACTTCGAACACTTAGTTTTAAGTAGGTAGTGTAGATAACACAAAAAGTCAGTGCACTGAAAGTACCCGGATGACCCCCTAAAACGGGCACAAAATGCAGTGTGTAACGATGGACCCTACTCGCACTAAACGGACGCCATCTTGACTACAATGCGGAAAAGGAGGGGCTAAGGACGTCGGGAAGATGTTCCCAGTTTGAAAATAATGGCGGACAATTCAGCCGAGACAGCCGAAACCGCGACACCGCAATCATATAAATGTAAGTAATGGTGGTAATACGAGGCATTGTACTCGATAGGTGTTCATGTTCAGCCAATATTTGGAGGATCCTGCGTTGACGTCGGAGGCGATGTAATTTCAACATGCTGTTAATGTAAACGATTGTTGTTTTTAAAAAAAAAAAAAAAAAAACGCCGGCATACATTTCTTGGCGGTCTGAAAAATTCGCGGTCACGTGTGTTGCGTTCGTCACGTCATCCCGTCATTTCCGGTAAGTGTTTTAACATAAGTGTTCCTTTTGGAACACTACTAACGGTCGAAAGTGGGCACTACGGCAGTAAGTGGTCAGTGAACATCAGCAGTGCACTGACGGAAGTAGGCGGAATGAGACACAGCCAGGGACTCAACAGTGGTGGTTAGCTTGCTAACATTAGCTCGGAGGTCGGATAGCTCCGTGTCGTTAGCGTTTGCAGAGCGCTCAAGGTCCGCAATCGCTTCGCCACATGAAGCGAGTCTCTTTTCAAAGGGCTCGAGCACCGCCGCAATCTCTCTTTTAACTGCCACTGAGATGGTGGTTTCAAACTTACTGAGGATGTCCGAGCGCATTTCGTCCATCATCTCCCTCATATTCATCAACAAGGCGGCATTAGCATCCGGTTGATCAGGGAGCTCTGGCTCAGGCGATGTCCGGGGCTTGTTGCGGCCCACTTTAGCAGTATCGCCTTTCCCACGGTTTGCCATCATATGGTGCCAGAGAGCGAAAAAGAGTTTGCATATAGTGAAGGGCTGCAGTGTTATGACTTAACACCGGCAAAAAGAATAAAAAGTGTAATATAAAAGGTGTAAAAAAAGTCACATTCCAGCGGAGCTTCTGCGAAACACGTCCTACATCTAGCTCGTTCCGCCGGAAGTCTCTCATACATTTTATTTCAAGCGCCTTTCAAAACACTCAAGGTCACTGTACATGTAAAAACAATAAATGGTAAAAGCAATGTCGTCATAATTAAAAGAAACAACACAAACTACACACAGGAAAGTAATATAAAATCATAATGAAAAGGCAGTCTTGAACATGTGGGTTTTGAGTTTAGATTTGAACAAGGGTAAAGACTTGATGTTGCAGATGTCAGGGGGGAGAGAATTCCAGAGTGTGGGCGCAGAACGAGAAAAAGCTCTGCTCCCCATGGTGCTAAGACGGGCTGAAGGAACAACTAAGTGAGTGGTAGAAGAAGATCTAAGTATGCGGGAGGGAGTAGAAATTTGAAGTAAATCAGAAAGGTATGGAGGGGAGAGATTGTGAATAACTTTAAAAGTAAGTAGGAGGATTTTGAACTGAATTCTGAACTTCACAGGTAGCCAGTGGAGCTGCTGCAGGACTGGGGTGAAGTGATGGAAAGTTGGGGTTCTAGAAATGATGTGAGCTGCTGAGTTTTGTACTGACTGAAGCTTGTGAATAGATTTTTGAGGAAGACCGAAAAGAAGAGAATAAATAAAGTTCCTCGCCCTCAGTGTTTTGGAGTAGTGGTATGTTGAAAGGTACCGGCAGGTTATTCGACTATTGGTGTCCTTCATCCTTTCTAACCATTTTAGTGCTTTGTGGTCATTTTCAAGTACAACATTTTTTCCCCAGGAGGTAATAGCAAAGTGAATCCAGAACCCGCTTTATAGCCAGGCATTCCTTCTCATCAGTGGAGTAACCCGTTTCTCTGGGAAAAAGTTTTCAACTGATGAAGGCAATTGGATGGCCATTTGGGGGGCCCTGAAACAACACAGCACCAAGACCTTTATCTGAGCCATCAGTTTGTAAGACAAACTCCTGCTGGAAATCAGGGTAATGGAACACAGGATCTTGGCTTTGGGCCTGCTGAATGTCTCTGAATGCTGCCTTAGCTTCTTCAGACCACAGTAGAACGTTCGAGCCCCGAAGACTGGTCATGTCTGGAAGAAGAGAAGCTCTGGCAGAGTAATTGGGAATAAATCTGTGGTACTAACTAGACATACTCAAAAAGGATTTGAATTTTCTTGTCTGTGGAAGGGGGGCAGGAGTAGTATGGCTTAATTTTTTTTTTATTTGTGGCTTCACAAGTCCTCGTCCAATGACAAAACCCAGGTACTTAGTCTCCCTCTTGTCAATGGCACCCTTTGCTGGATTCACTGTGAAACCTGCTTTATGGAGACACTTAAAGACCACTTTCAAGTGTTGCAGGTGTTCATCCCAGCAGTTTCTGTAAATAATGATGTCATCCAGATATGCGGAGACAAAATGTGAGAGGCCATTGAGTACTTTATTCATTAGGCACTGGAATGTGGCAGGAGCCCCATGAAGTCCAAACGGCATCGCTCTAAAGCGGTAAAGGCCCCAAAGTGTCCTGAACGCTGTCAACTCTCTGGACCTAGGGGAGATTGGAACTTGCCAATAGCCTTTGGGAAGGTCAATAGTGATGAGATATTTTGCTTTGCCAAGTTTCTCAATCAAATCATCGATGCAAGGGGTTGGATATGATAAGATAAGATAGGCTTTATTGATCTCACATTGGAGAAATTAATTTGTTACATCGGCTCAGTAATCAATAATCAAAAGAAGGTGCCAAAAGGAGGAAAAGGTGCATCAGGTATATACAGTGTGTCCTTATATATACAGTGGATCAAAAAATAAGAAAAATAAAAATACAAAAAGGAAATAAAGCAGAGATTTAGGATGTCTTATGTACATTCACGGTGACTATATACATATGTATGACGTACATTAAAGTGGTAATAACAGCAGAAGTCACTTCTATTCAGGATTATTGCACAGGTTATTGCACAGTGTATATATTGCACGTTGGTTATTACCTATATTATATATATATATATATATATATATATATATATATATATATATATATATACTACCGTTCAAAAGTTTGGGGTCACATTTAAATGTCCTTATTTTTGAAGGAAAAGCACTGTACTTTTCAGTGAAGATAACTTTAAACTAGTCTTAACTTTAAGTAAATACACTCTATACATTAATAGAGTGTATTTCTTTGTGGTAAATGACTATTCTAGCTGCAAATGTCTGGTTTTTGGTGCAATATCTACATAGGTGTATAGAGGCTCATTTCCAGCAACTATCACTCCAGTGTTCTAATGGTACAATGTATTTGCTCATTGGCTCAGAAGGCTAATTGATGATTAGAAAACCCTTGTGCCATCATGTTCACACATCTGAAAACAGTTTAGCTCGTTACAGAAGATACAAAACCAACCTTCCTTTGAGCAGATTGAGTTTCTGGAACTTCACATTTGTGGGGTCAATTAAACGCTCAAAATGGCCAGAAAAAGAGAACTTTCATCTGAAACTCGACAGTCTATTCTTGTTCTTAGAAATGAAGGCTATTCCATGCAAGAAATTGCTAAGAAATTGAAGATTTCCTACAACGGTGTGTACTACTCCCTTCAGAGGACAGCACAAACAGGCTCTAACCAGAGTAGAAAAAGAAGTGGGAGGCCGTGTTGCACAACTGAGCAAGAAGATAAGTACATTAGAGTCTCTAGTTTGAGAAACAGACACCTCACAGGTCCCCAACTGGCATCTTCATTAAATAGTACCCGCAAAACACCAGTGTCAACATCTACAGTGAAGAGGCGGCTGCGGGATTCTGGGCTTCACGGCAGACTGGCAAAGAAAAAGCCATATCTGAGACTGGCCAATAAAAGAAAAAGATTAAGATGGGCAAAAGAACACAGACATTGGACAGAGGAAGACTGGAAAAAAGTGTTGTGGATGGATGAATCCAAGTTTGAGGTGTTTGGATCACAAAGAAGAACGCTTGTGAAACGCAGAACAAATGAAAAGATGCTGGAAGAATGCCTGACGCCATCAGTTAAGCATGGTGGAGGTGATGTGATGGTCTGGGGTTGCTTTGGTGCTGGTAAGGTGGGAGATTTGTACAGGGTAAAAGGGATTCTGAATAAGGAAGGCTATCACTCCATTTTGCAACGCCATGCCATACCCAGTGGACAGCGCTTGATTAGAGTCAATTTCATCCTACAACAGGACAACGACCCTAAACACACCTCCAAATTGTGCAAGAACTATTTAGAGCAGAAGCAGGCAGCTGGTATTCTATCGGTAATGGAGTGGCCAGCGCAGTCACCAGATCTGAACCCCATTGAGCTGTTGTGGGAGCCGCTTGACCGTATGGTACGCAAGAAGTGCCCATCCAACCAATCCAACTTGTGGGAGCTGCTTCTGGAAGCGTGGGGTGCAATTTCTCCAGATTACCCCAACAAATTAACAGCTAGAATGCCAAAGGTCTGCAATGCTGTAATTGCTGCAAATGGAGGATTCTTTGACGAAAGCAAAGTTTGATGTAAAAAAAATCTTATTTCAAATACAAATCATTATTTCTAACCTTGTCAATGTCTTGACTCTATTTTCTATTCATTTCACAACGTATGGTGGTGAATAAGTGTGACTTTTCATGGAAAACACAAAATTGTTTGGGTGACCCCAAACTTTTGAACGGTAGTGTATATTGCACATTAATTGTTACAGTTATAGTTACAGTTATAGTGCAGCATTGTATAGTCTGATAGCAGCATGGATGAATGACCTGCGGTAGCGCTCCTTTTTACAGACAGGATTTCTGTCACAAAAGGAGCTGCTCAGCTTCTCTACAGTCTGGTGCAGGGGGTGAGAGGTGTTTCCATGATGGATGTGAGCTTGGACAACACCCTCCTCTCAGCCACTTCCTCCACCGAGTCCAGAGTGCAGCCCAGGACAGAAGTGGCCTTCCTCACCAGCTTATTCAGTCTCTTTCTGTCCCGCTCTGCGCTGCCAGGGGCCCAGCAGACAACAGCGTAGAAGAGGGCTGAGGCTACCACAGAGTCATAAAAGGTTTTTAGCAGGGGCCTGCTCACTCCAAAGGACCTCAGCCTCCTCAGGAGGTGGAGGCGGCTCTGGCCCTTCTTGTACAGAGCTTCGGTGTTATGAGTCCAGTCCAGTTTATTGTTGACGTGAACACCCAGGTATTTGAAACTCTCCACAGTTTCTATGTCCTGCCCCTGGATGTTCACGGGGGAGTGAGGTGGGGGTCTTCTCCTAAATTCGATCACCATCTCCTTGGTCTTACTGGTGTTTAGACACAGATGGTTTTTCTCACACCAGTCCACAAAGCTCATGATGACCGACCGGTACTCCAGTTCGTTCCTGTCAGAAACACAGCCCACAATGGCCAAGTCGTCGGAGAACTTTTGAAGATGGCAGCTGTCCATGTTGTAAGTGAAGTCCGAGGTGTAGAGGGTGAAAAGAAACGGAGACAGGACGGTGCCCTGGGAGGCCCCGGTGCTGCAGACTGCCACCTCTGACTGACAGCCGTGCAGCCGCACGTGCTGAGGGCAGTCAGTGAGGTAGTTGATGGTCCAGTCAGCCAGATGTTTGTCCACTCCAGCGTCCTCCAGCTTCCCCCTCAGCAGCACCGGTCTGATGATGTTGAAAGCGCTGGAGAAGTCAAAGAACATGACTCTCACAGTGCTCCCGGTGGATGATGGCATCCTCTACTCCGATGTTGGGCCAGTAGGGAAACTGCAGCGGGTCCAGGGTGGGGCTCACCACGGTATGTAGGTGTGCTAGGATGAGGTGCTCCACGGTCTTCATCAGGTGGGAGGTCAGAATGACTGGTCTGAAGTTGGCCGGTTCCCTGGCGTGCGGTGTTTTGGGAACCGGCACCACACAGGAGGTCTTCCACAGGGTGGGGACCACCCCCAGGCTGGGGCTCAGGTTGTAGATGTAGCTGAGGACCTGACAGAGCTCATCTGCACAGGTCCTCAGCAGCCCGGGGGGGATGCCGTCCGGTCCTGAGGCTTTCCTCTGTGTCAGCCTCATCAGCTGCCCTCTCACCTGCATTGAAGTGACTGTGAGGGGGGAGGAAGGTAGGACCGAAGGTCTGGATGGGTCGGGGGTTGGTGAGAGTGGCGGTGGGGGGGAGGGTAGGTCTCTGGGGGGCTGGGGGTTGGAGACGTGTGGACAGTTGAGGGCAGGGAGGGGGCCAGTGTGAGGGGAGTCAAACCGGGTGAAGAACCTGTTTAACTCATCTGCAAACTTGGTGTCACCGTCTGCAGCCCTGCTGGTCCTCTGCCCAAAGCCGGAGATGTTCTTTAGACCCCTCCACACATCTCTGACATTGTTCTGCGCCAGCTGCTCCTCCATCTTCCTCCCATAGTCCTTCTTTGCCTCCCTGATCCTCCATTGGAGCTCCCGCTGAGCCCTACGCTGCTCCTCTCTGTCCCCTGAGTAGAAAGCCTTTTTCTTCTGATTCAGGAAGACTTTCAGCTCAGGGGTCACCCAGGGGGGGGGGTTGTTTGGAAAGCACTGTAGCCGTTGTGTAGTCACAATGCTCTCCACACAGAAGGTCATGTAGCCAGTGATGCATTCGGTCAGACTGTTGATGTCATCACCATGAGAGCTTTGGAACATGTTCCAGGCTGTGGTTCTGAAACAGTCCCTCAGTCTCTCACTGGCCTCATCTGACCAAACTTTCACTGACTTCTTCTGTGCTATTGTCCTCCTCACCAGTGGAATGTAATGGGGGAGCAGGTAGACGAGGTTGTGATCTGAATGCCCGAGTGGGGGGAGGGGGGCGGAGGTGTAGGCGTCCTTAACATTTGCGTAAAAAAGGTCCAGGGTTTTATTGTCCCTTGTTGTACACGTGACGCACTGGGTGAGCGTCGGGAGGGTGGAACGAAGGGAGGCTCGGTTGAAATCTCCTGTGATGAGCAGGAGAGCGCGGGGGTGCTGTGTCTGCAGCCTGGTCACCGCGCCGTGGATCCGCTTACATGCAGCGGTGGTGGCCGCGGAGGGAGGTATATAGCCACACAGCACGATCACGTGACCAAACTCTCGCGGCAAATAATAAAGTCTTAAACACACTGCGAGTAACTCCACATCCAAGCAGCATATCTGCTGCTTCACCTGAACATGAGCCGCGCTGCACCATCTCTCAGTCACAAACACCGCTAGCCCCCCTCCTCTCTTTTTTCCGCTCTCTGCCAAAGTTCTGTCCGCGCGGATGAGTTTAAAGCCCTCCAGGGAAACCACTGAGTCCGGGACAGATCCATCTAACTACGTCTCCGTGAAGCACATGATACTAGCATCCCTGTACCTCCTCTGGAAATGGGTTAGTGCTGTGAGCTCCTCGGTCTTGTAGCGAGAGATCTTACGTTTCCCATGACAACCGATGGTAAATAACTCTTCCTCCGCTTCGTCCTGCCACTCCTGCAGCCTCTTTGTCTCCTCTGTATGTCTGCAGGGATGTCTGGTTTCTCAGCATGGTGGGGAGCAGGGCAGCGGCACGTAGAGTCCCTGTTGTGCAATTATACACTGTTTAAAGTTATTTAATGTTTCATAAATAACTCTCTGTCTGTTAAGTATTGTCTGGTGATGATCAGCTCTTAAACTGATATCAAGACAAAGGTTGAAAGGGATGAATTCGAGCACTAGCGATCTTTTAACAGCAAAGCCTGCACACACATAGAATAAAGAGTGACAACTTCTTTTCAAGTCCAAGAATTTAATAACAGAAATAAAATGAACATCCAGAGAACATCACTATGTAATGCTGTTTACCTGAATTAACACAATATTTCGATTAATAAATCCTCTCTACTAGGCTAGTGAAACTTAACTAAACTATTAAGCAAAATGATGATAAAAAGAAGCTAAGCTAAGGAACTATTTACATGCGAAAACAAACAAAAGACAAACAAAAGTGGTTGATCATAATCAGATTAATTCAGTGAATCCCTGTTCACTACAGATCTGATTTCAAAAGCATGGAGTGGAGTTAAAACATCTGCCATGT
This sequence comes from Fundulus diaphanus, assembly GCA_037039145.1. NCBI lineage: Eukaryota > Metazoa > Chordata > Actinopteri > Cyprinodontiformes > Fundulidae > Fundulus > Fundulus diaphanus. The sequence goes on from CM073122.1 coordinate 60,211,306, forward strand.
ATTTCAATCCATTCACAATGCAAAGCCCAAGTTAAACAAAATATTATTTGTTGAAATAATATTCTGAGGACTGTTTGTCCTGTAAGATTATTTAAACCCTTACGACCGAGTTTGTTAATGCGATTCTCCCTCCGGGCGTCTGGGGTCGCTGCAGCAACTCGGTGGCTAAGAGGTTACAACATAAAGTTCCCAAAATTGCCTTGAAAACCGGCATTAATAAACCATATTGATGCGGGAATAAGGCAGATAACACCATCGGAGGATGGCGGAGCAGAACAGTTACGCTTTATGCTTTAAAACGAACTCCCTTTTCAAATGTCCGAAACCGGATGTTAGCAAGGCTAATAGCATGTTTGGCTAGCGCGACCTACCGGTTAGCCCTTTGTTCTAAACACCACGGTTTACAAACATTTCCCAATAAACCTTTTTCTTCACCCTCAGACCGCTGCCCAACCTGTTGATGTCTCATGTGTGAGTTCTGTCCACTTTGGCCGTTCCAGGAAGAAGCGTTGAAGGAGGAAATGGTTGGCTAGCGCTAGCGGGCTAGCGCTTGGCTCTTGGCAGGCTAGCGTTAGCCTTGCAGCAGCCTGTGGCTAACGGCGTGGCCTGGGTTGGAGGCCTGGTCCTCCAGGCAGACCCTGACCCCGGTTGCAGTCACCATTTGAGCAGATTTCTCCTCGGCGGGGGAAGGCTCCGCTGCCGGCATTTCAGCTCTGCGCTGCCTGGAAACCAGCTCCGTCAGGGGTCCGCTGAGGAAGCAAACAAAGCTGGCATAGACGGATTCCTTCACTTCGGCATCTCTTTTAAGCAGAAGTGAGAGACTTATCTTGGAATCGGCTGGCAGTTTCTCCCTATGCCGGGGAGGAACTGAGTTTCAGAAGGGTTCATTCTCACTCAGCTCGGGGCCTCTTCCAGGCCCCATCGATGGTTCCTGGAGGCCTTCAGTCACATGGCTCCCCCCTTTTCTTGAGTGCTGGTCCTCAGAGGGTTTTGAGGTGTGTGTCTCAGCAGCTTGGAGTCAGGAGAAGAGTTGAAGAGAAGAGAGAGTCTTGTCTGTGGGAGAAAGGTTTTATCTCAGCAGGAGTGGTCACAGCTGACCTCCTGCTGGGAAAAAGGGCCGTCCAAACATGGGGGTCTCCTGTTACGGGCAGAGTGGAATTCCTTTGTGACCCTCTTCCACTGTTCAGAATCCAATCCGAGATCAATTATTTTGATGATCCTGGCGGTAATATCACAACAGTCCCATAGTCCCAGGAGCTGATTCCGCGTGTAAACAATGGGACGCTCGGAGTCGCGGACAAAGGGGTCTCCCCTTGCAGCTTCAAAAAGTGCAGAAAGTAGCAGAAAACTAAGCACTAAAGTCCCAAAAGTTGGCTTCTTCAGTGCACATACGTTCAGAATACCCGATCCGGTATTCGCTAATATAAAAACACTCCAAAAAACACTATAAAGAGGAGAAAGTAGGAAAAGAAAGGAGACAGCCGAGGTGACCGGCTGAAGCCTGCGCAGCGCCATCTTGGAAAAAAAAAGAAAAGGAATCAAACTTTAAGAATGAATTGAGATAGCAGAAGTCAATGCAAAACGTAATTGTGGCATCCTTTTTAGGGACAAGCACAATTGGATTGCACCACTATGTCATGACTCAATAATCCCAAGAGAAAGCATTACCTCAATTTCCTTTTTGAGTGGTTCCAGGAGTCTCTCTGGAATGCTTGGCTTTACAGAACCTGATATTCAAGCCATACACAGTGTTGCATATTAAAATGTTTATAAAATAAATAAATAAACAAACAGAAACCCTGATGCAGGCAGGGAGTCAGGCAAGCCATGCACACAGCAGGCTGCTCACAGCAGGAGATTAATTGAATTGAATGCTTTATTTGTTCCTCAGGGGTGAAATTATATTTCAGTATAGCCCCTCCAAGAAAAGACAAAACATTAGTAGACAGGTGCCTGAGAATGCTGCCCTAAAGGTCCTGTTTTTCAAAGAGTAGAAAAGAAAGAAATTGGGTGAGAGGAGGGGGAAAAAAGCATAACACCCGAAGAAACTAAATCAAAAACTACCCAGACAGGGTGGACGGAGGACACCGCTGAAGGAGGATGAGAGTCCAACAAACAAAAACAACACAGTCAGGGCGGAGCAAAGGTTCAGGCGGGCGACCAGGAGGTCCTCCCAGGCAAAACAGGACCTCAGGCGGGCTGCCTGGAGGTCATCCCAGGCAGAGCAGGACCTCAGGCGGGCAGCCTGGAGGTCATCCCAGGCCGAGCAGGAACCTTGGAGGCCATTGATGCCAGAACAAGAACCTGGGAGGCTATTGATACCAGAACAAGAACCTGGGAGGCTGTTGATGCGGGAGAAGGGAACTTGGAAGCTGTGGCAGTGGAGCAGAAGAGGCAGGCGCCACAGGAGGTGGAGACTTGAAGGCAAAAGCATGAACCTGGGTGGCCACCGGCGCTGGAGTAGGTCACTTGACGGCCAAAGTGATGAATGGGTCATGTTGGATGCCAGTGCAGGAATCTATGTGGACGATGATGCCACTGCGGGAGTACTTGCAAATATTGTGGGAAAGAGCTCACGACGGACCTCAGGGACCAAAGGTAATCCCACTCGGATCCCCTCGTCAAAAGACTGAGGTGCTTGGGCAGGAGGCAGATCTACCTGGACACCCTCCTCGCTGAGCACAGGCATATAGACTGGAAGCAGGTCCACCTGGACTCCATCCTTCCTGAGCTCAGGAATTTGAACTGGAGGTGGAACCACCTGGACTCTCTTCTCACTGAGCTCAGGAACATGGACTGAATGCAGGTCATACAGTAAGTCCTTAAAATCTCCTCCAGTTCATCGGGGTGGCAGCAGAGAGAAAGGCAGAAGAAGTGCAGGATGGTTCACCAGTGAGAGTAAAAGAGGTGGACCCTGGGGGACTGAGGAAGTGGCACATGCCATCATATGCCATCAGCACGGAGAAAGGACCATGCAGAAGTGTCGGAATAGGATGCGTAGATTGATATCTCCTGCATCAAGTGGATGGAACGTTCTCAGCCGGAGCAGTCGGAGTCTGTTGTGGGATGGGGCAGTCTTCCAGTAAGCCTGCTGAACGACGTAACTCCTTCTGAGCCTCCTGAGAAAAAACAACCAAGACAGCCAGCCCTTTAATGTTGGATCCGAGGGAATCCTCTCGAGCAGGTACAGGAGAGGAACCGGAGATGAAAGCACAGGACAGAAATGCCTGGATTCCTTGTCGGCACCTTATGTCCCAGAAGGGGTAATAGGTTTTAAGTAAGTAAGTCCGTACGTCCATCCGTCCGTCCGTCTTCTTCCGCTTATCCGGGGTCGGGTCGCGGGGGCAGCAGCTTCAGTGGGGAGGCCCAGACGTCCCTCTCCCCGGCCACTTGGGCCAGCTCCTCCGGAGGAATCCCAAGGCGTTCCCAGGCCAGCCGGGAGACATAGTCCCTCCAGCGTGTCCTGGGTCTTCCCCTGGGCCTCCTCCCGGTGGGACGTGCCCGGAACACCTCACCAGGGAGGCGTCCAGGAGGCATCCTAACCAGATGCCCGAGCCACCTCAACTGGCTCCTCTCGACGTGGAGGAGCAGCGGCTCTACTCTGAGTCCTCCCCGGATGACTGAGCTCCTCACCCTATCTCTAAGGGAGAGCCCAGACACACTACGGAGAAAACTCATTTCAGCCGCTTGTATCCGGGATCTCGTTCTTTCGGTCACGACCCAAAGCTCGTGACCATAGATGAGGGTAGGAACGTAGATCGACCGGTAAATCGAGAGCTTCGCCTTTTGGCTCAGCTCTCTCTTCACCACAACGGATTGGTACAGCGCCCACTTCACAGCAGACGCTGCACCAATCCGCCTGTCGATCTCCCGCTCCATCTTCCCCTCATTCGTGAACAAGACCCCAGAATACTCGAACTCCTCCACTAGGGACAGCACATCCTCCCCAACCCGGGTTGGGGAGGATGTGCTGTCCCTAGTGGAGGAGTTCAAGTAAGTAAGTAAGTAAGTGTGTAAAAGTAAAGGTGTGGGCTGTGGCATGGTGACAGGCGGGAGATAGAAACTTTGGACTGGAGCATCCTCAGCAGCAAGATGCCTGTTCAAGGCGCTGTCTTGGACTGGTACTGGGAGGAGGAGTCACCAGTCTGGATCCCTCAAGTGCAGCTCCTCGCACAACAATTGAATCAGTTCCATCATCGAGATAGAGCCTACGTGTCCATTATGATAGCTGTGCTGGAGCGCAATACCTGTGCCGGTGATGGGTTCATACTGGCCAGGTGTACTGTAATTCTTGGCTTCAAAGAACCCGATATTCAAGCCAGACATGGTGTTATGTCTTAAAATGCTTATTAAAATATATAGACACCAAAATCCTGGTGCAGGCAGGTAAAGTCCAGAGATATTCAGAAGGCAGGCCGTGCAAAACAGCTGGCTGCTCACAGCAGGGAATGACGGGCTGAATAGGCCAGAGGTGGAGATCCGCGAAACAGGCAAGGGTCAAACATAGAGATATCAGACAGAAGATAGCATCCAAAAAGGGAAGGGCTGGAATCATGGTAAAAAAAAACAGTCCAATGTTGTCTCCAGAATCAGAGAGCTGGTGAGGTTAAAGCCAGGGCAAATCGAAACAGAAGTTAAAAAAAGTGGGAAACTATGATCAGGAGACATGCGATGCAAACAATGAATGCTTGACAGCTAGTCAATCTATGGCTAATGACAATCTGGCGAAGACTGGCTGTGAGAGGTACGTAAATATTGGCAGACTGAGGTTGAATAAGTGCAGGCGATAAGGAGTAACAAGTGCAGCTGCTCACTAAAATTCAGTGTGTCAGAAAATTTTAATGTCACATTAGACCAATCAAAAAAGGATGTTTTAAGCACAAATGTCAGGCTTCTGAAAAGTATGTCCATTTCTGTGCTCTCAATGTTTGGTTGTGCCTCCTCTTGCATTATTTACTGCATCAATGTGCCGTGGAATAGAGGTGATCAGCCTGTGGGACTTTGTAGGTGTAATGCAATCCCAGATTTCATTGACAAATGTCTTCAGGTCATCTGCCTTGTTGGGTCAGGTGTCTCATCTTCCTCTTGACAATAGCAGATAGATTTCCTATGGGAATCAGGTCAGGGGAGTTTGGTGGCCAATCAAGAACAGGAACACCACAATCCTTGAACCACCTTTTGTTACCTTTGGAAGTGTGGTGTTGTGCCATCAAAGCCATGATAAAATATCAAGATTGAATTTGTAATAACATGTAACCGGAGGAGAACTCAAAATGGGTTTTAAGCAAAGGAATTTCACATATCCCTGCAGAGAGCCTCTGACAGCGGGGCGCCCTGCTATGAGGCTGGACTACACCTCACTCTCTATATACACTTTTTGCCTGGGACTCTGAAGGAGAAGGTCAACCCTGGGGGTCAGCCATGCGCCCCCATGGAGCTCAAAAAGGCTCACAAGCTGAGTAAATGTGCTTTCTGTGAAACTCATTTGCCGTCGCTTCAATGGAGCGACAAGAGGGGGAAATTCTCTTCATCCATAGGATCTGACCGGACTCGGAGAACTAACTAATCAAAGCTAAGTCTGCAGTCTCAGTTCTGCTTAACCAGATGCTGAACTGAAAGAATCCGTCTATGCCGAACCAGCTTTGTTTTGCTTCCTCAGCTGTTGCAGGAAACGGACTCCAGACGGAGCCGGAGCAGCCAGCAGAGAACCCATGTTCCCAAGCTGAGAGCAAAATCTGGACTGAAATTGCCTGCTGCATGCCGGGGACTCGACTACGACCCGGGGCCTGCTCTGACCGCGTTGCGGCTAGCTCAGAGCCGCATGTCCGCTGCTGAAATGACCAACTTTCCCTTGGAATACTTTCCCCTGCTTTCAACTGCTTCCAAGTGGATTCCCAAAGTGAAGCTAATGGGTAGCTCCCATTAGCATTCTTCGAACCAGGTCATTGCTGATGTAATTCGAGTGTGTTTTTATGGATATAACAAAAGTTATCTCCACAAGGGTTTTATACACTGATGGGATAGTCATGTTTATGTTATCTGGTCCACTCATTATGACTAAAATAAAGCCGAAGCTTTTTAAAGTTAGCGCCGAATGTCCGCTAGCGTAAAGGCTATTAGCTTCCGGAAACTTCTGTCTTCCCGGATGCACGACTACGATTCGTTTCAAACATAAGGTTTGTTTCGCTTTGCTCCACTATCGTTTGATAGTGCTATGAGCATTATTGCCGTATTAATATGGAATATTAATGTTGATTTAAAGGTGTTTTGTATAACTTAAGATTAGCCGATTTTAGCGGCCGATCGCTACAGCGACCCTTAGCCTCCCGGAGGTATAATCGCATCAATAAAATCAAGCTTTCTAGAAGTACTGATGTTTACTGAGAAAATCCTTCTTTAAAATGTTATTTCATCAAGTAATATTTTGTTTAACTCAGGATTTGCATTGTGAATGGGTTGAAACACATACCAAATGTTGTTCTAAATTAGTTAAGCTAATTTAACTCCATTCCATGTTCTTTAAGTTGAACTTGTTTTTTTACCTCAGATCTGCAGTGAACCAGGATTCACTGAATTATTCTGAATTATCAACCACTATATTTTGTCTTTTATTTCTTTTGTGTGTACATAGTTCCTTAGCTTCTTTCTATCTTAATTTTGCATAGTAGTTTTAGTTAAGCCCTGCGACAGACCGGCGACCTGTCCAGGGTGTACCCTGCCTCTAGCCCATTGAAATGCTGGAGATAGGCACCAGCACCCCTCGCGATCCCATCAGGGATAAAGCGAGTAAGAAAATGGATGGATGGATGGATGGATGAGTTTTAGTTACGTTTCATTAGCCTCGTAGAGAGGATTTGTTGATTGAAATATAGTTTTAATTCAGATAAACAGCATATGTAGTGAAGTTCTCTGGATGTTCATTTTATTTCTATTAATAAATTCTTGAAGTTGAAGAGAAGTTGTCACTCCTTATTCTATATGTGTGCAGAGTTTGCTGTTAAAAGAATGCCAGTGCTCAAATCATCCCTTTCAACTATTGTCCTGATATCTGCTCTAGAGCTGATATTCACCGGACAATACCTAACAGACAGAGAGTTATTTATTAAACATTGAATAACTTTAAAAAACAGTGTGTATCAAGTTTTAAAAATGTTAGACTCAATTTACCATGCCTCCCTACGATTTATCACAAATTGTAAGCCTCGCACACACCACTGTGAACTTTATATACGTGTGGGCTGGCCAGCATTAGAGACTCGTAGACTCACTCACTGGTATATGACCATTTATAAGGGTATTCTGCATCTGCTCCCCTCATACCTCTGTGAGTATATTCAACCAAGAGCAGCTGGACTGTATTCTCTACGTTCTCAAGAGTCTCTGCTTCTGTCTGTACCTAGTATCCGCACTGAAGCTGGAAAGACAGCTTTTCAGTACTCTGCCCCCACAGCATGGAACAATCTTCAGAAAGACTGGAAGTTGAAGGATTTGATTCCGATCGGACATTTTAAACGATTGCTCAAAAGTTTGGAAATGAGTTCTATGGTTTGTAACTGTTTATGAAATTATAATTTAGATAGATGTTATTGTAAACTGTAATGTAATTTGTAATGTAATCTTTTGACGCTATCTTGGCCAGGACTCCCTTGAAAAAGAGATTGTTAATCTCAATGGGACTTTTCCTGGTTAAATAAAGGAATAATAAATAAAAAAGTGTAATTGCACAACAGTGGACAGGTGCCAAGTGCTGCTGGAAAATAAAATCCATCTCATAAATAATTGAATTCATCTTCATACAGCTTCTCTGCAAAGGGAAGCATGAAGCGCCCTAGAATTTCCTGGTAGTTTCATTGCCCATCTCCGATTACCCTATGCTAGAAGTCCTACGAAAATCTTGGCAGGAGACTTATGTAAATTGGGTGAATCTTAAAAGATTTTTAGATGCTGTGCCTTTGAGACCAGTTTCCTAAATCCTGTATATTTATATTAGGTGCAAAATTTATACACTGGGATCTGTTTTCTAAATAGTTTGCATGCTTCAACAGTCCAATGAGAAGTAGCCTGTGTTTTAAAATAGCATGGTCTACAGTGTCAAAAGCTTTTTAAAGATCAATAAAGAGTGAAGCACAGTACCGTTTTTCATCAAGTGCTACAATCATATAATTTATCACCTTCATAGTAGCAGTGATAGTGCTGTGTGTTTTTTTTCTGAAACCTGAATGATATATGGAGAGGATTTCATTTGATCACAAACAAGAGACTCCAGAATTTTGGATAAAAACACAAATTTGAAATTGGCCTATAATAATTGGTAAGAACTGATGGATCCCCTCCTTTTAATAAAGGATAAAAGCAGATTGAATAGATTGGATGTCATTGTTTTCAACTGAAAGATTAAAAACATAATTGACAGTGTCAGGATGCAGTTCTTCCTGCTGCACCATGGACAGTTCCAGAGCCTTCCACTACCTTCTCTCCCCTGATTCACTCCATGCTGGATCAGTTTCACCTGCTGCAATAATCAAGTCTGGACTCATTCCACCTGTTCAACCTCCTACATAAACTCCTCTCATTCCTGCTTTCACTGCTGGTTCGACAACGTCCTTCCCGTGTCTGCTCATGCCTCACATCTCCCAGCGTCCTTCGTCCCACATCGTGTGCCCGTCTCCAGCCAGCTCTGTGTCTGCCTACCAGCCTTCCCTCATCTCTGCCTTCCTGCCTGCGTTCCCTCAAGTCCTCCGGCTTCGGCTCCACTACGTCCTCCTGCTCCAGCCACCGTCAACATCACTCCGCTGCCATCTGGTACAGTCTGCCGGTTTCCTGTTCCACCACTCATCACCTTCAATAAAACTCTGAAACTAAGCTCTGTGTGTGGCTGAATTCGGGCTCAGTAACCAGTCCCTGACAGACAGTGGCTCTGCTATTAAATCAGCTGCCAGTTTTAAGAAGTAAGGCTCAATCAACTCAGGTACAGGGGGCTTTCTGTGGTCTAATGTTCTTAAAGCTATATGTACTTTGCGACAAGTAAAAGGAGTACAATTAAAAGGATTGTCAGGTCTAAACACCTAAAACATTTATTAAACAACACAAAGGAGAGAGACAACAGGGTTAAATCTTGCAAGGAGACCAGCAGAGAAATGAATTCCTTTACATCTCTCCTCTGTTCTGAAATTCACTCTGCTGCTGCTGTACTTTTATTATCTCAAAGAGGGAGGGACCTAGTTTCATTGCAGAGCTTAAGGAAGGGGGAAACATACTTTAGTGTGACCTTTGACATCGTGAACTAGCAGTTTCAGGTATACAGAACAACTTTGACAATTGACCATTCAGTGACCAGGAAAGGGAGGATACCCAGGTGGCTGGGTGCAATTCATCACAGATTAGATAGTGCTCGCAAATTTATGGTGAGGCTGTTTCTTGCACCAGGTCTCACTCTGTAACATAGGAGAGAGACATCAGTTAAAGGAAAAACACTCTGATGTTTGAATAAACTCAAACCTTAAAACCTTTTCAATAGTAATGAGTAAATACATGATAAAACATATAGAATACTAAAAATAATTCCATCAAGGATCTCCACAAAACGTGGGAGATTCTGTGAAAATATTCCTGGTAGTTGTCCCTTTTAAATCAAATAGAGAACTAGACGATAAAAAATGCTGGTTAAAACAATTCAAGATTTCAGTCCAATCATAAACTGAGACTGAGTCTTTAAGTACAAATGTTGGAAGAGTCTGAATTTTTATTAACAGACAGATTTGATCACTTTCCAGAATTTCTGTGGATCATTGAGATTTTCAGTGGTAGCCGTCTAAAATAAAAAGACCAATCATTGGCAGAGTTAGTTTGTCTTGCCTTGTCCCATCAATTGGATCCTCGTCAAAAGGACATGCCATGTTTGGGTTTTTAACACCTAATGTGCAATGTTCCCCCTAATTTTCCACGTGTCTGAGCAAACACACAAACTCCCGGAGCGTTCACTTGACCTCTGTGACCAACATCACACGTGCACACTTAGGTTACATTACACCTGTCCAAAACTTGAGATTATAACAAGATACATGGCTTACTAAAAGAATCAAATTACAGCAATAATTTCTTTTAGATTACTTGGTTTAGATACAACTGATTTTAACCCGATTACATGAAAAAGACAAAAAAACTAGAACTTTTTTTAAAGAGCTGTATAGCATATTTTTATTTTAGAGTAGAGGTCCTGCTAAGGAAGAACTGAAAGATGTGCACATCTTTCAGAGTTCCAAATTTATTGCCATTAAATTATTTACATTTTCTGTTGTGAGATTTAGCACCACAATGTGGTACTTTGCAGCCTCCCCTCTGTCAGTCTGCTCCAGGGCAGATGTGGCTACTAACATAGCTCACCACCATCAGGGTGTGAATGTGTGCATGACCAGTGTAAAGCGCTTTGGGGTCGTCAGATGATTTATATCAATATTCTCAGCCGCACATCGCTTTTCTAACACAACGAGGGAACGCTCTCAGTTCTGAACAATTTCTTTGTGTTGCTCTTCGTTTTTATGCCAACGGCAGCTTTTTTTTTTTTTCCAGTGTCCTGTCTAGCAATGTGGCAATAAGAATTGATGTCTTAATGCCAAATAGAGCTCGACAGATTTTGCTTTCACAAGTGGAGCAAACAGCTTTCGCCATAGTGCTCTGCTTGATTTATGCATGTAAATAGCTTTATTGTGATTCCTGAAGGGAGAATTTCAAATTATATGGACACTACAATGGGAAAGTAGGAGAGTAAAGGAAGAACAAGAAGAGAAAAAAAGAAAGAGAAGAGGTGAAAGAAAGAAGAGATAAAAGGGAGAGAATGATAAAACGTCCTCCGTCTGCTCCATCACCTGGAAAGAGAGATGCAAAAAGAACAGCACAACCAACAGACATAAAGCAACAGATACAATCGAGTAACACCTTGATGCCATTGCTAAATCATATGTATTATTATTTAAGCTGACATATGTAAAGTGATACCTGAAAAAAGAAAGTGACAGAAAATAAATAAATTACGGGCTTTCTGTATATAAGTGAAGACTTAATACCTGGAACCCTGCACCTGTGGGAGTTTGTGAGAGTACACTAGTTTAGGTGAAAATTATCCAGAAGGAAATAGCTCGATAGTGGTTGTGGAGAACCACAGGCCCGCCTTCCCCGAGCACAGAGGCAGGAGTCAGGGGACCCGTAACCCCGGACTCCCAAAGGAGCCCCCAAAGCAGGGCGCTTACAATTGAAAAATGCAAGAGAATCTTTCTTCTCTGAGATCATTAAGAAAAACATTAATAATGCTCGTGTCTTATTTTCCACAGTCGACAGGCTAACAAATCCTCCTGTGTCCGTGACTTCCGAACTCCACTCCACCAGGGCTTGCAATGAATTTGCTAACTTCTTTACTGAGAAAATCCTAAAAATTAGAGGATCATTTTGTACTACCATATCAACTCCAGAACCAAAGCTGTATTCAGCAGGAACTATTTCTGACAAAATGTCCCATATCAGCGAAATAAACCACAAAAGCTTAGAGCAGATCATTCAGCAGCTAAGTTCCTCTTCATGCAGCCTAGTTGTTCTCCCCACAGCTTTCTTTAAAAAAGTTTTACCTGGCATAGCGTCTGATTTGACCCAGATAATAAACACGTCCCTTCTGTCAGGTGTTTTCCCCCCAGTCCCTAAAAACAGCAATTATCAAACCACTGTTAAAAAAGAACAATTTAGACAAACTACTAGAACTACAGGCCCATCTCAAACCTCCCCTTTATCAGTAAGATTATTGAAAAAGCTGTGTTTCAACAATTAAACACCTTCTTAACAACGACCAGTCGCTTTGACGTATTCCAGTCTGGCTTCCGTGCTCACCACAGTACAGAGACCGCCCTTATCAAGGTGTTTAATGACATCCATATAAATACAGATTGTGGAAAAACCACCGTGCTGGTTCTATTGGACCTCAGTGCAGCATTCGATACTGTTGATCACTCCATCCTGTTAGAGCGCCTGGAGAACTGGGTCGGCCTCTCTGGTACAGCTCTCCACTGGTTTAAATCCTACTTAAAGGACAGGGACTTTTTTGTGTCAGTAGGTAACTTTACGTCAGAGATGACAAAAATCACATGTGGGGTTCCCCAAGGGTCCATTCTGGGTCCCCTCCTCTTCAATATCTACATGCTCCCACTAGCTCAGATAATAATAAATAACATCAGCTACCATAACTATGCAGACGACACACAGCTTTACATCACCATGTCACCAGGTGACTATGAACCAGTTCAAGCACTGAGTAAATGCCTAGAAGAAATCAATACGTGGATGTGCCAAAATTTTCTTCAGTTGAATAAAAACAAAACAGAAGTAATAATATTTGGACCAATAGAGGAGAGATCAAAAGTTAGCACACAGCTTCAGCTGCTTCAGTTAGGAACCACTGATCAGGCCCGAAACCTGGGTGTAGTGATGGACTCAGACCTGAACCTTCAAAAGCATCTAAAGACAATTACAAGGTCGGCTTTTTATCACCTGAGGAACATTTCCAGGATTAAAGGACTAATGTCTCAGCAGGATCTGGAAAAACTAATCCATGCGTTTATTTTTAGTAGAATTGATTACTGCAACGGTGTTTTCACAGTTCTGCCTAAAAAGTGGATCAGACAGCTGCAGCTGATCCAGAATGCTGCTGCCCGCGTCCTCACTAAGACTAAGAAAGTAGAACACATAACCCCAGTTCTAAAGTCATTACACTGGCTCCCTGTATCTCAGAGAATAGACTTTAAAATACTTCTGTTAGTCTATAAATCCCTAAATGGCTTAGCACCTAAATACATCACAGACTTGTTATCAGCGTATAAACCCTCCAGACCACTCAGGTCTTCTGGCTCCAGCCTTCTCTGCATACCTAGAACACGAACCAAACACGGAGAAGCAGCATTTAGTTCCTATGCTCCACTTATCTGGAACAAACTTCCAGAAAACTGTAAAAGTGCTGAAAGCCTGAGTTCCTTTAAATCGAGATTAAAAACACATTTGTTTAAAATTGCCTTTAAATGTTCAAGTTAAACTGTTTTAAAATGTTCAATGTTCAAGTTAAACTGTTTTAAAATTACTTTTTTTTTCCTACATTCTATCCCTACTTGCTTTTATTCCTATATTTTAATCATGTAAAGCACTTTGCATTGTCTCTGTACTGAATTGTGCTATATAAATAAATTTGCCTTGCCTTGCCTTGTCTTGCCTCAGTGGGGCCAACACAGGAAATCTGCAGCCCCCCCTCAAGGAAAGAGGAGAGACGACCCCAAGGAAATCCCCCAGCCACCGCAATGCCGACGCCCCCAGGAGCCGCGGGGACGAGCCCGTGGGCTCCGCCGGCAGCCAGCTGCGCTGAAGTGGTCCCGGCCATGGGCCCTGAGGGCCCATGGCCAGGCCCCGCGAAGCAGCCACCGGGAATGGGCCGGCACCCACCCGGGAACCCGCCCCAAACCCGAGGACCGCCAATGCGCCAGAGGGCCAAGGCGCCTGCCATCGCAGCGGAGGGGGGCAGGACGTGGGGGAATGGGCTCCGCACCTAGCGGATGTTCTTGGGAGAGGGAGCGGACCGGACCCATACCTGGAAAAAAAAAAAAAACTCATTCACACCGTCCCTCCCTAGTGCCCCACTCACCACACACAGACTTACAAAAAAAAGGACGCTGTACACACATTCCCACATAGCACTCACAACCAACAATCCTAAGTGGGGGGTGGGGATGGGGGGGTTCCCCACGGGGGGGGGGGGGGGGGGGGGGGGGTCCCCACAATGCAACTATACGACTGCCTGTGCCCGACCCCCGGCCCCGCCCCCGGACCAGACGCCCCCCGGACCAGATGCCTCTCGGACCAGGCCCCCCAAAGAGGGGGGGTCAACACGACCCGTACGGGCCACCCAACCAGAACCCCCCTCACCCCCCTAAATACCTAATAAACCCCCTCCCTCCCCCACCTTACCCTAGCCACCCCTGCCCCCCACCCCTTTCTGGGGAGAGCAGAGTCGTCAGCCCTAGACCCGGCAAGCCGCAGGCTACCCACAGCAGCCCCCCGCCAAGACCCAGACGTCTTCACCCCCACCCCCCATACCATGGCCTACATGAATGTGCGTTGTGAAAATGTTTGGAGTGAAAGTGTCAAAAATGCATGATAAAATTGGGGAGAGGGACGTCATCAGAAAGTGGCAACCTCCAGTAACGCCCCCCTCCCCAAGGACCTACATATGTGGCGGTGTGATGGAGCAGGCAGAGGGAGGAGTCCGGGGATGGGGAGCAAAGGACTGGGGAGCCATCCCAGGGAGCCAGCTCCCCTACTGACTCCAATAGGCACCCCCACTCCCCGAAGGTCCCACCCGGAGAAGGGGGCCCCGCCAGCAGCACCACCATAGCCCGGGGGCCAGGGGGAGGCCGCAGGGCCCGCCAGCCAACCACCCACCAGGACCAACACCTACACCCCCCCCCCAGCTCACCCACCAAGCCTACTGGCTTTACCCCCCTAAAAAATAAATAAATAAATAAATAAGAGGGGGGACCCTGGCCAGCCAGCCCGCACGAGCCATCCCAAACCCCACCCCCCAGGAAAAAACCGCACTACACGGACACAAGCCCCCCAGAACGTACATTCCCCCCCCCCACCCGTAGATTTAATCCCTCCCCAACACTAACATTCAAACAACTCACCATACATTCGACAGTAGACATCCAGGCTGGGTTAGTCCCTACTCCCCTCCTTCCCCTCCCCCCACTAGCAGAGTGCCGATCCAATGAAGGGGAAGAGCATCTGCCCTGAGATGTTAATGTCCATGCCCCCCTACCAGTTCAACAGGCACCGAGGCCCTCCAGCGCACCAGAGGCCCCGTGCAGGGGCAGACACCCGGGCGCGCACCGGCCCAGACCCCAAGCGGCACACCCCACGGAACCGGAACCCCCAAGCCCCCGCCGGGGCCCCCGTCAACGGCAGCTTTTTAATAACGTAGGAGACGCAGAAAATCTTTCAGAGGCAACTGTATGTCGCGCTGTCAGAAATGTTACTCAGTTATAGTTTAAAGGTGTTCGTTAGTCAGAGACCCACAAGATTAATAAAATAACTACGCAGAATGAAAGCAATAATTTATTCCGTATCAAATTTGGCACTTCCAGCTCTAATGTTCCATTCCATATAGACTATGTGGTTAATATAAAGTGAGATTGGCACAAATTAAACACCTACAAGACAATCAGTGTCAACTCATTTTTAGAAGGATTGGTGAACAATGGCAAAATGATGAACATATCAGTTATTTCAATAACACACACCATCCCATCATTAATTGCATATGTTGAATATAGCCAATGAATGCTTTAGTTGAGTACCGTTAAACATAAGAAAACTTCTAACTTAACCTTACCTGGTTAAACTGTACTTCATCATGATTTGCTGCCATGTCCTTTCAATGCTTTTAGTAATCAATGCACCCCCCCCACATACTCCCCCTTTTGTGTTGAACGAGTGAAGTGTGAGAAAACAGCTTTAATTCTCCATCACATAACTTTCATATCGCGCATGCATTGACTTTTTCAACAATTCTCTCTTGCGGTTTTCAGCAGCAACGGCATTGTTTCTTATGGTTTAATATTGTCCATATGCCTTCTTTAAATATTTCTAATTGTACTCGCAGGACATGCGCACTTCCAAGCTTATTTCCTGTTTTTATGGTGAATCACGTTATTTGCGTTCCATTGATCGGGCTTTTTTTCATGCTCGTTCAACTCATGGTTGATCGGATGCTGTGTTTAGTTACCTGACTGATATCATCTGTTCTGAAACCGGAAACGCAGAGTATGACAGAGTTCAGTTCAGCAGTTCAACAGTCTGATGGCAGCAGGGAAAAAGCTTTTGCAGAACCTGGTGGACCTGCAGCGGATGCTGCGGAACCTCTTTCCAGAGGGCAGCAGGGAGAATAGTCTATGGTGGGGGTGTGAGGGGTCCCTGATGATGTTACGGGCTCGAGACACACAGCGCTGCGATGAAATGTCTTTAATGGAGGGAAGAGGAGCCCCAATGATCCCTTCTGCTGTCCTCACCACTCTCCTCACGTTCTTCCAGTCGGAGGCACTGCAGCCTCCACACCACACAGAGAGACAGCTGGTCAGAATACTCTCTATGGTGCTTCTGTAGAAGGTCGTGAGGATGGGCGGGGGCAGGCGGGCTCTCCTCATCCTCCGCAGAAAGTGCAGTCGCTTCTGTGCCCTCTTCACCAGTGACGTGGTGTTCACAGTCCAGGTGAGGTTGTCCGTGATGTGCACCCCCAGGAACTTGGTGCTGCTGACCACCTCCACCGCTGAGTTGTTGATGAGCAGTGGAGCATGGTGAGGCCGGTTTTTCCTGAAGTCGACGATGATCTCCTTCGTCTTCTCCACGTTCAGGATCAGGCTGTTGTCTCTGCACCAGCCCACCAGCTGCTCCACCTCCTCTCTGTAGTCCTGGTCGTTGTCGTCTCTGATCAGGCCCACCACCGTTGTGTCGTCTGCAAACTTCACGATGTGATTGGTGGTGAACCTGGGGACGCAGTCATGTGTCATCAGGGTGAACAGCAGGGGGCTCAGGACGCAGCCCTGAGGGAAGCCCGTGCTGAGGGTGATGACATCAGAGGTGTTCTGTCCGACCCGGACTGACTGAGGTCTGTTGGTGAGGAAGTCTAGCAGCCAGTTTCGTAGGGGTGTGTCGAAATCCAGATGCTCCAGTTTTCCCACCAGATGTTGTGGGATGATGGTGTTGAACGCTGAACTGAAGTCCAGGAACAGCATCCGCACGTGCGTGTTCTTCTCCTCCAGGTGTGCCAGGCTCAGGTGAAGAGCAGAGGAGATGGCGTCCTCAGTGGAGCGGTTCCGTCGGTAGGCAAACTGGAACGGGTCGAGTGTTGATGGGAGACTGGAGACGATGTGTTCCTTTACCAGCCTTTCAAAGCACTTCATCATGATGGGAGTCAGTGCAAGAGGCCGGTAGTCGTTGAAACAGGTGACTTGAGGTTTCTTTGGCACCGGAATGATGGAGGCAGACTTAAAGCATGCTGGCACTATGGCTTGGTCCAGCGAGGTGTTAAAAATGTCTGTGAGGACACCAGCCAGCTGACCTGTACACTCCTTGAGCACCCGTCCAGGTATGTTGTCGGGACCTGGGGCCATCCGCGGGTTGACTCTCCTTAGAGTCTTCCACACGTCGGCGGTGTCAAGGCAGAGGACCTCCTCTTCCTGATGGGGAACAGCTTTCACTGCTGGAGTGCTGTTTAGTGCCTCAAACCTCCCAAAGAAGTTGTTTAGTCCATTGAGGAAGTCAGCATCAATTTCACCCACCGGGGGGGAGGGCGTGTTGTTTTCAGTGATCGCCCGGATGCCTTTCCACATGCTCCTGGTGTGGCTGGCGTCATGGAAAAGCTCCTGGATTTTCTGACTGTGGTACCGCTTTGCTAGCCTGATGGCACGGTTCAGGTTGGCTCTCGCTGTCCTCAGTGCCTCCTTGTCTCCAGACTTGAAGGCTGAGTTCCGTGCTTTTAGCGCTTGACGGACCTCCGCAGTAATCCATGGTCGTTGGTTAGCTCGGGTGATGATGGTCTTGGTGGTGCTGACGTCCTCAATGCATTTGTTGATGTAGGCTGACACAGTCATGGCGTACTCATCAATGTTGATCTTGTCCTCATAAGTTGCAGCAGCTTTGAACATGTTCCAGTCAGAGCCCTCAAAACAGTCCTGGAGCGCCTCCATTGCTCCCTCAGTCCACACCCTCACCTGCCTCGCTGTTGGTTTTGCTCTGATCAGCAGGGGCCTGTATGCTGGGAATAGCATCACGGAAAGGTGATCTGAAGAGCCCAGGTGGGGGCGGGGGACTGCTCTTAATGCTCCTTTTATATTTGTGTAGACTAAGTCTAGAGTGTTCTCTCCCCGAGTTGCAAAATCCACGTGTTGGTAAAAATGAGGGAGAACAGTTTTCATATTTGCCTGGTTAAAATCCCCAGCAATGATGAAAACCCCCTCTGTGTGTGCAGATTGCAGCTCAGAGATAGTCCGATAGAGAACACCCATAGCATCTTTAGTATTAGCGCTGGGAGGGACGTAAACCGCTGCGATGATAACAACAGTGAACTCTCTAGGCAGATAAAAAGGTCTGCAGCTAATAATCATAAGCTCAATGTCCGGAGAGCAGAGACTTGTGACTAATCTAGCATTTTTACACCAGGAGTTATTGGTGTAAACGCAGAGTTCTGTTTGTCTGTCGGCGCGGAAAGTAGCTAGCCCCTCCAGGCTAACGGCGTTGTCTGGGATTGTTGAGGTGAGCCATGTTTCGGTCAGAATGAGAGCGCAGCAGTCCCTGAGCTCCCTCTTTGCAGAGAGCTCGAGTTGTAAATGGTCCATTTTGTTGTCCAGTGAGCGAACGTTGGAAAGCCAGATGGATGGTAGCGGCGGTCTGAATGGGTTAGCCTTTAGCCTCGCTGCTAAGCCTCCTCGGCACCCGCGCTTCTTCGGCCGGCTACACCGCTTCCGCGTCGCTCTCCTCCGGCGTGAGCTACTCGTCGAGGCCGCCGCTTCACAGGCCTCCGGGGCTGGTCTCCGTAGGACGCCACAGTCACGTAAGCAGTCGAGCGTGGTATTTAAAAGTCCAAAAACACAACTTGATCGTAACTCCAACAGGCGCTCGCGGTCAAGTACTGATCGGCTGGGTAGATGAGTGGTTTCCAGCGAGTTTGGCGGCATTTTTATGCATTTTTATGCAAAAAGTCCGCGAGTTGGTACAGGAGCTGTGTTCGGCTGCTGCCGCCAGGGGCGCCGCCGGAACCGCTGGAGCAGTTTGACCTAAGTTGCTATCAATATTGAACGGTATGTTTTCAGTGTATACTGTCACTGCAACATGACAGTAGAACACCTCCAGATGTTACTCAACAAATATCATCCACATCTGATGTTGCCACTGTTAATATTCTGAAAGGATAGCATGCAGATATTGTTGAAGAAGAATGCGATCAATGTAAAACACACCTAACATTCAGGTTCAATAAATACTTTTCTTTTGATAACAGATTTGTTACTTTTAAAAATGTGAAATTGGATCAAAAACATAAAACAACCGTAAAGTTTATCAAAAGTATATGTGTGTGTGTGTGTGTGTGTGTGTGTGTGTGTGTAATATTTGTGTATATCACAAATACACAAAAAAGCTGGACGATGTTCTTATGTTGTAGTTTAACAAGCCCGGTATTCATAAAACTTTGGTCATCCTTTGTGATATGGCTTCTCATATTGAAAATACGAGACAGAATCTAACTGTTGTATCTTAAAGTCATAGGCCTATTTACCCTCGCTGATTCTTGGACATCCTTCTTTCCCAGAAAACGAGGCTTTAAGCGATACATTCATTCAGCCAATAACAAATAAGACAAAGTTCCACTGAGAGTCTCTTGTCCAAATTATAGAAAAGATCACAACAACAACAAAAATGTTCTGTGTGCTTTCTTCTTAGACTGGCTAGGAATTTTTTAAATTCATATTAATGATTATTTTTCTCTGTGTATGACAAAAAATATTTCGTTTCCAATGCATTGAGAAACCTAATATACACTATATTGTATTGTATAACTATTCACTCACCTGCCTTCAACTCTTCTGGGAAGGCTGTCCACAAGGTTTAGGAGAGTGTTTATGGGAATTTTTGACCATTCTTCCAGAAACGCATTTGTGAGGTCACATACTGATGTTGCTCTCAGTCTCCACTCTATTTCATCCCAAAGGTGTTCTATCCGGGTTGAGGTCAGGGCTCTGTATAGGCCAGCAGTGTTGGGCACGTTACTTTGAAAAAGTAATTAGTTATAGTTACTTGTTACTTCTCCCAAAAAGTAACTGAGTTACTAACTGATTTACTCCACTATAAAAGTAACTAGTTACCAGTAAAAGTAACTATTGCGTTACTTTTTCCTTTCTCTCCCCCCCCGGCCCCCACCTTCTCAGAGCTTGTTTCATAAGCTAGATGTGCTCGACAGTGCACGACAACAAAGACAAGTACCTGCACAGAGGTTTGCATTTATTGCAACTCAACGTAAACAACAGCGGATGGACGTACACTTCTCAAAATATTTTAAAAAAGAGAGAAATACACAATCTAACAGAGGCTTTAAACTGAACTGAAAAAATATATGGATTTCTTCAATCCAACTTAAAGTGCATAAATGCATCCGTTCATTTTGCATTTGTGCAATTATTTATCCACCCAGCCAACCCAGTTGTCTCACCAACAGCAAAGACAGTTACCTGCACAAATTTTCAGTTATTGCAACTCTAACTTAACAGAACTAGTACACAAGGGATGGACATAAAGTGCTCCATTTTTGTTTCTTAAAGAAAGTAAATAGCTTACAGGAGTGCAAATTGAACTGGAAATGTTCATGGGTTTGTTAAATCCAACTCTAAACATGTATGCATTCCTCTCTCCATCCATCCACCAAGCCCAGTCATGTCAACATTTTAGCCCTGAAACCAGTGGTTGTATCGCAAGAGAAGCAGTTTCTCAAACTTGTGGTCAGAGAGTCTGTTCCTTTTTGGTGTGAAAACCAGCTTCCCCAGGCTAAACAGTCTCTCCACCGGAGCACTGGATGGAGTGGCAGCATTATACTTCAGGGAAATTCTCTTTATAAAGGGAAATTCATGAAGTGAGTCAATCCCTTGGGCTCCTGATTTCAAATAATCTGCCACTTGACTTTCTGCAGTAGCAGAAGTGTCGTCCTCATCATCAAAGGAGAAGAATGCATCCTCAACAGTTGAGCTGGTACATGTGGGTGTGGTGGTGCTTGTACCTTTATGCTGGTCTTCACTTCTTACACTTGCACGACATACCGCCAGCAGCTCTGCTTTGGCCTTGTCCTTTCTGTCTTGGGTTCGCAGCCAACGTAACTTGAACCTGGGCTGAGTCACAGCAGCCAGGAGAGCGCTGTCACTGTCCAGCACCTCTGCAAATCTTGTTTTTGTTGCCTGAAATGACATAAAGCAAAGAACACATTACTGACTGTCTCTATACAAATACAAACTCTCTCTCTCTCACCCACTCTCACTCACACACACACGCACACACGCGCGCGCGCACACACACACACACACACACACACACACACACACACACACACACACACTTTGAGTACAATATATAATACACTATAGACAATTATACACATTTATTATAATTATACACATCTATACAATTATACACATTATACACAATTTAAAAAAATAGACATATGTAGTTCTTACCTCCACAATTGCCTCTGGAAGGTCCACAAGTATTTGAAGCCCACTGTTCAGCTCAAGGGTTTTCATCATCAAGGTCTCCAGGGTAGGTAGCAGTGTGCCGAGGTAGCAGTTGTCCTCTCCCTGGAGGATATCTAGGGCGACTGTCAATGGCTTCATTGCAATGCAATATTCCTTCAGGAGCTGATGCTCTTTTTCTGTGATTGCTTTCGAGCCAAACCTGGATGAGATGGTAATGAGGTCCACTAAGGGAATCTCACAAATCCTAGCTAGAGCATCATAGAAAGAATTCCATCTGGTAGTGCAAGGCACTATCAGCTTTTTTGCAACCACATCCTCTACTGTCTCTGCGGCCACTGTGGAACGGCTGGCCTTATTCCACAAGGCTGTGCATTTTGCAGTTGCACTTCTGTAAAATGCCTTCTCTGGTCTGGAGAGAATCCACTTTTCAATGTCAGAACATGACACAAGGTTCAGTGTGTGTGATGCACACCTGTAGTGTGGTGGGAAATTAATCACATCATCATCATCCTCATCAACACGGGCTTGCAAGACATCATTTATGTCAACAAAAGTAACCTCGTCACCTTCGTCATCAACTGAGTCATCCTCGTCAACTGTCTGATATTTCTTAAAGGAGAAGTCCGGTCAACAATGAGCTATTGTTAAAGCAACAATGCTCACGTGCATGGCAGTTGGATGTAACAATACATCGGGTAAAAGTGGAAAAAACATTAGTTTTTTCACCTTTCCGATTCATCATCTACCATGGGCTGTTTTGCTGGATTACCTACTTGAAGAGAGAGGATTTTCCATCGTGCTTCTGGCCAGAGAGAAACGTCATATGCAGCCAACATTTGGAAGAAGCATGTCTTCAAGATGACATGAGAGCCAGGATTTTCGGTATGTTTTTCTTTTTCATAATGTAGAATTTGCCGGAACATTTCTGTACCGACCAGAGCGGCGGAGGGATACGACACACTTAGAAAGCATGCTCACTGTTGTGAAGCCCACTTATTTTATGCAACTTTGGTCTTATTTTTTCTAAAGTCACTTGTATATTTCTTGAGTTGTGGGGTTGCAGTTTTTTTTGGGCTTGTTTCTGAAAGTGAAGTCGATTGTTTGGGCTCTAAACTGAGTGACGCTGAAATATCCCTCCGCCTCATAACGCGCTGCAGCTCCTCCTCACAGCAGCAGAGAGTAAACTCAGAAGGAGCCGCTCTGCCCGTATTTTCTGCAGTTTACAGTTGCAATAACTGATGATAACTGCTGAAAGTAGATTAGACGGTGCAGATCACCATTTTGAGCAGAGATTGGTTCTAAAGATGAGTTTTATACTCATCTTATAACATTGCAGAACCAAACCCATAAATCATACTTTAATGCTTATTTGTTGTCTTTTTATGTCTCTAATACTAAATGTAAAATTAGTATTACTTTAAATTTAAATGCTTAATACCATGTCTATCTTTGTTTAAGAGGTTAAAAAAAAAATTTCGGCATGAAAACGGGTATTTATTTACAAGGGGACAGATAGGGCATTGGGACTTGCTCTACAGCCGATACCGCACCGTACGTCACAAACTGGGAGGTGGCAGTCCTGTTCTTCACCAAGATGGCGGCCCCCATAAAAGGACCTTCAAATGAAAACTACTCTTAATTAAAAAAGCTTATCATTTATTGAACAGTATGTAATAATTTTATATTTAAAGTACTTTCAGCAGTTTTAATTCTGATTTTGACCGGACTTCTCCTTTAAATGCCTTAACGAAATTCGAGCCATTGTCAGTGACAGTTGCCGTTATTTTGTGCGAAATGCCATAAGACGAGTGGATGTTGTCAAGTTCTGTGGCAATGCTCTTGTGGGTATGACGGCCCTTGAACCGTCGGCATGCCACAGCAGCGTTTTTTCGTTGCATGTTTACTGGATGCATCCAGTGTGCACTTTTGTTATGTGCTGTCCATATATCTGCAGTTGTAGCCAAGTATTCCAGTTGCTCAAATTCTTTTTTTAGCTCAGCATTCATGTTAGCATATTCGGTATCAATGTAATTCGAAAACGTCGTTCTACAGGGCGGACCAACGCCTCCTTTTCTTGGGATTTTGCCTATCAACGGCCTGAAGGAGTCTGACTCCACTGTTGATATCGGAAGCATGTTTTCCACAACGTATCTCCCAATCAAGCCATAGAACTCTGTCTGAGATAGTTTCTGGGGAGCAGGGGCACTAAAGTCAAGTTTTTGTTGCTTGTATGGGGAGGGTCCTTCCTTGTTAGCGGATCCTTTGTCAACACTAGCCCCCCTACTAACTGTGTATTCTTGGGCCACTAATTTGGTTGAAGCGTGAGCTGTCGACAGGTGCTTCATTAAGTTGGAGTTGCTAACACAAGACGTGGACAAATGTTTCGTTCTGGAACATAATGTGCACTCGACGTGCACATTTTTACCTTTAACGTCAGTGAGTTTAAAATAGTGCTGATATTTCCATCTGGAAAAGGCTGTTTTGCTGCTGGAGTCCTCCTCACTCTCCATCTCTCGCTCTCTCTCTCTCTTTTTCTTCTTCTTTTCTGTTATGGCGGATCGCAAGCAACTTTAAGGTGCATACCGCCACCTACTGTACATGAGTGTGTAGCAACATTACTTTCCATCTATTAAATTCTATTTTTTAATTTTGTATTCTGAAGATCAGAAGAAATATCCTTTATATTTCCTTACTGGATAGACATGATTTATTGGGTGGCATTTTTAAATGCTGTTATGGGCACCTTTGCTCTCACTTGTCTGTATATAGTTTTGCTCCTATATAGATCAGTGCTGTTGTCTGTAGATCGGTGTCTGTGTGTGTGTGTATATATATATATATATATATATATATATATATATATATATATATTGGAAGAAAGAGAGAGAGATTTATGTGTGTATAATTTGTGTGTATAATATGTAACTAAAAAATATGTAAGTGCGTGTACATTTTTCATCCAGTTTGACTTCAGTTTAAATATTTTTGGTTCTGAATAAATATGTCTAATCTGTCTGAAAGGTCACAAGCATTGTGAACATATGATAAGAGATCTGAGCTGCCTCCTATTCATTTTGACAGCAGCTGTATGATCTGTGGTCTGACCCAAGATGGCTGCCCCGTAGGCACGTCGGCCGGCAGCATCCAATGGGGCGTCTACGTATATAATGTCTATGACACCTGCCACTGTGAATGCGGAAACACCCACCAATTTCTCTGATTGGCCTAAGACGTAATCTTACTATACATCAGCCAATAATTGCTGAGAGGTTATCTCATCCTCCCTTCTCTCATGACAACAGCGCACGAGTCCTGAAGTGAAAAAAAAAAGTTCATTGTGCGACTTGAGTAACGTGCAGTAACGGGGTGTCGGCAATGATAACGGCGTTATAGTGGCAGTCAAAGTAATTAGTTAGTTTACTTGTTACTGAAAAAAGTAACGGCGTTAGTAACGCCGTTTATTTCAACGCCGTTACTCCCATCACTGTAGGCCAGTGAAGTTCATCCACACCAAATTCTTCCATCCATGTCCTTATGGACCTGTTGGAGGAGGCAGGGGCCAGCTCCAAACTGTTCCCACAAAGTTGAGAACAGGGACTTGTCCAAGATGTCTTAGTCTGTGGAAACACTCAGAGCTCCTTTCAGTGGAACTAAGGGGCCAAGCCCAGCCCCTGAAAAATCACCCCACACCATAATCCCCCCTCTGCCAAACTTTACACTTGGCACAATGAAGTCAGACAAGCACCGTTCTCCTGGCAACCGCCAAACCCAGACTTGTCCATCAGATTCCCAGATGGAGAAGCATGATTTGTCACTCCAAAGAACGTGTCTCCAACACTTTGCAATGCACTTGGTGATAGGGCTTGGATGCAGCTGCTCGGCCATGGAAACCCATTCCATGAAGCTCTCTGCACTGTTCTTGAATCTCAAGGGCACATGAACTTTGCAGGTGTGTAGTGTTTGACTCTGCAGAAAGTTGGCAACCTCTACGCTCTATGCACTTTAGTATCCACTGACCCCGCTCCGACAGTTTACATGGCTGAGTTGCTGTCGTTCCCAAACACTTCCATTTTCTTAGGATACAGCAGTTGACTCAAGAATATATAGGAGCGAGGAAAGTTGACAACTGGATTTGTTGCCCAGGTGGCATCCTATCACAGCTTCACACTGGAATTCACTGAGCTCCTGAGAGCGACCCATTCTTTCACAAATGTTTGTGAAAACATTCTGCATGCATAGGTTTTCTACACCTGTGACCATGGAAGTGATTGGAACACCTGATTCCAATAATTTGGATGGTGGAGCAAATACTTTGGCAATATAGTGTATATAGTTATGTTGGAACAGTCTTTTATTTTGAAATTCCACATCAAATCTTAATTAGCTTTGTTGAGCAGCCTCTGGAGGTGTTCTACTGTCATGCTGAATCAAAACTTTTCACTTTAAACATAAGGGTTAGTAGCAACATTATCAGCAACTTAGGTCAAAGTGAATATATAGAGAGATTTTGAAGGGCTTTCACTTTTTGAAATTCCACATCAGATGTGGATGAAATTAGTTGAGCAACATCTGGAGGTGTTCTACTGTCAGGCTGAAGTGACAGTATCCCCCGAAAATGTACCGTTTAGTAGCAACATTGTCAGCAACTTAGGTGAAATTGACTTAATGTAGCGATTTTGGAGGGCTTTAATTTAGAAATTCCACATCATGTATATGGATTTTGATGATTAACATCTCAACATCTTAAGCTGTCGTCTGTAAGTGAAAGTAGTCACTTGGAAAAACCAATTGTTTTAATATCCTGTGCAAATTCTCAGTTATCCGAGTCATTGCAACAGCAAGCCTGTTTAAGGCTGTTTGCTATTTTTTTTTAGTAATTATTCAGGCTAAACAGTGACTATGACCAAAATATATATTTCCATATTCACCAGCAGGCCTGAATAATAAAGAAATATTACATAAAGCTGTAAGAAATTATTTAAACTAACTGAAGTCCATATGTGCAACAAAACAAAGAATAGAATAGGTTGATACACGTCAAACCACTGAGCTATATTATACACTGGAGTGCTAATAGCCCGCTGTTAGAACGAGTTGCTTTGAAGCCACCAGCCGTCATATTGGTACTCCCTATTTTCCCCCAGTAACTAGGGAATATGTGCACTACAGCATCGAATAACGAGGATTTTCTGATGTTCAGGGGCGGGCTTAAAACTTTTAAAATGTCAAATGCCATATACTTTTATGTTATGTTCAAGTACTGAGAAAGTCATGTGCTGAAATATTTTGAATTTTATTTATTTAAATATATATATATAACATTTATAAATATATAAATAACAATATACAAAAACATATATATACATATATATATATATATATATATACATATATATATATATATATATATATATATATATATATATATATATATATATATATATATATATATATACATATATATATATATATATATACATATATATATATATATATATATATATATATATATATATATATATATATATATACATATATATATATATATATATATATATATATACATATATACATATATATATATATATATATATATATATATATATATATATATATATATATATATATATATACATATTCACATACTTATATATACATATATATATATATATATATATATATTTAACATGAATAACGTAAAATATTTCAGCACCTAATTTCCTAGTAGTTGATAGTGTGACTGTAGAATTACCTATGAAACGTTTTCACACAGCCAGAAAACTGCTTGTTGTTGCAACCAAATCCTATGGGATTCTGTGAGAGTAGGGAGTAGCAAGATGGCGGCCAGTAACTTCAGTTTTTCGGCAAAATCAGCACTCCAGTGTATAATATAGCTCAGTGCGTCAAACACATTGCTTTTATTTTGGAAAGTAGTCTCAGGCATTACTACCGTAATGCATGGTGCTCGCATGACCTTCAAAACCAAGGGAGGGCTGGCATGACTGCCGTGTCCCCAGTGGCGGCTGGCTTGACCGCAGTAAACTCAGCCATGTTCATTGGAAAATCGCCTCACTTTTCTTAGAGAATATCGTCTTACTCCCCCTCTCACCAGGGATATCTGCACTGAGATTTGTATGGATGACAAGCCTTGTTTTGTCGTGTCTAAAATCAAATCTGCGTGAGGTTCTTAAGACATTTTATTCTGAAAAATGTGGTGCTTTTGCAACGCATAAGTGACCACTTCCGGTCTCGGAATATGAACAAACGAGCCTCTCTTTCATTTATGTTTTAAACCATTTTTGTTTTTTCTTACCCGAAATGGAAAATGAAATTCAAATCATTTTTCAAATAAAATTTTTCCCTTATTGACAATGAAAAAGAGAAACGCTTTGTATTCCGATTTTCTTTTTTGTATTTTGAAACAAAAATCAAACGGCCATTTGTTTTTGTTTTTTCAAAAACAAATGGCCGTTTCTGAAACGTTTCTGAAACGAAAATCCAATGACCAAAAGATACACGGACCGAAGTAGTATCCGTTTTTGGTTTTCAAGAAAAAAACGAATTGCCTGAAGGTACACGGTCAGTGTATCTTTTGGTCATTGGATTTTCGTTTCAGAAACAGGAATTGAAAAAACAAAAACAAATGGCCATTTGATTTTTGTTGTAAAATACAAAAAAGAAAATCGAAATACAAAGCGTTTATCTTTTTCACTGTCAAAAGGGGAAAAGTAAAATTTGAAAAATTATTTGAATTTAATTTTCTATTTTGGGTAACAAAAAACAAAAAAGCTTTTAAACAGAAACGGAAAAACGGCTCGTTTGTTCATACTCCGGAAACCGGATGTGGTTCCTACTGCCTGAGACTACTTTCCAAAATAAAAGCAATATGTTTGACGTGCATCAGGGTATTTTATTATTATTATTTTTTACACATGTCGACTACAGTTAGTTTACATAATTTATTTCAGTTTTATGTAATATTCCTTATTATTGAGGTCTGCTGATGAATATGGAAATATATGTTCTGGTCATAGTCACTGTTTAGCCTAAATAACTACTAAAACAATAGCATACAAGCTTAAACAGGCTTGCTGTTGCAATGACTCAGATAACTGAAAATTTGCACAGGGATATTAAAACAATTGGTTTGCCCAAGTAACTACTTTCACTTACAGATGACAGATTAAGATCTCAAGATGTTACTCATCGAAATCCATCTACATGATGTGAAATTTCAAAATAAAAGCCCTCCAAAATCTCCATGTTAAGTCAGTTTGACCTAAGTTGCTGTCAATATTGAATGGTTTTTAGTGTATACTGTCACTTCAACATGACAGTAGAACACCTCCAGATGTTGCTCAACATATTGCATCCACATCTGATGTTGTCACTGTTAATATTCTGAAAGGGTAGCATGCAGCTATTGTTGAACAAGAATGTGATCAATGTAAAACACACCTTAACATTCAGGTTCAATTAATACTTTTCTTTTGATAACAGATTTGTTACTTTTAAAAATGTGAAAGTGGATTAAAAACATAAAACAACCGTAAAGTTTATCAAAATTATGTGTGTGTGTGTCCAAAAAAGCTGGACGATGCTCTTATGTTGTAGTTCAACAAGCCCGATATTCATAAAACTTTGGTCATCCTTTGTGATATGGCTTCTCATATTGAAAATAAGAGACAGAATCTAACTGTTGTATCTTAGAGTCATAGGCCTACTTACTTTCGCTGATTCTTGGACATCCTTCTTTCCCGGAAAAACAAGGCTTTATGCGATACATTCATTCAGCCAATAACAAATAAGACAAAGTTCCACTAAGAGTCTCTTTTGTCCAAATTATAGAAAGATCACAACAAAAATGTTCTGTGTGCTTTCTTCTTAGACTGACTAGTAATTTTTTTTAGTTCATATTAATGATTATTTTTATCTGTGTATGACAAAAAATATTTAGTTTCCAATACATTGAGAAACCTAATATAAACTATATTGTATTGTATAAGTATTCACTCACCTGCCTTTGACTCTTCTGGGAAGGCTGTCCACAAGGTTTAGGAGTGTGTTTATGGGAATTTTTGACCATTCTTCCAGAAATGCATTTGTGAGGTCACATACTGATGGTGTACAACAAGACACGGCTCTCAGTCTCCACTATATTTAATCTCAAAGGTGTTCTATTGGGTTGAGGCCAGGCTCTGTATAGGCCAGTGAAGTTCATCCACATCAAACTCTTCCATCCATGTCCTTATGGACCTTGCTTTGTGCTCTGGTGCTCAGTCATGTTGGAGGAGGCAGGGGCCAGCTCCAAACTGTTCCCACAAAGTTGAGAAAATGGAATTGTCCAAGATGTCTAGTCTGTGGAAACACTCAGAGCTCCGTTCACTGGAACTAAGGGGCCAAGCCCAGCTCCTGAAAAACAACCCCACACCATAATCCCCCCTCTGCCAAACTTTACACTTGGCACAATGAAGTCAGCCAAGCACCGTTCTCCTGGCAACCGCCAAACCCAGACTCGTCCATCAGATTTGCAGATGAAGAAGCGTGATTTGTCACTCAGAAGAACGTGTCTCCAATGCCTTGCATTGCACTTGGTGATGTATGGCTTGGATGCAGCAGATCAGCCATGGAAACCCATTCCATGAAGCTCTCTGCACTGTTCTTGAGCTTATCTTAAGGCCACATGAAGTTTGGAATCATGTAGTGATGGACTTTGCAGAAAGTTGGCAACCTCTACGCTCTATGCACTTCAGTATCCACTGAACCCGCTCCGACAGTTTACGTGGACTAACACTTCGTGGCTGAGTTGCTGTCGTTCCCAAACATTTCCTTTTTCTCATGATACAGCAGTTGACTCAAGAATATTTAGGAGCGAGGAAAGTTGACAACTGGATTTTTTGCCAGCTGGCATCCTATCACAGCTTCATGCTGGAATTCACTGAGCTCCTGAGAGCAACCCATTCTTTCACAAATGTTTGTGAAAACAGTCTGCATGCGTAGTTTTTATACACCTGTGACCATGGAAGTGATTGGAACACCTGATTCTAATAATTTGGATGGCGGAGCGAATACTTTTGCAATATAGTGTATATAGTTATTTTGGAACATCATATCAAATCTTAATGAGCTTTGTTGAGCAGCATCTGGAGATGTTCTACTGTCACTCTGAATCAAAAATTTTCACTTAAAACGTAAGGGTTAGTAGCAACATTATCAGTAACTTAGGTAAAAGTGAATATATAGCGAGATTTTGAAGGGCTTTCACTTTGAAATTCCACATCAGATGTGGATGAAATTTGTTGCGCAACATCTGGAGGTGTTCTACTGTCAGGCTGAAGTGACAGTATCCCCTGAAAATGTACCGTTTAGTAGCAACATTGCCAGAAACTTATGTGAAATTAACTTAATGTAGAGATTTTGGAGGATTTAATTTAGAAATTCCACATCATGTATATGGATTTTGATGCGTAACATGTCAAGATCCTAATCTGTCATCTGTAAGTGAAAGTAGTCACTTAGAAAAACCAATTGTTTTAATATCCCTGTGCAAATTCTCACTTATCTGAGTCATTGCAACAGCAAGCCTGTTTAAGGCTGTTGGCTATTTTTTTTAGTAATTATTCAGGCTAAACAGTGACTATGACCAAAATATATATTTCCATATTCACCAGCAGGCTTGAATAATAAAGAAGTATTACATAAAGCTGTGAGAAATTATTTCAACTAACTGAAGTCCACATGTGTAACAAAACAAAGAATAGAATAGGTTGATACACGTCAAACACATTGCTTTTATTTTGGAAAGTAGTCTCAGGCATTGCTACCGTAATGCATGGTGTTCCCATGACCTTCAAAATCAAGGGAGGGCTGGCATGACTGCCATGTCCACAGTGGCGGCTGGCTTGACCGCAGTAAACTCATTTATGTTCATTGGAAAATCGCCTCACTTTTCTTAGAAAATATCGTCTTACTCCCCCTCTCACCTGGGATATCTGCGCTGAGATTTGTATGGATGACAAGCCTTGTTTTGTCGTGTCTAAAATCAAATCTGCGTAAGGTTCTTAAGACATTTTATTCTGAAAAATGTGGTGCTTTTGCAACGCAGAAGTGACCACTTCCGGTCTCGGAATATGAACAAACGAGCCTCTTTTTCGTTTACGTTTTAAACCATTTTTGTTTTTTCTTACCCGAAATGGAAAATTAATTTCAAATAATTTTTCAAATTTCACTTTTCGCTTATGGACAATGAAAAAGACAAACGCTTTGTATTTCGATTTTCTTTTTTGTATTTTAAAACAAAAATCAAATGGCCATTTGTTTTTGTTTTTTCAATTCCTGCTTCTGAAACGAAAATCCAATGACCAAAAGATACACTGACCGTACACGGACCCCGTGGTACACCATCTCACCAGAGTTGCAAAATGGTAAAAAAAATAACTTGGTTTATTATTATTCTGTTTACAGTTCAGCTTGGTTTTTATTTATGGATGAGGGCTCAGTAAATATATGTATTTACTGAATCCAGATGCTGTGCGCGAATGCACACGAGCGCAGCTTAGAGGGAACACTGCTAATGTGTATAATGGACCTACTCACTGAAGTTTTTACTGTTCGCACAGAACTACGACAGAACCCTCCTGGCTGAATCAGGACATGAAATGTGTGAGTGGCTTTAAGGAGGGCGAAGACACTCGGAGTTCATTGATAAAAACCTGGTCCTAACCAGGTTAGTTCTAGGGAGAATGTTACAACGGTAACATTCTCCCTATACAAGAGCTAAGCTAAAGCTAACACCGCACCGGCTCTCTTTACCCAGCATTTTCCTTGCCAATGTACGGTCGCTGCTGAACAAAATGGAGGAGATCCGACTCAACATTACATGCAGACTTTTGAACTGTAATGTCCTAATCTTCACGGAAACATGGTTAAACAGCGGAATACCGTACAATGCTATTGAGCTAGCGGGACGCCATGCATTCCGGGCGGACAGAACATCAGATGGCTCCGGTAAGACCCGAGGTGGGGGACTGTGCATTTACATTAACAAAGCTTGGTGCACAAACTCTGCTATTGTTGAGAGACATTGCTCAGCTAACCTTGAGTTTCTCATGGTTAAATGCAGACCGTTCTATCTGCCACGGGAGTTCACTTCCACTATTATCACTGCAGCCTACATTCCCCCCGACGCTGATGCTAAGTTTGCTATGACAGAACTTCACGCAGCCATCAGTAAACAACAGACCATTTGCCCTGAAGCTGCGTTTATTGTCGCAGGTGATTTTAATCATTCAAATTTAAAGTCAGTGGTACCGAAATTTCACCAGCATGTTTCCTGCCACACCAGAGGAAACAAAACTTTAGACCACGTTTACACAAATGTGGCTGGAGCCTACGTCGCGACACCCCTCCCCCACCTGGGTCAGTCAGATCACCTTTCTTTGTTCCTCACCCCCAAATATGCACCTCTCATCAATCGTGTGAAGCCATCAGTGAAGAACATTAAGGTGTGGCCTGCAGGAGCAGATTCATCACTTCAGGAAAGGTTTCTACACACAGACTAGAGGATGTTTGTTTCTCAAGCCACCAGTGGCTCTCACACAGACATTGACTGTTACGCCTCCTCTGTACTGGATTATATTAATACCACTATTGACAATGTTACAACCCAGAAGCAGATCACCACATACCCAAATCAGAAGCCATGGATGAACGGGAAGGTGCGACTCCTATTGAAGACACGCAACACTGCCTTCTGATCAGGAGATGCACAAGCATATAGCACAGCCAGAGCAAATCTGAAAAGGGGCATCAAAGAGGCCAAGTACTGCTACAAGCTTAAGATAGAGGGACACTTTTCCAACGCTGACCCCCGACGCATGTGGCAGGGAATTAAGGCCATCAGTGACTATAAACCCACTCACTCCACCTCTGCAGCCACTGGTGTCAACTTCCTGAACGAGCTGAATGACTTTTATGCTAGTTTTGAAAGAGACAACAGTGAAACTGCCACCAAGCTCAAATCCTCAGCCAACCACCCGCCAATGACACTCTCCTCCACAGATGGCTGCAACGCACTGAGCAGGATCAGCACGCACAAGGCAGCTGGACCAGATAACATCCCTGGACGCGTGCTAAGGGCATGTGCGGAGCAGCTCGCTGGGGTTTTTACAGACATTTTCAACCTGTCTCTTACCCAAGCAGCTGTACCAACATGCTTCAAATGCACTTCCATTGTGCCAGTGCCAAAACACTCCAGCCCAAAGTGCCTTAACGACTCCCGTCCTGTAGCACTCACACCAATCGTAATGAAGTGCTTTGAGCAGCTGGTCCTGGCACACCTAAAAGACTTGCTACCATCCACATTGGACTCCCACCAGTTTGCATACCGCAGCAATAGGAGCACAGAGGATGCAGTTTCCATGGCACTGCACTCTGTGCTCACGCATCTGGACAATAAGAACACTTATGCACGCATGCTGTTTGTTGACTTTAGCTCAGCATTCAACACTGTCATCCCGGCTAAGTTAATAGCCAAACTTCGAGACCTGGGCATCAACACCTTCATGTGCAACTGGATTTTGGACTTTCTGACCAACAGACCCCAGAATGTCCGATCAGGCTCCAACTGCTCCACGTCCATCACACTCAACACTGGTGTACCACAGGGCTGTGTGCTAAGCCCGTTTCTCTACTCCCTCTTCACCCACGACTGCAAGCCTGTGTACGCATCCAACTCCATCACCAAGTTTGCGGACGACACTACGGTGATTAGTCTCATCAGCAACAACGATGAGACAGCCTACAGGGAGGAGATCAAGCACCTGGCCACATGGTGCACTGAAAATAACCAGCTCCTCAACACCACCAAAACGAAGGAGCTCATCGTGGACTTCAGAAAAGATTCAAGAGGCACGCACAACACCATCCACATCAATGGAATGGCTGTTGAGTGTGTCTCCAGTTTCAAGTTTCTGGGGACCCACATCTCAGCGGACATGTCTTGGTCAACCAACACCTCCTGCCTGGTCAAGAAGTCTCACCAGCGCCTCTTCTTCCTGAGGACACTGAGGAAAAATCAGCTATCCTCGACTATCCTGGTGAACCTCTATAGCTGTGCAATAGAAAGCATCCTGACCAACTGTGCAACAGTGTGGTATGGGAGCTGTTCTGTTGCAGAGCGCAAGGCACTGCAGAGGGTGGTGAAAGCCGCCCAGTACATCACTGGGACTCCACTACCCACCATTGAGCACATCCAGAAGAAACGCTGCCTACATCGAGCTCGCAGCATCCTTAAGGACTCATCCCACCCAGCCCACAGACTGTTTTCTCTCCTGCCCTCCGGCAGGTGTTTCAGGTGCCTCCGGACCAGAACCAGCAGACTAAAGAACAGCTTTTTCCCCAGAGCTGTCTCTTTATTGAACTCTAATCCTCACTGATAGACTCTCCTCTCCCACCTCACACCTACCTCCATTTTGTTGTTCTGTTATTTACAAGACTGTAATGTTCACCTGCACTCCTGACTGTTACTATTGTAACAACTGTTTACATGCACCTTGCACTAGTAACTATGACTGAATATTGATTTGCACTGCTGAGTGTTTATTCACAGTACCAATTGTTTACATATACATTTGCTATACCGTACTTTAACTGCAATATGCAATTACATTCCACTGCACTTTAATTTAAATAGCTTCTGTCCAAACTTTATTTATACATTTTATAGTAATAGCCACCTGTATATTATGCTCACAATTCTGCCTATAGTAATAGCCATCTGTACATATATTCATAGTACATGTAAACTCTGCTATAATAACAATCATCTGTATATTATGCTATTGTACATATCTGTAAAACTCTATTCATAGTAATATCCACCTGTATATTATATTCGGTACATATCCAGCTGTAAATTTAGTTCACAATACTAGTTATCTATATACTCATAGGACAAATCTATCAGTAAAATTCTGTTTATAATAGTATCCATCTCTATATTTATTCAGTAAAAACCCATGTCCTATACTTATGGAACCATTGTTTATCCTGCACTTGCTGCTATTGCACTTCTGGTTAGACCTAAACTGCATTTCGTTGCCTTGTACCTGTACCTGTGTAATGACAATAAAGTTGAATCTAATCTAAAAAAATCTAACAGAGGTTGAGTAACCTCTCTTCTTAAAACATAAAAACTCGGAGTTTCCCCTGATTTCATAGTTCTACTTAGTTTTCATTAAACTTGCTTCGTGAAACGGACCCCAGGGGTCCGTTCTTCGTACGTTGCTTAAAACATCCAAGATCAAATGACACGTCCAAGATAATATCGTCGGGCTAATCATGATCCGGCTAATTGGGTTCTTCGAACAATAAACTGTTGTTTATGATTAGTATCGCTGGATTGAGTTATCTGAGATAACTGCGCGTTCATGCATCGATTTAAAAGGGGAAATGTGTCGATAGTAGAAACAGTGATCAGCAACGTTGCTATTGGCTGTTCAGCATGGCCAAAGAACGCCCACAGTTCTTCTCCCAAGCAGAACACGAGCTTTTAATGGAAGGTTATGCTGAATTTGAGTCATTAATTAAAACGACAGGGAACACCTCAAAGTCTGCTAAAGCCAGGAGAGAGGGCTGGCAAAAAGTAGCAGACAAATTAAATGCATAAGTGCTGTGCATGGTAGATGTTTCTATCACTTTCTACAGTATCTTTGCATTTAATAATTTCACATTTACTTTGTTCTTTTATGTCAGAGCCTCCACAGGACCCACTAGAACATGAGGATAAGTAAAAGTGAAGTACAAGAATATTCTACAAAATGGTTATTATACTTTATTTTTAAAAGCCACTTGTTATGGCAACAGATCCAATATCGTTGTCATTCCTTAGACACTTGAAGTAAAGGACGCGTGCAAACCGGAAAATTTAACTAAAAATTCTTTATCTAGAAGTTTTTCCTTTTCCAAGTCATACACAGTTTACACGGTCAAAAACTGTATTGCTCCATGTCTAGATAATGCGCCCATAGTTTTTTCTAATACAATATACGGCTCGACAGGAAGCAAGCCTTTCAAAGTAAAACTAAACTGAACAAATCTTACTGAATATGATAAAAATAAAAAGCAAACCATCATACAAATAACTTACAAATATTTTCTATTTATGGCTCTAACACCACTTTTTCCTCTTTTTAAAAGCCACTGTTAAATGATGTGTTTGTCTGTTTATAACAGCCACCAAGAAAAATCTCTCTATACTATACAATTATACTGTCGCGCTGTGCTAAAGGATCCTGTCTATTGCGCAATACGCGATTAATTCGAAAAGCTCTGCAAATTATTCTTGCACCTTCCGCAACAGGTTGCTGTCGTAACAATGGACAAGACATGGCTACGACAGCCTTCCCTATCTCCTCCGCTTATTAAACTGTGATCTAATCCTGTTTACATGAAATAAGCCTGCTCGTGAGCAGATTTAAGCTTGCGCACATGTTGCTATGACAGCAAGTCCAGGATTAGTTTCGAAGAACCAAACAATCCAAGACCATGCCAAATCGTCAACAATCAACTCCAGCTAACTGAGTTAGCGACGTACGAAGAACGGACCCCAGGTCTTAACGGACAGAATATGTAAAACCTTATAGATTTGATTTTATATGAATATGTCTTAGAAGATGGTTGGGTTCATGATTTGTTTGTTTTATTGTAACACTAAATAGCTAGTGCGGGACTGACTGCGAAAGGTTAATAAGATCAGAAGTAGGTTCAGCCACGGAGTCAAGGGGTGTGAACAAAAGGCAAAAAGGAATTATGGTTAAGAGTCGTATATTGAATGCTCTCAAGGTAGAATTATCATTAATATATATTTGCATATATATTAATGAGCTATATAATAATTATTAAGAATAATACTTTTTTTTTTTTTTTTATTAGCTTTATTGTGATTACTGCAGGGAGAATTTCAAATTATATGGACACTACAATGGGAAAGTAGGAGAGTAAAGGAAGAACAAGAAGAGAAAAAAAAAAGAGAAAGAAAAGGGTGAAAGAAAGAAGAGATAGAAGGAAGAGAATGATAAAACGTCCTCTGTCTGCTCCATCACCTGGAAAGAGACACAAAAACAACAGCACAACCAACAGACATAAAGCAACAGATACAATCGTGTAACACCTTGATACCATTGCTAAATCATATGTATTATTATTTAAGCTGACATGTGTAATGTGATACCTAAAAAAGAAAGTAAAAGAAAGTAAATAAATAAATTATAGCCTTTCTGTATATAAGTGAACATTTAATACCTGGGACCCAGCACCTGTGGGAGTTTGTGAAAGTGCACTAGTTTAGGTGAAAGTTATCCAGAAGGAAATATATTGATAGTGATGGTGGAGAACCGAAGACCCACCTTCCCTAAACACAGAGGCAGGAGTCAACCCCCCCCCCCGAGGAAAGAGGAGAGACGACCCCGAGGAAATCCCCCAGCCACCGCAATGCCGACGCCCCCAAGAGCCGCGGGGACGAGCCCGTGGGCTCCGCCGGCAGCCGGCCGCGCTGAAGTGGTCCCGGCCATGGGCCCTGGGGGCCAGAGGCCCCAGGGGCGCCCCGCCCCCGCGGCAGGGGCCCCGGCCGCCCCCCGGGGGGCCAGGCCCCGCGAAGCCACCGCCGGGAATGGGCCGGCACCCACCCGGGAACCCGCCCCAAACCCGAGGACCGTCAACGCGCCAGAGGGCCAAGGCGCCCGCCAACGCAGCGGAGGAGGGCAGGACGTGGGGGGATGGGCTCCGCACCTATTGGAGACTTGAGATGATCTTGGAAGAGGGAGCGGACCGGACCCGAACCTGGGAAAAAAAAAATTCACACCATCCCTCCCTTGTGCCCCACTCGCCACACACAGACACACAAAAAAAAAAAAAAAAAAAGGACGCTGTACACACATTCACATCCAAAAATCCCAAGTGGGGGGGGGGTCACCACAATTCAACAATACCACTGCCTGTGCCCGACCCCCGGCCCCGCCCCCTGACCAGACGCCCCCCGGAGCAGGCCCCCCAAAGAGGGGGGGCCGACATGACCCGTACGGGCCATCCGACCAGAGCCCCCCCTCACCCACTATATACCTAATAAACCCCCTCCCACCCCGACCTTACCCTAGCCACCCCTGCCCCCCATCCCTTCCTGGGGAGAGCCGAGGCGACAGCCCCAGATCCGGTAATCCGCTGGCTAGCCGCAGCAGCCCCCCGCCAAGACCCCGGACACAGTGGCCCGCACCTCCTCCAGGCCCCAGACTCCGTGCCGCGATCGGAGATCGGGGGTGTGCAAAAGACCCCCGATCTTCCCTACGCCCGCTCAGATGTTGTGTTGTTGCATGTTGATCTCAGGTGTGTTTAAAACTGGGAGCACCGAAGGGGGTGCACGGCACAGCCCACCCCCCCTCCGGAAGAAAGCTGGTGCCAGCGCCCCCCCTCCAAGCAACTACCCAGAATCCTCAATGTCTAAATACGAGAGGGGGTGAAGGGAGCCGCCCGGGGCGAGGCTCACACAACATAAGCCCCCCCCCAGACGTCTTCCCCCCACCCCCCCATATCATGGCCTACATGAATGTGTGTTGTGAAAATGTTTGGAGTGAAAGTGTCTAAGATGCATGATAAAATTGGGGAGAGGGACGTCACCAAAAGGTGGCAACCTCCAGTAACGCCCTCTCCCCAAGGACCTACATGTGTGGCGGCGTGATGGAGCAGGCAGAGGGAGGAGTCCGGGGATGGGGAGCAAAGGACTGGGGAGCCAACCCAGGGAGCCAGCTCCCCTACTGACTCCAATAGGCACCCCCGCTCCCCGAAAGCCCCACCCGGAGAAAGGGGCCCCTCCAGCGGCACCACCATAGCCCGGGGGCCGGGGAGAGGCCGCAGGGCCCGCCAGCCAACCACCCACCAGGACCAACACCTCTACCTCCCCCAGCCCACCCCCCATGCCTACTGTATTTAACCCCCCCCCCCAAAAAAAGAATTAATAATAATAATAATAATAATCTATATATAAATAAATAAATTAAAAAATAAGTTAATAAGATGGGGGACCCTGGCCAGCCAGCCCGCACGAGCCATCCCGAACCCCACCCCCCAGGTGAAACCCGCACCGCGAGACTACACGGACCAGGACCGGGACATGGGGCCGGACACAAGCCCACCAGAACGTCCACCAAACCCCCCCCCCCCCCCCACACCACTCGTAGATTTAACCCCTCCCCAACACTAACATTCAAACATCTCACCATACATTCGACACTAGACATCCAAGCTGGGTAAGTCACTACTCCCCCTCCCTCCCCTCCCCCCACTAGCAGAATGCCAACCCAAAGAAGGGGAAGAGCATCTGCCCTGAGATGTTAATGACCATGCCCCCCTACCAGCTCAACAGGCCCCGAGGCCCCCCAGCGTGCCAGAGGCCCCGTGCAGGGGAGGACACCCGGGCGCACGCCGGCCCAGACCCCAAGCGGCACACCCCCCGGAACCGGAACCCCCGAGGCCCCGCCGGGGCCCCCGCCCGAGGGCGGCGCGCCCCAGGGACCCCAGGCCCCCAGACCCACCCAGGACCCACCCAGCGACAGCACAGCTACCAGGTCAGTAACCCACGTCCGTCACCGCGTAGCTCCCCAAGGGCGCCGCAAGCGGCGCTGTGGGCCACCCGTAGGCCTCCCAAGCTCCTCCCAGATGGGGGCAACAGACCCCGGAGTCAGACCCACCAAGCGCCCCACTCCAAGTGCCCCCAGAGTCCCAGGAACCCCTCCACCCACCCACTGCGCCCTTCAGGAGGCAACCCACCGCCCCCCATTCCACTAAGTGATAGTGCTAATCAAAGGAGCCCAAAGAGATCGAACAGATGTGGATGCAGATGCTGTCTCAAGATTAATATGATCCAACAAAAGATCTCTATACTGATTAATACTGAGATTCTCCTTACTTTTCCAATTCATGAGGATAGTTTTCTTTGCGATACATAGTGCAGTAAAAACCATGTAAACTATTTTATTCCCCAGCGGGCTTTCCTCAAAATTACCAAGCAAACAAACTGATGGGGAAGGTGTAATTTTACAGCTCAAGCACTTTGATAAGTCCTTACATATCTGTGTCCAGAACCTCTGGACTGGTGTGCATAACCATAACGCATGAATATAATTATCAGGATGATTGCCTATGCAGTGTGGACAGATATTAGATTGTGCCAGACCCATCTTGAATAATCTTTGTCCTGTGTAGTGTACTCTGTGAAGGATTTTGTATTGTATTAGTTGTAAGTTGGTGTTTCTAGTCAATTTGAAAGTTCTTAGACATATCTGAGCCCAGAAGTCTTGTTCAAAGCTGACTGATAGATCTTCTTCCCATTTCATAATAGGAAGAGATATTGAATCATCTATTTTAGTCAGTGTCCTGTATGATTTAGACAGTAGTTTGGGGGGGGTTAAATCTAGGAACTCTAATATATTACTTGGAATTTGTAAACCACCTTTAATATGCTTAAATTTTTTTCTAATTATAGATTTAAGTTGTTCATATTCCAAGAATTTATTTTTACTAATGCCATATTGCATATTTAGTTTTGAAAAATTGATGAACTCGGTTCCATCAAGTAAATGTTCCAGATATTCAATACCTTTATTCTTCCAGTATGTAAAGTTTATCATATTATTATTTTGTAGGATGTCAGGGTTGTTCCAGATGGGTGTACGACTGCATGGGGTAAGTGACGACTTTGTCATTTTAAGAAACTCCCACCATGCTGTCAGAGTAGAGCTGATATTGATATTTTTAAAGCATGTATGCCGTTTTATATTTGAGCTAATAAACGGCAAATCTGAAATCATGATATTATTGCATATTTTCTGTTCTATATCTATCCAGGGCTCGTCTAAAGGATTTTGCTTTATCCATTTAGTGATATATTGTAGTCTATTTGCCAAGTAGTACTTATGGAAGTTAGGCAGATCTAGTCCCCCTCTGTCTTTAGTTTTCTGTAGCGTCTTTAAGCTGATACGGGGCGGTTTATCTTTCCAAAGAAATTTAGAGATTAAAGAGTCTAGAGATTTAAACCAGTCAGATGATGGTTTATTGGGGATCATTGAAAATAAGTAATTAATTCTAGGTAAGACCATCATTTTAATCGAAGCTACCCTACCCATGAGTGAAATTGGAAGCGATTTCCATCTATCCAGGTCATCTTCTATCTTTTTTAAAAGTGGGATGTGATTAGATTTTACTAAATCCGCAAGTTTAGACGACACAGTGATACCCAAATATGTGATGTTTCCTGAGCGCAAATGTAAATCTAGGGGGTTTTGGAAAGAGCAATTAATTGGCAGTACCGTAGATTTAGACCAGTTTATAGAGTAATCAGAAACCTTTGAGAAGGATTCTAGTAATCTAATTATTTGAGAAAGGGAAGAGTTTGAGTGCTGAAGATAGAGTAATACATCATCAGCATAAAGACTAAGTTAATCTTATGCTCTTTATTCATGCATTTTATACCTTTAATAACCTTTGTTTGTCTAATTGTTGCTGCTAGAGGTTCAATAAAAATGGCAAAAAGTGAGGGGGAAAGTGGGCATCCTTGCCTAGTGCCCCTCTGGAGACAAAAGCTGGAAGATGTTTGATTATTTGTCCTGACACAGGCTGTAGGAGAGCTGTATAAAATTTTTA
This sequence comes from Fundulus diaphanus, assembly GCA_037039145.1. Taxonomy (NCBI): domain Eukaryota; kingdom Metazoa; phylum Chordata; class Actinopteri; order Cyprinodontiformes; family Fundulidae; genus Fundulus; species Fundulus diaphanus. The sequence goes on from CM073122.1 coordinate 60,253,314, forward strand.
ACCAATTTATAAAAAAATTGCCAAAACCAAATTTATGCAGAGTAGCGAATAAAAAATTCCAATTTACTCTATCAAATGCTTTTTCTGCATCTAAAGACATTATAATAGTTTTATTATTTGTACTGTAGGAATAATCTATTAAATTAAGTAATCTGCGTGTATTTGTGGAAGACTGCCTTCCTCTGATAAAGCCAGTTTGGTCTGGGTGGATTATGAAAGGGGTGACTTTATCTAATCGTTTTGCAAAAGCTTTACATATTATTTTAATATCCACGTTGATTAAGGATATGGGACGATAGCTGGTGGGCAACATAGGATCTTTGCCTGGCTTAAGCAGAAGACTGATGGTGGCAGAGTTCATATTAGCTGGAAATCTGCCATTTTCCTGAATTTCCTGCAACATTCTGTGGAACGTTGGTGCCAGAATATTCCAGAATTCTTTATAAAACTCAGTAGGGAATCCATCTGGGCCTGGAGCCTTTTTATTGGGCATGCTTGTTAAAGCTTCCTGAACTTCAACTGTTGTCAGCGGTGAGTCCAGTGTCGTTCTTTGGTTAACTGATAGTTTAGGAAGTGTAATTTTATCCAGAAACTGCTTGATGACATTGTCTGATGGATTTATCTGTGATGTGTATAAAGTTTTGTAGAAATCACGGAAGGTGTTATTTATACATTCTGGATTATGTAATGTATTCCCATTGGAATCTGTAACTGCAAATATAGTTGTTTTCTCTTTATTTATTTTTAACTGATTAGCTAAGAAGCTTCCTGACTTATTGCCATGTTCAAAATTTTCTAATCGAAGTTTTTCTATTAGAAATTTGTTTTGCTTTTCAATATACTGGTTTAATTCTAGTTTTATTTTACGGATTTTGCCCAACTTTCCCTCTTCCAGGGAAGTTTCTAGTAACTTAAGTTTTTCTTCTAATTCCTGAATCTTCTTGTTTTCCAACTTCTTTTTGTGAGATGAGAATGAAATTATTTTGCCTCTCATCACTGCTTTCCCTGCTTCCCAAAGTATAGATGCTGAAGTGCCTGGCAGATCATTGTGTTCTAAGTATGAAGCCCACTCTTCTTGGAAAAATTTATTAAAATCTTCATCTTTAAGCAACGATGTATTAAATCTCCAGCTCTTGTTTTGTGGGGTTATTTTTTTATTTGTTAGGGTTAAAGTAACAGGAGCATGATCACTAATAGCGATAGGATGAATTACAGCATCTGAAACATCCGACAGCAGCGAACTGCTGATTAAGAAATAGTCCAAACGAGAATACGAGTGGTGAACATTTGAAAAAAAAGTATATTGCTTACTATTAGGATGAAAAGAACGCCATGCATCGCAAAGACCAAAATCACTCATGTATTGTTTGACTATATTTAATGACTGCCAATTACGCTGAGACCCTGTTGCATTCAGCCTGTCTATTTCCTCATTTAGACCAAAGTTGAGGTCACCCCCAATAATTAGAGAACAATCCCCGTGTTTTGAAAGTGCATGGAAGAGTTTGTGGAAGAATGAGGGTTCATCAACATTTGGACCATATACACTAACAATACATAACTTCTGGTTATGAATAGATATTTTAATTATTATGAATCTACCTTCGGGATCAATAATTTTGTCTAATATTTTAAAACTAACGTTTTTGTGGATTAAAATTGCTACTCCTCTCTGTCTAGAGTTATAGCAGGCAGCAAACACATCAGGGAACTCAGGTGAGTTAAGATCACTTACAGTTGTATCTGATTTTTGGGTTTCTTGCAATAAGACAACATCTGCCTTTAATCTTGTAAGCTGGTTAGAGATCTTTAGCTGTTTTTCCCTGGTGCCTGCTCCATGCACATTCCATGACACAAACTTTACATTCATCATAGGTGAAAGTGAGAAGTTGAAAAGCGCATGTCCTCAGAAGAATAGTTATACAAAGAGCCAGGTAGCATCATCTGACGTGCTTGTGATTTCCTGGTCAGCAGGAGAGGAGCAGATGAATAATATAAAGAAAGACAGAGAATTAAGAAAGTGCAAAGAGTGAGAAAAGATGAAAGAGAAATAACCATCACCCATGCCTCGTGTACCCAACCGTGACTAGCAACCATACCGTGCAAACGTGCTCTTGAGCTGTGCGTTTATTTTTTTATCACCGTGTTCACACATTTTTTTTTTTTTTTTTTTTTTCCAAGCGTGACAAGCTATAAATCCACCCTTTGTGCATCTAATAAAGCCAAGGAGTGATCTTCTGATCCCTGAACAACTGACCATTGATATAAAGTTTGTCAACTGCCACGTTAGCTCTGACGCCTTCATTAATGTATTTTTTCCTGATTGGAAATAACACTCGCCTATGGTCTAGGATTTCCTTAGGAAACTGGTCATTAATACTGAAATCCGTTCCTCTCAATTCGCGGCCATAGCTTTTAACAAACACTTTTTGTTTATAATGCTCAAATTTGGCTACAATCGGACGAGGGCGTATTTTATCGGGTTTCTTACCTCCGAGCCGGTGAACGCGATGGAAGGTGATGTGTCAGCTTCTGCTGGAGAAACTCACGTATAGCAAACTCAGGGTCCTCTTCTTGGCGCTCCGGGATGCCTGCAAAGACGAGGTTGTCTCTCATACTTCGCGACTGTATGTCCAGAATGGATTCTTTCATCTTCTTATTTTCGCCGGTCAGCCGCGTCAACCCCTCGGTTAGCTCCGTGACTTCCCCTCTCAGCGCGTCATTCTCCGCGGCAACAGAAGCTAGCTGGGCTTGGCTAAATTCGACCGCTTCTCTGAGAGCCTGGAACTCTTTGTGGAGCACCTCTACCAAGGCGAGGCGAGCGTCCAGGCTGGTAAGCTTTTTGTCGATGGACTCCAGGACGTCGCTGTAGCTCCTGTCGGGAGACAGAGTGGAAGTTGAGGTACCGGTAGAGCTAGACCGGGTTCGTTTGAGTGAAGGTGTGTTTGTGGCTGCGGGATTTTTTTTCTTCCCCATCACGATGTTGTCAAAACACTCGTCCAGGTAGCTCTCCAGGCTCGTCAAGGTCTCTTCTTCCAGTTTGTTCCCTCGTGAAAATGAGACAATTGTTAATGTTTAAACTTGACTTTGTTTAATTTTCAGGTTTTGGTTATTACTTACCTGAGTGGATTTAATTTTGAACTACATGTATGCCGCCATTTTACTTACGCACAGCTCACAGCTCTCGCGAGATCTCAGCCGCTCATCTCCCTCTCAGCCGCTCCCCTGGCCGCCGTAATTTCCAGCTCTACTAAATATGGATATAGATATATTTAAATTACACACACACACACACACACACACACAACAAATAACAGATATAGCTTCAGGAGGGAAAAAAATATCCCAACAACACCAGCATGCAATTTCCCTTCATAGATCACAGCTGCACCTGAACACTTGTGTACCAGGTTGTGCCTCATATTCTGTCCTCTACACACCCAGATTCAACCATAAATAATGGTCAATGCAAAGTGCCTGATAATTTTTTAATGGTGAGAAATGGTACAGCTCAGTACTGAGGCTCGAAACAGATATCTTCACAGGAAAAAGGAATGAGGAAGTGTGAGCGAGCCCCCAGTCACATGAGTTTTTATAGAGGCCAAGTTTCTCCTCCATCCTATTGCCATCAGTAGAAACTAGTCACCACTGAGTATTATCTACCACAGGGATTCCCAAAGTGTGGTGTGCGTACCCCTGGGGGTGCGTGAGCTGCCACTAGGGAGTGCGCAACATGAAAAATGTAATGATGGTCTGACAGTATTTTTTTCCCCACACCATAAAGATGTGTAAATAAACATTTCCTTTGTAAAAATTTTAATCAAAAACTAAATTTAATAAATAAATAAAAATGTATTGTAATGATCCGTATTAAACTTTATTGCTAAGTGCTGTTACACACTTACTGTTTCTTTAAGTTAGAATGTTTTGGGGTTATACCAGAAGAAATGTGTGGCTTCCGGGGGGAAGAGTGGTGGTTTCGGGGGACTGGCGGGTTACTGTTCTGTTCGTCCTAAAATAAAGTTTTAGCAGCAAAACATCAGTCTGGTGCTTGGGTGTCATAAAATGATAAAATGTATTTATTTAGAAGAAATCTTCTATGCTTCATTTTAGGATGAAATGTATGCATTGTGCTATATATGCTGGGGGGGATGGGGAGGATTTACCCCCCCCCCCCCTCTGTTTGTGATGTCCCCCCCTCTGGTCATTCATGTTTTATCCCTGGGGGTATACATTCCTCCCCTCCTCTGGTCTGAATAAGTAATATTATGGATTTTTAAAAATGTATATTAAGACATGTCTTGTGTCCTTCACATTTGTTTTTTAAATTTTTTGTTGTTTGTTTTTAAAGAGTATTATTATGTTTTCTGCTTGAAATGGTTAAAGTAAACTATTACCCACTCCTGATTCCTGACAGTAGATGGCGCAAGTTTAAAAACAATAGTCTAACCCACTGGATCTAGCTAACTACCTGAAAGAGCACCTGCTAGCTAACCAAGTAATGAATGAGAGTGTGTGGTACCATGAAAATTCATATTTTGGCCCAAAAAATCAACAGAAAAGATCAAGAGTAGATGACGGGACGAACAGCCATGGTAATTTTACAGGACCAACTGTGTATATGCGCACCTAGCTTGTGGCCTCTACAATCATTGTCGCACACTCGAATCCTGGTCCCTTAATCACCATTCTCGTTGTCTACAATCCGGCGTTCCCCCTAGTCCGTCTCCGGGGGTTCCTGAGGAGAATGACCCCGTTGATCTCGATCGGGTCCCAGAACAATGCCGTGACCTGAGGCTAGTTTTCAGCAAAAGTAAGGCAAAATCATTACCTCCCCATCGGCCCTACGATTGCGCAATAGACCTATTTTCACTAAATTAGACCTACGGAACGCGTACCACTTAGTGAGAATCCGCCAGGGGGATGAGTGGAAAACTGCCTTCAAGACACTTTGAATACTTAGTCATGCCGTTTGGACTTTGTAATGCCCCCCGCCGTCTTCCAAGCCCTCGTGAATGATGTCCCCGGACAAGATCAAGGCCACCCTCAACTGGCCCGTGCCAGACTCCCGGAAACCGCTCCAGCGCTTCCTCAGTTTCGCAAACTTCTAATGGCGCTTCAACCATAACGACAGCCAGATTGCCACCCGCTACACGCCCTAACGTTCACCAAGTCCGCGTTTGCCTGGAACCCAGAGGCCAACTCTGCCTTCCTAGAGTTAAAAAAAAGGTCCTCCCAAGCACCAATCCTTGTACACCCGGACCCTCAAACAGTTCGCCCTGGAGATCAACGCTTCGGACACTGGGGTGGGGGCCATTCTTTCTCAGTACTCCGACACCGACCATAAGCTTCACCCTTGTGCCTACTTCTCCTGACGCCTGTCCCCCGCTGAATGAAATTACGATGTAGGGGACAGGGAACTATTAGCCATTAAACTGGCCCTCGAAGAATGGCGGCATTGGTTAGAGGGCACCGAACAACCTGTTCTGATCTGGACTGACCACAAGAACCTAGCCAACCTCCAGTCCGCCAAATGCCTAAACTCCAGACAAGCCCACTGGTCCCTGTTCTTCTCCAGGTTTAACCTATCCATCTCCTATGTACCAGCTCCAAGAATATTAAACCCAACGCCCTTTCTCGTCAGTATTCACCTGAGGACTCCGACAAGTAACCTGCACCCATCCTAAAAAAAGGTGTTTAAACCTTTGAACCCTTGGTCTCCTGAGTGTGTCTTGCATGTAGGCCAAACACCTTAAAACCATGACATTATGTGTGTTCTGGTCACTTGAGCATGATTAAACATGGTGCTTAATATAGCTATAAAAAAATGTTTTTGAAGGTCAGGGGTGCGTCAACCCTCTTGGGACACAGAAAGGGGTGCGCGACTAAAAAAGTTTGGGAACCGTTGATCTACCAGATTGTGGAATAGCACGGAGCCCAAGTTTATCCATGTGTACATGCTGCTCCTAGATAACTGACTATTTCCTTTATCAGTCCCATCCATATCTATGTATGCTACATCTGTGACATCCACAAAGCCTGAAAATCACCTGTTATTTCCCACATAACTACTTTCAACAGCTCCAAAAACCTGTAGCCTCATGTAATATTTAACAATTGCTGTTTTAAACGTCAGATGACAGCCTTATCCGCCGTTTAAAACTGCAATCGAAATTCCTGTGCTCTGTGTTGAAATTCAGATCGACATTCTGCAAAGGGAGGTATATCATACCAAATATAGTCCTTGTTGTATTATTTATATATCAAAAACTTTTACACACCTTGTCACAATTTATCTTTTAATCTGCAGAACACATCACCCTGGTGATCATCAGGGAGAGGAATGTGATGGTAGACAAAAAAATTAACCGCTGTGCGGACTTTTGTTTAAGATCTAAGTTGGCTTATGGGCATTTATTTATTTATTTGAAAGGTCTGTATAGTCATGTCACCAGCCAAGCATGAATAACACAGCGGTTTAGATTGCTTATGAAAAAGTTGATCTATGATTAAAGTCTGTTATGGAGTGAAATTGAACATCTAAGAAGAATCATCATGCAGTTTGGCTGCAATTCACCTCTTTACCATCTACGGCTCTAGTTTCCCCTGTCTCCAAAATGAATGTAAGCATGGGTAAGAGTTGTCATGAGGACCACACATCCATCCATCCATCCATTTTCTGACCCGCTTAATCCCTCATGGGGTCGCGGGGGTTGCTGGTGCCTATCTCCAGCGTTCACCGGGCGAGAGGCGGAGTACACCCTGGACAGGTTGCCAGTCTGTCGCAGCCCATTTTGTTGTTTCTATTGTAATAATTATACCACAAAATATTTGTGATCAATTTAAATAGCACTTTGAAATGTATTTGGATATATAAATGTTTCTAAAGAAACCCCCACATATTGCAAATGTATCTATCCTGTGTCTCTATTGTTTGCGTGTTGGTGCGTGAGCTAGGTGTGGAAACAAATGTTTGTATTGAGTGGCTGTAAATGATAAGTTTGTCACCTGGATGTACACAGTTGTAAGAGTGGCTAAACGGTGGAAGACCTGCAACCCACAGCACCCAAGAGCTACAAAGGAGAGGTGGACACAATTCCAGAAGGCTGCAGCACTCCCAGGCAAACAGAAATCAAAATCAAGAATCTTTATCATTGTGTTACAATAGTTAAATTTTGCTGAGACATGGGCGCAGGATGCATATACTGTATTACACATAACACGTATACACAACAAGACATGATGTTTTCACTTTTTTTATGTCACCAACCCTTCATGAGAAGTGAAAAGCGTACAAATAGTTTAAGATTAATGTTTGAAGACAGATACCAGTCCCTTTGCAGATGATGTAGATCACTCTGCTGCTAGATGGATATATCAGATGGACGTTCTGTGAGTGTGCAAATAGTCAATGTCAAAAATTTAAATGTTCCATTTGATTGACGCTTAAGACTGGGAGGTCAAAAGATACGGATGACCACCGGAGCCCAGCGTAGCTCCCACAGCCAGACCTCCAGGAGCTGTAGGCCATCAGACTCTTGGACATCTCACCCTCACCCACTGGTGTTTGCACGTGTGTCTGTGGAAATGTGAAATAAAAGTATTGTTTAGACTAAATGTGGCTGAACATGTTGGTTGTTCCCACTCAGCTAGTTCTAAAATTGAAAAGTATTCCAAAAAACAAAGCAACAACAAAAAAAAGCATACAGTTAGGCAAAAAAATGCCAGTTGGGAAAGAAAAAAGGAGGAAATTTGCATTGAAAATAAGGAAGAAACACATTACAGGTAAAATACTTTAAGAGCTAAAAGGGACAGGAAGCAATCATGAATTGTGGATGATATGTCTTTTAAATATACAAACAACTAAATAGTGATTTAATGTTTTTTGTTGTTTTAAACGAGGGAGTTGCATAAATTGCAGAGCTGGATTCTCTTAAATATCTAAGATGACTGCTAAATATCCAGTACATTAGCCAGTCATGTTTTATAACCTGGTTTAATAAAGATTTGACATTGTGTGCAGGATGTGTGATGGTGGTGAAGGCCTCTACACTTTCCAGACCAAAGAGGGCGAGCAGATCTACCAGCGAGTCCACTCCTCTACACTGGCCATTGCTGAGCAGAGCAAAAAGGTCCTGCTGGAGATTGAGAAAAAAAGGAGGGTGAGAACATGGCACACAAACACACATGCACACACGCATCCTTGTTTAAAATACAGTGAGGACCATGCCTTGACTTTTCAAGCCATTCTATGGCCTTACCCTGACCCTAACGTTTTTCAGTATATACGTAACCTAAACCTTATTGACACCTTAGTCCTAAACCAAACCCCCAGCCCAGAAAAAAGTGAGAACCAAACAAAGGTCCTCACTTTACATCAAAGTCCTCACTTTACTGGTAAAATGGGAACTACATTTTGTCCGTGGAAAGGAAGAGCCAACACTTGAATGTCCAGAATACCAGAGACTGCAACATCTGTGCAGATAGGCTATTTATTTGGCTTTTTCTGAGCGGAATGAAAACATCTGTTATGCCAGAAGCTGGTTGAATATGCTTATTATTATTATTATTATTAATTATAATTTGGTATTATAATTTAAATAATAAATCATTCAACTCAAAATTCCGCTATAACAAAATATAGTTCAAATGGTGGTGATGTTAGCTATAAGCTTGTAATGATTTATACTACTAATGCATTAATTACTAGCTGTTATGAACTCATTTATGCTGGGATAAATGATCGGTCGGATTTTAACCGACGATGTTTATCCAGCAGCTGTGAGAACCCCAATATAAAACTGCAATTAGAGTTTAAATCCTTATTCCTTATCACCATCCAATGATATGTCTCTGTATTAATGTCAGATGTTAACTCCAAAGGAGGTTAGCTCTGATTTCTGAATACCCAGGCAACTGTGAATTGGATTGAACACAACACAATGTCTATTCCGCAGTCGTTGGTTTTATTGAACCAAAAGCAATTCCCTGTTACAGTAATTCTCTGATTCAACAACTTTGGAATTCTTACTCACTACTAAACTAAAACATGCAAAATATATATGTGGAAATAAAAGAACAAAACAAAAATAAACAATGGATTCAAATGAGCAGTTAGCAGATCTTAACTCAACTCACAGTGGTTTAACACCGCCCTCAAAACACCGGCATTTGACATAGCAGCATTGACAGACAGAACAGCTCTGAGAGTCCCACCGGACGCTTTGATGTCTTATAGAGCCATCAGCTAAGCTACCTACAGTTCAGTCGTCCAACACCCTCCCAAGATGGCTGCTACGATGACGTATGGTCTACCAATTTGCGTGATCCGTCAGGGGAGGCCCTAATGACGTAACCACGCTTACGCTGATGGGGTAATGCCTCGCTTCGAGAGGGCGCAGCTAACTGGGAGTTTAAAGCAAAGACCGCGGAATGAGCTCGGACAAAAAGATTAAATCTGCTGATAAGGGGAAGCGAAAAGAGAGGGGGAAAAGCATGGAAGAAGATGGAAAATAACTGAAACAGTGACCCACGGCGGGGTTATTGACAAACCACAATCAACACAGCAAAAACAATTGTAAAATGCATGCACATACAAAGAAAATATTCAGCAAAATAATTCCAACTTCGTCGTGGAATAAAAGCATTAACCTGCACCTACAAAGTTCTAACGTCTGCCCAGGTACTTCTAAACATCCTATGGATGGAAAAGAAATAAAAGGGGAGAACCCCGTTACTTTGAGGTGGTCCCGAATGAAAGTCCCGGCTTCGATCCGGAGCGCTCCGGATCATGCGGCGTCCTGAACGCGTCTTGACGAACGCAGGTGTCCACAGGCTGCAGCGGGACCGGACTGAGAGAATTCCTTCGTCTTCCTCTCTCTCTCTGGGCTCCCAGACGCTTGTTGGGCCAAACAACGCGTCGTCCTCTTTCGACCACCGGGAGATGATGGCTCCCAGTCTCTTGATCAGAGGAAATTAAAAGTACCTTTTTAAGTCGACCTCCTGTGTCCGCACAGGGAATAGTTTTGCTCCGGTAATCTTCGAACCAGCAAAGAGTTATCGAGCACGTGGCGTGGTGGTTACCCCAACGAAGTGAAACAGCTGTGTGTCTTCTCGGTTGGCAGCGCGCCAGTGAAGAAGGCAGATTTCGGTCCTCGGCCGCAATAAATACCTTTCCCCCTGGTAACGTTATCTCTCTGTCCGTCGTTAGGGGCGGCGGCCATTTTGGGCCGAGTTGCATGATGGGAGTTGGTGGCCATTTTGACCACCTTGCCTCATGGGAAATGCAGTCCGTCATGTCCCGAATTAATGCAGTCGTCACGTCTTGAACTGGCACAACACATCATACAATCCATGAGAGGTGTTAGAGTGAGCTTCAGTGTTGCATAGTCTTCATATTATAAACGACTTTGGGCTTGTTTTTCTCTAAAGTCACTTGCAACTTTCGCGAGTTGGCAGTTGTGGTGTCTTGGGTTTGTTTTTGAATGTGAAGTAAATTTTTGGGCTTGGCTTTTTTCTGGCAGAGCAAGCTATTATTAGCCCTGGTGTGTATAAATAACATACTAAATTCATGCATTTGTAATAATTAGAAGTGGCCTCTATATCAAGGTGCGTTCACACTGACGTGACTTTGACAGTCTGAACGAACTGATTTACATGATATCCCTATATATAGGTGCAACACAGGGGCGAGGCAACAGACGAGCTTCTAGTCATGCAAAAGGAGCGATTTTGTTGATTAAAGTGAAGCCAGAGTGATACAACACCTGTGATGATTGCAAAGCGACAGTGGCTGGAGTTGAAAAATCTGAACTGTTGTGTCTTGTTGCGTTGCGACAACCAATCAGAAGCTGGGTGTGGCTGTGATGTGGGGTGAAGGACTGCAGTGGACATGAAGCTGTATTCACTTAACACAAGCTGATAATGGCAGCCTGTGGTCCGCCTGAGTTGTATGACTTAACCAATTATTACTACCAAGACGAGTTCAGAAAGACCAAGCCTGCAGAAGAGTGAGTGAGGAGTCTGGAGTGGCAGGTAAGTGAAAGTGTCACTAGATAGCATGTCTAATTACAGCAGGATGATTGACTTTCCAACTTTAGAAAAGAAGCAGTTTTTTTTTTGCAATAAGTCTATTTTTTTTTTTTTGCAATAAGCCCTGTAATAATTTAAAACTTAGGTCTCTAATAATATATATATATATATTATATGCGGATTCAGTGGGTTTCTTCTTTGCATTTGATTCAATTCAAAATTCAATTCAAAAATAATTTATTTATCCCAAAGGGAAATTAAATGTTGATGTAACTCATTTGGTCAAGGAGTTATTATAGATGGTGATGGCTGTGGGCAGGAAAGATGTGCTGTAGCGGTCCATTTTACAACCAACCTGACTCTGTTATCCAATGACAATGTCATGAAGCGGATGCTCAAGATTGTCCATAATTTTCTTGATTTTATCCAAAATCCTTCTTTGCATCATCGTCTCCAGAGGTTCCAAAGTCGTCTCCAGAACAGAACCAGCCTTCTTTATAAGGTTCTTGAGCCTTTTTAGGTCCCTGGCTCTGATGCTGCTGCCCAACAGATGATGGCAGAGGAGATGACGATCTCAATAACAGCCTTAGAAGATATGAAACATCCTGTTGCAAACCTTGAAGGATCTTAGCTTCTTCAAAAAGTACAGTCTGCTCTGTCCTTTTTGGTAGATGGCATCACTGTTGAGTCTCCAGTTCAGTCTGTTTTCTAGATGAACACCGAGTTATTTATATTCCTCAACCACCTCCACTTCTTCTCCCATGATGCAGAGTTTGATCTAATCCTGTTTCTCCTGAAATTTACAATCATCTCCTTTGTTTTATTCACATTCAAGATGAGATGATTGCTTCCACACCATGCCACAAAGCGGTTCACCAGCTCTCTGTACTCAGCTTCTTGTCCATCTCTAATACACCCGACAACTGCAAAGTCATCTGAGTATTTCTGTAGATGACAGGAGTCAGATTTGTGCTGGAAGTCTGAAATGTACAGCGTGAAAAGGAATGTTGAGAATGCAGTCCCCTGTGGTGCTCCTGTGCTGCTGACCACCTGGTTAGAGACGCAGTCCTTCATTCTCATAAACTGTGGTCTGTTTGTCAGGTAGTCATTGATCCAGGCGATTGTTGAGCCCTACACCTGAGTCTTTTGGATCAGATCAGGCTGAATTGTGTTACATGCACTGCAGAAATCAAAGAACATGATCCTCACAGTGCTGCCTTGTTGAAGCAGGTGTATGATGGCGTCTTCATCTCCAACTCCACGACAATAAGCAAACTGCAGGGGGTCCTGATATATGCTGGTTTGCTTACACGGGTGAGCCAATAGGAGTCTCTCCAGTTGGCAGGGAAATGGTTCTGTAGTCATCATTGATGACTGATGGGTGAGTTTTCTTTGGTACCGGAACCCGACAGAATGTCTTCCACAACAGTGGTACCTTCTATTGGGTCAAGCTTAGATTTAAGAGGTGCTGCAGAATCCCACCAAGCTGCTTGCACAGACCTTCAGGTCTCTGGGGCTGACACCATCTGGACCTGCAGCTTTATTCCGGTCGATTCTCCCCAGCTGCCTATTCACCTGACTTCTAGAAAAATTGAAGTGGAAGGGGGAGGGAGCAGCAGCATCTCCTGATTTGGTTGAAGACAAACTAGTGGAAGCAGAAGAGTTCATGACTGAGGTAGAGAGCAAAATATCATAGACGTGACAGAAAAGCTGTGAGTCCAAGTAGGGTGGGGGCAGGAAGGGAGGATGGTGAGCCTGGTCCTGAATTGAACCTATTGAAGAATGTGTTCAGCTCATTTGCTCTGTCCAGACTTCTATCTATCCGATTCTCTTTCTGCTTGAAGCCTGTGATCTTCTTCATCCCTGACCACACATCTCTGATATTGTTCCTCTGTAGTTTAGTCTCCAGCTTCTTCCTATACACCTCCTTGCTGTCTGTGATCTTGACTTTGAGCTGCTTCTGTATAGTCCTCAATAACTCTCTGTCTCACTCCCTAAAGGCTCTTTTTTTCTTGTTCAACAGTTTCTTCGGGTCACTGGTGATCCAGGGTTTGCTATTAGTGAAGCATCTCACTGTTCTTGTTGGGATGATGCTGTCCACAAAGAAGTTCATATAGTCGGTCACACACTCAGTCAAAGCATTTATGTCCCCTCCATGTGGCTTGCAAATAGAAATCGAATCGGTAGTTTCAAAACAACCCTGTGGGGCTTCTTCAGCTTCCTGTGACCACTTTCTCACAGCCCTTTTTGTTACAGGTAGTCTCTTGACAAAGGGTTTATAAACTGAGCAGAGAAAAACAAGGCTGTTATCTGATCTACCCAGAGCAGGTCTTGATTTGGAAACATATGAATCCTTGACATTTGTGTAAAACAAACCCAATGTCTTGTTTTCTATGGTAGAGCAGCTGACAAAGTGTTCAAATGTTGGCAGTGTAGCAGAGAGTGAGAAATTATTAAAATCACCAGATATTGCCACAAAAGAATTGGGGTGTTGGGCCTGTGTCTTAGCGACAACAGAACTGATGACATCGCATGTATTATCAGCAACAGCTGAGGGTGGAACGTAAACAATCACTAAATCAACACTTTCTTGGCAAACAAAATGGACGAAAACTTACTTCCAATAGTTCAATGTTTGGACTGTAGAGGCGACACTTCACAGTGATGTGTGCTGGGTGACACCATCTGTTGATGACGAGCCCTGCCAATCAACATCTTTTCCTTTTCCTGCTGCTCTTTAAATGTCTGCTTGTATAGTCAGGAAGCCAAGCAGAGATACGTTGGAGTTGGGGATATGATCCTGCAGCCATGTCTCAGTAAAATACATAATACTGCATTACCGATACTCTTACTTAGTTCTTGTCAGGGCTTGAAGTCCCTCCAACTTGTTAGCTAATGATCTCACATTTCCCATCATGATGGATTGCAGAGATGGCTTGAACTTGCTCCTTCTTTCTTTCCTCTTTGCTCCTTCTCTGCAACCATGATGCCTCCTTTTCAACTCGTAGCGTGTGTGGTGTCCGGTCAAATGGCAAGCATCCAAGATGGCGCTGCACATGCAGCTGCCTGTGACGTCGGCTCCGTCTTCTCTTTTCCTACTTTCTCTTCTTTATAGTGTTTTTTGAAGTGTTTTTCTAGTAGTGAATACCGGACCTTGTATTCTGAACTTATGTGCACAGAGGAAGCCAACTTTTGGGACTGTAGTGCTGAGCTTTCTCTTACTTTCGTCACTTTTTGATGCTGCAAGGGGAGACCCCTTTGTCCGCGACTCCGGACGTCCCATTATTTACACGTGGAACCAGCTCCTGCCGGACTATGCGCGCTGTGGCCCGGCTCCCCACCACGCTGAGAAATCAGACATCCCTGTAGACATACGGAGAAAACGGAGAGGCTGCAGGGGTGGCAGGACGAAGCGGAGGAAAAGTTATTTACCATCGGTTGTCATGGGAAGCCAACAAGACCGACGAGCTCGCAGCACTAATCCCATTTGCAGAGGAGGTACAGAGATGCTAGTATCATGTGCTTCACGGAAACGTGGTTAGATGGATTTGTTCCAGACTCAGTGGTTTCCCTGGACGGCTTTAAACTCATCTGCGCGGACAGGACTTTGGCGGAGAGCGGAAAAAAGAGATGAGGGGGCAGGCGGTGTTTGTGAGTGAGAGATGGTGTAGCGCGGCTCATGTTCACGTGAAGGAGCAGTTCCCCAAGGGTCCATTCTGGGTCCCCTCCTCTTCAATATCTACATGCTCCCCCTAGCTCAGATCATAAACAACAACATCAGCTACCATAACTATGCAGACGACACACAGCTTTACATCACCATGTCACCAGGTGACTATGAACCAGTTCAAGCACTGAGTAAATGCCTAGAAGAAATCAATGCCTGGATGTGCCAAAATGTTCTTCAATTGAATAAAAACAAAACTGAAGTAATAATCTTTGGACCAATAGAGGAGAGATCAAAAGTTAGCACACAGCTTCAGTCGCTTCAGCTAGGAACCACTGATCAGGCCCGAAATCTGGGAGTAGTGACGGACTCAGACCTGAACCTCCAAAAGCATTTAAAGACAATTACAAGGTCGGCTTTCTATCACCTGAAGAACATTTCCAGGATTAAAGGACTAATGTCTCAGCAGAATCTGGAAAAACGAATCCATGCGTTTATTTTTAGTCTAATTGATTACTGCAACGGTGTCTTCACAGGCCTTCCTAAAAAGTGGATCAGACAGCTGCAGCTAATCCAGAACGCTGCTGCCCGCGTCCTCACTAAGTCTAAGAAAGTAGAGCACATAACCCCAGTTCTAAAGTCCTTACACTGGCTCCCTGTATCTCAGAGAATAGACTTTAAAATTCTTCTGTTAGTCTATAAATCCCTGAATGGCTTAGCACCTAAATATATCACAGACCTATTATCAGTGTATCAACCATCCAGACCACTAAGGTCTTCTGGCTCCAGCCTACTCTGCATTGTCATGATTTGTGTACTGAACCCGAACTGAACCACACACAGAGCTTAGTTTGTGAGTTTTATTGAATGATGAGGAGTAGTGGAAGCAGGAGACCAGAGAGGCAGAACCGGGCTGGAGCAGCAGGCAGTTAATGGCTGGAGCTGGCAAGCAGGATGAAACCAGAGCACGGAGGCAGCATAACCAGAAGCACAGCAGAATGGAGACTTGGAACCAGGCTTGACCAGCAGCACGACAGAATGGAGACGTGGATGGAGACTTGGAACCAGGCTTGACAAGCAGCACGACAGAATGGAGACGTGGATGGAGACTTGGAACCAGGCTTGACCAGCAGCACGACAGAATTAATACTTGCAGGGCCGGAGAAAGATCAGAACCAAAGCAGGCAGGCGGAGATGAAGGGACTTCAGGCTGGATGAGAACTGGATGAGGTATGCAGCAGAAACTGAACTTGGCAGAAGTGAACAGGATTAGCAGTCACCAACAGAATGAACCGACAGGGAAGAACTGAATGCAGGGAGCTTAAATAGGGAGGCTGACAGGTGTGCTGAGTGCTGGCTGATAGTGACTGACAGGTGCATGTGATTACTGAGGTGGAGAGGAGACTGGAATGTATGGAGGACGAAAAGTTACAAAAAAATGTGCATGTTGCAGCAGAAAAAGCTGCATCATGACATCACCCCCCCCTTAAGGCCGGCTCCCAGACGGCCAAAAGGAAACACAACAAAAAACGACCCACCCAGGGTGGGCGGAGGGAGGTACTGGAAGGTGGGCAAGAGTCTCTTTGAAAAAACAAAAAACGACCCACCCAGGGTGGGCGGAGGGAGGCACAGGATGGGGGGAACAGAGTCCAAAAAACACAAATCTACCCCAACGGGGCGAACAAAGGAAGACAACTGGGTAGGCAACTGAAGCCCAGGAGGAGGGACCCCTGGAGGGCGACCTCGGCGGCGGAGCAGCACTATCCATGGGCGTCGCGGTGGGCGACCCCGACGTGGCAGAGCTAGACGCGGTGTGTCGCGGTGGGCAACCCCGACGTGGCAGAGATAGACGCGGGCGTCACGGTGGGTGACCCCGATGAGGTAGAGCTAGAAACGGGCGTCGTGGTGGGCGACCCCGACGAGGCAGAGTCAGACGCGGGTGTCGCGGTGGGTGACCCCGACGAGAAAGAGCTAGACGCGGGCGTCGCGGTGGGCGACCCCGACGTGGCAGAGCTAGACGCGGGCGTCGTGCTGGGCGACCCCGACGACGAAGTAGCAGAGGCTGAACCGGGTGTCGCGGAGGATGACCCCGATGTATTGACAGGGTTTGGTGTGGCCAGCGGTGAAAGGGTACCCTGGAGGACAGGGGGCTACCGACTAAGAGCGCCGCTAGTCCACAGGACACAGGTGGCGCAGGGCTAGAGACTACAGAGGTCGCGGGACTAGAGGCTACAGAGGTCACGGGACTAGAGGCTACAGAGGTCACGGGACTAGAGGCTACAGAGGTCACGGGACTACAGGCTACAGAGGTCACAGGACTACAGGCTACAGAGGTCACAGGACTACAGGCTACAGAGACCACAGGACTACAGGCTACAGAGACCACAGGGCCACAGGCTACAGAGGCCACAGGGCTACAAGCTACAGAGGCCCTCGGGCTACAGGCTACAGAGGCCCCCGGGCTACGGGCTTCAGGAGGCCCCGGGCTACGGGCTTCAGGAGGCCCCGGGCTACGGGCTTCAGGAGGCCCTGGGCTACAGGCTACAGGAAACGCCTGGCTACAGGCTACAAGAGGCTCCGGGCTACAGGCTCCAAGAGGCTTCGGGCTACAGGCTACAAGAGGCTCCGGGCTACAGGCTACAAGAGGCTTCGGGCTACAGGCTACAAGAGGCTCCGGGCTACAGGCTACAAGAGGCTCCGGGCTACAGGCTACAAGAGGCTCCGGGCTACAGGCTACAAGAGGCCCCGGGCTACAGGCTACAAGAGGCAGCGGACCCCCCTGGGTCCCAGCGTCTCTGATGGGCGGTGGACCCTCCTGGGTTTCCACGTCTCTGGCGGGCGGTGGACCCTCCTGGGTCCCCGCGTCAACGATGGCCGGTAGACCCGCCTGGGTCCCCGCGTCAACGGCAGACTGGCGTGCTCATCACCCGCGTCGAACGGCAGACTGGCGTCAAGCTGCATCATGACATGCATACCTAGAACACGAACTAAACACGGAGAAGCAGCATTTAGTTCCTATGCTCCACTTATCTGGAACAAACTTCCAGAAAACTGTAAAAGTGCAGTAAAGTGAGTTCTTTTAAATCAAGATTAAAAACACATTTGTTTAGGATTGCCTTTGACTGTTCTACTTTAACTGTTCTACTGAAACATCATTAGTTCAACTTTTTTAGTCCAACTGTTTTTAATGTTCTATTTTGTTTCTACATTTTATTCTTACTTGCTTTTATTCTGTTTTATTTTTCCTATATTTTAATCATGTAAAGCACTTTGCATTGTCTCTGTACTGAAATGTGCTATATAAATAAATTTGCCTTGCCTTGCCTTGCCATATGCTGCTCGGACATGGAGTTACTCGCTGTGAGCATGAGACCGTACTATCACCCACGTGAGTTTGGTCACGTGATTGTGCTCTGTGTTTACATCCCTCCCTCCGCGGACACCACTGCTGCGTGCAAGCGGATCCACGGCGCGGTGACCAGGCTGCAGACACAGCACCCCCGCGCTCTCCTGCTCATCACTAAAGATTTCAATTGAGCCTTTGCCTCGTTCCATCCTCCCCACGCTCACCCAGTACGTCACGTGTACAACAAGAGATATTAAAACGCGGGACCTTTTCTACGTGAATGTTAAGGACGCCTACACCTCCGCCCCCCTCCCCCCACTTGGACGCTCGGATCACAACCTTGTCTACCTGCTCCCCCATTACATACCAGCGGTGAGAAGGACAATAGCGCAGAAGAGGTCAGTGAAAGTTTGGTCAGATGAGGCCACTGAGAAACTGAGGGATTGTTTCAGTACCACAGACTGGAGCATGTTCCAAAGTTCTCATGGTGATGACATCAACAGCCTGACTGAATGTATCACTGGCTACATGACCTTCTGTGTGGAGAGCATTGTGCCTACACGACGGCTACAGTGCTTTCCAAATAACCCCCCCTGGGTGACCCCTGAGCTGAAAGTCCTCCTGAACCAGAAGAAAAGGGCTTTTAACAGAGAGGAGCAGCGTAGTTCAGCGGGAGCACCAATGGAGGATCAGGGCGGCGAAGAAAAACTATGGGAGGAAGATGGAGGAGCAGCTGGCGCAGAACAACGTCAGAGATGTGTGGAGAGGTCTCAAGAACATCTCCGGCTTTGGGCAGGGGTCTAGCAGGGGTACAGGAGGTGACACCAAGTTTGCAGATGAGCTAAACAGGTTTTTCACACGGTTTGACTCCCTCCACACTGGCCCCCTCCTTGCCCTCAACTCTTCCAACTTCTCCAACCCCCAGCCCACCAGATACCTACCCTCCCCCCCACCGCCACTCTTACCAACCACCGACCCATCCACACCTTCGGTCCTGCCTTCCTCCCCCCTCACAGTCACTTCAATGCAGGTGAAAGGCCAGCTGATGAGGCTGAAACAGAGGAAAGCCTCAGGACCAGACGGCATCCCCCAAGGCTGCTGAGGACCTGTTCTGATGAGCTCTGTGGGGTCCTCAGCTACATCTACATCTACAGGGTGGTCCTGTGAGGTACCGGTTCCCAAAATGCCGCACGCCAGGGAACCGGCCCACTTTAGACCAGTCACCCTCACCTCCCATCTGATGAAGACCACGGAGCGCCTCGTCCTTGCACACCTACGCCCCACCCTGGACCCGCTGCAGTTTTCCTACCGGCCCAACATCGGAGTAGAGTACGCCATCATCTACCTGCTGCAGCGGGTGCTCACCCACCTGGAGACCACCGGGAGCACTGTGAGTCATGTTCTTTGACTTCTTCAGCGCTTTCAACACCATCAGACCGGTGCTGCTGAGGGGGAAGCTGGAGGACGCTGGAGTGGACAAACATCTAGCTGACTGGACCATCAACTACCTCACTGACCGCCCTCAGCACGTGCGGCTGCACGGCTGTCAGTCAGAGGTGGCAGTCTGCAGCCCCGGGGCCCCCCAGGGCACCGTCCTGTCTCCGTTTCTGTTCACCCTCTATACCTCGGACTTCACCTACAACATGCACAGCTGCCACCTCCAGAATTTCTCAGACGACTCGGCCATTGTGGGCTGTGTGTCGGATGGGAACGAGCTGGAGTACCGGTCAGTCATCATGACCTATATGGACTGGTGTGAGAAGAACCACCTGTGTCTAAACACCAGTAAGACCAAGGAGATGGTGATCGACTTCAAGAGAAGACCCCCACCTCACTCCCCCGTGAACATCCAGGGGCAGGACATAGAAACCGTGGGGAGCACAGAACAAGAAGGGTCAGAGCCGCCTCCACCTCCTGAAGAGGCTGAGGTCCTTTGGATTGAGCAGGCCCCTGCTTAAAACCTTCTATGACTCTGTGGTGGCCTCAGCCCTCCTCTACGCTGTCGTCTGCTGGGCCCCTGGCAGCGCAGAGCGGGACAGAAAGAGACTGAATAAGCTAGTGAGAAGGACAACTTCTGTCCTGGGCTGCACTCTGGACTCGGTGGAGGAAGTGGCCGAGAGGAGGGTGTTTTCTACGCTTACATCCATCATGGATAACACCTTTCACCCCCTGTCCTTTAGTGACAGACTTATACACCCTGTTTGTAAAAAGGAGCGCTTCCGCAGGTCATTCATCCCTGCTGCTATCAGACTTTACAATGCTGCACTATAACTGCAATAACTTGTGCAATAACTAATGTGAAATTACTACTAACTACCCTGTGCAATAACCTGTGCAATAATCATGTTAAATAAGACACTTCAGCTGTTATAGTTATCTCACTACCTCACTGTTGTTCTTTACCTGGTACCACTTTAATGTACAATGTCAAATCCATATGTGTATAAGTAATCTTAAATCTCTGCTTTATTTAGTTTTTTTTCTCAATCCACTGTATATATGTGGATGCACCGTATATACCTCATGCACCTTTTTCTCCTTTTGGCACCTTCTTTTGATTATTGAGCCAATGTGACACGTGAATTTCTCCACTGTGAGATCAATAAAGTCTATCTTATCTTATCTGTTATCTTAAGCATGTTACACCACAGACTAACAGATTTCACTCAGGAGCCCTCGAGAGTCAGATGGGAAATCTTTCAAAACATGTTGAGATTAAACATGAGTTTGGAGTAAATAAATATGGATGATGAGGAAGAATAATGGCAATTGTTTGTGGATTAATATTGACAGAGAAAATACATTAGAAGAACTGGCTAATCACAACTGGATCACTCCTAACACACCATACATGGCATATACTGTATATCTCTTAAGATTATCTTAAAAGCTATCCCGATAGTCGGTGCCTTCTATTGCATATATTGAAAGGAAGTGTACCCCTGGTATACATTAGTTAGCAGTATGTTGTGTTCATAAAATATAAAATTGGATGATAAAATGGGTTTAATGCATGTTAATTATAGGATACATCTAGAAATGTGAGACACTTTAAAGCTGGTCCTCCTGTTTATATGAACTGAGTGCTGTAGAACAAACCATTCACCTAAAGGGTGTGAGATCTAAAGAAAAAGTCATAAACAATGTTGTATAGTAGTTTAGAAGGACATTACAGGATCCTTACTGGACCCCCTGCAGTTTGCCTACAGGGCTAACAGGTCAGTGGATAATGCAGTCAACTTGGCACTGCTGTGAGGTATGTGGGTCAGGTCAGCTATGGTGTGTGTGCTGTTCTTACCTGTCTCCAGCAGGGTGCGGCGGTTGGATGCCAGCTAGCAGGTGTTCCCCATCTACTGGTAATTAGGAGGAACATTCAAGGCGCCTGGAGCCAGAAGGATGGCCTCAGAGATTTAGCTCTTCTGAGCGGTACCTGAACTCATCTGAGCTCCTTGATGTTCTCATCATCTTGTATTTACTGCTCACTGATCCTGCCTTCTTGTCTCCTAGATCCATTCCTGTCCCCGTTCAGTTCCTGCCATCCTACTACTGGTTCATTTCCTCCTGGATCGCTGATCCTGCTCCAGCTCAGTCAGTACTATTGCGCTGTTGGTTCTCTCCATTCCAGCTCCCTGGCAAATCGGGACACCGTTAGCCTTCCTGGATCTCCAGTTGGCCCGGTGCCCTTCCTCTGTTGGCATCCTGTTCCATCGAGCCTATCTGCCCTCCATCGTGGAACTGTCACTGACAGCCGCAGCCTGGCTAGACATCCCCTGGCTCAAGTCAAACCATCCAACCTCTGCTCTCTACTTCATTAGCTTGTTTTTTACTGGTGCTCACTATCCCTCTTTTTCTCTCCACGCAGTCTGTGACCAGAGGCTCCCCAGTTGGGCACTACGTCTTCCACTTCTTACCATAACCCTGTCATTACTCTCATCAATAAACACCCTTTACCGTATTCCTGCCTCTGTGTTTGTTGCTTCTGGGTCGTTATGGAAAATCCAGCTGTGACAACTGCACTACATCTACCATCACCTTGATGCTGCAGGGACATATGCAAGGATCTTGTTCATGGACTTTAATTTAAAGGCATACTATGCAACATTTTTCAGTTAATTAATGTGTTCCATACCGTTTTGGATGATTAAATGAGTCATTTCAGGTTGAACAAAGGTTTTCTTGGCCGCCCTGGTGGTCTGTGGGGGAAATACCGCACTTGCAACTGCAGGAGCCCTCGGGCCGCGCCCACAGGCTCAGAATCTCGTGC
Organism: Fundulus diaphanus; assembly: GCA_037039145.1. Taxonomy (NCBI): domain Eukaryota; kingdom Metazoa; phylum Chordata; class Actinopteri; order Cyprinodontiformes; family Fundulidae; genus Fundulus; species Fundulus diaphanus. Next base: position 60,275,622 of record CM073122.1, read on the forward strand.
AAGATCGCGAGAGTCGGTCTTGCTTTACGGCGAGAACTGCTACACGCCCCCAGTGAAACGCATGCTCGGTGCTAGCGCAGTGGTGATATCTGTGCAGTTATCATGGCGGAACCAACGATAAAACAGCGAAAGCCCATGTCGGAGCAGGCAAGAAAGAGGAAAAGGTCGTACACGGGTGAACATCGGGAAAGCTTTTTCCGAATGGCGAGAGCTAAAAGAGAAAGAAGGCTGCAAGGCTGACGCGGACCTCGCGTTTCTGCTGATGCGATTGTAAGTAACATTGGAATGGTTTCTCTCTCTCTCTCTCTCTGTGCATGTTCATACTTTCACTGTGTTAGCCGGGCATACACTGTACGCTGTACGAATTTTTCAGTCGTGGTACTTATATACATCTCAAACTGTGTGACGGAACCGCGGGGTTTAAAAGTTCACCGCTCATCTGTGTGCTGATCTGTGTTCTCAAACTGTACCGCGCGACGCTCGGACGCGGCTCAGGAGGCACCGGGCGTCGGGGGGAACGGAGGGGAGAGAGGAAAGACGAGACGCCCCGGCGGCCGCGCGGCATACGGAAACAGACGGTCCGCGCGACGCGCTGGCCGTCTGTTTCCGTATGCCGCGGAAACAGACCCTCGCCCTCCCCAACCCCCCCCCCCCCCGCGCGAGCCGACGTCCGGGCCCAGCGGGTAACCGGGCCGGACGGAAGTGACTTCGGGGAAGCCCGCTCCCCTCACTCCACTGGCGGGGACGGAGAGGAGGGGAGGGTGCCCCCTCGTAGCTCTGCTTGAACAGCAGGATGGTGATTCGTTGCGTTCGCCTGTCTGCTAAACTCAAAACAACCGCGCCTGGCTTGACGGAGAAACCAGGAGAACAGCTGAGAATCTTTACGACAGTGCACTTTTACTTTCGCCCTCTGGGGGGAGCCATGCTGGAAAATCAACCCCGGTTGCATAGTATACCTTTAAGACCATGATCCTGGACATCCTCAGCTCCAAACTCACCCAGCTCACTACACCAGCCTCCACCTGTCAGTGGATCACAAATTTCCTGACAAACAGGAGTCAGCATGTCATGTTTAGAATTTCTGTTCTACCCGCCTGCTGCAGCACCATGGGGAGCAGAGTGTTTTTCTGGCTCTGCTCCTAAAATCTGGAACTCTCTCCCTCCAGACATCCACAATACTGACATTTTTTAGCACGTCAAGTCTAAACTCAAAACATATCTGTTCAAGAACGCCTACTGACTGTAACAGGCTGCTCATTGTAACTTTTAATGTGCAATGTTTTCATCACAATTTATTGTTGACATACTGTTGGATTTGTACAGTCTACTTGACTGCTCTGACAAGCGATTTCAAATAGAATATTTAGGGTTCCAAGCCCGTAGCGCAGGCGAACGGCTATGCCGTTCGTCTGCTCTGTGAGCAGAGAACCCTATTGTTTTTCGTGTGTTTTTAAATTATTTATTATTATTAGGGTTCCAAGCCCGCAGCGCAGGCGAACGGCTATGCCGTTCGTCTGCTCTGTGAGCAGAGAACCCTATTGTTTTTCGTGTGTTTTTAAATTATTTATTATTATTATTATTATTATTAGGGTTCCAAGCCCGCAGCGCAGGCGAACGGCTATGCCGTTCGTCTGCTCTGTGAGCAGAGAACCCTATTGTTTTTCTAGTGTTTTTAAATTATTTATTATTATATTATTATTATTAGGGTTCCAAGCCCGCAGCGCAGGCGAACGGCTATGCCGTTCGTCTGCTCTGTGAGCAGAGAACCCTATTGTTTTTCTAGTGTTTTTAAATTATTTATTATTATTATTATTATTATTATTATTAGGGTTCCAAGCCCGCAGCGCAGGCGAACGGCTATGCCGTTCGTCTGCTCTGTGAGCAGAGAACCCTATTGTTTTTCTAGTGTTTTTAAATTATTTATTATTAGGGTTCCAAGCCCGCAGCGCAGGCGAACGGCTATGCCGTTCGTCTGCTCTGTGAGCAGAGAACCCTATTGTTTTTCGTCTGTTTTTAAATTATTTATTATTATTATTACGGGTAATTATTATTCTCCGCTAAAACGCGTTGGGCGGCCCATGCGGATTTGTAACGAACCTATTGAATCAGGTATCCAAGTACAGAATGTGCACCGCTACTCAAACCCAGAAATTCAGACCCCTCAACAACTAGGGGGCGCTATAACAAAGGACAATGCGTTTTGGCCTATAACCACCAAACTACTGGTCCCACACTCAAAAACTTCACATCACTTTGTTTATTGGATGATTCTGCAAAATAAAGGGAATTGGCACACCCTTCGTTTCCCAGCTAGTTTTCGCGCTACATGGCTACAAAGGTTAAACCTTTCTTGTTTAACTCCTCCTACATTTTTTATGCAATCCGCGCAAAACTCCACATATAACAGCGTAATGGACAAATAAAAAAAGTTAACGCGCCGGATTTTTGAATTTTGACTTTTTCGAAAAGTAACGCTAAAATAAGTGATTGTTAGCTAGCTAGCTCTAAATGTAATTGCTGATTATTCTAAAACCATAACAGATTTTGACATGTCCTTCATAACCCATAGTCCAAATAAGATTTTGCACATGTGACCCGCGTTTGAGGATCGTCCATCACTAGGGGGCGCTGTGATGTCAAGAAATCTACTACGCAAGAATGGCTGATCGGATTTTTACAAAACCTTCTTCATCCCCTTCCAGTCATACCCCTGAACTCAGGTATTAAATATGGTAATTATTAAAACAAGTGGGCGGGGCCTATTTCCAAAAGTGTTAAAAAACCTGGAGAATAATAAAAACAATAAAGTAAAGAATAAAAAATGCTTTAAAATCAATTTTTTGATCCCAGATTTTCAGGATGTATTCCGTGAATAAGGTGTAACAATTCTCTCACTGCATGTATTGTTTTTTTTTGAAGTGCTACACTCTGAATTTTTAAAACTTTGTAAAATGGAGAAATCAATGTATTTTCCACAAATATTGTTCAACCCCCCAAAATATGGCCTCTATTTGTAAAACACATGCAGAATAAACATGGATTTCAGTTTGGTAAAAATCCAGGCGAGTTTGACCAATTTACAAGACTTTGAAAATAAATGGTACAAGACTATAAAGTTTAATATTTTATTTCTCTGAATACATTTTTTTAATGACCATAAAAAAAATCTTGTGGTTAGATAAAGCACTCTTTGAGATCCATGAATATTTTCAGAATTTTAGAGCAAACCGTTGATTATTAACGAATTTATTAAGTTTGTGATCAGTTCACAGCTTTCATCATCCAGAGCTCTGACTGCAGAGCTTTGAACAGGGCGGCCATTTTGCCCATATTTGGGCACATCACAGGAAGTGATGTCACAGCGGCCATCTTAGGTCAGACAAAGCTGCGCTCAGAGAGAATAAAAGTCAATTCAGGAAAATGTACTTTATGTTTCAGACACTCTGAATCCGGTGAATTATTACCCGATTTCCAGATAAATCAACTGACTGAAAACGTCACCCCTTTAGGGGCTACATGGGACCAATTGATTGAATTAAATGATTGTCTAACTTAATAAATAATTTCGGTTTTTGTATTGAAAGTAAGCAAACTTCCAGAGCTACGTCCCAAGGAGCCAGACTTTTACTCCGCTTATTATCCTTTTTATCCTGGGGAATTACCTTCAATAAGTAAGATTTTATGATAGATAATCCTCATGCTTTAACACAATATGTGCTAATGGGTACAGGGATGGAAGTAGAGAAAAGTACATTAAACACCAAAAACAAACAAAATGGTCCTAAATTACTGGATAGACATGATTTGTGGGGAGGGGGGGGGGGGGGAAGCCCGTGCTGAGGGTGATTAGGTTTTTTGTTGATTTCTTTCCCCCAGATCGCGGTTTGTATTATATCATTTTTAAATGCTGTTATGAGCACCTTTGCTCTCACCTGTCTGTATATAGTTTTGCTCATATGTGTCATGTTTCGGACGTATTTGGCCCACATGCAGAGAGACACCTGGGACAACAATGAGCAGTTCAAAGGTTTTATTTACAGGAGCGGAGTTGGCTGATCTCTGAATCTAAGAATCTGGGTTCAAGGCTGAACGGAGCCGCGGTGAGACGATCTAGGGAGAAAAACAAGAGGTTTAGGTTGGGTTGCGGTGAGGGGAATAATGGACTGAGGGGCGGGGCGCTTACCACAAGGCACGGGAACCGGACCGGGGGAAGTGGAGCGGAGGAGGAACTTAGCGCTTTCAGCTCAGATGGAGGTTGGTGACTGAGCGACGGTGAGCTGCAGGAGCAAGGAGGGGTCCGAGCAGCGCCCGAGGTGGTCGAAGACAGCCGGTGGAATCTGGTGAGTCTGACTGACTGGTTTTCATCCGAAGTCTGGCAAGTCAAGTGCATAGGCGCCACGGCTGGATCAAGGCACGGGGAACCACTGATGCTAACACTCTGGCATCCACCGGCTGTCTGAGCGCTGCTCTTATGCTCCAGCGCTGACTCGCAGAACGAGCCGCAGGTGTGCGCGCCCCGCCCACCAGTCAGCTGCAGTCACCTGTGGAGAGAGCAGAGGGGACAGCGCCAGCAGAGAACTGCATGGTGCTGTCTGCTAAGTTCTGACAATATGTAGATAATTGCTGTTGTCTGTAGATTGGTGTCTGTGTATATAGCTTATATATATATATATATATATATATATATATATATATATATATATATATATATATATATATATATATATATATATATATATATTGGAAGAAAGAGAGAGAGATTTATGTTTATAATTTGTGTGTATATTAGATTAATATTTAACTGCAAAATGTGTAAGTGCGTGTACATTTTTCATCCAGTTTGACTTCAGTTTAAATAGTTTTGGTTCTGAATAAATATGTGTAATCTGTCTGAAAGGTCACGATCACTGGGAACATATGATTAAAATGAGATCTGAGGTGCCTCCTATTCATTTTGACAGCAGCTGTCTGATCTGTGGTCTGACCCAAGATGGTCACCCTGTAGGCACGTCAGCCTAGTGGCTGGCAGCGTCCAATGGGGCGTCTACGTATATAATGTCTATGTTTCTAAGCTGAGCAGAAACCTGAAGAGGGAGGAATTGGAATTTGAAATCAGAAAAGCTCAAATTAATAAAGGAAGTATTGTAGCAGTGTTTTTGGATATTGAAAATGCATATGACATGTTGTGGAAAGAAGGTTTATTAATTAAAATTATAAAGATGGGTATTACAGGTAGGATGTATTGGTGGATCAAAGATTTTCTAACTTAAAGACAAATACAAGTTCAAATAGGTAATTATCATTCTGAGAAATATACACACACACGCACACACCCCCACACACACACATACACACAGGGTCCGAAATTAACTCGCCAGTTGCCAAATGCAAGTAAATTTCCCGTTTGGCGAGTGAATTTCAGAGGGCAAAACAAACAATACATTTATATAAATGTATAATTCCAGCTGTTGCTAAAATTTTAATAAGAGTCCACAGCCCTTAACTCTAAAGTCATTGTTACCAAATGTCTATCAGGGAATACTTGAAAATTGTTGTTAACTTGTATCTAACTGAATGGATGCACACATCGCAATGTCCTGCTTTGGATTCTAAGCATGTGGTGCGTTCAAGAACTTCACTCAACATAGGAATTTGCAAATTCGAGGATTATCTTTTGTACAGTAATATCTGTACAGCCTAAATTGACTCAGAAGTAAATCTATGGTTTAGCACTACAATACAAATATACAGTCAATTTATCAACATCCCACAGTTCTTAATTCTTCTAGTTCAAACATACTTCACGTAAATTTAAATTATGATTTTTCATTAACATTAAACTAAACAGTAGACATTTTAAACCTCATTTCCATTCGAGTCATTTAGCTTTAGGCTCAACATATATTACTGTATTAAAGATAATCCCCGCATGTGCAAATTCCTACGTTGAGCAAGGTACTTGAACTCATCACACACGCAGCAGTCAGACTGATTCAGTCAGACATTTCTCTGGTGTTCTGCGCTGGGTTTCGTCCATACAACTGTAAGTTATCATGTTTATGTGTATTATACTCTGTTTGGGGTCATGTTAACCCCTCGTTTTTATTGAGAACTTAGCAGTAGTTTTTCTGTTTGTAGTGTGGAGTCTAGTTACCTACAAATGAGCAACTTGATGTTAGCAGCTGCTTAGCATTAGGCTTGTAGCTCTGTTGTGGTTAGCAGCTAATTAGCAATCGGCTCAAAACTCTGTGGTGTCGCTCCACTGAGCTATATTATACACTAGAGTGCTAATCATAGACATTATAAACGTAGACGCATCGTTGGGCGGGTTCTGCCTATGCTGGGATGCGTCAGAGCGTCCGCCATGTTAAATGTGGCAAATCTGCAGTTACTCAGTCACTTAAACAGTATCAGGGGGACTTTAATCTCACAATATACTTTGTATTCGTAATATTTTTATTTTTGTAATATTACAAGTTTATTTTCGTATCCCTTTAACTTCATTCTCCCGACTTTATACTCGTAAAGAATAAAAATAATTAAAATAATCTCACCTGGCCCCATTACTCCAGGAGTGAAATAATTCTGCAAACTGTGACTATTCTGGAAATTTTCCCTCTTAATTCTCATAACATTACCACTTTTGTCTTTTTTTTTTTTTAGTTTTTTTTTTAAACTTTGTCCTAGGTTTTTTTTCCCCTCATATTAGTAATTTTACCTCTTTAATACTCCCCCAAAAAGTCTGTTCCTAAAGGTTCACATGTGATACGGTTTTATGAAATAATGAAGACCACAATGTTTAGATTTAACGAATTGATCCTTATATTCATAACACATACACATATACACACACAAATATACACACACAAATATATATATATATATATATATATATATATATATATACACACACATATACATATATATTTATATATATATATATTTATTTATTTAGAAACATATAGATATAGATATGTATAGACAGCTATAATCTTGACCTATAGTGATATATAATCACACAGCTATTTATTTGGCTTATTTATAATACTTGAAAATCTATATATGCACATCTATGTCTAAATACAATAGTCTGTACTGTATGCAAGCTAAAAACCTTGAAAAAGAATGGTCTTGCACAGCTTTTTCCTAGTGTTGCCACTCTGCAGCTTTAGTGTGTCCAGTTTTGCAGCATGGTGCAGCCTTAGTGTATAGAAGGCAGATACAAGTAGTGAAATCAGCCCGAATACATTTCCATGCAGCACAGGAATGAGGCATCTTCTCTGATCCACGTTCACTACAACAGAACTTAACTTGCCACATACAATATGGCGGTGACGTTGATGTGCGAACCTGCGCCTAATGACGCGTCTACGTATATAATGTCTATGGTGCTAATAGCCCGCTGTTAGAACAAGTCGCTTTGAAGCCACCAGCCGCCATATTGGTACTCCCTATTTTCCCCCAGTAACTAGGGAGAATGTGCGCTACAGCATCGAATAACGAGGATTTTCTCATGTTCAGAGGGGGCTTAAAATTTGAAAATGTCAAATGCCGTATACTTTTATGCTATGTTCTAAAACTATCAAGTACTGAGAAAGTCATGTGCTGAAATATTTTCCATTTTATTTATTTAAATATATATAATAATAATAATAATACATTTAATTTATACTGCACTTTCCATCAAAAGATCTCCAAGTGCTACAGGTAAAAATTAAAAAAAGCATAAAAAAATTAAAAAAGCTTTTTTAGAAGAAAAAAAAGAATAAAACATCTAAAGGGGACCAAAAGCTTTGCTAAAAAGAAATGTTTTAAGGCCTTTTTTAAAACACTCAGTGGATTGAGGTGCCCTCAAGATGTCAGGGAGGGCATTCCACAGATGCGGGGCAGCAGCACTACATGCCCGATCTCCCATTGTCCTGAGTCTGGTTCTGGGAATGTGGAGGAGGTTTGAGTGAGTGGAGCGAAGGGAGCGGGTTGTCTTCTGTGGGCTGATAAGGCGGGGGCATGTCCATGGATGCATTGATGTGTGAGGAGGGAAACCTTGTACTCAAACCTGGTGGAGATGGGAAGCCAGTGTAGTGAATGGAGGATGGGGGTAATGTGCTCATGTTTCCGCACTCTCATCAGGATCCTAGCTGCAGAGTTTTGAAAATACTGAAGCCTCTGCAGACTTTTTCTAAGGATCCCAATGAGAAGTGCGTTGCAATAGTCCAGTCTGGAGGAGACAAAGGCATGAACCAGCTTTTCTGCGTCTGGGAGGGAGAGAATGGGACGAAGTTTGGAAATATTTCGGAGGTGGTAGAAAGAGGTCTTGCATAGGTGATTTATATGTGCTTCAAAAGTGAGTTGGGAGTCCATTTTTGCACCAAGATTTCTAACTGTTGATGAAAGCGGGATGTTAGTGCCAGAAAAGGTGATGCTGGTTATGGATAATGATTTGGTTTGATGAGGAGTTCCAACCAAGATGGCTTCGGTTTTTGCTCCATCCATACCTTTATCTCCTCCAGACAGGTGGTGAGTTTTGATGGGGATGACTGTGAGGGTGGGGTGTCAGCTGTGACATTTACATAGAGCTGTATGTCATCAGCATAGCAGTGGAATGAAATATTGTGGCAGCTGATGATTTGGCCAAGAGGAGTGAGGTAAAGGATGAAGAGGATGGGGCCAAGGACTGACCCCTGGGGGACACCACATGTAACTGTGTGTGGATGTGATTTGGAGTGTCCCAGGGAGATGTATTCTGTCCGGTTTGTGAGATATGATCTGAACCAACTGAGAGCAGTGTCATTTAGTCCAGTAGTGAGGTGGAGCCGGTTTAAGAGAATGCCGTGGTCGACAGTATCAAATGCAGCAGAAAGGTCAAGAAGGATGAGGAGGGATATATAAAACATTTATAAATATATAAATAACATGCAAACACATATATGTATACATATATATACATATACACATACTTATACATATACACATACTTATATATATATATATATATATATATATATATATATATATATATATATATATTAGGGCTGTCAAAATAACGCGTTAATTTCGATTAATTAATTTAAAAAAATTAACGGATTAAAAAAAAAAACGCAGATTAATCAATGTCGTATAGGGGTTTTCAATAGGTGAGGCGTGCCTCCCCTGGGGGGCGCCAAAGAGTCACAGGGGAGGCACATGAAGACAGAGAAGAAGACAGCGCTGCCGCTCAACTCTGTGAAACAAAAGTAGCGATATCCGTGCCTTCTGTTTGAGCGCGCAGGAACCAATCCAAGCGCACAGTGAAACAACTCAACGCTCAAAACCGGTCTGGCACGGTCTGAAAAACTCTTCTCAACCCGCTGTCCTCGCGGTGAGTTCCATCTCTGCTCGCGCGCTACTTTGCTCGCGCACACCTGCTCGTTTCACACTCAACACCAGCTGTGCACTCGCTCGGCTGTTAAAGCCAATCACGACTGGGGGTTAAAGAAGACAGAGCAGAGACACAACAAGACAGACAAAGAAGCACAGAAGCACACATTGATCCAGTAATCTGTTCTACATTAGATGGTAATAGCGGGTGATCTGTCTTCTCTGGATGATGTCACAGTTAACAGAACGTCAGATCAGGTGTACCTACTATGAAGAAAAAAGAGAGAGCAAAAAGTTAAAAGATGAAATGACAACAGTCATTTCAATGTAATGCAATGCAAAACTGCATTGCATCTACTTTTTTAAGACAAATGCAAGAAAGTAATAAATATTATGACATGCTTAATTGGAAGGGAGTGGGGAGCAGATAGATGGTGCTGCTGTAGAAGGTCGTGAGGATGGGCGGGGACAGGTGCGCTCTCCTCATCCTCCGCAGTAAGTGCAAGCGCTTCTGTGCCCTCTTCTCCAGTGACATGGTGTTCACAAACCAGCTGAGGTTGTGTGTTATGTGCACCCCGAGGAATTTATTGCTGCTGACCACCTCCACAGCTGAGCTGTTAATGAGAAGTGGAGCATGGCGAGGCCATTTCTTCCTGAAGTCCATGATGATCTCCTTCGTTTTCTCCACGTTCAGGATCAGTCCTGGTCCTGGTCCTGGTCGTTGTCGTCTCTAATCAGGCCCACCACCGTTGTGTCGTCTGAAAACTTCACAATGCGATTGGTGGTGAATCTGGGGACGCAGTCATGTGTCATCAGGGTGAACAGCAGGGGGCTCAAGACACAGCCTTGAGGGGAGCCCGTGCTGAGGGTGATGACATCAGAGGTGTTCTGTCTGACCCGGACCAAATGAGGTCAGGAGGTGAGGAAGTCTAGCAGGCAGTTGCGAAGGGGTGTGCTTAAGCCCAGATGTTTCAGTTTTTCCGCCAGATGCTGTAAGATAATGGTGTTGAACGCTGAACTGAAGTCCAGGAACATGCTCAAGGGGGCGGGCCGTGGGTGGGCTTGGAACCCGTTAATAACTGCTTGCAGTTCTAGTTATTATTATTATTAGGGTTCCAAGCCCGCAGCGCAGGCGAACGGCTATGCCGTTCGTCTGCTCTGTGAGCAGAGAACCCTATTGTTTTTCGTGTGTTTTTAAATTATTTATTATTATTATTATTATTATTATTATTACGGGTAATTATTATTCTCCGCTAAAACGCGTTGGGCGGCCCATGCGGATTTGTAACGAACCTATTGAATCAGGTATCCAAGTACAGAATGTGCACCGCTACTCAAACCCAGAAATTCAGACCCCTCAACAACTAGGGGGCGCTATAACAAAGGACAATGCGTTTTGGCCTATAACCACCAAACTACTGGTCCCACACTCAAAAACTTCACATCACTTTGTTTATTGGATGATTCTGCAAAATAAAGCGAATTGGCACACCCTTCGCTTCCCAGCTAGTTTTCGCGCTACATGGCTACAAAGGTTAAACCTTTCTTGTTTAACTCCTCCTACATTTTTTATGCAATCCGCGCAAAACTCCACATATAACAGCGTAATGGACAAATAAAAAAAGTGAACGCGCCGGATTTTTGAATTTTGACTTTTTCGAAAAGTAACGCTAAAATAAGTGATTGTTAGCTAGCTAGCTCTAAATGTAATTGCTGATTATTCTAAAACCATAACAGATTTTGACATGTCCTTCATAACCCATAGTCCAAATAAGATTTTGCACATGTGACCCGCGTTTGAGGATCGTCCATCACTAGGGGGCGCTGTAATGTCAAGAAATCTACTACGCAAGAATGGCTGATCGGATTTTTACAAAACCTTCTTCATCCCCTTCCAGTCATACCCCTGAACTCAGGTATTAAATATGGTAATGATTAAAACAAGTGGGCGGGGCCTATTTCCAAAAGTGTTAAAAAACCTGGAGAATAATAAAAACAATAAAGTAAAGAATAAAAAATGCTTTAAAATCAATTTTTTGATCCCAGATTTTCAGGATGTATTCTGTGAATAAGGTGTAACAATTCTCTCACTGCATGTATTGTTTTTTTTTGAAGTGCTACACTCTGAATTTTTAAAAGTTTGTAAAATGGAGAAATCAATGTATTTTCCACAAATATTGTTCAACCCCCCAAAATATGGCCTCTATTTGTAAAGCACATGCTGAATAAACATGGATTTCAGTTTGTTAAAAATCCAGGCGAGTTTGACCAATTTACAAGACTTTGAAAATAAATGGTACAAGACTATAAAGTTTAATATTTTATTTCTCTGAATACATTTTTTTAATGACCATAAAAAAACTCCTGTGGTTAGATAAAGCACTCTTTGAGATCCATGAATATTTTCAGAATTTTAGAGCCAACCGTTGATTATTAACGAATTTATGAAGTTTGTGATCAGTTCACAGCTTTCATCATCCAGAGCTCTGACTGCAGAGCTTTGAACAGGGCGGCCATTTTGCCCATATTTGGGCACATCACAGGAAGTGACGTCAAAGCAGCCATCTTAGGTCAGACCAAGCTGCCATCTTAGGTCAGACCATAGAGAACACAGACATGAATACGTAGACGCCGCGTCCTCGGTTGAGAGGCGTGCCGACAGAGCGGCCATCTTAGGTCAGACCAAGCTGCAGTCAGACAGAATACAAGTCATTACAGGAAAATGTACTTTATGTTTTCAGACACTCTGAATCCGGTGAATTCTCACCCGATTTCCAGATAAATCAACTGACTGAAAACGTCACCCCTTTAGGGGCTACATGGGACCAATTGATTGAATTAAATTATTGTCTAACTTAATAAATAATTTCGATTTTGTATTGAAAGTAAGCAAACTTCCAGAGCTACGTCCCAGGAAGCCCGACTTTTACTCCGCTTATGGGTGCGCAAATAAAAGGACACTAGGAACCAGATCCTGGGGAATTACCTTCCATAAGTAAGATTTTATGATAGATCATCCTCATGCTTTACAGTTACAGTTTTCCGGCATAAACACAATATGTGCTAATGGGTACAGCGATGGAAGTAGAGAAAAGTACATTAAACACCAAAAACAAACAAAATGGTCCTAAATTACTGGATAGACATGATTTGTGGGGAGTGGGGGGGGAAGCCCGTGTTGAGGGTGATTAGTTTTTTTGTTGATTTCTTTTTGTTGATAATTGCTGTTGTCTGTAGATCGTTGTCTCTATATATATATATATATATATATATATATATATGCTTGTCGGGACTTTGATGCAATCAACTGGTTTCCTTATATAGGACATTTTATCCAATCTGTATAATCTGACCCAATCTGTATAATATGATTGAACTTGATTTTGTAAAGTGCCTTGAGATGACATGTTTCATGATTTGGCGCTATATAAATAAATAAATTGAATATATATATAATATTGGAAGAATTTTAGAGCAAACTGTTGATTTTTAAAGAATTTATTTATGAATTTAAAGAGAATAACATTTCCGAAATGTGCCCATGTAGGGATTTAAAATTTCCAGTAGATGGCAGTATTTGATTATATATGGATTTTTTACACACACACACACACTTATATACATAAGCTTTACATTGAATGTAGCTAGTTGCGGAGCCAGAGGGGTGGCAGGGGTGGCATTTGCCACCCCCAACAGAGCCCTTGCCACCCCCTACTGCCACCCCACTGGAAATGGTAATTTTAACATATAATACTTATGAGATCGGCAAAGATTTGCCAGGAAAACTGTAATTTCCGACTGTCCCTGAAGGCAGCCCATGCAGTAGCAGCCTACACTGCGCACTGACGCTGTTCATTGGTTAAGCTGACATGTGGTTCCTGCTTGATCCAAAACACACCCGCGGCTTTAGAGTACACCGTTGAGGAGTTTTGCAGGTATTTACAACATTTTACCACTCAGCGGTAACCGTTACCTTCCTAATGAGAGGCGGCACTTGTCATACATTTCTAAAAAGAAAAAAAAAATGGTTGTGCACCGCTCCGTCCGTAGTGCCTCGTTTATTATATTAGCCATGCTAGTGCTGATAGATCGTGTTTTAGACAGATTCTTTTAACATATGTTTCAGTGCACATGCTGCCCTGTAATGTTTTATTAATTTGGCCAGGATATATCTCCCAGCTCTTGCTTGAAATGTGTGTGGTAAGAATATGTGAAAAACCATTGTTAAGTTTATAATGACTGAAATGTAAATAGGCTATGTCATATGAAAGCTTTGAATTATAACCTAACTAGTTATATTAATTAATTTAATTAATCTATTTTTAATTTAGTATTATTTTAGCTAGCTACAGAAAACTAAAAACTATAGTTTAAATAATATTTAAAATAGTGTTGTCTTTGCCATACAGTCATGGAGTCTAAATACCAGGCTGCCTTATTTTGTGTAGAGCCCAAATGAAGAGAAAAGAGAATATCTCACAGTTCTTCTTAAAGAGGCAAAAACCAGGGCCAGACCAGGACCAGACAGAACCCTGCAGCAGTGACCAACCTGGAGAAGCCAGCCAGGAGACACCAGGCCCAAGTGTATCACCAGCAGGTTAGAGGCTGTGACAGAGAGTTATTAAGTAGTAAAATCCAATAAGCCTAATTGTAAAGGTTAGCATGATGCTTTTTGCATTTTTTATTGTGTCTGTTTATGAACACAATTGAAACAAGTGGGCAGGGCCTATTTGCAAAAGTGTGAGAGTAGGGAGTAGCAAGATGGCGGCCAGTCACTAGGGGAGGTCACTGGCCGCCATCTTGCTACTCCGTTCTCACACAGAACCCCATAGCATTTGGTTGCAACAACAAGCAGTTTGGCTGTGTGAAAACGTTTCACAGGTAACTTTAAAGTCAGTGGTTGTTATACTTACTATACAAATTACTTTTGTTTTGGTAACACTTTATTTGTGCCTAAGATTTACATCATACTGTCATAAACAGAGGCTGCACAGTGAAGCAGTGAGAAGTGTTGTTGCCTTCTGGGTTCAATCACCTGGGTCTTTCAAATCCTCCCAGGTCTTTCAAATCCTCCCGGGTCTTTCAAATCCTCCTGAGTCTTTCAAATCCTCCTGGGTCTTTCAAATCCTCCCGGGTCTTTCAAATCCTCCTGGGTCTTTCAAATCCTCCCGGGTCTTTCAAATCCTCTGGGTCTTTCTGCATGAAGTTTGAATGTTCTACCTGTGCATGCGTAGGTTCACTCCGGGTACGCTGGCTTCCTCCCACAGTTCAAAAACATGACTGTTAGTTTAATTGGCTTCTCTAAATTGTCCTTAGGTGTGAGTGTGTGCAAGAATGGTTGTTTGTCCTGTCTGTCTCTGTGTTGCCCTGTGACAGATTGCCGACCTGTCCAGGGTGTAACCCGCCTCTCGCTCAGTGAACGCTGTGTGTATGTATGTATGTATATATATATATATATATATATATATATATATATATATATATATATATATATATATATATATATATATATATATATATATATATATATATATATATACACAGAAAGCTATATACACGGTAGACTGTGCGTTAATGTAACGCAGAAGGTCTGGAGATGCTACGTTGGTGTAGCTTGTAGGACCTGAACAGGGGAGAGAGGCAGAGTCAAGTGTCACGGGGCCTCTGGGCCGTGTTAATAAGGCTGGTAGCGGATGGGAAAAAACTGTTTTTGTGTCGTGAGGTTTTGGTCCTGATGGACCGCTGCCTCCTGCCAGAGGGAAGTGTCTGAAATATTTTGTGACTGGGGTGTCACAAAATCGGCCACAATCTTCCCTGCACGCCTCAGAGTCCTAGAGGCTTACAGGTCCTGGAGAGATGGAAAATTGCAGCCAATCACCTTCTCTGCAGACCGGATGACACGCTGCAGTCTGCTCTTGTCTTTGGCGGTGGCACCAGCGTACCAGATGGTAATGGAGGAGGTGGTTTAGACACACCTTCTCCTTCAAAGAGTTTTCTTAATTTTCATAACTATGACAATTGTAGATTCACACTAAAGGCATCAAAACTATGAATTAACACATGTGGAATTATATACTTAACAAAAAAGTGTGAAACAACTGAAAATATGTCTTATATTCTAGGTTCTTCAAAGTAGCCACCTTTTGCTTTGATTACTGCTTCGTACACTCTTGGCATTCTCTTAATGAGCTTCAAGAGATAGTAACCTGAAATGGTTTTCCCTTCACAGGTGTCCCCTGTCAGGTTTAATAAGTGGGATGTCTTGCCTCTTATATGGGGTTGGGACCATCAGTTGTGTTGTGCAGAAGTCAAGTGGATACACAGCTTATAGTCCTACTGAATAAACTGTTAGAATTTGTATTATGGCAAGAAAAAAGCAGCTAAGTAAAGAAAAACAAGTGGCCATAATTACTTTAAGAACTGAAGGTCATTCAGTCCGAAAAATTGGGAAAACTTTGAAAGTGTCCCCAAGTGCAGTCGCAAAAACCATCAAGCGCTACAAAGAAACTGGCTCACACGAGGACCGCCCCAGGAAAGGAAGACCAAGAGTCACCTCTGCTGTGGAGGATAAATTCATCCTAGTCACCAGCCTCAGAAATCGCAGGTTGACAGCAGCTCAGATTAGAGACCAGGTCAATGCCACACAGAGTTCTAGCAGCAGACACATCTCTAGAACAACTGTTAGGAGACTGTGTGAATCAGGCCTTCATGGTAAAACAGCTGCTAGGAAACCACTGCTAAGGACAGGCAACAAGTAGAAGAGAATTGTTTGGGCTAAAGAACACAAGGAATGGACATTAGACCAGTGGAAATCTGTGCTTTGGTCTGATGAGTCCAAAGTTGAGATCTTTGGTTCCAACCATCGTGTCTTTGTGCGACGCAGAAAAGGTTTAACAGATGGACTCTATTCAATTCAATTCAATTGTATTTATATAGCGCCAATTCATGAAACATGTCATCTCGAGGCACTTTACAAAGTCAAAATCAATCATATTATACAGATTGGTCAAAAATTTCCTATATAAGGGAACCAGTTGATTGCTTCAAAGTCCGGACAAGCAGCATTCACTCCTGGAGAAGCATAGAGCTACAGGGAGAGACGTCTGCATTGTCCATGGCTTTGCAGCAATCCCTCATACTGAGCAAGCATGAAGCGACAGTCGAAAAAAAAACCCCACCCATTAGCGGGAAGGAAAAACCTCCAGTAGAACCGGGCTCAGTATGAACGGTCATCTGCCTCGACCGACTGGGGGTTAAAGAATACAGAGCAGAGACACAACAAGAGAGACAAACATGCACAGAAGCACACATTGATCCAGTAATCTGTTCTACATTAGATAGTAATAGCGGGTGATCTGTCTTCTCTGGATGATGTCACAGTTAACAGAACGTCAGATCAGGTGTACCTACTATGAAGAAAAAAGAGAGAGCAAAAAGTTAAAAGCTGAAATGACAACAGTCATTTCAATGTAATGCAATGCAAAACTGCATTGCATCTACTTTTTTTAGACAAATGCAAGAAAGTAATAAATATTATGACATGCTTAATTGGAAGGGAGTGGGGAGCAGATAGATGGTGCTGCTGTAGAAGGTCGTGAGGATGGGCGGGGACAGGTGGGCTCTCCTCATCCTCCGCAGTAAGTGCAAGCGCTTCTGTTCCCTCTTCTCCAGTGACATGGTGTTCACAAACCAGCTGAGGTTGTGTGTTATGTGCACCCCGAGGAATTTATTGCTGCTGGCCACCTCCACAGCTGAGCTGTTAATGAGAAGTGGAGCATGGCGAGGCCATTTCTTCCTGAAGTCCATGATGATCTCCTTCGTTTTCTCCACGTTCAGGCCCACCACCGTCGTGTCGTCTGCAAACTTCACGATGTGATTGGTGGTGAACCTGGGGACACAGTCGTGTGTCATCAGGGTGAACAGCAGGGGGCTCAGGACGCAGCCCTGAGGAAAGCCCGTGCTGAGGGTGATGACATCAGTGGTTTTCTGTCCGACCCAGACCAACTGAGGTCTGTTGGTGATGAAGTCTAGTAGGCAGTTGCGAACAGGTGTGCTGAAGCCCAGATGTTCCAGTTTTGATGGTGTTGAACGCTGAACTGAAGTCCAGGAACATGCTCAAGGGGGCGGTGCGTGGGTGGGCTTGGAACCCGTTAATAACTGCTTGCAGTTCTAGTTATTATTATTATTATTATTACGGGTAATTATTATTCTCCGCTAAAACGCGTTGGGCGGCCCATGCGGATTTGTAACGAATCAATTGGATCAGGTATCCAAGTACAGAATGTGCACCGCTACTCAAACCCAGAAATTCAGACCCCTCAACAACTAGGGGGCGCTATAACAAAGGACAATGCGTTTTGGCCTATAACCACCAAACTACTGGTCCCACACTCAAAAACTTCACATCACTTTGTTTATTGGATGATTCTGCAAAATAAAGGGAATTGGCACACCCTTCGTTTCCCAGCTAGTTTTCGCGCTACATGGCTACAAAGGTTAAACCTTTCTTGTTAAACTCCTCCTACATTTTTTATGCAATCCGCGCAAAACTACATATATAACCGCTTAATGGACAAATAAAAAAAGTTAACACGCCGGATTTTTGAATTTTGACTTTTTCGAAAAGTAACGCTAAAATAAGTGAATGTTAGCTAGCTAGCTCTAAATGTAATTGCTGATTATTCTAAAACCATAACAGATTTTGACATGTCCTTTATAACCAATAGTCCAAATAAGATTTTGCACATGTGACCCGCGTTTGAGGATCGTCCATCACTAGGGGGCGCTGTGATGTCAAGAAATCTACTACGCAAGAATGGCTGATCGGATTTTTACAAAACCTTCTTCATCCCCTTCCAGTCATACCCCTGAACTCAGGTATTAAATATGGTAATGATTAAAACAAGTGGGCGGGGCCTATTTCCAAAAGTGTTAAAAAACCTGGAGAATAATAAAAGCAATAAAGTAAAGAATAAAAAATGCTTTAAAATCAATTTTTTGATCCCAGATTTTCAGGATGTATTCCGTGAATAAGGTGTAACAATTCTCTCACTGCATGTATTGGTTTTTTTTGAAGTGCTACACTCTGAATTTTTAAAAGTTTGTAAAATGGAGAAATCAATGTATTTTCCACAAATATTGTTCAACCCCCCAAAATATGGCCTCTATTTGTAAAGCACATGCAGAATAAACATGGATTTCAGTTTGGTAAAAATCCAGGCGAGTTTGACCAATTTACAAGACTTTGAAAATAAATGGTACAAGACTATAAAGTTTAATATTTTATTTCTCTGAATCCATTTTTTTAATGACCATAAAAAAATCCTGTGGTTAGATAAAGCACTCTTTGAGATCCATGAATATTTTCAGAATTTTAGAGCAAACCGTTGATTATTAACGAATTTATGAAGTTTGTGATCAGTTCACAGCTTTCATCATCCAGAGCTCTGACTGCAGAGCTTTGAACAGGGCGGGCATTTTGCCCATATTTGGGCACATCACAGGAAGTGACGTCACATCCTGTGTTTTTTCTAAGCGGAGCAGAAACTTGAAGAGGGAGGATAGCTTTTAGGGTTTTCTAAAGAACACATCATTTAAAAAAATTAATTGAATATAAAAAAGATCAAGCAGAAGACAGGAAAGTTATTTAGAAGGCAAAGAAGACAAAATGGAGAGATTTTTGTGATTCAATAGGCAGAACAACCCCTATAGCTTAGGTATGGGGAATGATTAAGAAAATGAAGGGAAATAGACCAGAAAGAGCATATCCAGTTCTAAAACATGAAGAAGGAACAGCAGTAACAAATGAAGAAAAACTAGAAGTAATGGCAAGAACATTTGCAAAGATCCATAGTTCAGATAATTTAACAGAAACGGGAAAATTTAGGAGAGAGCAGAAAAGAAGGATAAATGATTTTATTTTAGAAGGTGAAACAACTCCAGGAAATGTCATGGATGTTTATTTTTCTTTGCAAGAAATGAAGAGAGCGATATTTAGATCAGGATTAACAGCACCAGGAAAAGATCAGATATGCTATATTATGTTAAAAAAAACCTAGGGAAACAAGTTGAAGAAAAACTTCTCGGTTTATATAATAAGATTTGGAAAGAAGGAAGATTACCTTCTAATTAGAAGGAAGCAATTATTGTGCCAATTGTTAAACCAGGAAAGGATCCAACAAACCCTTTAAGTTATAGACCAATTGCACTTACTTCATGTTTAGGAAAGATTATGGAAAGAATGATAACAGAAAGGATTACATATTATGTAGAAAGTAAAAGACTGTTGTATGACATGGTATGGAAGGATGGGTTGCTTATAAAATTATATAAAATGGGCATAACAGGAAGGGCTTATAATTGGATTGAAGATTTTTTGTTTAATAGTTATACAGGTACAGATGGGAGTAACAAAATCTGATAAATATAAAATTGATAATGGAACTCTACAGGAAAGTATTATCAGTCCTTTATTATTCTCAATTGTAAGTAATGAACAACTGACAACAGCTTAATCGGTAAGTGTATCTGTCGCTGCTCCTGCAGTTAATTAATGAATTATTTCCACCTGTGGCCACGTCACCTGTCAGCGTGTATTCCCTCACTGCCAGTAACTTAGCTGATAAACCAAACAGGGATATCCTCATGATTTGCTATTAGCTCAGGCTAATTTAGCATGATGCACTTTTTCTTTTCTTTTTTTTTAACAATGGTCGGAATGTGAAACAGTGTCCTGCATTTTAATGGGTCTGATTCAGAAAAAGTGAAAAAATTCCACCTGAGCTTTTCAGTAACAAAGAAGGCAGAGCTGCATCGGCTGTCAGTCAATAAGCAGGGGACACCTGTGAAGGGAAAACCATTTCAGGTGACTATCTCTTGAAGCTCATTAAGAGAATGCCAAGAGTGTATGAAGCAGTAATCAAAGCAAAAGGTGGCTACTTTGAAGAACCTAGAATATAAGACATATTTTCAGTTGTTTCACACTTTTTGTTAAGTATATAATTCCACATGTTTTAATTCATAGTTTTGATGCCTTTAGTGTGAATCTACAATTGTCATAGTTATGAAAATTAAGAAAACTCTTTGAAGGAGAAGGTGTGTCTAAACCACCTCCTCCATTACCATCTGGTACGCTGGTGCCACCGCCAAAGACAAGAGCAGAGTGCAGCGTGTCATCCGGTCTGCAGAGAAGGTGATTGGCTGCAATTTTCCATCTCTCCAGGACCTGTAAGCCTCCAGGACTCTGAGGCGTGCAAAAAAGCACAGAAGCACACATTGATCCAGTAATCTGTTCTACATTAGATGGTAATAGCGGGTGATCTGTCTTCTCTGGATGATGTCACAGTTAACAGAACGTCAGATCAGGTGTACCTACTATGAAGAAAAAAGAGAGAGAGCAAAAAGTTAAAAGATGAAATGACAACAGTCATTTCAATGTAATGCAATGCAAAACTGCATTGCATCTACTTTTTTTAGACAAATGCAAGAAAGTAATAAATATAATGACATGCTTAATTGGAAGGGAGTGGGGAGCAGATAGATGGTGCTGCTGTAGAAGGTCGTGAGGATGGGCGGGGACAGGTGGGCTCTCCTCATCCTCCGCAGTAAGTGCAAGCGCTTCTGTGCCCTCTTCTCCAGTGACATGGTGTTCACAAACCAGCTGAGGTTGTGTGTTATGTGCACCCCGAGGAATTTATTGCTGCTGACCACCTCCACAGCTGAGCTGTTAATGAGAAGTGGAGCATGGCGAGGCCATTTCTTCCTGAAGTCCATGATGATCTCCTTCGTTTTCTCTACGTTCAGGATCAGTCTTGGTCCTGGTCCTGGTCCTGGTCGTCTCTAATCAGGCCCACCACCGTCGTGTCGTCTGCAAACTTCACAATGTGATTGGTGGTGAACCTGGGGACACAGTCGTGTGTCATCAGGGTGAACAGCAGGGGGCTCAGGACGCAGCCCTGAGGAAAGCCCGTGCTGAGGGTGATGACATCAGAGGTGTTCTGTCCGACCCGGACCAACTGAGGTCTGTTGGTGATGAACAAAAAGTTAAAAGCTGAAATGACAACAGTCATGCAAAACTGGAGAACAGTAGACTGGAGAACACTAGAACTCAGTAGAGTGAGAAATATAGGCCCTGATGTCCTTCAGTAGCCTAAGCAGCATAACTATATGGGTAGCTCAGTGTAACATAAGCCACTCTAATTATAAGCTTTGTCAAAAGGGAACGTTTTAAGTCTAGTCTTAAAAGTAGACAGGGTGTCTGCCTCACGGACCAAAATTAGGAGTTGGTTCCACAGGAGAGGAGCCTGATAGCTAAAGGATCTGCCTCCCATTCTACTTTTAGAGACTCTAGGAACCACCAGTAGACCTGAAGTCGAGAGCAAAGTGCTCTGTTAGGAACATACAAGGTAATCAGAACTCTGATATATGATGGAGCTTGATTATAAAGGGCTTTATATGTTAGAAGAAGAATTTTAAATTCTATTCTTGATTTAACAGGAAGCTAATGAAGGGAAGTTAAAATAGGAGAAATATGATCCCTCTTGTTTATTTTCATCAGAACTCTTGCTGCAGCATTTTGGATCAGCTGAAGACTTTGAATTGCATTTTGTGGACTTCCTGATAGTAAAGAATTACAATAGTCCAGCCTTCAAGTAACAAATACATAGACTAGTTTTTCAGCATCGCTCCTGCACAGAATATTTGTAATTCTGGCGATATTCCCGAGGTGAAAAAAGGAAACTCTGGAAACCTGTTTAATATGGGATTTAAATGACATGTCTTGGTCAAAAATAACACCAAGATTTTTTACTTTATTACCAGAGGCTAAGTTAATGCCATCCAGATTAAGTGATTGATGAAGAAGTTTAGTTTTTGAGGACTCTGGTTTAAAGATTATAACTTCTGTCTTGTCAGAATTTAAAAGCAGAAAATTTAAAGTCATCCAGGTTTTGATGTTATCAAGACATGACTGCAGTCGAAGTAATTGATTGGATTCATTAGGATTTATGGATAAATAAAGCTTAGTCTCATCAGCATAACAGTGGAAATGAATGCCAATCTGTTTGTTAATTTTGCCAGTTGGAAGCATATATATAGTAAAGAGAATTAGTCCAGGCACTGAACCCTGTATAGATATATAAAGATATATTCTATAAATCCACTGGGTTCATTAAATCCATATTCAAAACACGATTTACTACAAGCTTACTAACTATAGCTGAAGGACCTGTGTACATATTAGTTTTATTTTTACTGTTATACTGCTTGATTTATATCACCCATTCAATGTTATAATAATAGATTTATATAAATGTATAATTCCAACTGTTGATAAAGATTTAACAACAATAGTCCACATCCCTTAACTCTTAGGTCATTGTTACTAAATGTCTACCAGGGAATACTTGAAAATTGTTGTTAACTTGTGTGAAAGTAAATGGTTTAGCTCCACAATACAAATATATAGTCAATTTATCAACAGTCTACTGAGGCACTTCAGCCTCCTCACCACACAGAGAGACAGCTGGTCACAATGCTCTTTATGGTGCTTCTGTAGAAGGTCGTGAGGATGGGCCAGGACAGGTGGGCTCTCCTCATCCTCTGCAGGAAGTACAAGCGCTTCTGTGCCCTCCTCCCCAGTGACGTGGTGTTCACAGACCAGGAGAGGTTGTGCGTCATGTGCACCCCGAGGAATTTGGTGCTCCTGACCACCTCCACAGATGAGCTGGTGATGAGCAGTGGAGCGTGGTGAGGCCGGTTCTTCCTGAAGTCCACGATGATCTCTGTCGTTTTCTCCACGTTCAGGATCAGTCCTGGTCCTGGTCGTTGTTGTCTCTAATCAGGCCCACCACCGTTGTGTCGTCTGAAAACTTCACAATGCAACTGGTGGTGAATCTGGGGACGCAGTCGTGTGTCATCAGGGTGAACAGCAGGGGGCTCAAGACACAGCCTTGAGGGGAGCCCGTGCTGAGGGTGATGACATCAGAGGTGTTCTGTCAGACCCGGACCAAATGAGGTCAGGAGGTGAGGAAGTCTAGCAGGCAGTTGCGAAGGGGTGTGCTGAAGCCCAGATGTTTCAGTTTTTCCGCCAGATGCTGTAAGATAATGGTGTTGAACGCTGAACTGAAGTCCAGGAACATGCTCAAGGGGGCGGGGCGTGGGTGGGCTTGGAACCCGTTAATAACTGCTTGCAGTTCTAGTTATTATTAGGGTTCCAAGCCCGCAGCGCAGGCGAACGGCTATGCCGTTCGTCTGCTCTGTGAGCAGAGAACCCTATTGTTTTTCGTGTGTTTTTAAATTATTTATTATTATTATTATTATTACGGGTAATTATTATTCTCCGCTAAAACGCGTTGGGCGGCCCATGCGGATTTGTAACGAACCTATTGAATCAGGTATCCAAGTACAGAATGTGCACCGCTACTCAAACCCAGAAATTCAGACCCCTCAACAACTAGGGGGCGCTATAACAAAGGACAATGCGTTTTGGCCTATAACCACCAAACTACTGGTCCCACACTCAAAAACTTCACATCACTTTGTTTATTGGATGATTCTGCAAAATAAAGGGAATTGGCACACCCTTCGTTTCCCAGCTAGTTTTCGCGCTACATGGCTACAAAGGTTAAACCTTTCTTGTTAAACTCCTCCTACATTTTTTATGCAATCCGCGCAAAACTCCATATATAACCGCGTAATGGACAAATAAAAAAAGTTAACACGCCGGATTTTTGAATTTTGACTTTTTCGAAAAGTAACGCTAAAATAAGTGATTGTTAGCTAGCTAGCTCTAAATGTAATTGCTGATTATTCTAAAACCATAACAGATTTTGACATGTCCTTCATAACCCATAGTCCAAATAAGATTTTGCACATGTGACCCGCGTTTGAGGATCGTCCATCACTAGGGGGCGCTGTGATGTCAAGAAATCTACTACGCAAGAATGGCTGATCGGATT
Organism: Fundulus diaphanus; assembly: GCA_037039145.1. NCBI lineage: Eukaryota > Metazoa > Chordata > Actinopteri > Cyprinodontiformes > Fundulidae > Fundulus > Fundulus diaphanus. The sequence continues at coordinate 60,299,936 of CM073122.1, forward strand.
TTTACAAAACCTTCTTCATCCCCTTCCAGTTATAACCCTTAACTCAGGAATTAAATATGGTACTGATTGAAACAAGTGGGCGGGGCCTATTTCCAAAAGTGTGAAAAAAACCTTCAAAACTTCAAAAAATTACCAAAAATCCATTTTGTGGTGTAACGATCTCAGATTTTCAGGATGTATTACTTGAATAAGGTGTAACAATTCTCCCACTGCATGTATTGAGGTTTCTGAAAGTTGCACACTCTGATTTTTTAAAAGTTTGTAAAATGGAGAAATCAATGTATTTTCCACAAATATTGTTCAATCCCAATAAAAATGGCCACTATTTGTAAAGCACATTCAGACTTAATGTGTACTTCAGTTTGGTAAAAATCCAGGCGATTTTGAACTATTTAAAAGACTTTGAAATTCACATGTGCAAGACTATAAAGGTTAATATTTTTTTTCTCTGAAACGCTTTTTTCAATGGGCGTTTAAAAAATCACACAGTTAGATAAAGCACTCTTGGACATACGTGAATATTTTCAGAATTTTAGACCAAACCGTTGATTTTTACCGATTTAATGAATTTTATGATCTGGTCACAGCTTTCACCATCCAGAGCTCTGACCATCCAGAACTGTGAACAGGGCGGCCATTTTGCCCATATATGGGCACATCACAGGATGTGACGTCACATCCCGTGATTTTCTAAGCGGAGCAGAAACTTGAAGAGGGAGGATAGCTTTTAGAGTTTTGAAAAGAACATATAATTTTTTTAAAAAAATATTGAATGTAAAAAAGATCAAGCAGAAGCAAGGAAAGTTATTTAGAAGGCAAAGAAGACAAAATGGAGAGATTTTTGTGATTCAATGGGCAGAACAACTCCTATAGCTAAGGTATGGGGAATGATTAAGAAAATGAAGGGAAATAGACCAGAGAGAACATATCCAGTTCTAAAACATGAAGAATGAACAGCAGTAACAAATGAGGAAAAAGTAGAAGTAATGGCAAGAACATTTGCAAAGATCCATAGTTCAGATATGGATCAGACTTATTCCAAAAGTAACACTATGATATAATATGGATAAATAGACAGTTAGATAGATAGATAGATAGATAGATAGATAGATAGATAGATAGATAGATAGATATGAAAAGGAGTAATAGCATTAATGGTTTAAAGGTCAATCTAAATGAAGAACATTCATTATATATATATAAACACTTTTATTTGGGTGTGATTAATTATTTCACAGTCCTAATTTATTTATATTTACATACATACTTTTATAATATGAATATTACTGTTATAATAAAATATCAAATACTGACAAAAAAGGCTTATTGTGTGGCAACCTCTTGGTGTAGAAGCATAATCCAGGTTTCAAATTAAAGGTAACACTTTGAAGTTTCATGTAGACTATTCGGATTATATATCAGGAGTAATTACACAAAGGTTCCCATTTCTAATCCGTTATAAAAGTGAAATTTATTTGCTATTAAAATTGGTACAATAGTCCCCTTCACAAGTATATATAGATGTAGCATGTTGAAATCCCCACCTACACTACTGTGATGGTATACACATGGAAGACAGAGATTTAAAAAATGACCCAAAAAACATAGCTTGGCTAATGCCCTTTGAAAAGGACGGTTTTATTGAGCTTCTGTTGCATGTTGTTGCTCTGTAAGCTAAGGTTAGTTATTTTGGCAATTTGGTGCAGCCTTAACTTAAAAAACAAGGACACAACCAACGTTAACAGCGTATGGTGGTGGCTGTCTATGCCATACTGTGTTTCTCCGATGTGCTCTCTGAGCACAAACACATCCTCTGACCCTATCCTCTTCCTTACAATGTACACGACCTCTAGCACTTTGATGGGCTGTGATCGTCTGGTACATGAGGTCTGACGAATGACCCACTCTGCTGCCCTGACTACCATCACTGTGCCTTCTGATGGAATCACCAGACCTCCATTGTTTTTTAACTTCAGCAGGTGGTAGCTCTGGTCCTTGATGGCAGATGCAGCATCTGTTACCAAGCTGGCACGGCAGACATCACAGGACAGCTTTTTCAGAGCCCGTCGCACAACAAATCCTGAAATAAGAGTTGGTATATTAAAATAATTTATAATAACCATGGGGAAATTAAGGGAACATTTATCTTTTTGGACCATTGTGAGATTGATTTCCCTCAAATTTACACCAAAGATTAAATGTCATACAATCGTTATTGGTGTCAGTAAAACCTATATAATTGACCAGTGGTCTCAGGTTTGATAACTTGCGCAAGTAGCCGTGATGCACAACTATGCTGCATGATTAAGTCATTTTTCGACAAGAAAATCTGCAATTTCGACATGTTCAAGCATCAGGAATTATAGCCACGTTCATAACGTTTGTAAGAAACCAAACTGTTTGTAAATCCGTCAAGAATTCAATGAGATAAGAGTATTTGTGTTCGTGCTGATCACTCACCTTACATTAGGTACCACAGAGCATGCCAGAAAGCTTGTCTGAGGCAAGATGGCCGCCGGTGATGACGTTTGAGACTCCGCCGTAAGACATCTAGCCTTTATTATGGATATCTATGGTCAGAATGCTCTCTATGGTACTTGTGTAGAGGGTTGTGAGGATGGGCGGGGGCAGTTGGGCTCTCCTCATCCTCCGCAGGAAGTACAAGCGCTTCTGTGCCCTCCTCACCAGATGTGGTGTTTACAGACCAGGTGAGGTTGTCCGTGATGTGCACCCCGAGGAATTTGGTGCTGCTAACCACCTCCACAGCTGAGCTGTTGATGAGTTTGTGTCAACTGCGAACTTCATGATGTGATTGGGGGTGAACCTGGGGGTGCAGTCGTGTGTCATCAGAGTAAACAGCAGGGGGCTGCGGACACAGCCCTGAGGGGAGCCCGTGCTGAGGGTGATGACATCAGAGGTGGTCTGTCAGACTCGGACCGACAGTGGTCAGGAGGTGAGGAAGTGATGAGGGGTGTGCTGAAGCCCAGATGTTCCAGTTTTTCAACCAGATGCTGTGGGATGAGGGTGTTGAACGCTGTAGTCCAGGAACATGCTCAAAGGGGGCGGAGCGTAGACGGGCTTGGAACCCGTTAATAACTGCTTGCAGTTCTAGTTATTATTAGGGTTCCAAGCCCGCAGCGCAGGCGAACGGCTATGCCGTTCGTCTGCTCTGTGAGCAGAGAACCCTATTGTTTTTCTAGTGTTTTTAAATTATTTATTATTATTATTATTACGGGTAATTATTATTCTCCGCTAAAACGCGTTGGGCGGCCCATGCGGATTTGTAACGAAACTATTGAATCAGGTATCCAAGTACAGAATGTGCACCGCTACTCAAACCCAGAAATTGAGACCCCTCAACAACTAGGGGGCGCTATAACAAAGGACAATGCGTTTTGGCCTATAACCACCAAACTACTGGTCCCACACTCAAAAACTTCACATCACTTTGTTTATTGGATGATTCTGCAAAATAAAGCGAATTGGCACACCCTTCGTTTCCCAGCTAGTTTTCGCGCTACATGGCTACAAAGGTTAAACCTTTCTTGTTTAACTCCTCCTACATTTTTTATGCAATCCGCGCAAAACTCCACATATCACAGCGTAATGGACAAATAAAAAAAGTGAACGCGCCGGATTTTTGAATTTTGACTTTTTCGAAAAGTAACGCTAAAATAAGTGATTGTTAGCTAGCTAGCTCTAAATGTAATTGCTGATTATTCTAAAACCATAACAGATTTTGACATGTCCTTCATAACCCATAGTCCAAATAAGATTTTGCACATGTGACCCGCGTTTGAGGATCGTCCATCACTAGGGGGCGCTGTGATGTCAAGAAATCTACTACGCAAGAATGGCTGATCGGATTTTTACAAAACCTTCTTCATCCCCTTCCAGTCATACCCCTGAACTCAGGTATTAAATATGGTAATTATTAAAACAAGTGGGCGGGGCCTATTTCCAAAAGTGTTAAAAAACCTGGAGAATAATAAAAACAATAAAGTAAAGAATAAAAAATGCTTTAAAATCAATTTTTTGATCCCAGATTTTCAGGATGTATTCTGTGAATAAGGTGTAACAATTCTCTCACTGCATGTATTGTTTTTTTTTGAAGTGCTACACTCTGAATTTTTAAAAGTTTGTAAAATGGAGAAATCAATGTATTTTCCACAAATATTGTTCAACCCCCCAAAATATGGCCTCTATTTGTAAAGCACATGCAGAATAAACATGGATTTCAGTTTGGTAAAAATCCAGGCGAGTTTGACCAATTTACAAGACTTTGAAAATAAATGGTACAAGACTATAAAGTTTAATATTTTATTTCTCTGAATACATTTTTTTAATGACCATAAAAAAAATCCTGTGGTTAGATAAAGCACTCTTTGAGATCCATGAATATTTTCAGAATTTTAGAGCCAACCGTTGATTATTAACGAATTTATGAAGTTTGTGATCAGTTCACAGCTTTCATCATCCAGAGCTCTGACTGCAGAGCTTTGAACAGGGCGGCCATTTTGCCCATATTTGGGCACATCACAGGAAGTGACGTCAAAGCAGCCATCTTAGGTCAGACCAAGCTGCCATCTTAGGTCAGACCATAGAGAACACAGACATGAATACGTAGACGCCGCGTCCTCGGTTGAGAGGCGTGCCGACAGAGCGGCCATCTTAGGTCAGACCAAGCTGCAGTCAGACAGAATACAAGTCATTACAGGAAAATGTACTTTATGTTTTCAGACACTCTGAATCCGGTGAATTCTCACCCGATTTCCAGATAAATCAACTGACTGAAAACGTCACCCCTTTAGGGGCTACATGGGACCAATTGATTGAATTAAATTATTGTCTAACTTAATAAATAATTTCGATTTTGTATTGAAAGTAAGCAAACTTCCAGAGCTACGTCCCAGGAAGCCCGACTTTTACTCCGCTTATGGGTGCGCAAATAAAAGGACACTAGGAACCAGATCCTGGGGAATTACCTTCCATAAGTAAGATTTTATGATAGATCATTCTCATGCTTTACAGTTACAGTTTTCCGGCATAAACACAATATGTGCTAATGGGTACAGCGATGGAAGTAGAGAAAAGTACATTAAACACCAAAAACAAACAAAATGGTCCTAAATTACTGGATAGACATGATTTGTGGGGAGTGGGGGGGGAAGCCCGTGCTGAGGGTGATTAGGTTTTTTGTTGATTTCTTTTTGTTGATAATTGCTGTTGTCTGTAGATCGGTGTCTGTGTATATAGCTTAATATATATATATATATATATATATATATATATATATACACAGAAAGCTATATACACGGTAGACTGTGCGTTAATGTAACGCAGAAGGTCTGGAGATGCTACGTTGGTGTAGCTTGTAGGACCTGAACAGGGGAGAGAGGCAGAGTCAAGTGTCACGGGGCCTCTGGGCCGTGTTAATAAGGCTGGTAGCGGATGGGAAAAAACTGTTTTTGTGTCGTGAGGTTTTGGTCCTGATGGACCGCTGCCTCCTGCCAGAGGGAAGTGTCTGAAATATTTTGTGACTGGGGTGTCACAAAATCGGCCACAATCTTCCCTGCACGCCTCAGAGTCCTAGAGGCTTACAGGTCCTGGAGAGATGGAAAATTGCAGCCAATCACCTTCTCTGCAGACCGGATGACACGCTGCAGTCTGCTCTTGTCTTTGGCGGTGGCACCAGCGTACCAGATGGTAATGGAGGAGGTGGTTTAGACACACCTTCTCCTTCAAAGAGTTTTCTTAATTTTCATAACTATGACAATTGTAGATTCACACTAAAGGCATCAAAACTATGAATTAACACATGTGGAATTATATACTTAACAAAAAAGTGTGAAACAACTGAAAATATGTCTTATATTCTAGGTTCTTCAAAGTAGCCACCTTTTGCTTTGATTACTGCTTCGTACACTCTTGGCATTCTCTTAATGAGCTTCAAGAGATAGTCACCTGAAATGGTTTTCCCTTCACAGGTGTCCCCTGTCAGGTTTAATAAGTGGGATGTCTTGCCTCTTATATGGGGTTGGGACCATCAGTTGTGTTGTGCATAAGTCAAGTGGATACACAGCTTATAGTCCTACTGAATAAACTGTTAGAATTTGTATTATGGCAAGAAAAAAGCAGCTAAGTAAAGAAAAACAAGTGGCCATAATTACTTTAAGAACTGAAGGTCATTCAGTCCGAAAAATTGGGAAAACTTTGAAAGTGTCCCCAAGTGCAGTCGCAAAAACCATCAAGCGCTACAAAGAAACTGGCTCACACGAGGACCGCCCCAGGAAAGGAAGACCAAGAGTCACCTCTGCTGTGGAGGATAAATTCATCCTAGTCACCAGCCTCAGAAATCGCAGGTTGACAGCAGCTCAGATTAGAGACCAGGTCAATGCCACACAGAGTTCTAGCAGCAGACACATCTCTAGAACAACTGTTAGGAGACTGTGTGAATCAGGCCTTCATGGTAAAACAGCTGCTAGGAAACCACTGCTAAGGACAGGCAACAAGTAGAAGAGAATTGTTTGGGCTAAAGAACACAAGGAATGGACATTAGACCAGTGGAAATCTGTGCTTTGGTCTGATGAGTCCAAAGTTGAGATCTTTGGTTCCAACCATCGTGTCTTTGTGCGACGCAGAAAAGGTTTAACAGATGGACTCTATTCAATTCAATTCAATTGTATTTATATAGCGCCAATTCATGAAACATGTCATCTCGAGGCACTTTACAAAGTCAAAATCAATCATATTATACAGATTGGTCAAAAATTTCCTATATAAGGGAACCAGTTGATTGCTTCAAAGTCCCGACAAGCAGCATTCACTCCTGGAGAAGCATAGAGCTACAGGGAGAGACGTCTGCATTGTCCATGGCTTTGCAGCAATCCCTCATACTGAGCAAGCATGAAGCGACAGTCGAAAAAAAACCCCACCTATTAGCGGGAAGGAAAAACCTCCAGCAGAACCGGGCTCAGTATGAACGGTCATCTGCCTCGACCGACTGGGGGTTAAAGAATACAGAGCAGAGACACAACAAGAGAGACAAACATGCACAGAAGCACACATTGATCCAGTAATCTGTTCTACATTAGATAGTAATAGCGGGTGATCTGTCTTCTCTGGATGATGTCACAGTTAACAGAACGTCAGATCAGGTGTACCTACTATGAAGAAAAAAGAGAGAGCAAAAAGTTAAAAGCTGAAATGACAACAGTCATTTCAATGTAATGCAATGCAAAACTGCATTGCATCTACTTTTTTTAGACAAATGCAAGAAAGTAATAAATATTATGACATGCTTAATTGGAAGGGAGTGGGGAGCAGATAGATGGTGCTGCTGTAGAAGGTCGTGAGGATGGGCGGGGACAGGTGGGCTCTCCTCATCCTCCGCAGTAAGTGCAAGCGCTTCTGTTCCCTCTTCTCCAGTGACATGGTGTTCACAAACCAGCTGAGGTTGTGTGTTATGTGCACCCCGAGGAATTTATTGCTGCTGGCCACCTCCACAGCTGAGCTGTTAATGAGAAGTGGAGCATGGCGAGGCCATTTCTTCCTGAAGTCCATGATGATCTCCTTCGTTTTCTCCACGTTCAGGATCAGTCCTGGTCCTGGTCCTGGTCCTGGTCGTTGTTGTCTCTAATCAGGCCCACCACCGTCGTGTCGTCTGCAAACTTCACGATGTGATTGGTGGTGAACCTGGGGACACAGTCGTGTGTCATCAGGGTGAACAGCAGGGGGCTCAGGACGCAGCCCTGAGGAAAGCCCGTGCTGAGGGTGATGACATCAGAGGTTTTCTGTCCGACCCGGACCAACTGAGGTCTGTTGGTGATGAAGTCTAGTAGGCAGTTGCGAACAGGTGTGCTGAAGCCCAGATGTTCCAGTTTTGATGGTGTTGAACGCTGAACTGAAGTCCAGGAACATGCTCAAGGGGGCGGTGCGTGGGTGGGCTTGGAACCCGTTAATAACTGCTTGCAGTTCTAGTTATTATTATTATTATTACGGGTAATTATTATTCTCCGCTAAAACGCGTTGGGCGGCCCATGCGGATTTGTAACGAACCTATTGAATCAGGTATCCAAGTACAGAATGTGCACCGCTACTCAAACCCAGAAATTCAGACCCCTCAACAACTAGGGGGCGCTATAACAAAGGACAATGCGTTTTGGCCTATAACCACCAAACTACTGGTCCCACACTCAAAAACTTCACATCACTTTGTTTATTGGATGATTCTGCAAAATAAAGGGAATTGGCACACCCTTCGTTTCCCAGCTAGTTTTCGCGCTACATGGCTACAAAGGTTAAACCTTTCTTGTTAAACTCCTCCTACATTTTTTATGCAATCCGCGCAAAACTCCATATATAACCGCGTAATGGACAAATAAAAAAAGTTAACACGCCGGATTTTTTAATTTTGACTATTTCGAAAAGTAACGCTAAAATAAGTGATTGTTAGCTAGCTAGCTCTAAATGTAATTGCTGATTATTCTAAAACCATAACAGATTTTGACATGTCCTTCATAACCCATAGTCCAAATAAGATTTTGCAAATGTGACCCGCGTTTGAGGATCGTCCATCACTAGGGGGCGCTGTGATGTCAAGAAATCTACTACGCAAGAATGGCTGATCGGATTTTTACAAAACCTTCTTCATCCCCTTCCAGTCATACCCCTGAACTCAGGTATTAAATATGGTAATGATTAAAACAAGTGGGCGGGGCCTATTTCCAAAAGTGTTAAAAAACCTGGAGAATAATAAAAACAATAAAGTAAAGAATAAAAAATGCTTTAAAATCAATTTTTTGATCCCAGATTTTCAGGATGTATTCTGTGAATAAGGTGTAACAATTCTCTCACTGCATGTATTGTTTTTTTTGAAGTGCTACACTCTGAATTTTTAAAAGTTTGTAAAATGGAGAAATCAATGTATTTTCCACAAATATTGTTCAACCCCCCAAAATATGGCCTCTATTTGTAAAGCACATGCAGAATAAACATTGATTTCAGTTTGGTAAAAATCCAGGCGAGTTTGACCAATTTACAAGACTTTGAAAATAAATGGTACAAGACTATAAAGTTTAATATTTTATTTCTCTGAATCCATTTTTTTAATGACCATAAAAAAAATCCTGTGGTTAGATAAAGCACTCTTTGAGATCCATGAATATTTTCAGAATTTTAGAGCCAACCGTTGATTATTAACGAATTTATGAAGTTTGTGATCAGTTCACAGCTTTCATCATCCAGAGCTCTGACTGCAGAGCTTTGAACAGGGCGGCCATTTTGCCCATATTTGGGCACATCACAGGAAGTGACGTCAAAGCAGCCATCTTAGGTCAGACCAAGCTGCCATCTTAGGTCAGACCATAGAGAACATAGACATAATATAAGAGATTGTATTCTCTATCATAGACATATATAATCTTTATATATGTCTATAATAGAGAATACAAGTCAATTCAGGAAAATGTACTTTATGTTTCAGACACTCTGAATCCGATGAATTCTCACCCGATTTCCAGCTAAATCAACTGACTGAAAACGTCACCCCTTTAGGGGCTACATGGGACCAATTGATTGAATTAAATGATTGTCTAACTTAATAAATAATTTCGGTTTTGTATTGAAAGTAAGCAAACTTCCAGAGCTACGTCCCAGGAAGCCAGACTTTTACTCCGCTTATGGGTGCGCATATAAAAGGACACCAGGAACCAGATCCTGGGGAATTACCTTCCATAAGTAAGATTTTATGATAGATAATCCTCATGCTTTATAGTTACAGTGTTTCCGGCATAAACACAATATGTGCTAATGGGTACAGCGATGGAAGTAGAGAAAAGTACATTAAACACCAAAATCAAACAAAATGGTCCTAAATTACTGGATAGACATGATTTGTGGGGAGGGGGGGGGGAAGCCCGTGCTGAGGGTGATTAGGTTTTTTGTTGATTTCTTTTTGTTGATAATTGCTGTTGTCTGTAGATCGGTGTCTGTGTATATAGCTTATAAATATATATATATATATATATATATAATATTGGAAGAATTTTAGAGCAAACTGTTGATTTTTAAAGAATTTATTTATGAATTTAAAGAGAATAACATTTCCGAAATGTGCCCATGTAGGGATTTAAAATTTCCAGTAGATGGCAGTATTTGATTATATATGGATTTTTTACACACACACACTTATATACATAAGCTTTACATTGAATGTAGCCAGTTGCGGAGCCAGAGGGGTGGCAGGGGTGGCATTTGCCACCCCCAACAGAGCCCGTGCCACCCCCTACTGCCACCCCACTGGAAATGGTAATTTTAAAATATAATACTTATGAGATCGGCAAAGATTTGCCAGGAAAACTGTAATTTCCGACTGTCCCTGAAGGCAGCCCATGCAGTAGCAGCCTACATGCTGCGTACTGACGCTGTTCATTGGTTAAGCTGACATGTGGTTCCTGCTTGATCCAAAACACACCCGCGGCTTTAGAGTACACCGTTGAGGAGTTTTGCAGGTATTTACAACATTTTACCGCTCAGCGGTAACCGCTGTGTTACCTTCCTAATGAGAGGCGGCACTTGTCATACATTTCTAAAAAGAAAAACAAAATGGTTGTGCACCGCTCCGTCCGTAGTGCCTCGTTTATTATATTAGCCATGCTAGTGCTGATAGATCGTGTTTTAGACAGATTCTTTTAACATATGTTTGAGTGCACATGCTGCCCTGTAATGTTTTATTAATTTGGCCAGGATATATCTCCCAGCTCTTGCTTGAAATGTGTGTGGTAAGAATATGTGAAAAACCATTGTTAAGTTTATAATGACTGAAATGTAAATAGGCTATGTCATATGAAAGCTTTGATTTATAACCTAACTAGTTATATTAATTAATTTAATTAATCTATTTTTAATTTAGTATTATTTTAGCTAGCTACAGAAAACTAAAAACTATTGTTTAAATAATATTTAAAATAGTGTTGTCTTTGCCATACAGTCATGGAGTCTAAATACCAGGCTGCCTTATTTTGTGTAGAGCCCAAATGAAGAGAAAAGAGAATATCTCACAGTTCTTCTTAAAGAGGCAAAAACCAGGGCCAGACCAGGACCAGACAGAACCCTGCAGCAGTGACCAACCTGGAGAAGCCAGCCAGGAGACACCAGGCCCAAGTGTATCACCAGCAGGTTAGAGGCTGTGACAGAGAGTTATTAAGTAGTAAAATCCAATAAGCCTAATTCTAAAGGTTAGCATGATGCTTTTTGCATTTTTTATTGTGTCTGTTTATGAACACAATTGAAACAAGTGGGCAGGGCCTATTTGCAAAAGTGTGAGAGTAGGGAGTAGCAAGATGGCGGCCAGTCACTAGGAGAGGTCACTGGCCGCCATCTTGCTACTCAGTTCTCACACAGAACCCCATAGCATTTGGTTGCAACAACAAGCAGTTTGGCAGTGTGAAAACGTTTCACAGGTAACTTTACAGTCAGTGGATGTTATACTTACTATACAAATTACTTTTGTTTAGGTAACACTTTATTTGTGCCTAAGATTTACATGATACTGTCATAAACAGAGGCTGCACAGTGAAGCAGTGAGAAGTGTTGTTGCCTTCTGGGTTCAATCACCTGGGTCTTTCAAATCCTCCCGGGTCTTTCAAATCCTCCTGGGTCTTTCAAATCCTCCCGGATCTTTCAAATCCTCCTGGGTCTTTCAAATCCTCCCGGGTCTTTCAAATCCTCTGGGTCTTTCTGCATGGAGTTTGAATGTTCTACCTGTGCATGCGTAGGTTCACTCCGGGTACGCCTGCTTCCTCCCACAGTTCAAAAACATGACTGTTAGTTTAATTGGCTTCTCTAAATTGTCCTTAGGTGTGAGTGTGTGCAAGAATGGTTGTTTGTCCTGTCTGTCTCTGTGTTGCCCTGTGACAGATTGCCGACCTGTCCAGGGTGTAACCCGCCTCTCGCTCAGTGAACGCTGTGTATATATATATATATATATATATATATATATATATATATATATATATATATATATACACAGAAAGCTATATACACGGTAGACTGTGTGTTAATGTAACGCAGAAGGTCTGGAGATGCTACGTTGGTGTAGCTTGTAGGACCTGAACAGGGGAGAGAGGCAGAGTCAAGTGTCACGGGGCCTCTGGGCCGTGTTAATAAGGCTGGTAGCGGATGTGAAAAAAATATTTTTGTGTCGTGAGGTTTTGGTCCTGATGGACCGCTGCCTCCTGCCAGAGGGAAGTGTCTGAAATATTTTGTGACTGGGGTGTCACAAAATCGGCCACAATCTTCCCTGCACGCCTCAGAGTCCTGGAGGCTTACAGGTCCTGGAGAGATGGAAAATTGCAGCCAATCACCTTCTCTGCAGACCGGATGACACGCTGCAGTCTGCTCTTGTCTTTGGCGGACTGCCAAAGACAAGAGCTTCTTCATCAATTAAGTGATTGATGAAGAAGTTTATTTTTTGAGGACTCTGGTTTAAAGATTATAACTTCTGTCTTGTCAGAATTTAAATGCAGAAAATTTAAAGTCATCCAGGTTTTGATGTTATCAAGACATGACTGCAGTCGAAGTAATTGATTGGATTCATTAGGATTTATGGATAAATAAAGCTTAGTCTCATCAGCATAACAGTGGAAATGAATCCCAATCTGTTTGTTAATTTTGCCAGTTGGAAGCATATATATAGTAAAGAGAATTAGTCCAGGCACTGAACCCTGTATAGATATATAAAGATATATTCTATAAATCCACTGGGTTCATTAAATCCATATTCAAAACACGATTTACTACAAGCTTACTAACTATAGCTGAAGGACCTGTGTACATATTAGTTTTATTAGGTGCCTGCCATGGCATTTGCAATATAGCGCCAATTCATGAAACATGTCATCTCGAGGCACTTTACAAAGTCAAAATCAATCATATTATACAGATTGGTCAAAAATTTCCTATATAAGGGAACCAGTTGATTGCTTCAAAGTCCCGACAAGCAGCATTTACTCCTGGAGAAGCATAGAGCTACAGGGAGAGTCGTCTGCATTGTCCATGGCTTTGCAGCAATCCCTCATACTGAGCAAGCATGAAGCGACAGTCGAAAAAAAAAAACCACCCATTAGCGGGAAGGAAAAACCTCCAGCAGAACCGGGCTCAGTATGAACGGTCATCTGCCTCGACCGACTGGGGGTTAAAGAATACAGAGCAGAGACACAACAAGAGAGACAAACAAGCACAGAAGCACACATTGATCCAGTAATCTGTTCTGCATTAGATAGTAATAGCGGGTGATCTGTCTTCTCTGGATGATGTCACAGTTAACAGAACGTCAGATCAGGTGTACCTACTATGAAGAAAAAAGAGAGAGCAAAAAGTTAAAAGCAGAAATGACAACAGTCATTTCAATGTAATGCAATGCAAAACTGCATTGCATCTACTTTTTTTAGACAAATGCAAGAAAGTAATAAATATTATGACATGCTTAATTGGAAGGGAGTGGGGAGCAGATAGATGGTGCTGCTGTAGAAGGTCGTGAGGATGGGCGGGGACAGGTGGGCTCTCCTCATCCTCCGCAGTAAGTGCAAGCGCTTCTGTTCCCTCTTCTCCAGTGACATGGTGTTCACAAACCAGCTGAGGTTGTGTGTTATGTGCACCCCGAGGAATTTATTGCTGCTGACCACCTCCACAGCTGAGCTGTTAATGAGAAGTGGAGCATGGCGAGGCCATTTCTTCCTGAAGTCCATGATGATCTCCTTCGTTTTCTCCACGTTCAGGATCAGTCCTGGTCCTGGTCCTGGTCGTTGTTGTCTCTAATCAGGCCCACCACCGTCGTGTCGTCTGCAAACTTCACGATGTGATTGGTGGTGAACCTGGGGACACAGTCGTGTGTCATCAGGGTGAACAGCAGGGGGCTCAGGACGCAGCCCTGAGGAAAGCCCGTGCTGAGGGTGATGACATCAGAGGTTTTCTGTCTGACCCAGACCAACTGAGGTCTGTTGGTGATGAAGTCTAGTAGGCAGTTGCGAACAGGTGTGCTGAAGCCCAGATGTTCCAGTTTTGATGGTGTTGAACGCTGAACTGAAGTCCAGGAACATGCTCAAGGGGGCAGTGCGTGGGTGGGCTTGGAACCCGTTAATAACTGCTTGCAGTTCTAGTTATTATTATTATTATTACGGAATTAAAACGCGTTGTGCAGCCCAAGCGGATTTATAACGAACGCGTTTTTTAACGCGGCGGATTTTTGAATTTTGACTTTTTCGAAAAGTAACGCTAAAATAAGTGATTGTTAGCTAGCTAGCTCTAAATGTAATTGCTGATTGTTCTAAAACCATAACAGATTTTGACATGTCCTTCATAACACATAGTCCAAATAAGATTTTGCACATGTGACCCGCGTTTGAGGATCGTCCATCACTAGGGGGCGCTGTGATGTCAAGAAATCTACTACGCAAGAATGGCTGATCGGATTTTTACAAAACCTTCTTTATTGCCTTCCAGGCATACCCCTGAACTCAGAAGTTAAATATGGTAATGATTGAAACAAGTGGGCGGGGCCTATTTCCAAAAGTTTGAAAAAAACCTTCAAAACTTCAAAAAATTACCAAAAATCAATTTTGTGGTGTAACGATCTCAGATTTTCAGGATGTATTCCTTGAATAAGGTGTAACAATTCTCTCACTGGACGTATTGAGGTTTCTGAAAGTTTGTAAAATGGAGAAATCAATGTATTTTCCACAAATATTGTTCAATCCCCAAAAAAATGGCCTCTATATGTAAAGCACATTCAGAGTTAATGTGTACATCAGTTTGGTAAAAATCCAGGCAATTTTGAACTATTTAAAAGACTTTGAAATTCACATGTGCAAGACTATAAAGGTTAATATTATATCAGGAGTAATTACACAAAAGTTCCTATTTTTAATCCATTATAAAAGTGAAATTTATTTGCTATTAAAATTGGTAAAATAGTCCCCTTCACAAGTATATATAGATGTAGCATGTTGAAATCCCCACCTACACTACTGTGATGGTATACACATGGAAGACAGAGATTTAAAAAATGACCCAAAAAACATAGCTTGGCTAATGCCCTTTGAAAAGTACGGTTTTATTGAGCTTCTGTTGCATGTTGTTGCTCTGTAAGCTAAGGTTAGTTTTTTTGGCAATTTGGTGCAGCCTTAACTTAAAAAACAAGGACACAACCAACGTTAACAGCGTATGGTGGTGGCTGTCTATGCCATACTGTGTTTCTCCGATGTGCTCTCTGAGCACAAACACATCCTCTGACCCTATCCTCTTCCTTACAATGTACACGACCTCTAGCACTTTGATGGGCTGTGATCGTCTGGTACATGAGGTCTGACGAATGACCCACTCTGCTGCCCTGACTACCATCACTGTGCCTTCTGATGGAATCACCAGACCTCCATTGTTTTTTAACTTCAGCAGGTGGTAGCTCTGGTCCTTGATGGCAGATGCAGCATCTGTTACCAAGCTGGCACAGCAGACATCACAGGACAGCTTTTTCAGAGCCCGTCGCACAACAAATCCTGAAATAAGAGTTGGTATATTAAAATAATTTATAATAACCATGGGGAAATTAAGGGAACATTTATCTTTTTGGACCATTGTGAGATTGATTTCCCTCAAATTTACACCAAAGATTAATTGTCATACAATCGTTATTGGTGTCAGTAAAACCTATATAATTGACCAGTGGTCTCAGCCTTGATAACTTTTGCAAGTAGCCATGATGCACAACTATGCTGCATGATTAAGTCATTTTTCGACAAGAAAATCTGCAATTTCGACATGTTCAAGCATCAAGAATTATAGCCACGTTCATAACGTTTGTAAGAAACCAAACTGTTTGTAAATCCGTCAAGAATTCAATGAGATAAGAGTATTTGTGTTCGTGCTGATCACTCACCTTACATTAGGTACCACAGAGCACGCCAGAAAGCTTGCCTGAGGCAAGATGGCCGCCGGTGATGACGTTTGAGACTCCACCGTAAGACATCTAGCCTTTATTATGGATATCTGTGGTCAGAATGCTCTCTATGGTACTTGTGTAGAGGGTTGTGAGGATGGGCGGGGGCAGTTGGGCTCTCCTCATCCTCCGCAGGAAGTACAAGCGCTTCTGTGCCCTCCTCACCAGATGTGGTGTTTACAGACCAGGTGAGGTTGTCCGTGATGTGTACCCCGAGGAATTTGGTGCTGCTAACCACCTCCACAGCTGAGCTGTTGATGAGTTTGTGTCAACTGCGAACTTCATGATGTGATTGGGGGTGAACCTGGGGGTGCAGTCGTGTGTCATCAGAGTAAACAGCAGGGGGCTGCGGACACAGCCCTGAGGGGAGCCCGTGCTGAGGGTGATGACATCAGAGGTGGTCTGTCAGACCCGGACCGACAGTGGTCAGGAGGTGAGGAAGTGATGAGGGGTGTGCTGAAGCCCAGATGTTCCAGTTTTTCAACCAGATGCTGTGGGATGAGGGTGTTGAACGCTGTAGTCCAGGAACATGCTCAAAGGGGGCGTAGACGGGCTTGGAACCCGTTAATAACTGCTTGCAGTTCTAGTTTATTATTGTTATTCGACTCTGAATGGGACAGCAAACATGTGGAGGCCAGTGTGCAGTTTAAATGGTTTATTAAAGAAAATGAGAAAGTAGTTGGCAGGAGGTTCTAGACTAAGGGGCGTGGCTCTGGTCGAGAACTGGATCAGGAAACAAACACAATTAAAATCCAACATTTTTTGTGAGGATGAATGGCTCCAGAGGGTGAGTGAGTCGGTGAGCGAAGGCAATGGCGTAACCATCATCTCAGAAGTGAGGGGGACATATTTTTTCAGAGGTCTATTGAGTGATTTGTCATCCTCTCACTTTCAATCGCAACTCTCCTTAGTGGCTGAAGAACCACATAATCATCAACAGCCACAGTACCGCATCGGGGGACAGACTTTAGTTCTTTAATCTAATAAATTCAAAGGTTTTAGCTGACAACCTCTGGTTTAGTTAACACACTGACCCTCTGACATCCACAAGGCAAGTAGCCAGATTATAAGGTGCCAAATGAAAACACTGAACATGAGATATTTGGTAAAATAAACCCTTCCTATGCAAATTGTTTTAATTTCTTGCTTACAGGAATCATAAAGAAATGGTACAAGTTCATTAGCAATTGAACATGGCACAAACATATCACATAATATGGAATGGGAGTGACAAGGTAACAGTAAAAAGCCACATAATTTAATTTATTGGCATGAACACTGAAAGTGACACAATACTAAAATCCACATTGTAGTCAAATGTAACAACAGTCAAGATCAATAAAAATGGCAAGACATATTCCTGCTTCCTTTAAAAAAGCAAATAATGAAGATGTCAAATAACATCTGAAAGTAAATATTTATATCCATCTCCTGCCTCTGTCTGCAGGCTCTCCCTGACTGTCAGTGCTGCAGCCTGGTCTCTGCCCTACCACATGGCCATCTCCCTGGGCTGCCTAATGCAAATTAAAAATATTTTAGAATGTGGATGGGAGTTATTCTAAAATATCTGTGAAAACCCTGTCCTGATAAATGTTTGGTTTCTCCTTGGATATATATATTTTTTACCCAGTAAGTTTTAGCCTCTCCTCATCTGTGAAGACCCAGCATCATCATCCACTGCTTCTGTTCTCCCTGACCCTGCTATTGTTGCAATAAAAAAATATATTAAATATGTGAAAAGCCACAGTTAACTTCTACACAGAAATTGAAGAGGGTTATGTTTATTCTCACCATGAACTAACTTACAAGGGGTGTAACACAAGTAACAATAGTATTCTTTTGAATTAACTTAACATGATATAGTGGCATGTATTACCAAATCATCATTTAGCTAACACTATCTGCATCACACACGCAGCAGCATTACTCAATTTACACTGTTTATTTGGGAAAATATGTTTAAAGCTTCGTGCCTTTTTGCTGGCTCTGGCTGGTTTGCTGACACACGTGCATGCCCACACACACACTTCTCAGGTGCTGCACGTCTCCTGTCTGTGATCCATGACAGAGTCTGCTTATAGTGCACAAGGGGCACAGATTGGAGAAGTGGGGATGGGGGGGGGGGGGGGGGGGACATGTTCCACCCACCACCCGTACCCCCCGTACATTACGCCATGCGTGGAGTGTTGTGGTCAGCAGTCAGAGAGGGAGCTTTTGTTGTTGGCTTCTTACTGTCTTTGCAGGTGAGTTTGTGAGAAAGAATGAAGAGCAATGGTGTGGGGACAGGCAGGTGGTCTTTCAGTATGCAGAAGAGGTGAACGTCTGCAGGTAATGGAGCTGAGGCTTGCTGGAGATTTCAGGATCAGGATCCTGAGATTAAGATCTGTGCATGTAAGGCTGGGGAACTTAACAGCCAGCACTCAGACTATTAGCACTGGTGCAGCCAGGGGTGTGTGGTCTTCCCACTGCTCTTCTTCCTCTAAATCAATGATTGCACCTCAGAAGACCAATCTGTCAAACTCCTGCAGTTTGCTGGTGATACAATGTCACCGGCCTTATCCAGGACAGTTATCAGGCGACCTAGACAGGACGTTAATCATCTGCCTCTCTGGTGCAGCAAGAACAACCTGGAGGCTTAAAACTGTGGAGATGATTAGAAATGACAACAGCTATGTGTTTGTTGTGGAAACCGTAAACTTCAGAGGTAGCAGTCTGCAACAATGTCCCAGGGCCTAAAGTGGGACCTCAGCACTGTAACCCTCTTGCTTGAGGGTGTCAATGATGGCCTTCAGGACAGCAGTCAGATCGGCAGTCTTACCCACGATTGGGATTTTGAGTGATGAACCAGGCGGGGAGTTTTAAAGGCCTCAGGAATCTTTTGCAGGTGTTTAGAGTTAATTTGTTGATTCAGATGATTAGGTTCATAGCTCGTTTAGAGACCCTTTTCATGATATGCTAATTTTGTGAGATAGGAATTTTGGGTTTTTATGAGCTGTATGCCAAAATCATCCGTATTAAGACAATAAAAGACCTGAAATATTTCAGTTAGTGTGCAATGAATCTAAAATATATGAATGTTCAAGTTTTATCATTACATTATGGAAAATAATGAACTTTATCACAATATGCTAATATTTTGAGATGGACCTGTATATCTCCAAAGTCATTTTCCTGAATTTCACCGAATTTCACGAACTACGCAGGAAATGTCTGGCGCCATACTATATAAAGTTCCAGTGAATTTCAGAATAAAATCACTGCACCAACTTAGGTAGATTTACTAGTGTAAACAAAACAGCGACACAGAAATATGAGGAAACAGAGGGTCTTTCAGAGGATGAACTAGGATATTTAAGCACATGGATAACGAGTTTTGCCCAAAAAGAATTTAAACCATAGCTGATTTTTAATCAGTTAAGGGGGATAGCAACAGAAAGGACCATGTGAATTTCTGTTCTCGCCAGTGCCGTTTCCGCAACTGGACTCGCAGCTGGCCTAGGAGCAGAGTCAGGGTTATCGGGAAACCAGAACTAGATCAGGACCGGAACCAGCACTGCATACTGTAAAGGCATACATGCTCATTGTTGTCACCGTAATGTTCACGTGTAGCCTTTTAATCACCACAAGAAGTAAAAGAACTTAAAATAAAATAAATTTGAAATGGAAATTATATAACAAACTGCAGAGCTCAGGAATATGAAGGTGCTCTTTTTCCACAGAAAGCAGTGGGAAAGTATTTCTCTGTATTTATCAGCAGTAAAGTGTGTTATTAGGGAAATAAATCGCTTCTCTCTGTGTCGCTCTCTCGTCGTCGCTGTTCACACATATGCGGTGCTGAAAATGCACCTGTCACTGTTATCCAGGTCATTTAGTAAGAATTATTATCATTAATAAAAAATTAATAAAGTAAACATTCCACAATGGTGCAAGAAATGGTTCATTATCCCTTACTAGGGATGGGCACCTTTCACATTTATACTGTTTTATTTTATTATAACATATTGATATATATATATATCAAATGAACCTGTGATCCATATTAAATCTCTGTCAGCCAGACTTTCAGTTGTTGTGCAATTATACACTATTTAAAGTTATTTAATGTTTGTTGAATAACCCTCTGTCTGTTAAGTATTGTCTGGTGATGATCAGCTCTTAAGCTGATATCAAGACAATGGTTGAAAGGGATGAATTCGAGCACTAGCGATCGTTTAACAGCAAAACCTGCACACACATAGAATAAAGGAGTGACAACTTCTTTTCAAGTCCAAGAATTTAATGAACATCCAGAGAACATTACTATGTAATGCTGTTTATCTGAATTAACACAATATTTCGATTAACAAATCCTCTCTACTAGGCTAGTGAAACTTAACTAAACTACTAAGCAAAATGAAGATATTCCAAAACAAAGTAAAAAAACAAGGCAACTGGACTTGTTATCCGTAGTAGAAGATGTTTCGCTTCCTCTCCAGGAAGCTTTCTCAATTCAAAAAGTCTGGAGTAATGTGGAGTAACCAGCTTTATACAAAGGCCTTGTAATGGTTTAGATAACATGCAAATTCAACCGAAACAGGTCCACCCCTTAGTAATGGGCCTCTGTAACGAGGAGTCCACTCCTCTGTAACGAGGAGTCGTTAGGGTTGTTATTGGCCTGGCTTAAAGGAACAATTTGGGAACATTCAGAGGAACACCACCAAGCCACTGGTTTAGATATGTGGACGACACCTTTGTCAAAATCCAGTTAAAAGAGGTGGAAGCCTTCACAAGACACATCAACCTGGTGGACAACATCATCAAGTTTACCAGAGAGGATGCCAAAGACAACAAGCTACCTTTTCTCGACTGTTTGGTGAACATGGAAGGAGATGGAAACCTCAACATTGAAGTATATAGGAAACCCACTCACACAGACCAATATCTTCTTTTTGACTCACACCACCCACTGGATCACAAACTTTCAGTCATCAGAACCTTACAACACCGGGCCGAGTATGTCCCTACTAAAACAGAAGGGAAGGACAAGGAACAGAAACACATCAGAGATGCTCTCCAAACCTGTGGGTACCCTAACTGGGCTTTTGTCAAATCAGCAAGAAAATCCAAAAGACCCGCTGCAGAACATAATGGTGAGAAGAATAAACGCAAAAACATCGTCATCCCATATGTTGCTGGAGTCTCTGAAAAACTCAAGAGGATTTTCTCCAAACACAAAATCCCAGTACATTTCAAACCAAACAGGACCCTCAGACAGAGGCTGGTGCATCCCAAGGACAAAACCCCCAAACCTAAGATGAGCGGAGTGGTGTATGCAGTTCAGTGCAGTGAGGAATGTTCTGATCTTTATATTGGAGAAACCAAACAACCTCTCCACAGACGCATGGCTCAACACAGGAGAGCTACCTCCTCAGGACAAGACTCTGCTGTCCACCTACACCTTAAGGACAAAGGACACTCTTTTGAGGACCAAAATGTTCATATTTTGGACAAAGAAGATAGATGGTTTGAAAGGGGTGTGAAGGAAGCCATCTACGTTAAGAGGAGGAGGCCTTAGGTTCCAACTCTCAAAAACTTACAATACAGCAATAGGATTAATTCCGGCCAATCTTCACCTTAACTCTCACCCTCATTCGGGTGATCAAAACATTGTTCCTTTAAGCCAGGCCAATAACAACCCTAACGACTCCTCGTTACAGAGGAGTGGACCAGTTTCGGTCCAATCTGATGGCTTAATGGCTTTAACGACCGCCCATTACTAAGGGGTGGACCTGTTTCGGTTGAATTTGCATGTTATCTAAACCATTACAAGGCCTTTGTATAAAGCTGGTTACTCCACATTACTCCAGACTTTTTGAATTGAGAAATCTTCCTGGAGAGGAAGCGAAACGTCTTCTACTATGGATAACAAGTCCAGTTGCCTTGTTTTTTACTTTTTTTTGGAATGACCATGACCTGGATGACTGAGAATCTTCACCAGCAAAATGAAGATAAAGAAGCTAAGCTAAGGAACTATTTACATGCAACAACAAACAAAAACAAAATAAAAGTGATTGATCATAATCAGAATACTTCAGTGAATCCTTGTTCACTGCAGATCTGATTTAAAAGGAAAAAACATTTGGCATGTGTTTCAATCCATAAAATCGTTTAACCTTATGACCGATCTATTAATGCGATTCTCCCTCCGGGCGTCTGGGGTCGCTGTAGCAAATTGGTGGCTAAAAGGTTACAGTCTAGAATTATCAAAAATTGCCTTTAAAACCGGCATTAATATTCCATATTAATGCGGGAATAAGGCTCATAGCACCATCGAATGGCGGAGCAGAACGGTCAAGCCTTATGCTTCAAAACAACTCCTTTTGAAATGTCTGGAACCGGATGTTAGCAAGGCTAATAGCATTTTGGCTAGCGGGCATTCAGCGCTCACAGATAAAGGCTTTAGCTTTATTTTTAGTCATAATGAGTGGGCTGGATAACGTAAACATTAATGTCCCATCAATGTATGAAACCCTTGTGGAGATAACCTTTGTTATAACCATAAAAACACACTCAAATGATATTAGCAATACCGTGGAACGAAAGGCTAGCGTGAGCTACCTCCGTTAGCCCTTTGTTCTAAAGGCACCATGTGTCCAACCGAGTTACCAAACATTTCCCAATAAACCTTTTAACTTGTCCCTGAGCTCCCTGTCCAAACCTGTCTCTTGCCTCGTGTCAGTCCTGTCCACTTTGGCCATTTACAGGATGAGCACTGAAAGCAGGGAAGTTGTTGGCTGTTCAGCAGCAGGCAAGGCGTTTAGCTCTGCAGCTATGAGCAAACAGCGTGGCCGGGTAGCTTGGCGACGCGTGGTCGGGATAGCTTGGAGGCCTCGACTGATGTCCATTTAATAGTCTGATCGCTCAGCTTGTCTGGTGAGGGAAGGCATCCACCGTCTCGCGTCTGCTTTCCTGCAACAGCTGACAAAAATGAACAAAGCTGTTTCGGCATCTCTTACTTTGCGGCTGGTTTGTGCAGAAGTCAGAGTGAAACTTAGCTCTGTCACAGCAGTTCCTCTGATGCCGGGGAGATCCTCCATTGAAGCAAGCAGACGAGTTTAGCAGACCCTGGGTCAAGCATGGCTGGTCCGGGTGCCTTCCTTCAGACGCTGGCTTGTGTATCGGTCAGGCCCGTGCAGGGCCCATGGTCCGAAATGGTTTTTCTGGTCTGCTCCAGGACGAGTTGGTCTGAGCAACTTGGAGTCTGAAGAAGTCTGAAGCTGCAGGAGAGACATACTCTTTTGTCTGTGGGAGGAAAGTGTTATAGCAGCAGGGGACCCCTGGTCCCCGCTGACTCTCTCTCCTCTGTGGCTGTGTCATCAGAATTCAATCTGATTCAGTCAAACCATTTTGATAATCATGGCGGTAATATCACAACACGGTAATAAAAATGTATCTCTAGTCTTCACTTTAAATATACTACAAAAAAAACAATCAAGGATAAACAACTCTATCTCTGCAGGACAACGCTTACCCCTTGAATATCAAACTCAACTAAACATCGTACCTTATGTCTTATACAATACAATGAACTCAAGTGCATAGCTAACTCAAAAGTGCGTTGAACTGCATTTTTAATCCCTAAATCTCTGCAGAACCTTAACCAAACTACCTGACCTAGTGTGGTAATGCTGTGTAAGAACAGATGATTTGCAACTTTCCTCATGACCTCATACAGAAAATGGAGTGTCCATAACAACCCTCTCAGTAAAATGAGTGTTGTCATAGGGCTCATCAACAGTCATTGTGCTCGTCGAAGGTGGAAAAACAGTCCCACAAGCCCGTCTGAGATGTCTTCTGTTCCTCCGAAAAGTTCTTCCCTCTGGTGTGCGAACCACATAGGAACGCGGCTGCTCATGCTTTGTCATAATAACAGTTGGCTTCCATCTGTCTCCTGCTGGCTTTTCAAAATTTCTAAACTTTGTTGCTGTGGTTCCTCCCATTGCCATTCTGCTTCTCCTTGCAGCAGATTCCTTAGCGGTGCAGACACCTCTGACAAGTTTGGAATGAATTTGGACACATACTGTACCATTCCCATGAACCTCATTAATGCTTGTTTGTCTTCCGGCTGTGGCATCTGTACAATGGCCCGAATCTTTTTATCATCAGGCCGTAGTCCCTCTGCACTGAGCATATGGCCAATGTACTTTACTTCTTTCATTCTGAATTTGCACTTGGCTTTGCTGAATCTCCACACCATCACCACACCATCCAATCCTTTGATCATCTGGGCCACAGCTCTCTGAAACAACTCGCTGGCGGATGAGATGCCAAAGGGAAGGTGCTTGAAACGATACCTTCCTAAAGGTGTGTTGAAAGTACATATCTTGAAACTCTCCTCATCCATGTTTATTTGATAAAAGCCTTGGTTTGCATCTAACACAGAGAACAACTTAGCGTTCGGCATTTGTGCCACCAATTCCTCCACCGTGAGAAGCTGATAATGTTCTCCTCTTATTGTCCTTTGTTCCCCCACCTAAAGTCCCCAAAGAGCTCTCTGGCTTTTCACATTAAAGGCACATCAACATTCTCATAGGTAACAGAGTCCAATACATTTGGGGCCAAGTCACAGTGACTCTCCCTCCCATTGTTCGACAGTCAGCTCCCGTATATTGAGTCCATTTGATTGAACCACTTCTGCTCACGTTGCTCCGACCGTTGAAGTCCTTGGACCGTTAATCGCTCTTCACTTTTTTTATCTTCGCCTGCCGGCGTTGTTGTGCTGTTGGCTGGTAGCCCTTGGCGGCCATCAATTTGGAGTTCCATTAATACTGTCTCATTTTGTGTGGCATCATCAACCTCCATCTGAATTTTCTCGTCCACCATGAAGCACAAAACGTGTCCACCTCTGCATTGGGCGACGTTGTTGATTTGAGGGCTTCCATCTCCCTTCAGTGTCTAATGATATATTTGGTCTCTGCTGCAGCTCTTGTGCGTTTTTTAAATATGGCTGGTCTGATTATAGTTCGAGAGTTGCTCTTGTTACGTAAATTGTGACTCCATCCATTAGTCAGTCAGAGACAGACAGCATTCTGGCATGACGTCTTCAACTCAACTTGCTGCAAATGGAACCCCAGCGAAGCACGTACCAGAAATAGTAACAGTTCCACGTAGCCATTATCAGTGGGAAGGCCTAAAAAGCAACACATACAGGAATGAACCACCCTAAGATGGTACTACTGGAAAAGGGGGATTATTTTTGCATGTTTATCTGTACATCACTTCCACCTTCACCATGTACTTAATAATAACAACAACAGAAATAATATTCATTGATCCATTGCATTATTGACTCATTTCTTTACAGCATGTTCATATGTGTGTAGCGCTCCCCTCAGTGACCAGAGAGATAGTCTTATTATTAAAAAGAGTGAGTCAAACTGTATCATCGTTATTGGTTTATTCAGGATCACCAAACTTCCAGCATGGGCTTCATCATAACATTCAGCATCACCCGGACTACCTGAGCCTGATGCTTTTTTATGATGTCATCACAGGTGGCCATTTGTAGTTTTTAACCATGCGTAACATTAACACCATTAATTAATTGATAATATATTTATCAATTATGCTTAACCCTGATTAACTCAGTTTAAATATTTGTTTTGAATCTCTCTTTTTAACCTTACACACATGCACTGTTTTCAACTTACCTGTGAAATTACAATTAGCTCATAAAATCAATAAAGATTTTAAACCCAGAATTAAATGAATTCCTCCGATAAGGTAAGTAATAAAATACACCACACAAGATTTTAGAAAATTAGTACTCAACTATTTATATTAATAGCAAAATGATTAAAGCATTAAAGTGAAAATAAAATAAAAATACCAGTGTTCTATTCCTTTGAACAAAACAAACCTTCAAAATAAATTACCTCTGTTTTCTTTAGGTAAACACTGTACCACAAATATACACAAATATCAAAAGCATACAATTTGTGGGCCCATACACCTTATTGCTAGAGCCGGCAATCTTATTATTTTTTTTAAAACAAAATGGGTACCCTTTTAGAATTCAGTGTAGGCCTGGGTGTAGCTAGAGTTCGATGACCTCGAAACACAAGGGCGGATGGCAGGAGAAGAGGTGAGTTGAGGAGAAGATCCATCGGGAGGAAATGAATACTCGTCACTACCGAAGTCGCGGTGCTCACTTTTCGTCTGCAGCTCCACGCTCTGTCCCTACAGTCTTTGCAAGTTAGCTTTCTGCTAGCTTAGCAAAACCATGGTAATCCACAAGCGACTAAGTTAGCTGCTAGCTCCACTTTGTCCTCTCATTTCAGGTTGAGTAGTTCATTCAAACAAACAGAAAAGGCACCACTAAGTCTTCTGGAGAGTCCGGGTTGTACTCCTCCACAACTTTGGTCACAAAACTGCTCAACAGTCTCTTTTCATTACTGTTCGCCACGCGCCTCTTGTCTCTCCATCACTCTGTCTCTTCCGCCGTCTCTCTCTCTCTCTCTCTCTCTCTCTCTCGTTGTCTCTCTCTCCCCTCCTCCTGTCCACACCCTAACCCCTCAGATGCCCATCTGTATTAACCCCATAGATGCTGGTTCATACAGTTTTCACAAATACACCATCTCTCAAACAAAACAATAAACACAATATATACCTTTAAACTGTTTTTAACATGTCTATGACATTCTAATGAATTTCAACCTTCTTACTCAGACTATTTTTATAATTGGATGAAATAATACTGTTTAATGTTTTTAACCAGGTTACATGTGTTTTCTATATCACACTGTTTTGTTTTTATCACTGCATTATTGTGTACTAAGCACATCCTTAGCATTGTACAATCCAGAGTCAAATTCCTTGTATGTGTATACAAATCTGGCATATAAAGCTGATTCTGATTCTGTTGTGTGCATGTAACATCTAGCTGCTATCTAAGGACTCGGAGGCTCTCTCCTACCCATGTACACCAACTGCCTTCTTACCCCGATCCGCATACTGGCACCACATCACTGGAAACCAGACCCGCATGGACCGTGGAAGTGGTAGGCCAGATTTACCAGTTTTAGACAAACAGTTTGATGAAGCATTTTCCAAGGCACTTACTATAACAACTGCTTTTTAAAGGTAACTTTTAGAGATTTTTCTGCATTTGTTTTGTAAAGAAAATATTTGAAATTTAGCCATTTTAAAAGTAAGCACATCAATGATAAATCTATTTTGGTCATGGGTGCAAACACATCTTGGGCTAAGCTCAAATAATCTTCAAGAGGCTGCCTCAATATTGGTCCTCCAGGTGTGAGGAGGGATGTTGGGTTTGGGTGCTATGCAGACAGCGTAGCAAATTATGGGAATGGGTTGGAAATGCTAATTCCTGGTGGCTTAATCTGAATTTGGTGAACATGGAATGTCACCTGACCAGCAGGTCAAGAACTGGTTGTGATGTGTGAAGCTGAGCGATGTTCAGGTTCAAAGTTGCCAGAGGTAAGGTTCTTACTGTTTTCTGTGCACTAATCGAAGCAGTATTTCTTTATTTGACCACTGTTCAAAATGGAATCAGAATGAGCCGTGTCACATAAACATAAGAACCCAAAAGCAGTATTACCTGTTGCAACCAAAACACTTGTTTGGTGGCACCAGCAGTGATAGAAGCCATCAGTCTAAAGGAGGCCTTTAGGTTTTGATTGTCTTTGAGGACTCCCAAGTAAGATGGCGGGTAGTTAGGAGTCCCTAAAGATAAGCCCTGGTGTCCAAGTGTCAAGTGTCCATTGACGTTCTTGTAGGTGTAGCAAACTTTGGGAGGAATTTAAAATGCTATTGAAAAACGTTTGGTTGGCCTCAAGGAAGATCTGGAAAACTACTTATTGGCTCAGAAAGAAGAAAGGGTGACCGTCACAAGCTGTGTATGGTTTGTGGAAAGCTGCAGTCCATGGAAAATTGAGTAATTTCAGTATATTGTAAACTACATCCTTACCAGGTCTATTCAGCTTACATAAGTGAAACATGTTGTTTTTTTAAATCACATAAACAGAATATCTTTAATATTGTAAAGACATTCCTTGTTCCCACAGTTGTTGAATAAAACAGCTGGTAACTTTTTGTTCTCTGGCGAGTTTTTTCCTTGATAGTAGGTGCACCTGGTCTTGCATTCTGTTAGCTGTGACATCATCCAGGGAAGACAGATCACCCGCTATTTCCATATCATGTAGAACAGATTCCTGGATCAATGTGTGCTTCTGTGCTTTTTTGTTGTCTTGTTGTGTCTCTGCTCTGTCTTCTCTAACCCCCAGTCGGTCGAGGCAGATGACGTTCACACTGAGCCTGGTTCTGCTGGAGGATTTTCCTTCCCATTAAAGGGGAGTTTTTCTTTCCACTGTCACTTCATGCTTGCTCACTATAAGGGATTGCTGCAAAGCCATGGACAATGCAAACGACTGTCCCTGTGGCTCTACGCTTCTCCAGGAGAGAATGCTGCTTGTCAAGACTTCATGCAATCTACTGGGTTTCCTTAGATAGGATTTATTTTTTTTTGACTTTGAGATTTTTTTTCAGTTTCGAACATTTAGTCCTGCATTGGCATGCCGGCTGAGCCTCAAATAACAGGGGTGTGGAATCACGACAGCTCAACACAAGGGCTAGACTAAACATTACCAGCTGTTGTATTCAACAACTGTGGGAATAAGGAATGTCTTTACAATATTAAAGATATTCTGTTTATGTGATTTAAAAAAACAACATATTTCACTTATGTAAGCTTCTTATGTCAACACGTTGCACATAACATTGTTTTGAATTTTTTTTCTAGTTTCAAATCTTTTTTTTAAGGCAAGGCAAGGCAAATTTATTTGTATAGCACATTTCAGTACAAAGACAATGCAAGTGCTCTACATGATTAAAATATAGGAATATAAAACAGAATAAAAGCAAGTTGGACTAAAATGTAGAAATAAAATAAAACATGGAAAAATAGAAATGAAAAGCAAATATTAAAAACAGTTGGACTACAAAGTTGAATTAATGATGTTTCAGTTAAACAGAAACTAGAAAAGTCGAAGGCAATCCTAAACAAATGTGTTTTTAATCTTGATTTAAAAGTACTCAGGCTTGTTCCAGATAAGTGGAGCATAGGAACTAAATGCTGCTTCTTTGTGTTTAGTTCTGGTTCTAGGTACGCAGAGTAGGCTGGAGCCAGAAGACCTGAGTGATCTGGAGGGTTGATATACTGGAAACAAGTCTGTGATGTATTTAGGTGCCAAGTCATTCTGTCATGATTTCGGCACTGCTGTCTGGTCTAATTTCTCATGTTACATACCTGCTTAGCTCCGCCCATTCCTCATCACCTCAGATCTGTTCCACCTGCTCCCACTAGTATATAACCAGCTCTTTGACAAGACAGCAGTGCCAGTTTATTTCAAGCCAGTGGTGAGATCTATTCCAGCGTTCTTTGTTCTGATTACCTGATCCTGACCTGTTTTGCCTCCCGACCTCTGAGCCTGCCTGATCCCTGCCTGCTTGTGTATCGATTTGGACCTGCTACCTGACCACTGAGCCTGCCTGACCTCGTCTTGCCCATCAGCCTGACCGTGTACCGAACCTGGATCTGTGTCCCGACCTCGTTCTGGATCTCCCTCTGGCGCCTCAGCTGACATCTGACCACCTAGCTCTGACCTTGGATCTCGTCTCCGACATTGGCTTCTGGTTCATCCTCCTGATCTTCCTGCCCACGATTGTCCTTACGGTTCTGACCTCCTGCCTGTCCCCCGACCGCCGTTACATTTGCTTCTGGGACGTTCTGAGCGGCAACCGCCGCACCGGGTTAGCAACCCGCCAGCTGGGATCTACCTCTGCTACTGGATCTGAACTGGACATTAAGACCAGAGGATCCCACTGTAGACGCTGACGCCTCCCGCTCTGTGTCTGATCTTAATAAACTGTTAAACCTAAACTGTTTGTCTGCCTCGAATACTGGGTCCACCCGTTCTGAGCCTAACACATTCATGGATTTATAGACTAACATAAGTATTTTAAAGTCTATTCACTGAGATACAGGGAGCCAGTGTAAGGACTTTAGAACTGGGGTGATGTGCTCTACTTTCTTAGTATGGGGTTGGAAGCGGGAAGCAGCGTTCTGGATCAGCTGCAGTTGTCTGATCGACTTTTTAGGCAGACCTGTAAAAACACCATTGCAGTAATCAATTCGACTAAAAAGAAACACATGGATTAGTTTTTCCAAATCCTGCTGAGACATCAGTCCTTTAATCCTGGAATTTCAGTTGGAAATCTCTTTTTTTCAGTTTCAAATCTTTTTTCAGTTTCAAGTTTTTTATTTTTTTGAACAAACATTATGACCCCGATTTAGCTCCATATAGCTGCCTGGTCAGACAGTCACAGCAGAATGGATCAGAGACCAATATTTTCAATGTTCCTACATTAGGGCCAACTAAAATTACCATTTTTGATCAAGTTAACATCATATGTTTAATGACAAAACAGATACATTTCTCTGAGAGGGCAAAGGCACTGCCAGCAGATGCAGAGGGGAGGGAATTCCCAAAGTATTTGACTTTTCATACCTTCCACATTAGGCGAGAAAAAAATTGCAGGGATGTATGATAAACAGCAGCTCAAAAATGCTTAATTTTGCCTAACATGCTGGCCATTCTCTTAAAAAGTTGAGAAAAAGGGAAACTAGTGCAATACATTACGCAGAACATATCCAAGATATCTTGGTGATATCAATTCCATCATCCTCCAGAACCTGCCTATATACTGTTGCCAGGCATTATCATGCGCCAGGAGGAACCCAGGACTTACTGCCCCAGGGAAGGGTCTAAAATGGGTTTAAGGATTTCATTCCAAAACCTAATGGCAGACAGAGTGCCATCATTTGTCCTGTACCGGTGTGGGATTCCCAGAGGTGGGTAAAGCAGCAAAAAATGGTACTCAAGTAAGAGTAGCACTACTGCAACATATTTTTACTCAAGTAAATGTAAAAGATAGTCAGCCAGGAAATTACTCAAGTAAGAGTAAAAGTAAAAGTAACTATTCAGTAAGAAGGCTACTCAACTATTGAGAAGCTAATCATAACAGCTGATGATTTAATATTTAAAAATTATGTAATCGGACAGACAAAAATATAATGTTATTTGCACGTTTTGGTATTTTAAAGACAAAAATAAAAAAATATGCAAAGAATAACAGTTACAAAACCACTAATTCAGGCAGAAGAAACACTTTTGTGGATATTTTTTTTCAACATTTAACTTTAAAGCAATACATACAGCAGTTAATGTATATGCAGTATGTTAGAACAATGCAAAGTACTTCCATTGACAATATTTACTGTTTACTGTACGTTCATTTAACCTCCAAATGGCTCAATGAGCTCAGCAGATAGAAAATAACACTAAAATAACAAAGCTCGTGTACAAATAAAAAATCTTACTTTAACATAAACTGTAGGTTTTTGTCTCTTTGGTGCGTTTTCTGTTAAAACAAGTCTGTTCATTATTCATGAAGTTACTCGCATTAGGTAGAGTAGCCAGACATTTTACTCAAGTAAAACTTGAGTAAAACAAGAATATGTTACTGATATGTTTAGAGAATTAATTATGATCAAGTTTAAAATATCTCCTTATTTATGTGTTGGCTGTTGAACTTGTTGAGTCAAACCAAAATTTCTAAGTGTGTCACATAGGTCTTTTGCCACACTGTTGTTGTGCAATTATACACCTTTTAAAGTTATTTAATGTTTAATAAATAACTCTCTGTCTGTTAGGTATTGTCGGGTGGATATCAGCTCTTAAGCTGAAAGCAGGACAATAGTTGAAAGGGATGATACGAGCACTGCGATCTTTTAACAGCAAACTCTGCACACACATAGAATAAATGAGTGACAACTTCTTTTCAAGTTCATGAATTTAATAACAGAAATAAAATAAACATCCAGAGAACATCACTATAGAATGCTGTTTATCTGAATTAACACTATATATATTAACACTATATTTCAGTCAACAAATCCTCTCTACTAGGCTAGTGAAACTTAACTAAAACTACTAAGAAAAATTAAGATAAAAAGAAGCTAATCTAAGGAACTTTGTACATGCAAAAAAAGATAAAACAAAAGTGGTTGATCATCATCAGAATAATTCAGTGAATCCTGGTTCACTGCAGATCTGACTTACAGAACATGGAATGGAGTTAAATTAGCTTAACTAATTTAGAACATTTGGCATGTGTTTTAACCCATTCACAATGCAAATCCTGAGTTAAACAAAACATTATTTGAGGAAATAACATTTTGTTTGAGTTAAAGAACCAAAGTTCACCTTAAAGAACATGGAATGAGCTTAAATTAGCTTCATTAATTCAGAACAACATTTGGCATGTTTTTAACCAATTCATAATGCAAATCCCGAGTTACACAAAACATTATTTGAGGAAATAACATTTTAAAGAATGATTTGCTAAGTAAAATCATTATTTATTTATTTTTTTATTTTATCAATGCGATTATACCTCCAGGAGGTAGGTGTTGCTGTGGCGATCGGTCGCTAAAATCAGTTACTCCTAAAGTTAAACAAAACGCCTTTAAATCGGGCAATAACGCTCATAGCAGTATCGTCCTTTTAGCAGTCTGAGCTCTCAGCTGGTTTGGTGAGGGAAGGTGACCGATCCACGTCGTCTCGAGTCCGTTTTCCTGCAACAGCTGACAAAAATAAACAAAGCTTTCGGCATTCTTTACTTCAGCGGCTGGTTGCGCAGAAGTTAGACTGCAACTTAGCTTCTGATTTTGGTCGGTGAATCTCCCCCCCCCATTTTGTCACTCCATTGAAGCAGGGGGAGATGAGTTTCACAGGAGGCCTGTTCTGTGCAGCTTGTGGGCATTCGAGCCTCATGAGGCCCGCATTGTGGCTTGTGCAGGGGGACTCTCTCTCCTTGAGATGTCCCAGGCAGAAGATGTGAAGACTGAGAGTCTTTGTCCGTGTGGCTCGCAGGGCGGCTAGCTGGTCCCAGCCCCCACGGGCCCTGTCCTCCAGAGCAGACCCAGGAAGAAGACTGGGCTTGAATCTGAGGAGTGGTCCAGGCTCACAGCAGGCACCCTGCCAAGAGAGGCAGTCCCAGCCTGAAAGCGTGAAACTCTCTTTCTCACAACCCCCTTCTGAGTTGTGCTCCGGCTACATGGCCAGAGTTCAATCTGACATCAATTATTTCATCATGGCTTTAACATCATGGCACAACACTGTCTTCAGGATTGTCAATGATTAATCAAGACATACCACAGATAGGAGGTCATCAAAAAAGTTAGTGTTGGACTTGGGAGCAGCGGCGTCTCTGGCATAAGTTAAGTGGGGCACAAAAATTAAACACTTTTTAATTAATCACATTTTTCTGTGATTAATATAACCTAACTTTGATCAATTTTAAACTAAAGAGATAAATTAGCAAAACCAACACACTCAAAATGCCATTTTATATATGATTAAAAAAAATTGTTTAATTTATTGAACAGAAAAGATGATTAAGATAGAATTTTCTTCACATTTGAATAATTTTGCATTAAAATCATGACCTGCCTTTTAACAGGTATGTTTTCACTCTCTTGTAGATGACGTTTCAGAGGACGAACTACTACCCACACATCGATCGCCTGAGGGTTACACCACGCTGCCCCTAAATGCACGAGCACAGTCCCTGTCCCATATACATACACATGTCCCATCACACTACCCTACATTTCCAGGACAGTGACAGACACACACACACACACACACACACACACAAACACAAAAGAGAACTTGGACATGTACAAATATATGAAGACATACGGTGAGGACATCTGTTATCGTTTCTGTTCCTGATACTGCAGTTGAGTCCTGTAAAGTTAGACTTTAGAACACGTTGCCAAGGTAGTGCAGTAGTAAGGTTAGTAGTAAGGTGCGTAGTAACCTTCCATGACTGTACTCCTACAGTAGGCTAAGGTTTTGGTAAATATTAATCTCTGCCTGGGGTTTTCTAAAACATTGTATAACTTGATGTGAAATGTGGTAATGTGCTATTGATCACAAAGTATGTTTTAAACGCACAATCAAGGATCTTAAGAATTTTACAGACTCATATTTACTCTGGATTATACTCCAGGTCTCTCGAAAACCTAGCACCAAGTGAGTAGCATTGTTACAGAATGTGCATGATAACAAAAAAGCATGTTATGTTCTTCTGCTAATTCAGTGTCTGTAACTTGGGGAAGCTGTAGTGCTGTTGTAAAAGTAGCCAGCTTTCATTTATAAAATTTTGTGTTCGATTCCAGTGAGAGTTGGACTCCGCCAAAGTTGCTCTTTGTCACCAATTCTGTTCATAACTTTTATGGACAGAATTTCTAGGCGCAGCCATGGTGTTGAGGGGATCTGTTTTGCTGACCTTAGGATCACGTCTCTGCTATTCGCGGATGACGTGGTTCTACTGGCTTAATCAGGTCGTGATCTACAGCTCTTACTGGAGCGGTTCACAGCCGAGTGTGAAGCGGCCGGGATGAGAATCAGTGCCTCCAAATCCGAGAAAAGGGTAGAGTGCCATCTCCGGGTTGGGGAGGATGTACTGCCCCTAGTGGAGGAGTTAAGCATCTCGGGGTCTTGTTCACGCATTAAGGGAAGATGGAGCGGGAGATCGACAGGCGGATTGGTGCTGCGTCTGCTGTGAACCGGGCGCTGTACCGGTCCGTTATGGTGAAGAGCCAAAAGGCGAAGCTCTCGATTTACCCGTCAGTCTACATTCCTACCCTCATCTATGGTCATGAGCTTTATGTCATGACCGAAAGAACGAGATCCCGGATACAAGCGGCTGAAATGAGTTTTCCCCATAGTGTGTCTGGGCTCTCCCTTAGAGATAGGGTGAGGAGCTCAGTCATCCGGGGAGGACTCAGAGTAGAGCCACTGCTCCTCCACGTCGAGAGGTGCTAGTTGAGGTGGCTCGGGCATCTGGTTAGGATGCCTCCTGGATGCTCCCTGGTGAGGTGTTCCGTGCACATCCCACCAGGAGGAGACCCGGGGGAAGACCCAGGACACACTGCAGGGACTATGTTTCTTGGCTGGCCTGGGAACGTCTTGGAATTCCCCTGGAGGAGCTGGCCCATGTGGCTGGGGAGAGGGACGTCTGGCCTCCCTACCGAAGCTGCTACCCCGCAACGACAATGGATGGATGGATTTGATTCCAGCATCCTTCCATGGCAACTGTCAGTGTGCTTTCGGGACAGGAATCTAGTACGAGCTACATGAGAGTGTGTGAGTGTTTGGAAGTCCGGCTGGGTGATAATTGCACTAGTATAAAAGTGCTTTTAATTATCATTAAGTCGAGAGAAGCAGTATGTACTTTAGGCTCCATCTGTTGTTAATCCATCATGCAAGCTGTCTCCTGTACTGGTTTTCATTACTTGTAAAGATGACTTGCAAGTTTAGCTGCTACACTAAACATATCTAATCTATCTAATCATATCTAATCTTTTTCTGTTAAAACATTGCAAAAAAAAAGAGTCTACAGTTGGTTCCATGAATTTGTGTTTATGATTCATCATAGCTGGGATTTTCTTAAAAGAATGATTGATGTTTCCTAAAACAAGAACTCGATTTGAAAGAGAAATCTGTTTATTCAGAACATCACATTTAAAGACTAGGACATGTGGACATTTGGAACACATGAAATATAATAACAAGCTATATTGTTTAGAGGTTATTTAAGTTTTTATGGTGTAAATGTGTAGTGTACTGTGGCTGCATGCCATGATCTAGAGCAGGGGTTCCCAAACTTTTTTAGCCGCGCACCCCCTTCCATGTCCCAGCTGGGTTGACGCACCCCCAAGATTTATATATATATATATATATATATATATATATATATATATATATATATATATATATATATATATATATATATATATATATTAGGGCTGTCAAAATAACGCGTTAATTTCGATTAATTAATTTAAATAAAATTAACGGATTAAAAAAATTAACGCAAATTAATCGTATAGGGTAGTTCACTGCTATTTTTTCATCCGGGTTTTTTCGCGCCTGCGCGCCGGACTGGAAGGCAGAAGGCGAGCACAGCGGCAGACGCCAACAGAGCAAAACAACAAGTTCTCGACGTATTTTTCTTCTTTAGGTAACGTATCACAAGATCGTTTTAAGAGTAAGTTGATGGTTGCGCTGCTCAACGCGTTCGTGTGTATCGGCCGGTGGACGGACGGAGAAAATGCGTGACAGCTTCTGCGGTGGCTGACGGCCGGTGGTGCGCGAAGGCGCTTGGCTGCAGGGCCAATTGACGCCGCTTGCGGCTTTAATTATTTAAGCAGAACAATGACCAGTGCAAAATTAAGTTGTATTTACCGGAGATGAAGTGTAGACTGCAAATTCTTTCGGGGTATGATGGCTCCCAGTCCATTGGGATTTTTTTGCCTGGGTCCTTTTTCACTGAAAATATCCATTTCTTTATTCGTCCTTCGGTAAACGAAAGAAACGTACATCCAACGATTTGGAATGCCTCTGTGTGGCATGAACTAAAAGCACGCTCTAATTCACCCGTTTTGTCACGGTGTTTGGCGAGAACAGTCCTGTTTTTGCCTACCGGCGTAACCCTGAAGTAGCGCGGACGTCACTTTACTGTTGTAAAGTGTTGATATTGAGGGGAGTGTTCATTTATTTTCATTGTGTCCCCTACGTTACTGTGTGCCACATATGCCACAACGACACATGTTAAAACGTCTGAAGGCATGAAATGTGAATAAGAATTTTTGAACATTAATTTATCTAATGCTGATTATTCATTGAATCATTTGAATTTAAATATTTAAAATACTTCCACAGCAAAAATTATATGCGATTAATTTAGATTAATTAATTACAGAGTATGTAATTAATTAGATTAATTTTTTTAATCGATTGACAGCCCTAATATATATATATATATATATATATATATAAAACGGTTGCAGTTACAACTCAAACGTCGTAACAACGCTTCTAAATCTGAGTATGACGCACAATTTCACGCCGCAAAATACAAACACGAAGCAGTTTGATTTTTGTCCGATGACGAGCGAGCGAGCGAGCGAGCGAGCGAGCGAGCGAGCGAGAGATAACTGGTAAAGCAGCACAGAGTAACAATAAGTCTAGCGCTCCATAAAGATGTTATTAATCAAAAAAATCTTTCTGATTGTTTCACAGCGGTTACTTTCAGCAGGTAAACACGCCCACAGCAACACACCTCAGCTCCCCCAGCCCGTTTCTGTCTAAATATGCGCCAAAACTGCTTCTTTAAAATGATCTGCACGGCGCAGTCTGCGCCTGTCTGAATCGCAATGAGAAGTATTACACATCTATGCGTGAGCATAATCAAAAAATCCCCCCAGGAGCAGCGGGTTTTTTTTTCCAGGACCCGCGGTAACGACAGCGGTATGCGTGTCATGCGCGTCAGAGCTTGTCAGCGGTTCAAAGTCGCATGAGCAGCGCAGCGCTGTTTGTAGGCGCAGCGCGATCCATAGAGACCGAGTCACTCAATTTAATCTCGTAAATAAAACTTTCGGCCAGAATTAAATGTTTCCTCTGCTGACGTAAACGACGTAAAGCCAGGAGAGAGGAAGAGACATTTTCTAATTCGCTCGTTTTCTTCTCCCGGATCCGTCGCGATTCTCCCCTCTGTTGCCTCCAATTTCTCTCTCACTCTCTTCCTCTCCTCTTTAATGACAAACTTTCACCTTAAATGCCTCACCTGTTTCCCTGATTTCAGCCTATTGAGCATATTTGCGAGAATGATTGAAGCAGAGACCACAAGCCATATGCGCATATACAGCACAATGCAGATTTTTCATCTTAAAATTAAGCGTAGAATAAGATTTCTTCTAAATAAATACGGTTTATTAACATTTTCGTGTTAATAATGTATCGTTGTGTTATGACACCCAAGCACCAGACCGAGGTTTTGCTGCTAACACTTTATCTTAGGACGAACAGGACGGGACAGCTTTCACTTCGCGGGTCCTCCGAATCACGACTCCTCTCCCCGGAAGCCACACATTTCTTCCGCTATGACACAGAAGTAATCTGATTTAAAGGAACAGTAAGTGTGCCCTCTCCCTGGGCTGCCACCTCTCCCTGGGCTGCCACCTTACCGTGGTGGAGGGGTTTGAGTGTCCCAATGATCCTAGGAGCTATGCTGTCAGGGGCTTTAAGCCCCTAGTAGGGTCACCCAAGGAAGACAGGTCCTAGGTGAGGGACCAGACAAAGCGCAGCCCTAAAAGCCCCTTATGATGAATACAATTATTGGACGTCGTGTTCCCTCGCCCGGACGCGGGTCACTGGGGCCCCACTCTGGAGCCAGGCTTGGAGGTGGGGCACGTTGGCAAGCGTCTGGTGGCCGGGATTTTGCCCATGGAGCCCGGCCGGGCTCAGCCCGAAGAGGCGACATGGGTCCCCCTTCTGATGGGCTCACCACCTGTCGGAGGGGCCAAAGGGGTCGGGTGCATTGTGCAACGGGTAGCAGTAGAGGGCGGGGGGCTTGGCGTTCCGATCCTCGGCTGCAGAAGCTGGCTCTTGGGAAGTGGAATGTCACCTCTCTGGTGGGGAAAGAGCCTGAGCTTGTGCGCGAGGTTGAGAGGTTCCGACTAGAGATAGTCAGACTCACTTCGACGCACCGCTCTGGCTCTGGAACCAGTCTCCTTGAGAGGGGCTGGACATTCTTCCACTCTGGAGTTGTCCCTGTTGAGAGGCGCCGAGCTGGGGTGGGCATACTTGTCCCCCCATCTCGGTGCCTGCACGTTGGGGTTTTCCCCGGTGAACGAGAGGGTGGCCTCCCTCCGCATTCGTGTGGGGGGACGGGTTCTGACTGTTGTTTGCGCTTATGGGCCAAACAGCAGTTCAGATTCCCCACCCTTTTTGGAGTCCTTGGAAGGGGTACTGGAGAGTGCCCCTCCTGGGGACTCCCTTGTTCTGCTGGGGGACTTCAACGCTCACGTGGGCAATGACAGTGGGACCTGGAGGGGCGTGGTTGGGAGGAATGGCCCACCTGATCTGAACTCGAGTGGTGTTTTGTTGTTGGACTTCTGTGCTCGTCATGGATTGTCCATCACAAACACCATGTTCAAGCATAAGGGAGTCCATATGTGCTCTTGGCACCAGGACACCCTAGGTCGCAGTTCAATGATCGACTTTGTTGTCGTTTCATCTGATCTGCGGCCGCATGTCTTGGACACTCGGGTGAAGAGAGGGGCGGAGCTTTCCACCGAACACTACCTGGTGATGAGTTGGCTCCGATGGCGGGGGAGGAAGCCGGTCCAACCGGGCAGGCCCAAACGTAGTGTGAGGGTTTGCTGGAAACGTCTGGCGGAGTCCCCCACTAGACGGAGCTTTAACTCCCACCTCCGGGAGAACTTTAAACACGTCCTGAGGGAGGCGGGGGACATTGAGTCTGAATGGACCATGTTCCACGCCTCTATTGTTGAGGCGGCTAGTCGGAGCTGTGGCCGCAAGGTTGTCGGTGCATGTCGCGGCGGCAACCCTCGAACCCGCTGGTGGACCCCAGCGGTGAGGGAAGCCGTCAAGCTGAAGAAGGAGTCCTACCGGGCTTTTTTGGCCTGTGGGACTCCGGAAGCAGCTGATGTGTACCGGCAGTCGAAGCGGCAGGCAGCTCGGCTGGTCGCCGAGGCAAAAACTCGGGCGTGGGAAGAGTTCGGAGAGGCCATGGAGAAAGACTTCCGTACGGCTTTGAAGCGATTCTGGTCCACTATCCCGCGTCTCAGGAGGGGGAAGCAGTGCAGTACCAACACTGTTTACAGTGGGGGTGGTGTGCTGCTGACCTCGACTCGGGACGTCGTGTTTCGGTGGGCGGAATATTTCGAAGACCTCCTTAATCCCACCAACACGTCTTCCATTGTGGAAGCAGAGCCTGAGGACTCTGGGTCAGGTTCTCCCATCTCTGGTGCTGAGGTTACCGAGGTTGTTAAAAAGCTCTTCGGTGGCAAAGCCCCAGGAGTGGATGAGATTCGCCCTGAGTACCTTAAGGCTCTGGATGTTGTGGGGCTGTGTTGGTTAACGCGGCCCTGCAGCATTGCGTGGACATCGGGGGCAGTTCCCCTGGATTGGCAGACTGGGGTGGTGGTCCCCCTATTTAAAAAGGGGGACCGGAGGGTGTGTTCCAACTACAGAGGAATCACACTCTTAAGCCTCCCTAGTAAGGTCTATTCAGGGGTTCTGGAAAGGAGGGTCCGTCAGATAGTTGAATCTCGGATTCAGGAAGAGCAGTGTGGTTTTCGTCCTGGCCGTGGAACACTGGACCAGCTCTACACCCTCAGCAGGATTCTGGAGGGGGCAAAGGAGTTTGCCCAACCAGTCTACATGTGCTTTGTGGATCTTGAGAAGGCATTCGACCGTGTCCCCCGAGGGATCCTGTGGGGGGATACTCCAGGAGTATGGAGTACCGGACCCTTTAATAAGGGCTGTCGGGTCTCTGTACGACCGGTGTCAGAGTCTGGTCCGCATTGCCGGCAGTAAGTCGGACTCGTTTCCAGTGACAGTTGGACTCCGCCAAGGTTGCCCTTTGTCACCGATTCTGTTCATAACTTTTATGGACAGAATTTCTAGGCGCAGCCAAGGTGTTGAGGGGATCCGTTTTGGTGGCCTTAGGATTGCGTCTCTGCTATTCGCAGATGACGTGGTCCTATTGGCTTCATCAGGGCGTGATCTACAACTCTCACTGGAGCGGTTCGCAGCTGAATGCGAAGCGGCCGGGATGAAAATCAGTGCCTCCAAATCCGAGACCATGGTCTTGAACCGGAAAAGGGTAGAGTGCCTTCTCCGGGTTGGGGAGGATGTGCTGCCCCTAGTGGAGGAGTTCAAGTATCTTGGGGTCTTGTTCACGAATGAGGGGAAGATGGAGCGGGAGATCGACAGGCGGATTGGTGCAGCGTCTGCTGTGAAGCGGGCGCTGTACCGATCCGTTGTGGTGAAGAGAGAGCTGAGCCAAAAGGCGAAGCTCTCGATTTACCGGTCGATCTACGTTCCTACCCTCATCTATGGTCACGAGCTTTGGGTTGTGACCGAAAGAACGAGATCCCGGATACAAGTGGCTGAAATGAGTTTTCTCCGTAGTGTGTCTGGGCTCTCCCTTAGAGATAGGGTGAGGAGCTCAGTCATCCGGGGAGGACTCAGAGTAGAGCCGCTGCTCCTCCACGTCGAGAGGAGCCAGTTGAGGTGGCTTGGGCATCTGGTTAGGATGCCTCCTGGACGCCTCCCTGGTGAGGTGTTCCGGGCACGTCCCACCGGGAGGAGGCCCAGGGGAAGACCCAGGACACGCTGGAGGGACTATGTCTCCCGGCTGGCCAGGGAACGCCTTGGGATTCCTCCGGAGGAGCTGGCCCAAGTGACCGGGGAGAGGGACGTCTGGGCCTCCCTACTGAAGCTGCTGCCCCCGCGACCCGACCCCGGATAAGCGGAAGAAGATGGACGGACGGACGGAGTAAGTGTGCAACAGCATTTAGCAATAAAGTCTAATAAGGATCATTACAGTACATTTTTATTTATCGATTAAATTGACAGTTTTTGAGCTTTACAAAAGAAATGCTTATTTACACATCTTTATTGTGTGGGGGGGGAAAAACACGGTCAGACGCCATTACAGTTAATAATTCAATTCAATTAAATTTTATTTATATAGCGCCAATTCATGAAACATGTCATCTCAAGGCACTTTACAAAATCAAAATCAATCATATTATACAGATTGGTCAAAAAAACATTTCCTATAAAAGGGAACCAGTTGATTGCATCAAAGTCTTGACAAGCAACATTCACTCCTGAAGAAGCGTAGAGCCACAGGGAGAGTCGTCTGCATTGTCCATGGCTTTGCAGCAATCCCTCATACTGAGCAAGCATGAAGCGAGAGTGGAAAGAAAAACTCCCCATTAACGGGAAGGAAAACCTCCAGCAGAACCAGGCTCAGTATGAACAGTCATCTGTCTCGACCGACTGGGGATTAGAGAAGACAGAGCAGAGACACAGCAAGAGAGACAAACAAGCACAGAAGCACACATTGATCCAGTAATCTGTTCTACATTAGATGGTAATAGCGGGTGATCTGTCTTCCCTGGATGATGTCACAGCTAACAGAATGCCAGACCAGATGTACCTACTATGAAGAAAAAAAGAGAGAGAACAAAAAGTTAAAAGCTGAAATGACGACAAGCAATGCAAAATTGGAGAACAGTAGAACTCAGAAGAGTGATAAAAATAGAAAAATAGACCCTGGTGTCCTCCAGTAGCCTAAGCCTATAGCAGCATAGCTATAGAGGTAGCTCAGGGTAACATAAGCCACTCTAACTATAAGCTTTGTCAAAAAGTAAAGTTTTAAGATTAGTCTTAAAAGTAGACAGGGTGTCTGCCTCACGGACCAAAACTGGGAATTGGTTCCACAGGAGAGGAGCCTGATAGCTAAAGGATCTGCCTCCCATTCTACTTTTAGAAACTCTAGGAACCACCAGCAGACCTGCAGTCTGAGAGCGAAGTGCTCTGTTAGGAACATACGGGGTAATCAGAGCTCTGTTATATGATGGAGCTTGATTATTAAGGGCTTTATACGTTAGAAGAAGAATTTTAAATTATATTCTTGATTTAACAGGAAGCCAATGAAGGGAAGCATAAATTGGAGAAATATGATCTCTCCTGTTGATTTTCATCAGAACTCTTGCTGCAGCATTTTGGATGAGCTGAAGACTTTGAACTGCATTTTGTGGACTTCCCGACAAGCAGCATTCACTCCCGGAGAAGCGTAGAGCTACAGGGAGAGTCGTCTGCATTGTCCATGGCTTTGCAGCAATCCCTCCCATTAGCGGGAAGGAAAAACCTCCAGCAGAACCGGGCTCAGTATGAACAGTCATCTGCCTCGACCGACTGGGGGTTACAGAAGACAGAGCAGAGACACAACAAGAGAGACAAACAAGCACAGAAGCAAACATTGATGCAGTAATCTGTTCTACATTAGATGGTAATAGCAGGTGAGCTGTCTTCTCTGGATGATGTCTCAGATAACAGTACGCCAGACCAGATGTACCTACTATGAAGAAAAAAAAGAGAGAGAACAAAAAGTTATAAGCAAAGATTATGACAAGCAATGCATAATTGAAGAACAGTAGAACTCGATAGCACCAAAACTGGGAGTGGGTTCCACAGGAGAGGAGCCTGATAGCTAAAGGATCTGCCTCCCATTCTACTTTTAAAGACTCTAGGAACCACCAGCAGACCTGCAGTCTGAGAGCGAAGGGCTCTGTTAGGAACATACGGGGTAATCAGAGCTCTGATATATGATGGAGCTTGATTATTAAGGGCTTTATACGTTAGAAGAAGAATTTTAAATTCTATTCTTGATTTAACAGGAAGCCAATGAAGGGAAGCTAAAATTGGAGAAATATGATCCCTTTTGTTGATTTTCATCAGAACTCTTGCTGCAGCATTTTGGATCAGCTGAAGACTTTGAACTGCATTTTGTGGACTTCCTGATAGTAAAGAATTACAATAGTCCAGCCTTGAAGTAAGAAATGGACTAGTTTTTCAGCATCGCTCCTGGACAGAATGTTTCTAATTTTGGCAATATTCCAGAGGTGAAAAAAGGAGACTCTGGAAACCTGTTTAATATGGGATTTAAATGACATGTCTTGGTCAAAAAAACCACCAAGATCTTTTACTTTATTACCAGAGGCCAAGTTAATGCCATCCAGATTAAGTGATTGATTAAGGACTTTATTTTTTGAGGACTCTGGTCCAAAGATTACAACTTCTGTCTTGTCAGAATTTAAATGCAGAAAATTTAAAGTCATCCAGCTTTTGATGTCATTAAGACATGCCTGTAGTTGAAGTAATAGATTGGATTCATCAGGATTTATGGACAAATACAACTGAGTGTCATCAGCATAACAGTGGAAATTAATCCCATGCTGTCTGATAATTTTGCCAATCGGAAGCATATATATAGTAAAGAGAATTGGTCCAAGGACTGAACCCTGTGGTACTCCACAAGTGACCCTAGAGTTTGAAGAAAATGTATTATTAACATGAACAAACGGGAATCTGTCCGACGGTTAAGATTTAAACCAGCCTAATGCTTTCCCCTTAATCCCTACAGTATGCTCAAGTCTTTGTAGGAGAATATTGTGATCAACTGTATCAAATGCAGCACTAAGATCTAACAGGACAAGTGCAGACACAAGTCCATTATCTGAGGCCATGAGAATATCATTAGTGACCTTCACCATAGCCGTTTCAGTGCTATGATGAGCTCTGAAGCCTGATTGAAACTCCTCAAGTAGGTCATTACTTTGTA
Organism: Fundulus diaphanus; assembly: GCA_037039145.1. Lineage (NCBI taxonomy): Eukaryota > Metazoa > Chordata > Actinopteri > Cyprinodontiformes > Fundulidae > Fundulus > Fundulus diaphanus. The sequence goes on from CM073122.1 coordinate 60,344,286, forward strand.
AATGTTCACATAGTTGATTAGCAACTACTTTCTCAAGAATTTTAGATAGGAAAAAAAGATTAGATATAGGTCTGTAATTTACTAACTCATCTTGATCAAGAGAAGGTTTCTTAAGTAAAGGTTTAATAAAAGCTACTTTAAAAGCCTGTGGTACATATCCATTTACTAAGGATAGATTAACCATGTCCAAAATAGGGCCACTGATCAATGGGAATATCTCCTTAAACAACTTGGTTGGGATTGGGTCTAACATACAGGTAGAAGGTTTAGATGAAGCTAAAATTTTAGATAGCCCAGAAAGCTCTACTGCTTCTAAACAGTTCAGACACTGTGCAGGTTCTAAAGATTCCTCCAACACTGCCTCACTTACTGAGGACGAGGTAATCATGTTTGGGAGGATGCCAATTATTTTATTTTTAATGGCATCAATTTTATTTATGAAGAATCCCATAAAGTCATTACTGCTAAGAGCTAAGGGAATGGATGGATCAACAGAGCTGTGGCTCTGGGTAAGTATAGCAACCGTACTGAAGAGAAATCTAGGATTATTTTTATTCTCCTCAATTAATGATGAAAAATATGCTGCTCGAACTCTGCGAAGGCTCTTATTATACAACAATAGACGGTCTTTCCAGATTAGGTAGGATTCCTCTTGGTGTGTAGAGCGCCATTTTCTCTCCAATTTCCTAACATTGTGCTTCAAGGAACGCAGCTCTGAATTAAACCAGGGAGACAGCTTCCTGTGAATTATGAGCTTCTTTTTCAAGGGAGCTACATTATCTAATGCAGAACGCAATGAGGAAGTCACACCGTTAACAAAGGTGTCGATTTGTGAATGGGGAGAAACAGCATTGCTGCCATCTACAGGGCATTTCTGCAATACTGAGGATATTAAAAGGGGGACAGACTCTTTAAGTTTTGATACAGCATTATCCGATAAAGATCTACTATAATGGAACGCTCTTTTGGGGGTGGAGAACTCAGTTAGATTACACTCAAAGGTTATTAAAAAATGGTCAGATAGGACAGGGTTGTGAGGAAATATTGTTAATTCTTCACAATCAATGCCATATGTCAGCACAAGGTCTAAAGTATGTAACCAGGAGTGCGTCGGTTTATTCAATTCAATTTCAATTCAATTTTATTTATATAGCGCCAATTCATGAAACATGTCATCTCGAGGCACTTTACAAAGTCAAATCAATCATATTATACAGATTGGTCAAAAATTTCCTATATAAGGGAACCAGTTGATTGCTTCAAAGTCCCGACAAGCAGCATTCACTCCTGGAGAAGCGTAGAGCTACAGGGAGAGTCGTCTGCATTGTCCATGGCTTTGCAGCAATCCCTCATACTGAGCAAGCATGAAGCGACAGTGGAAAGAAAAAACACCCGTTAGCGGGAAGGAAAAACCTCTAGCAGAACCGGGCTCAGTATGAACGGTCATCTGCCTCGACCGACTGGGGGTTACAGAAGACAGAGCAGAGTAACAACAAGACAGACAAAAAGCACAGAAGCACACATTGATCTAGTAATCTGTTCTACATTAGATGGTAATCGTCGGTGATCTGTCCTCCCTGGATGATTTCACAGTCAACAGAACGTCAGACCAGGTGTACCTACTATGAAGAAAAAAGATAGAGAACAAAAAGTTAAAAGCTTAAATGACAACAGTCATTTCAATGTAATGCAATGCAAATCTGGAGAACAGTAGACTGGAGAACAGTAGAAATCAGTAGAGTTTATGCACATTTTGAACAAAACCAATTGAATCTAAGATAGTTTTAAAGGCTACACTAGTGTCAACATGAATGTTAAAATCCCCCACTATAATAACCTTGTCAGTGTTTAACACCAAATCAGATAAGAAGTCTGACAGCTGATCCAGAAACTGAGTTTAAGGGCCTGGTGCACGATACAAAACAACAAACAGAAGAGGTTTTATTGCTTTGCAGTTTGGATGAGGGAAACTGAGGGTTAAATGTTCAAAAGAACTGTAGTTATTAATTGGCCTGGGACTAATTAATAAATCAGACTGAAAGATGGTTGCCACTCCTCCTCCTCTTCCCACAGATCTGGAAATGTGGAAATTTAAATAATTGGAGGGAGTTGACTCATTTATACTAACGTAGTCCTCTTGTAGCCAGGTTTCTGTGAGACAAAATAAATCAATCTGATTAACGGAAATCAATTCATTAACTAACAAAGTCTTTGGAGGGAGAGACCTTATATTTAATAAACCACATTTAATTGTTTTATTTTTTGGTTCAAAGTGAGCTGTATTGATTTTTATTAGATTTTTATGATTTGCTCCTTTTAGATCCGTTTTTAATTTGTTTAGTGTTGACCGTGGGAAAGAAACTGTCTCAATAGGGTAATGGGTGGGTAACAGTACAGAAGCTGCAGAGAGGTGTGTTAAACTACGGCTCTGCTTCCTGGTCTGGAACCTGGGTTGTCAGCATTTAGGAGAACTAATAAATCCGGCCAGATTCCTAGAAAGAAGGTTTTCCCCAGAAAGTTCGCCAGTTATCAATGTAGCCCACGTCGTTTTCGGGACACCACCTAGACCACCAGCGGTTGAATGACGACATGCGGCTAAACATGTCATCACTGGTCAGATCAGGCAGGGGACCAGAGAAAATTACGGAGTCCGACATTGTTTTAGCAAACTCACACACCGAAGCAACACCAACTTTAGTGACCTCCGATTACTAAAGTTGACTAACGATCTTACTGTATTTACGCTTATCCTTAGCCAGTAGTTTTAGGTAGGATTCTATGTCGCCCGTTCTGGCCCCTGGCAGGCATTTAACTATGGTCCCCGGTGTCTTTAGTGCCACGTTTCTTAATATGGAGCTGCCAATAATTAAGGTCGGCTCCTCAGCGAGACTGTCGCTGAGTGGGGAAAATTTATTAGAAACGCAGATGGGTTGGTGGTGATCTGGGGGCTGAAATCTAGAGCTATGCTTCCTACGAACCGTCACCCAGCCGGCCTGCTTAACCGGCTGTTCAGGTGCTGCAGCTATTGGTTCGCTACGTGAATGTTACTCTTTGTGGCTCCGCGCTAGCAAAGGAGCGGCTATCAGCCGGTTTTTCAACAGCACTGAGTCGGGTCTCCAATTCTGATACCCTCGCCTCCAAAGCTACAAAAATACTACATTTATTACATGTACCATTATCACTAAAGGAGGCAGAGGAATAACTAAACATCTGACACAGAGAGCAGCAGATAGGAGACTTAGTCAGAGACGGAGAAGCCATTATGAGGCTAAGGCTTGGCTAAAGCTAGGCTAAAGCTAGGCTAGCGCCCTCTTACCACGGCAAAAAGCAAACCGTGTGAAACACAGGGAGTTCCAAAACGTGATGTGCAGCCACAGAAAATGTTTTAAAAGTGCTTATGTTTTGGAAACAGATGTTACAGCAAAGAGGTTTAAAGATAAACGCGAGAGAGCCTGGAGCAACACACTGCAGTTCACACAGCGACAACAGGAAGTGACACAATACGCCTTACCGCAAACAGGAAGCCTTTTACTTTTCCCAAAATAATTTGACCTTTCAGATAAGGGATCTGTATGCTGGGAATTTAAACCTATTTGAAGTGGGGAATGTAACATAAAGCATGGCATATGTTTCAAAGAATTATTTTGAATACATTTAGATGTACAATGTAGAGCTTAGATGCCTGACATGAATGAAATAATGTGCATCATCAATATGTGCATTTATTCTGTTTTAACAAGGGGCAGAAGAGGCCAAACTAATTGTTGAGTTACCTGGTAAGAACAAGTGCAGGCTCATGTGAATGAACATCCAGAGGTTTTAGCCTCTAGAGCAGGGATTCCCAAAGTGTGGTGTGCGAGCTGCTACTAAGGGGTGCACGAGATGAAAAATGTAATGCCGGTTTGACAGTGAGCGCTGGAGATAGGCACCAGCAACCCCCGCGACCCCATGAGAGATTATGTGGGTCAGAAAATGGATGAATGGATGGACGGTTTGACAGTGTTTTTTTTTTCCACACTATAAAAGACGTGTAAATAAACATTTCCTTTGTAAAGATTAAAATCAAAAACTGAAAATTTACTCAATAAATAAAAATGTATCAGAATGATCTGTATTAGACTTCATTGCTAAGTGCTGTTGCACACTTACTGTTTCTTTAAGTTAGGTTGTTTTGGGGTCATACCGGAAGAAATATGCGGCTTCCGGGGGGAAGAGTGGTGGTTCAGGGGACTGGCGGGGTGAAAGCTGTCCTGTTCTGTCCTAAAATAAAGTGTTAGCAGCAAAACATGAGGTGTTTTGATGTCTGGTGCTTGGGTGTCATAACGGAACGTTACAGTATTCACACGAAAAATTATTTATTTAGAAGAAATCTTCTACGCTTCATTTTAGCATAAAATATCCGCATTGTGCTGTATATGTGCACCTAGCTTGTGGCCTCTACTTCAGTCATTCTGGCAAATATGCTCAATTGCAATCAGGGAAACTGTCATGCACCTGAGACATCTAAGGTCAAAGTTAGTGATGAAGACTTCCGGTTTACTTTAGGCACACCTTTTGTCGCTATTTTTCAGTGTGTGCTCTCTCGCTATTATATTACGTGTTTAACGTCGTATTTTTGCCGACTAAAATGCCTCCGAAAGCTAAACCACCTACACAACCATCGCGGCCTGTCTCGCACACTGCGTCCCCGCTTCGTAGTGACCCTTCCACCAGCCAGGTTGAAGCCGGAAGGAGACATTCCCTGCGACTTTAAGGCCGAGCTGCTCTCGTCACTCCGGGTTGAGATGGCGGCTATTTTCAAAACTGAGCTCCAAGCTGCCTTGACTGAGAACTTGTCGAGCATCAAAACTGAGCTGCAAGCAGTAAGTCGGAGTTGTCTAGGAGTATCACTATCATCCAGACTGAGGTGCGCACTCTGAAAAACACCGTAGGTGAAATGGAAACATCGCTCTCCACCTGCACCAATGACATTACTACCTTACAGGCTAAAGTGGAGCATCTGTCGAAGGAGCTGATTAGACTGGACAATAAATGCGAAGATTTGGAGGCGAGATCACGGCGCAATAATATACGTTTAGTGGGAATTCCCGAGGATTCTCCCACTTCTTCCACTGCCACAGCCGTCTCAGCCCTGCTTAAGGAGGCTTTTAAGCTTGAGAAGGAGCCTCTTGTTGACCGCGCTCATCGTATTCCCCAGCCCAAGCCGAGACCCGGAGAACGCCCTCGTCCTATAATCGCTCGTCTGCACTATCATACTGACTGTGTGGACCCAGCAACAGATCAAGATTGGAGATACAAGTTTTTCTGTGTTCCCCGACCATACTCCGAAAACGGCTTGTGCTCGGGCCGCCTTTAATGATGTTCGGCGGCGGCTCCGCGAAATACCGGGGATTCGCTTTGGTCTGCTCTATCCTGCGCGCCTCCGGATCACCCACAACGGTGCTGAGAAGGAGTTTAAATCAGCAGAAGAGGCCAGCGCTTTCATCAATTCGCTCAATATGTAAGAGAACCAAGTAATGATACACAACACCTAGGAAGCAGGGACAGCTAATATTGACATGTATCACTTCTTTCTTTTAATCTGGTTCCTCTTTTCAGTATACCATTTACACATACACACACTGTTGTCTTCAGTTTAATTTTGTCTTGATTGGTTGTACCTTCGTCAAATGTTGCTAGACTTGCAGGAGTTCAACTTTAACTTGAAGTTTGTTAGTTTTGCTAAAAGCCGTTAGTGTTTACTTTTGGGAACTGACTCCTTGTGGAGTTAGCACTGGGTTCCCCATCGTTCGGGGATGGGGTCATGTAAGTGCTACTGGGGGTGGACGGTATGTTCGTGTTACGTTTTTTTTTTTTTTTTTTTTTCCTCCCTCCCTGGGGTCTGTAGTCAGTTCAATCTCATTTCTAAGAACCTAATTCATGGCCACCACTCCTAGTACTCCTAATTTGTCACACACTGGGCCCTCTGTGAGATTCCTAAGTTGGAACATCAAGGGCATGGGGAGTCCAGTTAAGAGATCAAGGGTATTGGCTCATTTGAAACGTCTTAAAGCCGACATAGTATTTCTAAAAGAAACCCACATGCGCGCTAAAGATCAGGTCAGGCTCAAATGCCCATCGGTCTCTGAGGTGTTCCACTCAAGTTTTAACTCTAAAGCCAGAGGGGTTGCCATTTTAATTGGTAAATCAGTTCAGTTCTCAGCTTCCAAGGGTTAGGGTTAGGGTTAATGGCAGATATTTAATTGTTGCTGGCACACTATTTCATACTCCCATTTTATTAGTTAATATATATGCTCCCAATTTTGATGATCCATATTTCATGAATAAGGCATTTGAACTCCTCCCCTCATTGAATAAAAGCCTTCTTATAATTGGAGGAGACATGAATTGTGTAATTGATCCCAATCTAGACCAATCTAGACCACTCTAACCCACGAACCCTGACACCTTCTTCAATGTCGAGTTCGCTTTCAGAATGTGTAACCAAGAACGGTTGCATTGATCCTTGGAGATTTTATAATCCTGGTATGAAGGAATATTAATTTTTCTCGGATTGATTATTATTTTATTGATGCTGAACTAATTTTGACGCTAAACTAATTTCTATGGTACTGTCTGTTAATTATCACCCTATTGTTATTTCTGACCACGCCCCTCTTTCTTTAGATATTCAATTTTCTTTACAACCCAGGTACTCCACACCTTGGAGGTTCAATACATTACTCCTTTCAGATAATAACTTTATTGCAACCAAAATTGATGATTATATTTCCACAAATCAGAACGATACGGAACCAGTTTCCCCTTCATTGATGTGGGAATCACTAATAGCATACTTACGGGGACAAATCATTTCTTACTCTGCTCACTTGAATAAGTCACGTAAAACTGAATTACATGAACTCTCTATTAATATCACCAATTTGGACCAACAACTTGCTTCTTGCCCCTCTCCTGACTTACTTAAAGGCATACTATGCAACATTTTTCAGTTAATTAATATGTTCCATACCGTTTTGGATGATTAAATGAGTCATTTCAGGTCGAACAAAGGTTTTCTCGGCCGCCCTGGTGGTCTGTAGGGGAAATACCGTACTTGCAATTGCAGGAGCCCTCGGCTCGCACTCACAGGCTCAGAAGTCTCGTGCATCACGAGAGTCGGTCTTGCTTTACGGCGAGAACTGCTACACGCCCCCAGTGAAAGGCATGCTCGTTGCTAGCGCAGTGGCGATATTTGTGCAGTTATCATGGCGGAACCAGCGAGAAAACAGCGAAAGCCCATGCGGGGGCAGGCAAGAAAGAGAAAAAGGGCTCTGGACAGAGAGAGGAGTCGTACACGGGTGAACATCGGGCAAGCTTTTTCCGAATGGCGAGAGCTAAAAGAAAAAGAAGGCTGCAAGGCTGACGCGGACCTCGCGTTTCTGCTGATGCGATTGTAAGTAACATTGGAATGGTTTCTCTCTCTCTGTGTGCATGTTCATACTTTCACTGTGTTAGTCATTGTTTGTACTGCCGTTTTTTCGACTTTTGTATTCAAATATTTCTGATGGATGCATAAGGTTGTTTAGACCATTTTCAATTCTTTGAAATGTACTAATTCAGTGCTCGAGGTACAAAACCAAAGAAATCAGAACCCCCTTCCCCCAACGACAGTCGGATAAATGTATGGGAAACTCCAACTTGGCTAACTACAATCTTTGTTATTTAGACACAAATACCATTCATTACAATGTGCAACGATTAGGAAATTGGACACAGAGTGTTGTTGAAGCAGTACATGGACAACTGGCTGCGACTGCACTCATGGCTTTTCAGAATAGAATTGCTCTAGACATGTTACTGGCAGAAAAAGGAAGAGTCTGCACAATTTTTGGTGAGCAATGTTGTACTCTTATTCCAAACAACACAGCCTCAGACGGCAGTCTCACTGTCGCCCTCGAAGGCCTACGGTCTCTGAATGGTAAAATGAAGGAGCATTCCGGTGTGGACATGTCCATGTGGGACTCATGGTTGGATGTTTTTGGAAAATACCGCACCCTTATTTCATCGGTGCTTGTGTCCACAGCTGTGTTTGCCGCCATCTTGACCCTTTGTGGGTGCTGCTGCATCCCACGTCTTCGAGGTTTAACGCAGCAGTTAATAACAACTGCAATAGCTCCTCCGCAAGAACAGTATCCTCTTTTGGCTCCCAGTGACGATGCAGATGACCAGGAAGAAGGAGACAACTGTAACATAGAAACTTTATTTGCCGACCAGCTGTAAACTCACGACCTCTCCGAGTGTACGTGGTAATGTTGCTGTTACTCCATGATCTAGCAGCCAAAAATCGTAGATGAAGTGGCTGTTTAGTGAAAATTGTAATAGTATTTTTCATCTGACATTATACACCATAAACAGGGGGGAATGTTGAGATTAATGTTTATACTTCATTAATCGATTTATCTTGTTATGATGTAATAATGTAAGCTTCTGAAATAATCATATTACTCACATGATAGCTTAATCACGTCCCCTGTGAAGAAACAGAAGAGACTCTGTTTCTTCCCTTCCTGAAACAAGAAGACTCAGCTACAAGATTATGTGCTGACTGAACGTGGTTACTCAGCTGTGTATCTTTGTTGACAACTGAGGCTGTAAACTATCTGTTCCCCACCCCTCAGTACAGCCTCAGTCATTGTAACTAGGGACACGCCCCTTTCTTAATAAAATCGAGGAGAACGTTGAGACCGGCAGAGTGGGTTGAGATTGTAACTGTGCGGTCTCTTCCTACTCTCCTCGAGAATGAAACCAAACTAATTGTCTTTGTGCCTTTCTTTCCCTGTTTATATGATGTTCTAGGTGCTTAGACCTGACACCGTACTTGCAATAGGGGGTTTTCACTGACGTCACTGGCCAACTTCCGGTCCGCCATATTGGGTGGTACACTTCCTTATCTCTAGTTGTCCTACACGTATTTTCGTATCGAGAATGGATAAGTACGCCAGGACGCTAGAGCGACCAGCTTACAAGGGTCTAGAGGCTCACAACCAGTTCACATCTGGTTGGGTACGAGATGTCGAAGTTATGTACATCAAGGAAATCGCCATCATACGTGGACGGGTGAGTTTTAATAAGATGGTAAAAATGTAAACAATCCGACGCAAATGCGGCGCATGCTTCTGCGGTGGCTGACGGCCGGCGGTGCGCGAAGGCGCTTAGCTGCAGGGCCGATCGACGCCGCTCGCGGCTTTAATTATTTAATCAGAACAATGACCAGTGCAAATTTAAGTTGTATTTACCGTATTTACGCCGGTAGGCTTTTGCCTACTGGCGTAACCCGGAAGGAGCGCGGACCTCACTTTACTGTTGTAAAGTGTTGATATTGAGGGGAGTGTTCATTTATTTTCATTGTGTCCCCTAAGTTGCTGTGTGCCACATATGCCACAACGACATATGATAAAATGTCTGAACGCATGAAATGTGAATAAGAGTTTTTGAACTTTAATTTATCTAATGCTGATTATTCATTGAATCGTTTGAATTTAAATATTTAAAATACTTTCACAGCAAAAATTATATGTGATTATTTAGTTTAATTAATTACCGAGTAAGTAATTAAATAGATTGAATTTTTTAATCGATTGACAGCCCTAGTTTATGCATGTTACAGTGACACTTTAAACCAATTTGTTCTACAGCAAGGAAGGCCTTACACTTACCGAATTCCATTATGCAGGATAAATAATGGGACTATTAAATCACAAGTAATCATAAAGAGAAAAATTATGACAATTTGTTAACGTAATAGTAAAATAACAGTTCATTTAAACAATATGCAATATTAAAACTGTTCTTATTTTTTTTTATTTTAATTTCAGGTCCTTCACTCTCAAAGTGTCCGCGCTACAGCAACACATCCGTGGATTCTTTCCAAGCGGGATGGCCTCGTACTGACTGGGCATTGCGACTGCAAGGCAGGAATGGGCAGCACCTGTACCCATGTCGCTGCCATGCTGTTTCAGCTAGAGGCAGCTACCAGGATACGTGCATCAAAGACAGTGACTGAATCAAAGGCGTACTGGCTTCTCCCAGGCGGTGTGAAGGATGTTCCTTTCGCGCCAGTATCCGACATAGACTTTAGCTCTGCCAAGAGCAAACGTCAGAAACTTGATGATAGCATAGCAGCGCTCTCGCTTCCATCGCCAACAATGACTTCCACACCAGCTCGTGTGCGACCTGCTCAGCATGTGGCTGTTAAAAGTAGCGAAAAGCAGGAGGCGTTCCTGACAGCCCTCAGCAAGCTGAGGCCTAAAGCAGCTGTACTGGCTGCCTGTGATGACTTTGCTGCTGCCTTCCGCCCTAAAGCGACAACTAGCAAGTACCCCGCACCTTTAGTTGATCTGAAGGATGTAAAATACCAGGCTATGAGTAGGGCTGATCTGGAGAAAGCCTGTGCTGAGATCAGTATAAGCGTCACGCCGGAGCAAGCTAAACATATTGAAGAGGCCACTAGAGCTCAGGCGGATTCAAAATTATGGCGTGTCTTCCGTGCTGGACGAGTGACTGCTTCATCTATGAAGGCTGCATGCCATACATCATTAGAGAAGCCATCCGGACAATAACAAACTGTGCGTTCCTGCTACAAAGCATGGGAAGGCACATGAAGAAGAGGCCAAGCTGGCTTATTTCAACATGCATAAGTTGCAACACATCACTGCTGTGTTGTCTGCCAGTGGACTGGTGATAAACCCCACCCACCCTGAACTCGGTGCATCGCCTGACGCTCTGGTGTCATGCGAGTGTTGTGGACGAGGGGTGGTAGAGGTTAAGTGCCCCTACACTGTGAATCGCCCGGAAGAACACCCCTGCCTAGAGACAACCCCTGATGGTCTGCGGCTGAACATGTCACATCAGTACTATTATCAAGTACAGACACAAATCCATCTGTGTGAGGTGGCCTACTGCGACTTTGTTGTCTGGACATGTGAGGCCATGCTTGTCCTCAGGATTCTTCCGGACAGCACTTTCTGGGAGAATGTTTGCTGTAAGAGCAAGACATTCTTCCAGAAAGTCCTGCTTCTAGAGCTGTGTGGCAATTACTTTACCAGGAGGGACAAGCTGTGTTTCTCCCCCATCAAACAGAATAGAACTGTTGATCAGTTTGTCTGTGTGGTGGGGGACAAGCACAGTCTAACATGGTGCCATGCAGAAATGTCATGTGTGAGGGACAATGGTTCCACATGGAATGTGTGAAATTGAAGCGCATGCCCAAAGGTAAATGGGCGTGTCCTAAGTGCCGTATTGTACCATAAGTATATCTGTAAGCAAGGTGTTCTCAGCTGTAGGCTTGGAGGTGGTCTGGTACCAGGCCACCATCAAGCCTACAGCTGAGAACACTCACTTCATGGTATTTAATTTTCAATTCTTATCGATATGAAAGGTTACCATTCATAAGATTGTATATATGACACACTAAGTAACCTGATGTGAGATATACTGTCACGTTCACTGATGTTATGAACCTTTTCTCATTTATGTTGTTAATAAATCATATTAACCTGAAAACAGTCTAGTTTGTCTTCCTATTTTAAGAACAGTCTGATATAAAAACTGTAAACATTTTTTATATTATTAACACTAAATTGCACATTTTAGTTTACATGAATTGCTTTCTATATAAACTACGAAAATGAAGAAAATAGGGTATGGAGTCTTTAATGTATTTATTTACATTTCCAATGATAAATACACAGTGTGACATGGATACTACAATCCCTGCATTTCTAATCGAATGACACAATTCCATCCGAAAGATTGAATAAAGAACATGCTACTTTTGCAATTTTGTCTAATAATGTCAAGTTATTCTGATCTCTAACTTGCACATAGTCTAGAGGTACAGGCCCACCCACCATATTGTATCGCTGCCTAATGCCCCCTATTACCCGCTCTACATGTATGCGTAAATGAGCTATTTTCCGAGTTTCTATGACCTCACACATAGACAGTTGTTTCTTTCCTTTCATGAAGGCAGGAATCTTTACTTCGGCCTGTAATAAGCCGACCGAATCTTTTATGTCAAAGCCACGGTCAGCCAGGATGATGTCTCCTGGTAAAAGGTGACTTAAGAACCCAGATTTTTCTGCAATGGCTTTGTCACTGGTGCGCCCACCCCATGCTGCCGAAATAAAACTGACTGAACCCATTGGACATATGGCAATTAAAAATTTCACAGTGTTATGATGCTTGTAGTTTGACCAAGTCTGTGCTTGAGCCATTAAACCTGTTGGTCTATCAGTAAATACTTCAAAACAATCTATAATTGCACTCACACGCACACCATACTGTTTCCGAAACTCCATTGGAGTGCTTTCAAACAATGCCTCCCTGGACGGCCATTTCACAAGAAATCCAATATTGTGGTACATGACATTGATAACATGACCGAAGGTGCGAGATACAGTAGGGCAGGACACATTAAAACGGTAAGCAATATCCTGTACAGATAAGTTTAGACGAAGTCTCATTAGAGTAAGAACCATTTGCTGGAATTTGTTGAGACAGCTACTGGGTCTACAGATTAACTCATCTGAAATATAATTGAACAATAACATCAGAAGAGTAAATGATGGCAAGCCAGTGTAAAACTTAACTTTGCCATCATCATTTTCAAAAGTCCTCTGACAAACTGTAGATTCCTCAACTTTAATCCGCAATTCCATATTTTCCTGTGTCAGTCTATTCAGTTCTGCCTGCATGTCATCGATGAGCGACATGGATATATCCGTTTGGCAGGCCACAGAGTTCGGTTCTGCCGTCAGAGTCTCATCTGTATCGGGTAGTGGCTCCACACCTGATATTTCTAAGTCCTTGTTAGGCTTGAATGACTTGCTGAGAGAGATAAGGCTCTCAGCAGCATCATATAGCTTCCTTTTATGAGCCCTCTGCTGCACACGCTCCTTCCGGGATGCTGTCAGGTCTGAAGCTGGTTTCACCTTCGAATGGCCTAGGAGAAGGCTCGGTGCCCAGTCTGGGTTATCACAGTCGAAGAGTGCTGCAGGTTTGCCTGGAAAACAAAAAGCATTGTTGCTTAGCAAAGAAAATGCCATAAAGTTACAAAATAGCAATAGATTATCACATCAAGTGCATTTTTTGCAAGCTCTAACATTGTGTTCAACTATCTTACATTATTATCATCAATTTGTTTTTTAATAAGTACATTTTACCATAAGCATACATATAGCTATCAGTCACAATAGTTATAATGCCTGAGTACAAAGTTTATCATTCTAATCTGTCAAAAACACTGACACACTGACCTCAAAATATACGCCAACTAGCACTGTAGGCTGCAGCCCGGTTTAACTAAACCCCAAGTAGATATATTGTTTAAATATAGCGTTGCGTTGTGGGACGTGGCTGCCATGTTGATGGAAACGCAAAGTTAAAATGACAAAATCAGCATTAATAATAATTTGGATCCATATGAAGTTCCAAACAATGAGTGGAGCGGAACAGTTCTGAAGCTACAAGTCCTTGGAGTCTCATGTGGAGTTTACGAATGGATGGGTTCAGGAGCTGCAGCTCATAAAGCCAGCAAACAGTGGGAACACAGTAACTCGTACAAAGGTAAGCTGCGCTCAGACGGGCTCTGGCACATGCTAACCGTTAGTGCTAACAATGCTAACAGTGCTAACAACCACTCATGCATGTAATGTACTTTTAACTAGCTGCTATGTGTTTCAAACGTTTAGAACACACTCTCATTGACATCGGGATACTGTGGAAAGTTATGTTCGGTCGTCTTACAGCCGCGATCCAAGCGGGCCGACGACTCTTTGTTATCTCTAACAGTTGTTCTCCGTGGTTGCGCCTCCAGGCAGGAAAGCGGTGGAAAATTAACCCGTTTCTATGTTTTTCCCATGGCGATCATGTGTTGCGCTGTTACAGCCCACAATACAGCAACGGTTTACATGTTTTACATACTTAACAGTTAATTACCTGTGACAAAGTGAGCACCGCAGACTCTGGCGTATTCCAGCTTAACACCGTCCAAATCGGACCTGGATATCCGTGTCAGCCATAGGTGACGGCGTTGTTCAGAGAGCTGTTTTGTTTTTTCGCACTGATTCACTATCACGGCTGGTAGGCGAAAGAAAGAGCGTTGATCTCCACCTCCACGGGCCGTGCAACCAACCATTAAACACGTTTTCACCATTGTTCACTTCCAATACTGCCTAAGGCGTAATACAATGCGGGTCAACGGTGCGAAACGACTGCCACCCAATATGGCGGACGCGCAGAGTAGTCACGTGAGCGTGACGTCAGCTGAAAACCCCCTATTGCTCGGCTCGCACCCACAGGCTCAGAAGTCTCGTGCATCGCGAGAGTCTGTCTTGCTTTATGGCGAGAACGGCTACACCCCCCCAATGAAAGGCATGCTCGTTGCTAGCGCAGTGGCGATATTTGTGCAGTTATCATGGCGGAACCAGCGAGAAAACAGCGAAAGCCCATGCGGGGGCAGGCAAGAAAGAGAAAAAGGGCTCTGGACAGAGAGAGTAGTCGTACACGGGTGAACATCGGGCAAGCTTTTTCCGAATGGCGAGAGCTAAAAGAAAAAGAAGGCTGCAAGGCTGACGCGGACCTCGCGTTTCTGCTGATGCGATTGTAAGTAACATTGGAATGGTTTCTCTCTCTCTGTGTGCATGTTCATACTTTCACTGTGTTAGTCATTGTTTGTACTGCCGTTTTTTCGACTTTTGTATTCAAATATTTCTGATGGATGCATAAGGTTGTTTAGACAATTTTCAATTCTTTGAAATGTACTAATTCAGTGCTCGAGGTACAAAACCACAGAAATCAGAACCCCCTTCCCCCAACGACAGTCGGATAAATGTATGGGAAACTCCAACTTGGCTAACTACAATCTTTGTTATTTAGACACATGCATAACAAATAATGTATGAAAACATGCAAAATTTTCAAACTCGAAAATTGGAACAAAATAGTCACTTACCGCAGTAGACATGCTGATTCGTTAAGTTTGCCTGTCTGCTAAGCTCAAAACAACCGCGCCTGGCTTGACGGAGAAACCAGGAGAACAGCTGAGCATCTTTACGACAGTGCACTTTTACTTTCGCCCTCGCTGGAAAATCAACCCCGGTTGCATAGTATACCTTTAAACAACGTGTTGACTTACAAACTGAATTCGATCTCATCACCACTAGTGATGCAGAGCGACTTCTTTTACGATCACGCTCCACATATTATGAACATGGCGATAAGGCAAGCCGGCTCCTGGCTCACCAACTTCGTCGCCAGGCAGCGTCACGTATGATTCCTCAGATAAAAGATTCATCTGGCTCATTGCATAAGGATCCAACTGCCATCAATTCGGTTTTTCACTCATTTTATTCCTCTTTATATAAGTCAGAGTCTCCACCTGACACCACTGATATGAATTAATTCCTAGATTGTCTCAATTTTCCTATGATAAGTCCTGACGCTGCCAAGAAACTTGACTTACCATTAACGGTTGAAGAAATCACACGTACTTTGAGAAGCATACAAAATAACAAAGCTCCTGGCCCTGATGGATTTTCAGTGGAATTCTTTAAGAGATTCCAGGATAAACTGTCTCCCTTACTGCATGCTGTTTATAAGGAATCATTAGAACATGGTACTCTTCCTCCCACTTTAAGGCATGCCTCCATAAGTCTCCTCTTGAAAAAAGATAAGGATCCAAATCTCTGCAGTTCATATAGACCTCTCTCATTAATAAATATAGATGCCAAGATCCTTGCAAAAGCTTTGTCCTCGCGTCTGGAAAACATTGTACAGACTATTGTCTCACACAAGCAAACTGGGTTTATTAAGGGCAGACAGTTATTCTTTAATGTCCGCACGCTTCTAAATATTATTTACTCTAAAGCTACCACAACAACACCCGAAGTAGTAATTTCAATTGACGCTGAAAAAGCATTCGACAGGGTTGAATGGGCTATTTATTTAATGTATTAAAGAAATTTGGACTGGGCAATGGGTTAATTTCATGGATACACCTACTCTATGCATGTCCACAAGCAAATATCTCCATTAATGGCATCCAGTCTATTTTTTTCACACTATCCCGTGGCACCAGACAAGGCTGTCCCCTTTCTCCTTTATTGTTTGCACTAGCGATAGAGCCCTTGTCAATTTTTTTGAGATCCTCCTCGACTTTTACTGGGATTTCACGTTTGGGCACAGAATTTAAGTTGTCACTTTAAGCTGATGATTTATTGTTATATGTCTCAGATCCTGTTCTTTCCATTTCCACAATTTTATCTGTTTTCCGGAGATCAACATTACCAGAACATTAAATTCTCTTTTTTCTACTAATTTCTCACCTTTATTATCTAAAATTAAAATAGATCTACAAAGATGGAGAAGTCTACCACTTTCATTAATAGGAAGAATTAATGCAGTTAAGATGAATATTTTGCCCAAATTTCTGTTTTTGTTTCATTGTCTCCCACTTTTTCTGCCAAAGCAGTTTTTTTAAAACAATTGATCAGACTATCTCTGATTTCCTGTGGTGTGGAAAGGCTCCCAGAATCCACAAATCCACACTTCAGAGATGTAAATTCAATGGTGGACTTGCACTTCCAAATTTCCAACTTGGAGGCACAGTCATGTGGTTCATCATCCTTATCTGCCCTACTTACTTCCTCTACCCCAGGGGTGTCAAACATACGGCCCGCAGGCCGGTTCCGGCCCGATGAACAATTTAGTCCGGCCCGGTGGCTAAATGCATTATCAATATTCAACAACAACAACAAAAAAAAAACATTTTTTTTTTCCCCAGTGTCCTGTCTGGCACTGTGGCAATAAGAATTGTTGTCTTAATGCCAAAAAGAGCTCATCAGATTTGACGTTCACAAGTGGAGCAGTACTGCTTTTGCCATAGTGCTCCGCTTGATTTATGAATGTGAATAGTTTTATTATGATTCATGCGGGGAATATCTCAAATGATATGGACACTACAATGGGAAAGTAAGAGATGAAAGGGAGAACAAGAAGAAAAAAACAAAAGGTGAAAGAGAGAGGAAATAAAAGGAAGAGAATGATAAAACAATTATTGAAAAAAACATATACTTCATTTAATTGGAAATCTGCAGTTCCTATATTGTCCACGAGGGGCGCTGTGTTTTAATCAGCAGATGGTAGCACTGAGCTTCAGATGTGGAAAATTGATTTTAAATCATTTCTTAATTTTTATCTGTTTGATGTATTTTGTCATGCAGGACAGTGTTTTTAAGTTCCAAAAAATGTGAATAAATGTTTTTCAATATTGTACAATCAGTTCTTATGCATAATGCATAAGTAAATGTTTAACTGAGTAAAAGTATTGTTGAAATTGCACATACTTTTCTTAAAAACGCTGAGGTTATTCATTATATATTGTATAAAAGTGAAATTAATTGAATATAAAAATCAACAAGAAGTCCACTTTTATTAGTTCTATTTAATCTTGCAATGAGTTTACTCGTTGCAAGAGTAATCGTTGTTTAATCGGATTGAGGTGAGATCAAGGAGGAGCTGAACTTCCTGTTTGCGGTAAGGCGTATTGTGTCACTTCCTGTTGTTGTGTGAACGACGGATTTTTGCTCCAGGCTCTCTCGCTTTTTATCTTTAAACCTCTTTGCTGTAACATCGGTTTCCAAACATAAGCACTTTTAAAACATTTTCTGTGGTTGCTCATCACGTTTGGGAACTCC
Source organism: Fundulus diaphanus (assembly GCA_037039145.1). Lineage (NCBI taxonomy): Eukaryota > Metazoa > Chordata > Actinopteri > Cyprinodontiformes > Fundulidae > Fundulus > Fundulus diaphanus. The sequence goes on from CM073122.1 coordinate 60,362,024, forward strand.
TCCGGTTTCACACGGTTTGTTCTTTGGCGTGATAACAGGGCGCTAGCCTAGCGTTAGCCTAGCGTTAGCCAAGCCTTAGCCTCATAATGGCTTCTCCGTCTCTGACTAAGTCTCCTATCTGCTGCTCTCTGTGTCAAATGTTCAGTTATTCCTCTGCCTCCTTTAGTGATAATGGTACATGTAATAAATGTAGTATTTTTGTAGCTTTGGAGGCGAGGGTGTCAGAACTGGAGACCCGACTCAGTGCTGTTGAAAAACCAGCTAACCTGCTAGCGCGGAGCCACAAAGAGTAACTTCACGTAGCGAACCAACAGCCGCACTCGAACAACCGGTTAAGCAGGCCGGCTGGGTGACGGTTCGTAGTAAGCATAGCTCTAGATTTCAGCCCCCAGATCATCACCAACCCGTCTGCGTTTCTAACAAATTTTCCCCTCTGAGCGACAGTCTCGCCGAGGAGCCGATCTTAATTATTGGCAGCTCCATAATAAGAAACGTGGCACTAAAGAAACCAGGGACTATAGTTAAATGCCTACCGGGGGCCAGAACGGGCGACATAGAATCCTACCTAAAACTGCTGGCTAAGGATAAGCGTAAATACCGCAAAATTGTTATTCACGCTGGTGGTAATGACACCCGGTCACGCCGATCAGAGGTCACCAAAGTTGGTGTTGCTTCGGTGTGTGAGTTTGCTAAAACAATATCGGATTCTGTAATTTTCTCTGGTCCCCTGCCTGATCTGACCAGTGATGTCATGTTTAGCCACATGTCGTCATTCAACCGCTGGTTGTCTAGGTGGTGTCCCGAAAACGATGTGGGCTACATTGATAACTGGCAAACTTTCTGGGGAAAACCTGGTCTGATCAGGAGAGACGGTATTCATCCCACTTTGGATGGTGCAGCTCTTCTTTCTAGGAATCTGGCCGGATTTATTAGTTCTCCTAAATGCTGACAACCCAGGGTCCAGACCAGGAAGCAGAGCCATAGTTTAACACACCTCTCTGCAGCTTCTGTACTGTTACCCACCCATTATCCTATTGAGACGTGTCTTTTCCACGGCCAAAACTTAACAGATCAAAAACTGATCTAAAGGGAACAAATCATAAAAATCTGATAAAAATCCATGCGGATCACTTTGAACCAAAAAATAAAAGAATTAAATGTGGTCTATTAAATATAAGGTCTCTCCCTCCAAAGACTTTGATAGTTAATGAATTGATTTCTGATAATCAGATTGATTTGTTTTGTCTCACAGAAACCTGGCTACAAGAGGACTATGTTAGTATAAATGAGTCAACTCCAGTTATTCAAATTTCCACATTCCCAGATCTGTGGGAAGAGGAGGAGGAGTGGCAACCATCTTTCAGTCTGATTTATTAATTAGTCCCAGGCCAATTAATAATTACAGTTATTTTAAACATTTAACCCTCAGTTTCCCTCATCCAAACTGCAAAGCAATAAAACCTCTTCTGTTTATTGTTTTGTATCGTCCACCAGGCCCTTACACTCAGTTTTTGGATCAGCTGTCAGACTTCTTATCTGATTTGGTGTTAAATACTGACAAGGTTATTATAGTGGGGGATTTTCACATCCATGTTGACACTGAATGTGATAACCTTAGTGTAGCCTTTAAAACTATCCTAGATTCAATTGGTTTTGCTCAAAATGTGCATAAGCCAACGCACTCTCGGCTCCATACTTTGGACCTTGTGCTGACATATGGCATTGATTGTGAAGAATTAACAGTATTCTCTCACAACCCTGTCCTATCTGATAATTTTTTAATAACATTTGAGTTTAATCTAACTGAGTTCTCCACCCCCAAAAGAGGGTTCCATTATAGTAGATCTTTATCAGATAATGCTGTATCAAAACTTAAAGAGTCTGTCCCCCTTTTAATATCCCCAGTATTGCAGAAATGCCCTGTAGATGGCAGCAATGTTGTTTCTTCCCATTAATAAATCGATACCTTTGCTAACAGTGTGACTTCCTCATTGCGTTCTGCATTAGACAATGTAGCTCCCTTGTAAAAGAAGGTGATAATTCACAGGAAGCTGGCTCCCTGGTTTAATTCAGAGCTGCGTTCCTTGAAGCACAATGTTAGGATATTGGAGAGAAAATGGCGCTCTACACACCAAGAGGAATCCTACTTAATCTGGAGGGACAGTCTATTGTTGTATAACAAGACCCTTCGTAGAGTTAGAGCAGCATATTTTTCATCATTAATTGAAGAGAATAAAAATAATCCTAGATTTCTCTTTAGTACAGTTGCCAAACTTACTCAGAGCTGCAGCTCTGTTGATCCATCCATTCCCTTAGCTCTTAGCAGTAATGATTTTATGGGATTCTTCATAAATAAAATTGATGCCATTAAAAATAAAATAATTGGCATCCTCCCAAACATGATTACCTCATCCCCAGTAAGTAAGGCAGCATTGGAGGAATCTTTAGAACCTGCTCAGTGTTTGAACTGTTTAGAAGCAGTAGAGCTTTCTGAGCTATCTAAAATCTTAGCTTCATCTAAATCTTCTACCTGTATGTTAGACCCAATCCCAACCAAGTTGTTTAAGGAGGTATTCCCTTTGATCAGTGGTCCTATTTTAGACATGATTAATCTATCCTTAGTAAATGGATATGTACCACAGGTTTTTAAAGTAGCTGTTATTAAACCTTTACTTAAGAAACCTTCTCTTGATCAAGATGAGCTAGTAAACTACAGACCTATATCTAATCTTCTTTTCTTATCTAAAATTCTTGAGAAAGTAGTTGCTAATCAACTTTGTGAACATTTACAAAGCAATGACCTACTTGAGGAGTTTCAGTCAGGCTTCAGAGCTCATCATAGCACTGAAACAGCTCTGGTGAAGGTCACTAATGATATTCTCATGGCCTCAGACCATGGACTTGTGTCTGTACTTGTCCTGTTAGATCTCAGAGCTGCATTTGATACAGTTGATCACAATATTCTCCTACAAAGACTTGAACATACTGTAGGGATTAAGGGGAAAGCATTAGGCTGGTTTAAATCTTATCTGTCGGACAGATTCCAGTTTGTTCATGTTAATAATAAATCTTCCTCAAACTCTAGGGTCACCAGTGGAGTACCACAGGGTTCAGTCCTTGGACCAATTCTCTTCACTATATATATGCTTCCAATCGGCAAAATTATCAAACAGCATGGGATTAATTTCCACTGTTATGCTGATGACATTCAGCTATATTTATCCATAAATCCTGATGAATCCAATGAATTACTTCGACTGCAGTCATGTCTTGATGACATCAAAAGCTGGATGATTTTAAATTTCCTGCATATAAATTCTGACAAGACCGAAGTTGTAATCTTTGGGCCAGAGTCCTCAAAAAATAAACTTCTTAACCAATCACTTAATCTGGATGGCATTAACTTGGCCTCTGGTAATAAAGTAAAACCCTTGGTGTTATTTTTGACCAAGACATGTCTTTTAAATCCCATATTAAACAGGTATCTAGAGTTTCCTTTTTTCACCTCCGGAATATCGCCAAAATTAGAAACATTCTGTCCAGGAGTGATGCTGAAAAACTAGTCCATGCATTTGTTACTTCAAGGCTGGACTATTGTAATTCTTTACTATCAGGAAGTCCACAAAATGCAGTTCAAAGCCTTCAGCTGATCCAAAATGCTGCAGGAAGAGTTCTGATGAAAATCAACAAGCGGGATCATATTTCTCCAATTTTAGCTTCCCTTCATTGGCTTCCTGTTAAATCAAGAATAGAATTTTAAATTCTTATTCTAACTGATAAAGCCCTTAATAATCAAGCTCCATCATATATCAGAGCTCTGATTACCCCGTATGTTCCTAACAGAGCACTTCGCTCTCAGACTGCAGGTCTGCTGGTGGTTCCTAGAGTCTCTAAAAGTAGAATGGGAGGCAGATAAGATAAGATAAGATAAGATAGCCTTTATTGATCTCACAATGGAGAAATTCACTCGTCACATCGGCTCATACAAGAAGGTGCAGAGTAGGAAAGGTGCATTCAGTTATATACAGTGGATGTTCATATATACAATGGATCAAAAAGAATACCAAAAAAAAAATACAAAAAAGGAAATAGGAATGGGCATATGATGTCTCATTTACATTCTTGGTGGTGGTCTATATGTATATATATAAACATATCTATATACTTCAATATATACATATATCTATGCGCCTACTTACATACGTACCTACGCGTATATATGTGCATATACATTGTATACATTTGTACATACATGCATACATGTGTACTGACTTATGTTCAGGTGTTGATAGCAGCAGAAGTCACTACATCAGGATTATTGCACGGGTTGTAGGACAGTGTATTAAATAGATTATTGCACATTAGTTATTGCACATTAATTGTTACAGTTATGGTCACAGTTACAGTGCAGCATTGTAAAATCTGATAGCAGCAGGAATGAATGACCTGCGGTAGCGCTCCTTTTTACAGACAGGATGTCTAAGTCTTGCACTAAAGGAGCTGCTCAGCTCCTCTACAGTCTGGTGCAGGGGGTGGAAGGTGTTGTCCATGATGGATGTGAACTTGGACAACACCCTCCTCTCAGCTACTTCCTCCACAGAGTCCAGAGAGCAGCCCAGGACAGAAGTGGCCTTCCTCACCAGCTTATTCAGCCTCTTTCTGTCCCGCTCTGTGCTGCCAGGGGCCCAGCAGACGACAGCGTAGAGGAGGGCTGAGGCCACCACAGAGTCATAGAAAGTTTTTAGCAGAGGTCTGCTCACTCCAACGGACCTCAGCCTCCTGAGGAGGTGGAGGCGGCTCTGGCCCTTCTTATACAGAGCGTCTGTGTTATGAGTCCAGTCCAGCTTATTGTTGACGTGAACACCCAGGTATTTGAAACTCTCCACAGTTTCTATGTCCTGCCCCTGGATGTTCACAGGTGAGTGAGGTGGGGGTCTTCTCCTGAAGTCAATCACCATCTCCTTGGTCTTACTGGTGTTTAAGCACAGATGGTTTTTCTCACACCAGTCCACAAAGTCCATGATGACCGACCGGTACTCCAGCTCGTTCCCCTCAGACACGCAGCCCACAATGGCCGAGTCGTCAGAGAACTTCTGAAGGTGGCAGCTGTCCGTGTTGTAGGTGAAGTCCGAGGTGTAAAGAGTGAAGAGAAACGGAGACAGAACGGTGCCCTGGGGGGCCCCGGTGCTGCAGAGTGCCACCTCTGACTGACAGCCGTGAAGCCGCACGTGCTGAGGGCGGTTAGTGAGGTAGTCCATGGTCCAGTCAGCTAGATGTTTGTCCACCCCAGCGTCCTCCAGCTTCTCCCTCAGCAGCACCGGTCTGATGGTGTTGAAGGCGCTGGAGAAGTCAGAGCACATGACTCTCACAGCGCTCCCAGTGGTCTCCAGGTGGGTGAGTGCCCGCTCCAGCAGGTAGATGATGGCGTTCTCTACTCCGATGTTGGGCTGGTAGGCAAACTGCAGCGGGTCCAGGGTGGGGCTCACCACGGTGCGCAGGTGAGCTAGGATGAGGCGCTCCATGGTCTTCATCAGGTGGGAGGTCAGGGCGACTGGTCTGAAGTGGGCCGGTTCCCTGGCGTGCGGCATTTTGGGAACCGGTACCACACAGGAGGTCTTCCACAGGGTGGGCACCACCCCCAGGCTGAGGCTCAGGTTGTAGATGTAGCTGAGGACCTCACAGAGCTCATCTGCACAGGTCCTCAGCAGCCTGGGGGGAATGCCGTCTGGTCCTGAGGCTTTCCTCTGTTTCAGCTTCATCAGCTGACCTCTCACCTGCATTGGTGTGACTGTGAGGGGGGAGGAAGGTAGGGCTGAAGGTGTGGATGGGTCAGTCGTTGATAGGAGTGGCGGTGGGGGGGATGGTAGGTCTCTGGAGGGCTGGTGGTTGGAGACGTGTGGAGAGTTGACGGCAGGAAGGGGGCCAGTGTGGGGGGAGTCAAACCGAGTGAAGAATGTGTTCAACTCATCTGCAGACTTGGTGTCACCGTCTGCAGCCCTGCTGGTCCTCTGCCCGAAGCCGGAGATGTTCTTCAGACCTCTCCACACGTCCCTGTCGTTGTTCTGCGCCAGCTGCTCCTCCATCTTCTTCCCATAATCCTTCTTTGCTGCCCTGATCTTCCACTGGAGCTCCCGCTGGACTCTACGCTGCTCCTCTCTGTCCCCTGAGTAGAAAGCCCTCTTCTTCTGGTCCAGCGTTTTATTTTCCCTTGTTTTACACGTGACGTACTGGGTGAGCGTGGAGAGGGTGGAGCGGAGGGAGGCATGGTTGAAATCCCCTGTGATCAGCAGGAGAGCGCGGGGGTGCTGTGTTTGCAGATTGTTTACAGCGGCGTGGATCCGCTCACACGCGGCGGCGGCGTCGTCCGCGGACGGAGGGATGTAAACACAGAGCATGATCACGTGGCCGAACTCTCTCGGCAAGTAATAAGGTCTCAAACTCACTGCGAGAAGTTCAACATCCGAGCAGCATATCTGCTGCTTCACGTGAACATGCGCCGCGCCACACCACCTCTCATTCACAAACACCGTCAGCCCTCCTCCTCTCTTTTTTCCGCTCCCCGCAAAAGTTCTGTCCGCGAGGATGAGTTTAAAGCCGTCCAGGGAGACCACTGAGTCCGGTACAGATCCATCTAACCACGTCTCCGTGAAGCACATAATGCTAGCGTCTCTGTACTTACTTTGGAAACGGGTTAGTGCTGTGAGTTCCTCGGTCTTGTTCCGTAAAGATCTAACGTTTCCCGTGACAACCGATGGTAAATAACCTTTCCTCCGCTTCGTCCTCCCGCCCCGACATCCTCTACGCCTCCTCCGTATTTCTGCGGGGATGTATAGTTTCTCAGCGTTGAGATGAACGGGGCCGCAGCGCGAGGAGTCACGTAGTCCGAGAAGCTGGTTCCTCGTGTAGATCAAGGGACGCTCGGAGTCGCGAACAAAGGGATCTCCACTTGCGGCATCGAAATGTGCCGAAAGTAAGATCCTTTAGCTATCAGGCTCCTCTCCTGTGGAACCAACTCTCAGTTTTGGTCCGTGAAGCAGACACCCTGTCTACTTTTAAGACTAATCTTAAAACCTTCCTTTTTGACAAAGCTTATAACTAGAGTGGCTCATGTTACTCTGAGCTACCTTTATAGTTTTACTGCTATAGGCTTAGGCTACTGGAGGACATCAGGATCTAATTTTCTCACTCTATAGAGTTCTACTTTTCTTCAATTATGCATTACGTGTTGTCATTTCTGCTTTAACTTTCTGTTCTCTCTCTTTTATCTTCATAGTAGGTACACCTGGTCTGGCGTTCTGTTAACTGTGACATCATCCAAAGAAGACGGCTCACCCGCTATTACCATCTAATGTAGAACAGATTACTGGATCAATGTGTGCTTCTGTGCTTTTTTGTCTCTCTTTTTGTGTCTCTGCTCTGTCTTCTGTAACCCCCAGTCGGTCGAGGCAGATGACCGTTCATATTGAGCCCGGTTCTGCCGGAGGTTTTCCTTCCCGTTAATGGGGAGTTCTTCTTCCCACTGTCGCTTCATGCTTGCTCAGTATGAGGGATTGCAGCAAAGCCATGTACAATGCAGACGACTCTCCCTGTGGCTCTACGCTTCTCCAGGAGTGAATGCTGCTTGTCGGGACTTTGATGCAATCAACTGGTTTCCGTATATAGGAACATTTTTGACCAATCTGTATAATCTGACCCAATCTGTATAATATGATTGAATTTAACTTTGTAAAGTGCCTTGAGATGACATGTTTCATGAATTGGCGCTATATAAATAAAATTGAATTGAATTGAACTGAATCGTGTGGTCCTCTTGAGATCAGATTAAGCTGTATGCGGCCCCTAAACCAAAATGAGTTTGACACCCCTGCTCTACCCCATCCAACCTTTCTGGCTATACAAACAATCAAGTGGTTCTTTCCACACTTAAAATCTGGTATCAATTTAGGAGGCACTTCAAATTTAAGTCAGTATCCACTTTTACTCCTATACTAAACAATCATTTATTTCAAACTTCATTTACAGATCCAACTTTCCTAGCATGGCATAATAAAGGCCTGAAGTGTTTTAAAGACTTCTACAAAGATGGTATTTTTCGTAGTTTTGCAGATATCTCAGAAGAATTTCATCCCCCACCTTCTCATCTTTTTCGATACTTTCAAATTAGACACTGCGCTAAAATTTTGTTTCCTATCTTCCCTTCTTCACCATCAACTCAACAGTGGGAGGAGCTGTTAAACCATGACCCACTTCAAAAGTCACTTATCTCTAAAATCTATAACGAACTTGTGTCTTTTAACTGCTTACCAATTATTAAAGTTAGGGATGCCTGGGACAAGGAACTGTACCTAAACTTGGAGGATGACTGGTGGGACGCTGCTCTTAAGACAATTTATACAAGCTCATTCTGCGCCCGTCTTACACTTATACAGTTTAAAGTACTATTTAGACTCCATTTTTAAAATAAAAAATGCCAAATGTTACCAGAATTGTTTTTTTCAATTCTCACCTTTTCACAGCATAAAACTATACCTGCTTAACATGCAGATTATTATAGTTCTCAAGAAAGAAAAGGTAAAATGTATAGTGCTGTATAGTAAATGTAACAAATGGCTTCCCTTCTCTGGTATTTTTACCATTTCACTGATAAATGAGCTGAACTAACTGCATATAATTTATAGATTAATCACTGTAAAGGTGGGCAGACATAAAAATGTTTTTTTTTTCCTTTCTCAATGATCAATGCTGTGAAGGTCAGTAGGTGCAATAAAGTAGCTTAACCATTCTGTTACTAATGTTAAAATTGGGTTTTCATTTTCATTATTTATAGAAAAAAAGTCACAATTTTAACCTGATCATGTGTTTAATACCATCTTCAATGTTTTTTTTAAGATAAAAGTAGGAAATAGGCTGTCAATCTTAAAATGCCTACCAGTTGGCAATAGATGGGTGAGCAAGTATTGAGTTAATAAAGCAACACACGTCAGTCAGATAAACACAAAACAAATAAATCAGAACCAGCGGTACTATGCACACTACTTGGCCGACAGAAGTGTCCTAAAGACGGTCTAACATCAGCCCTGGCTGTGGTCTTCCTCGGAGACCGTCGGACTTTTTATTAAAATTACGCACTAACTCTGTAAACAGGCCACATAGGGAAGCTTAAAAGTATAATGTTCTCGCCTTAGCCGATCTGAAAACGTACTTTTGAAGAACAACAGCAGCAGAAAAGGGAATTTTTAACTTACCGCTGTGAGCTCTGTTTGCGCTGTCTCGAATCAAGCTGCGGCCGCGGTGCATTCTGGGCAAGCGGGCTGAGGCTGATGACGTGTCACGAGCACACGAGACCGCTCTGCTAGACTAGCTGTGGCTGCACAACACTGCCATCTGCTGGTTGTTCAGTGGAGGGTGTCTTCGCATTCAAATCTAGGCATTTATTTGTGGATCTCAGTTTGCAGTAGGAATTTCTCAAAATTACATCATCGACATGAAAGCGAAACGGAGATTTACAAATGCAAAAAGCAGATTCACAAATGCAAAACGGAGATTCACAAATGCAAAGAGGAGATTCACAAATGCAGATTCCACATACAAAGTCAAGCATATTTATTTTCAAATCTCAAAAATATATTTACAAAGACACGTTTATTTATATACATTTTTTTATTTATTTGTATGTCACATTTTTATATTTATATTTTGTTTATTTGTATGTCACATTTTTATATTTGTATTTTGTACTTGGATATTTATAAATGTATGTATATGTATATATATCCTTTTATGTTTATTCAAATCTTTTTGAGACAATCCTCACTCAATACTTCTATTACCCAATGGCTCAATGACACCATGTCTTTTCTGAAGCTAGAAAAGATCCGATATTCAGTGAAAGGTAATTCTGGTAAATTTTATGACAAATGGCTTCCCTTTATTACATTCTTCCGCTCTCTTCAGTCCTTTCCTTCTGATTGACCCCTCCCTCCCCCTTTTGTTTGTTTGTTTGTTTTTGTTTATTTAATTTTGGATTCTTTTTTTTATTAGATTCCATGTTATTTATTTATTTTTTCTTTTCTGAGGGGCTATATTTATATTTAACTATAGCTTATTAAGATCTATTGTTATTTAGTTGTTATTATTACAATGTTTAATTATTTCGTTTTTTTTCTTTTAGTTGCGTGGTGTACTGTTTGTACCTCTTAATTTACAAAAACACCCTGGGAGTTTGACTATATCCTTTGTTCTCAACTCTTCGAGATGCACAGTACCTTTATGGTGCCAATATGTACATATTGTTACTTGCTATGATACCCTATGTGAAAAGGATGTACATATGGATACACATCTCTATTGTTGTAATGTGCATTGCTTCCTAATAAAAATATATTTATATATATATATATATATATATATATATATATATATATATATATATATATATATATATTTAGTTTCAATTCAATTCAATTTTATTTATGTAGCGCCAATTCACAACACCTCATCCCAAGGCACTTTACAAAGTCAAACTCAATCATATTAAACAGATTGGTCAAAAATGTTCTTATCTAAGGAAACCCAGTAGGTTGCATCAAGTCTTGACAAGCAGCGTTCACTCCTCCTAAAAGAGCGTAGAGCCACAGTGGACAGTCATCTGCATTGTCAATGGCTTTGCTGCAATCCCTCATACTGAGCATGCATGAAGCGACAGCAGAGAGGAAAATTACCCTTTTAACAGGGATGAACACCTCCAGCAGAACCAGGCTCAGTGTGAACAGTCATCTGTCTAAACTGACTGGGGGTTAGAAAAGACAGAGTAGAGACACAAAAAAAGCACAGAAGCACACACTGATCAGGAATCCTTTCTATGTTAATGGCAGATGATCTGCCTCCCCTGGATGATGTCACAGCTAACAGAACGCCAGACCTACTATGAAGAGAAAAAGAGAGAGACCAAAAGGTTAAAATAACAACAAACAATGCAAATTGAAGAACAGTACACAGTAAATTTTGAAGAGTAAAATTTACTCAATTTGAGGAAAATTTTACTCCCAAAAAGACAATATTTGGTCCCAGTCCAAAAAGAGTAAAATTTACTCCCATCACAGAGTTAAATTTTCAGAGTTATTTCTACTCTATCTAGAGTTCATGTTTTACTCCACAAGACTAAAATTTACTCAATTTAGCATAAAGTGAAAACAACTCCAACACCATTTCACTCAATACAGAGTTGAATTTTACTCTATACAGAGCAGTAACTGCCTCAAAATAGAGGTCCATTTCTAATATTATTTGAGTTGAATTTTACTCTATACAGAGCAGTAACTGCCTCAAAATAGAGGTCCATTTCTAATATTATTTGAGTTGAATTTTACTCTATACAGAGCAGTAACTGCCTCAAAATAGAGGCCTTATTCTACAATTAATTGAGTTAAATTTCACTTAAAATTAATAGTAAAATGTTTGAAATAATAAAAAAAGACCAGAAATTAATATTCAACAATTAACTTGTATTATTCTTAAATGCATAATAGATGCAAGCGCACCCAACATATACATGTCAATACTGTTTGGCTGTTGTAATATGACAGCATTATATGAGACATGAAAATATAAATGGTTTAAAAGCTTGCAACAAAAATCTCCATGAATAAAGCTCCATGGGCAGAGTAATCACTATAAGGGAGGAAAAGAAGGATTTTGGGGATACACATAATACTTAAAATATAATATAATAAAATTAAGTAGAATATTCACACACTCACTACACCAGCTGCTGCAGATACTGCAGTAGAATATTGCAATAGGGTTCAACCCAGCCCAAAAAAGTAAATCAGTACAAAATCAGAGCCCTCAAATGAAAATATTTTTTCAGTATAAAACAAAAAAATAAATAAATCAGAGCAGCATCAGAACCCTCCAAACCAAAGCATCTTAAAGTGTCAAAATCCGTGCAGCATTCGAGCTCTCATCTCTTTGACCCTGGGATTCACCTTAGTTGTAGCAGCATCAATCTGGTAAACAGCGGTTTGCAAGAAGTGGTAGACATTGGCCAGATCCCTGTTGTATGAGGTAGCGAAGATGAAATGAGCTTTGAAAAGTTCATCAAAAGAGGCAAGCGCATCTGGTGACCGACATGGGATTGCATGTTTGTCAATCACAATGAAGTATTTTTGTATGGCGCTCCTCTGAGTCCCCACAGCCAGCAGATAGGGTTGACGGCTCTCTGTGATGCTGTCCAGATGCCCCTCTACACTGGTCCCAGTCTGTGACAAGAAAATTTAATTAGTCTTGCTATTAAAATTAATCTGTTGCAGTTTAAGGCCCCATCGTCACAACCACAATCACTTATTGCCACAAAATGCAATTGAACCATAACATTTTCAGCCTTATATTTTTTATTCTTCTAAATGTAAAAGAAATAAGACTTATATTAGCGTATATGAGGCTGACGATGATAGATTTGTGGGGAGCCAAATCAGATAGATTTCACAGGGTTTATTATAATGTTACAAACAGAACAGTTAGCCTTCTTAAGCTTTAAATAAACTGTAACATTACCTTGATAAATTTCACAAGGTGGTCAATGGCTTGTCTGGCAGAGAGCTTTCCTGGTCTTTTGTTGCGGCCATGAGGTGATGGTGGCATGAGGTGGATAAGGAGCAAGATGGATGACATTTCACTGTCCCATCCTGAAAATAAAGGAAATGTAGACATTTTTACTAAAATGTTTATACACACATACACACATACACACGTACACACATACACACACACACACACACACACACACACACACACACACACACACACACACACACACACACACACATATATCTCTTTTATTCGAGTGTACCATCTTCCAGTTCTTCTGTTGTGGATTCTGCGTTATGAAGGAGATCTTCTAGGTCGCTTGTCTGGGTGAGGCCACGACTTTGTTCAAGGACTTTCTGTCTGTAGTGAGTAGGCCACTTCTCCAGGAACCTTGCGGAGATGTCATCACCAAACATCAGACTGAAATCCTGCTCTATCTGCAGTCAAGATGGAATACAGAAAACAACATGGCATACATCATTAATAGGTGCACCAGGGCTTACCAGGGATGTCATCTGTTTAAAGTAATTTTTCATCTCAGCTCGATTTCAGTGCTAGGTAGTTTAAGAGCGACCTACCATTCCCTTGATGTCAAGAAATCTTGGAAAGGTGGTAAATATTTCAGAGGACTTTACTGGGTCATTAACCATTGCTTGGCGATGGGTGAAGGTCTGTTTCATCTTCTCCCTGATAATTGTTTCATCAGTTGTATGCTTCATCAGTGCAATGGCCTCACAACACTGGGTTTCTGTGGCCAGTTGGTTTTCCTTACAGAAGGGGGTTCTCTCACCAGAATCTGGACCGCCTGTAACAGTGAAACCACATAATGATGCAATACTTTTACTTCCCAAAAACACTTGAGCCACTTTCACCCCTTACATAGCGAGCCACTTGTCTTTTTTCTAAACCCCTGCAATGCCCACTACTGTAACAAAAGTCACTATGCACATTAATAATGAATTTAATGTGTGAATTCTCATAAGAAAAATATAACTACACTCAAATTCATGTACCTGTCAGCAGCTGAGGGCTTCTTTTCTTTTGTCCCTCTGAGGCTTCTTTCTGAAGCGTTTTCACTCTCCATGGAAGAAATCCACTCCCATCAACTGGATTGTAATACTGCTCCTAAAAAACAGGAAAGTATTTAAAATTTTCATCCTTAAAACACTAACATGTACCTGTATAGACAGTTGCTAAAATCAAGGTCAGCCAGTTTGACGTCTGCTGTGTTTAACTTGTCGAGGTTAGGAGAAAGGGTCAGCATACAGAAATGTTGATATCTAATTGAAATCTCACTTGTTTTTTTGATCTGTAACAAAAGTAATGAGTTAAGAGTTTAGAGTTGTTTTATGTACTTACATAGCCCAAAGTTCCCTGGGGATCAGCCAGGTATGGAAACAAGGCTGTGATACCTTTTGCGTAGTCCTCTTTCACGCGCTTTGAAGGACTTGTCCTACAGTGCGCACACACACACACACACACACACACACACACACACATATGTGAGAGCTAAACAAAAGTATTGCTGTGCCGATGCTTTCTGCACTGGATCTGCACCAAATAAAACCATAAATGTTAGGGTTGGACATTAATTACATGACAACACATACCCATGTTCACTCGCCATGTGTGCAACCAAGATCTTCACCATGTCACGTCTTCTGGAATCTGTTAAGCTTTTTGTCCGACCATACTCTGTAAGGATCCTCTCTCCTCCAGGTTTCTTCCTCAGAATATTTTCAATGAGCTAAGTGTGAAGGGGGGAAATGAGGGAAGGGACATAGGGATTTGGTGGCCAATTACATTTACAGTGACAAAAATGTAAACCATGTTCCATATTTCTCTTCAAATTTACTTGACCATTTCCCCTAGGGCTGGACGATATAGAAAAAAAGCTTATCGATAAAAAAAAAATGTATATTGATCGATATCGATAATTATTGAAAATATTTAAACCCATATTTTATGTGCAGCTCTGCCTGGACATTTTATGATACCGCTAAATGATTTAATTTTAATAAAAAACACAAACACATAATTCCAATTAAATCTTTATTTAACCAACTTTTTTAACCATAACAGAATTTTTTAAAGAAAAATAACTTAGGAGACCTGAGTTATGTTATTAAATACTGACTAAGAATAAACTAAAGTGACCAGTAAAATGGCCAAAATCAATATACCAAATAAATAAATAAAATAGCCTATTTAGGTGGGAATAGTACACTAGTTACTCCTCAGGTTTCATAATTGAGAGGCTGATGCAGGTCTGAGGTTGATGCGTGGGAAGACGCAGACTGCAGCTCATTTTGCACTGATTCCCTGCACTAGTTGCACAATTTAGGGAGGGCTGTTAGAGAAAAACTTGCGGCCCGGAACTTTATATCGCGGATCAAGAGTGGCGAGTAGTTGTATGAAGCCAGGTTTTTCAGCTGCAGACAACAGCAGCAAATCCCATCACTATGAATCATGTTACTGCATGCATGATGTCCTTATGCCGCTTGGACGCTTTTTCATTTTATCACAAAGAAGGAGCCCAGTTTAGCTGCTATACCTGCTTTGTTTTGGAAGAACCTCCAGAAGATTCCGACGACGACGACGCAGAGCCGCGGCGGGGCTGACACAGCTCGCGCTGCTGCGGGTGTGAGCGGCTTACGTGATGAAACAAGTTGGTTGCGTTACCAGACTTTGTTTTTACCGGTTTCTTGCAAGTTTTACAAATCACTGGTTTATTTCTGTCAGACTGGCGAACTAGTAAAACCTCGTTTTGGGACCGTTTCCTCCGCCGCTCCTTGCTGCGACATATTCACGTGCTCTTTGTTGTGGTTTGAGAGGGCGGGGCTTTGTGACGGCGTGCCTGGGTCCGCGATTACGATTGGTCGAGAGGAAGTAGTGACTGTAGCATCAACTAATATGATAGGCTGAAAGGAAGGAAGGAAAACTGTTTTTTATCGAACTTTTATCGACCCGTTTTTTTCCTATCGCGTCACACGTCTATCGATCGATATATATTGTTATTGAATTATTGTCCAGCCCTAATTTCCCCCATACCCTTTTATCAGAATCACCATCTTGATCCCTCCATGTGCAAAGCTTACCTGAGCGAGATGAGTCAGATCAGCTCTGTTTCTTTGGACAGGAGTAGACTGTAAAATGATGGTGTCATCAGAGTCCCCTTCATCAAAGGAGCTGTTGCTGGTGCAAAGGGGGTGGCTTGTAGAGGGGCTGACTGAATCTAGCATGTTGACATAACAGGTGTGGTTATAATATGTCATTAGCAAGAGAGGATCATCTGCGATAAGAGTAGTGTACAAGACCCCGTTAGATTAGGATGGATCCACACACTGAGCTAGTGATTCGTCAGACGCTTTGTTAAGTGTCTGAAGAGGCATGTTTATTCAAAATGTCATGCAATGTGGATAAGCATCTCTTTACTATGTTGCATTACAAAGTTAGACAGGACTGCATGGATTATGAGACTCTGAGTTAACAAGTTACTCACCCTCAAAATCTGAACCCTTGGGCAAACGAACCTCAAGCACACCCAGGTCTGGTTTCATTACAAGAAACGCAAATGCATCCTCGTCAACTTCAGTGTTCAAATCATCATAGACTTTTAAGTCCAAGGTAGGAATCTCAAACTTCTTGGAAACTGTGAAGACAAAACAATATTGCTAAAGATTGATATTGTGTTGTGCAGTTTATAAAAATTTTATTAAAAGGTCACACATTTGGAATCTCTTTAGATAAAACAACGATTTCATACTTTATAAAAAAACCATGAAGCTTTTTGCTAATATGTGAATATACTTTTCCAGCGAACATTTCTAACTCAAATCATTCATTTTATCGGGGTACACAAAACACGATTTAGAGAGGGGGTCCAAAGTCAAATACATACTTTTCTAAGGGTCCTTGAAAACAACAACAATGATAATGATAATAATAATAAAAGACAGCACCGCTAACTTACATATGACACCCAGTAGGTTGTGCAATGTTTCACTCACCACACTCCAAAAATGATTCGAAGGTCAGCTGCCCTTCATGACAAATGTATTTCTGGCGGTCTCTGTATTTCACTCTTACAGCCTGCATCCTTTAGGGAAAGTGAAAAAATAAAAGTTACTAAGATGATTTAATTCATGCACTGAAGGATACAATTAGCTTAAGTATTACAAAAGCACTATCTACAATTAGACTCGATATCACTCTACATTTGGATCTAATTAAATGCTGTTTGAAAGCTGGGTAAAGTACTTATTTTTCTCAGTTTGCTTCCAGTGTGTTTATATGGCTTTCAATTCACGTTACAGTGCTGCCGCTCCACCATAGACCACAACACACCATCTCTGAGTGAACAAAGAATGGCTGGTGTCAACCAGTTTCATTTGAGCTCACCTCTGTAAACCTCACATAATTCCTTTCCACCCTTTGCTACGCGGGAAAACTATCCAAAACTGTCCTTGAGGACATGTTCGTTCCGTGACTCAATTCAGAGTAAAATACACGTGCTTGCTAATGGTCCAAACCCACACTAGCTAAGTAATGACTCAATTCAGAGTAAAGTACACGTGCTTGCTAACAAAATACCAGGTGAAAACGGTCTACATGAAAAAAAACCACCATAGAACGGAAAAACAATTAGAACAATCGTGTAAATGCCTTAATTTAAAGAAGATAACCTTACACATGCTTGCTAACGGTCCAAACACACACTAGCTAAGTAATGACTCAATTCAGAGTCAAACACATGTGCTTGCTGACGGTGCACACCAAAACCTCACTTATTAACCAAAGTCTGGTAAAACCTCATGATAGTCCTTGCTACCCGAACAGCAGAGAAAACAGACCACTTCACCGCGGTCATAGAAGACAGGTACATGAAACATTTTAAATTTAAATACATTTGCAAACCGAGGGCACAACTCAATAGAGCGTAAACCTTCGATAAAATGGCCAGTAAAAACTAAGCTCAGTAAAAACACACGTGGTAAGTTAAGCTAACAACAGTAAGTTAAGTTCGGTTTAAATTCACATTTAAAAATATAGTTTGTGCTGAAGCTAACATTAGCATCGACATAACTGCAGTTATACCGTGTGTGAGACCCACAAACTCGCAAGCTGCAATGCTACTCACAAGTAATACCTTCCAATAAGCTAACAAAATGCTGCTGACATTTTGTCTTAAATAAAATCAATTTTAGGATTTGCTGACTTACCCGACAAACATCCGTCTTCACCTTGACCTTCCACTGCTGGGATTGCAAATGACGGCAGAAACGAAACCTAAGGAGCATTAAGGGGCGTGGTCTTGATATTACTCCAATATAATTAACTCTATTTTTTTCCTCCTACTCTAGTGACCACGGGAAGTAATTACACTCCAAAATTAATAAACATTACTCTTTTAGAGGAAAATAATGGTAACTCTGAAAAAAGTACTCTCTAATTTTTCCTGTGTAGGTGGTGTAGGAGTGTGAAAAATAGACCCTGGTGTCCTACAGCAGTCTAAGTCTATAGCAGCATAATTACAGAGATACCACTACCTAGAACAAGCTTGGGCCCCTGGTGGGAGATAGCTGCAATATATCTATGATAATACGTGGCAGAAAGAACAAAGCTAAAAGGATAAAAAAGACAGAAATAAACAATCCTACTTCAAAGTCATAAATTGCCAGATACAGTCAGTCTGAAAAATAATATAGAACACTAAGTCATATAGTCAGGTTTCCGTGCTCACCACAGTACAGAGACCGCACTTGTCAAGGTGTTTAATGACATCCATATAAATACTGACTGTGGAAGAACCACAGTTCTGGTACTATTGGACCTCAGTGCAGCATTTGATACTGTAGATCACTCCATTCTGTTAGAGGGCCTGGAAAACTGGGTCGGCCTTTCTGGTGCAGCACTTGACTATTTTAAATCCTGCTTAAAGGACAGGGACTTTTTGTGTCAGTAAGTAACTTTACATCAGAGATAAATGCGGGGTTCCCCAAGGGTCCATCCTGGGTCCCCTCCTATTCAACATCTACATGATCCCTGTTGCTCAGATCATAAAAAACAACAACATCAGTTACCATAACTACTCAGACGACACACAGCTTTACATCACCATGTCACCAGGCGACTTTGAATCCATTCAAGTGCTGAGTAAATGCCTAGAAGAAATCAATGCATGGATGTGCCAAAATTTCTTCAATTGAATAAAAACAAAACTGAAGTAATAATATTTGGACCGATAGAGGAGCAATCAAAAGTTAGCACTCAACTTCAGTTGCTTCAGCTAGTAACCACTGATCAGGCTCTAAATCTGGGTGCAGTGATTGACTCAGCCCTGGACCTCCAAAAGCATCTAAACACAATTAGAAGGTTGGCCTTCTATCACCTGAAGAACATTTCCAGTATTAAAGGACTGATGTCTCAGAAGGATCTGGAAAAAATAATCCATGCGTTTATTTTTAGTCAAATTGATTACTGCAACGGTGTTTTCACAGGTCTCCCAAAAAAAGTTGACCAGAAAACTGCAGCTGATACAGTTGAAGTTTGTAGTCTAACTCTTCTTATATATCTGACCTACTGCTACTATTCCAAAGCAATGTGCTTGCTTCTGCAATGTTTTTCCTGTCTCTGTAATGCTTTCTTTCCTCTGTTTGTTAGTTTTTTTGTTTATGTACAGCAATTTGAATTGTTTTATCACCGAAAAGTGCTTTATAAATAAACTTTCCTTCCCTTCCCTTGCCTTGCCTTACCTTGCCTAGCCTAGCTCAGGATAACCTAAAGTACCCTAACTGTAAGTTTTGTCAAAAAGGAAAGTTTTAAGACTAGTCTTAAAAGTAAACAAGGTGTCTGCCTCACGAACCAAAAATGGGTGTTGGTTCCACAGGAGAGGAGCATGATAACTAAAAGATTTGCCTCCCATTCTACTTTCAAAGACTTTAGGGACCACCAGTAGACCTGCTGTCTGACAGCGAAGTGCTCTGTCAGGAAGATACGGGGTAATCAACGCTCTGATATATGATGGAGCTTGATTATTAAGGACTTTAAACATAAGGAGAATTTTAAATTCTATTCTTGATTTAACAGGAAGCCAATGAAGGGAAACTAACATAGGAGAAATATGATATCTCTTTTTTTAGATTGATTTATTAATTTGGTAGGGACAATGCACATTAACATTCTGTAAATGAGCCAGAATTAGCCAAAAGGCTATTTTTCATCTGTTGTCCCTGGACAGTTTCATCAGAACTCCAGCTGCAGCATTTTTGGATAAGCTGAAGGCTTCAAACTGCATTTTGTGGACTTCCTGATTGTAAAGAATTAAAATAGTCCAGCCTGGTTTAACAAATGCATGGACAAGTTTTTCAGCATCACTCCAGGACAGAATATTTCTAATTTTGGCAATATTCCTGAGGTGAAAAAAGAAAACCCTGAAAACCTTTTGAAATGGCATGTCCTGGTCAAAAATAACACCAAGATTCTTTACTTTATTGCCAGAGGTCAATTTAATGCCATCCAGATAAGGTGATTGATTAAGATGTTTATGTTTCAAAGACTCTGGTCCAAAAAGTTACAACTTCTGTCTTGTCAGAATTTAAAAGCAGGAAATTTAAACTCATCCAGGTTTTGATGTCTTCAAGACATGCCTATAGTCGAAGTAATTGATTGGATTCATCAAGGGTTTTGGATAAATATAGTTGAGTGTCATCAGCATAACAGTGGAAATTAATCCAATGCTGTCTGATAATTTTGCCAATCAGAAGCATATGTAAAGAGAATTGGCCCAAGGACTGAACCCTGTGGTACTCCACAAGTGACCCTAGAGTTTGAAGTATTTATTATTGACATGAACAAACTGGAATCAGTCAGGCAGATAAGATTTAAACTAGCCTAATGCTTTTCCCTTAATCCCTACAGTATGTGGAAGTATTTCTAGGAGAATATTGTGATCAACTGTGTCAACTGCAGCACTAAGATCTAACAGGATAAGTACTGACACAAGTCCATTGTCTGAGCCCATGTCAATATCACTAGTGGCATTCACCAGAGCTGTTTCAGTGTTATGATGAGCTCATTGTCCTGTTGTAGGACGAAATTGGCTCCAATCAAGCGCTGTCCACTGGGTATGGCATGCCGTTGCAAAATGGAGTGATAGCCTTCCTTATTCAGAATCCCTTTTACCCTGTACAAATCTCCCACCTTACCAGCACCAAAGCAACCCCAGACATCACATTACCTCCACCATGCTTAACAGATGGCGTCAGGCATTCTTCCAGCATCTTTTCATTTGTTCTGCATCTCACAAGCATTCTTCTTTGTGATCCAAACACCTCAAACTTGGATTCATCCGTCCACAACATTTTTTTCCAGTCTTCCTCTGTCCAATGTCTGTGTTCTTTTGCCCATCTTAATCTTTTTCTTTTATTGGCCAGTCTCAGATATGGCTTTTTCTTTGCCATGAAGCCCAGAATCCCGCAGCCGCCTCTTCACTGTAGATGTTGACACTGGTGTTTTGCGGGTACTATTTAATGAAGATGCCAGTTGGGGACCTGTGAGGCGTCTGTTTCTCAAACTAGAGACTCTAATGTACTTATCTTCTTGCTCAGTTGTGCAACACGGCCTCCCACTTCTTTTTCTACTCTGGTTAGAGCCGGTTTGTGCTGTCCTCTGAAGGGAGTAGTACACACCGTTGTAGGAAATCTTCAATTTCTTAGCAATTTCTCGCATGGAATATGAAATTCAGAGAAAAGTTCTCTTTTTCTGGCCATTTTGAGCGTTTAATTGACCCCACAAATGTGATAGTCCAGAAACTCAATCTGCTCAAAAGAAGGTCAGTTTTGTAGCTTCTGTAACGAGCTAAACTGTTTTCAGATGTGTGAACATGATTGCACAAGGGTTTTCTAATCATCAATTAGCCTTCTGAGCCAATGAGCAAACACATTGTACCATTAGAAAACTGGAGTGATAGTTGCTGGAAATGGGCCTCTATACACCTATGTAGATATTGCACCAAAAACCAGACATTTGCAGCTAGAATAGTCATTTACCACATTAGCAATGTATAGAGTGTATTTCTTTAAAGTTAAGACTAGTTTAAAGTTATCTTCATTGAAAAGTACAGTGCTTTTCCTTCAAAAATAAGGACATTTCAATGTGACCCCGAACTTTTGAACGGTAGTGTAGGTCTGTAATTTATTAAGTCATCTTGGTCAAGAGATGGTCTCAAAGGTTTAATAACAACTACTTAAAAGCCTGTGGTACATATGCATTTTCTAAGGATAGATTAATCATGTCTACAATAGGGGCATTGATCAAAGGGATTACTTCCTTCAATTACTTGGTTGGGATTGGGTCTAACATACAAGTTGAAGGTTTAGATGAAGCTGAAATTTGCTCTACTAGATCTAAACAGTCCAAAACCAAACATTTAATGTCCAAACTAAATATTTAATTTTCAAAACCAAATATTTTTACTCCATATTATGTATGGAGCAAAAATGTTTTTGATATGAACATGAAACACAAAGACAACACAAAATCAAAACGGAACAAAAGTGGCATAAATAAACAGGAACACTCTCAAGACCCACCCCCTCCCTTTCCCCTAGGACTTACATCTTATCACACCAAGAATCAAATCAAATTCTCTTTGTGGAATGTATTAACTTTGATCCGTTTCTTACACTTTTATGAAGGTTTAACATGTGTTTATATGCTTTAATATTCTTTTAAGATAGCTGGCAGAAAGCTTCAAAACCGGGCCTGTTGGTAAAAGAATTTGGAATTCTTGGAATTTGCAAGACGGCTTTCTGTCTTGCAAAACCTTTTGTTTAGCTCAAGGTTCGGGGTTGTGGTCAGCGGCTTGCAGGCGATGACCGGAAGAACCAGTGTAGTGTAGCAGCCTGCAAGCAATGACCAGAAGAACCAGAACAAGGCAGCCAAAGAAGCAACCCCATATAGGGTAGAAGTATTGTTAAGGTGTGTCATTTGCTCATGTAACGGTGTGTCATTCACTCATGTAACTCTGTGAGACCCTCCCCTTTGAAGTTAATAAAAAGAGCCTGCACAAGAAAGAGGACAGAGTTGTTGCTCGCAGGTGTTGGCTGGTGCAACTTCTCTCCTTTTGCAAAGGTGAAACTTCAATTCTGTTTCCTTGGCTAAGTTTTTGTTGCACTCTTAAGTCCTGCACATGACTCAACGGACCCGGGGAAGCAAGCGGCTTCAACATCTTCAAATAGAGTTATCAATATATTGCCGAAGGGGTTGCCAAGTTCTATTGAATCACTTTAAGTTATTTGCTAATGAAAACTATATTCTTTCCAGATGAGAGAGCCTTACCAGTTCCTCCAGCCACAGTTTAACCGATGGGACCTCTGATTTTTTCCAGAACATCAACACTAGCTTTTTTCCTATGGCGAAAATGGGGTTAATTTTGTACACAAAAAATATGAATGTAGAATTGTGGCTTCTTCAATATGGCATTTGTCACACAGCGGGGATGTGTTAGGGAAAATTTTATGTAACTTCACTTTACAGTAATGAAGCCTGTGAATGATTTAAAATTGAATAAGACAGTGTCTAGAATTGGCAGAACACTTGTGAATATATCCATTCCTAATTCCTGCTCCCAGCCTGTTCTAAAGCCCTGGATGGACAGCGAGGATCTGGATAATAACACATTGTAAATCTGGGAGATTAGATGTCCTTCCCCACCACCCATCTTAAAGAGTTTGTCAAATTCATTAGGTATTATATTCTCTAAAGTGCGCCTGTGTTTTTTGACATATGCCCTGACCCGTAGGTGTCAGGACCCCGCGGGAAGCGTCGTGCAGTTTTCTGCCGGCCCCGCATGATCTGCTTTCCCCACAGGTGGCTGGAGTTGACAGGTGGGCGTGGTACACACCTGCGGCTCGTTAAGCAGCGCGGAGCTGCACTATAAAGACAGCACTTGGACTGCTGGACGATGCCAGAGTGTAGCCAAGTATTGGTATGCTTAAGAGGCCCTTGTTGCATGACAACGTTCCTTTTCAGAGTTTTAACAAATATTTCCTTCGTCTCAGGTCACCCCTTCATCCCGAGTGTTCCTCGCTCCTCCGCGAACTCTGTCTCCGGTGCCCATTCGGCTCCAACGAGTCAATCCGTGGACACCTACGAAACCGCTCTGGTTACTCCAGCTTTCCTCAAGCCACCCATCCATCCTCCTGCTGCTCGGGCCCCTCACGGATCCCTCCTGACCGCCCGCCTGTCTCTCCACCACCATCTGCCACCTAGGAGGGTTGCTGATCGGGTCCGTCTCTCCGCTCCACTCCCCCCGGCTAGATCGCGGCGCTCGGCGGTAAGCGGAAACAAAGTAACACCATTCCCGTTGCTCCGTGAGCTGATCTAACTTTCTCCTTTGTCCGCAGACCGCCCGAGCCCGGCTGTACTTTCTTTCCCTGGCTGCGAGAACCATAAATCGCCTGAGATCGGCTCGTGCTCCCCTGCTTTAAAATAAATATCTGAAACTGCTCCGCGCCTCTTGAGTATATTCTGCATGTGGGTTAGACACGTCAAAACCATGACAGATTTACACTCTGGCCAGACAAACCCAGCTGATATACTCGAGAGGACGCTTGCTATCCATCAGGAGCAGCTGCAAAACCTTGGTTTTGCTGTAAATTCCACCCAGGATCAGCTGAAGGGGCTCGCAGGGCAGATCGGTCAACTGACTGACGCGCTGCGCGCCGCCGCACTGAATCCTCCCTCCGCGTCGCCTCCCACTACATCGGGGCCCACGCCCCCGAACCGCCTTCAGCAGTTGGCGCAACCTCCTCTCTCGGGCCGGAGAAGTTCTCTGGAGATAGCGGAGATTGTGGGGGTTTTTTGTTTCAATGCTCTCTAGTTTTTAATAATTCCCCGAGAGCGTTTAAGCGAGACGAGACTAAGATCTGCTACATTTTGCGCCTGTTAACAGGGAAGGCCTTAAGATGGGCTGAGGCCCGTTTCCCCAATTGTCAAGACTTCAATTGTTCCTTTCAAGAGTTCCTACAGGAATTCAAGATGGTCTTTTCAGTCGAATCTGACCCGGTACAACAGTCCCGCCAGCTGCTGGCAGTCAGACAACGCGGTCGCCGCACCTCCGACTTCGCAGTGGAGTTCCGCACCTTAGCTGCCGCCGCCGGCTGGGAACAGCGAGCGCTCAAGACGGTCTTCTTTAATGCGCTAGACGAATCCCTTAAGGATGAGCTAGCCCGTCTAGAGGAGCCTGACTCTTTAAATAAATTGATTGAGCTCACCATCCGTCTCGATGACCGCCTTAGAAGTAGGGGCCGGGGCAGGTCTGAGAGATTCCCGCGGTTGTCGGCTCCTCTCCCTCCCGAGCGCATTCCTCCCAGGCCGGCTGCCGCCTCTCCACCTCCACCTGAACCTATGCAGATAGGCCGGGTGCGTTTAACACCAGAAGAGAGGCAGCAACGCATGGAAGCTAGGCAGTGTATCTATTGTGCCTCACCTGACCATTTCATCCGCGCCTGCCCTGAGCTGTCAAAAGACCGGGTCCGTCGGCTGTAGTGGAGAAGCCGGCGGACCACAAGCTTTCGTCTCCCGCGCCTCCACATCTTCCTGCGTCCCCACGTTTCTGTCTGCGAGCAATAATTCCCACGGCTCATGACAGAGTAAGTTTCGCTGCTCTAGTTGATTCGGGCTGCGATTTTAACCTAATCGATGGTTCTCTTGTGCAGCAGATCGGCATCGAAACTGTGCCACTGCCTACGCCCCTTCAGGTGTCCGCCCTGGATGGTGGCAACCTCCCGCAAATTACCCACCAGACCAAGCCCCTGGAGGTCATCATTTCAGGTAACCACCGCGAACGTGTCTCATTTTTTGTTTTTCCGGTAAAACACGCTCCGTTAGTCCTCGGATACTCGTGGCTAAGAGAACACAACCCACACATTAATTGGGCCGAGCAGCGGGTCGAGTCCTGGTCAGCTACCTGTCACTCACGCTGTTTACTTTCCGCGTTTCCCTCACATCCTCCACCGGAGGTTACCGCATCTGGTGAGTCCTCGGTGGATCTTGGTCTTGTCCCCGAGATGTATCACGATCTATGGCAGGTGTTTAGTAAAAGTAAGGCCAGTTCTTTACCCCCGCACCGTCCGTACGACTGCGCCATCGACCTGCTGCCCGGCGCTCCGCTGCCCTCAAGCCGCCTATATAACATCTCCCGGGCCGAGCGCCAGGCGCTGGAGAAATATATCAGCGAGTCTCTCGCTGCGGGTCTGATCCGTCCCTCCTCCTCGCCGTTAGGGGCGGGGTTCTTTTTTGTGGGCAAAAAGGACGGGTCTCTTCGCCCATGCATTGATTATCGCGGGCTCAACCAAATCACCGTTAAAAACAAATACCCCCTGCCGCTCCTTTCCTCCGCGCTTGAACCTGTCCAAAATGCCACCGTCTTCACAAAGTTAGACCTGCGTAACGCGTATCACTTAGTACGGATCCGCCGGGGGGATGAGTGGAAGACGGCTTTTAAGACTCCACTGGGCCATTTCGAATACATGGTGATGCCTTTTGGGCTCTGTAACGCTCCGTCAGTCTTTCAAGCCCTCGTCAATGACGTCCTCCGGGATTTTCTCAACATATTTGTTTTTGTCTATCTGGATGACATCCTGATTTATTCCCAGAGTCCCACCGAGCATTATCACCATGTTCGTTTAGTGCTCCAACGCCTCCTCGAAAACCGCTTATTTGTCAAAGCGGAAAAATGTGAATTCCATAAACCCTCTGTAACCTTCCTAGGTCTAATTTTAGAGGGTGGGCGGGTTCGATCAGACCCCGAGAAGATCAAGGCGGTCCTCACCTGGCCCGTTCCTGAGACGCGGAAGCAACTCCAGCGCTTCCTAGGTTTTGCAAACTTCTACCGCCGTTTCATTAGGAATTACAGCCAGATCGCCGCCCCCCTACACGCTCTAACGTCCCCCAAGACCCCATTTATGTGGAACACTGAAGCCAATGCAGCCTTCGAGGACTTAAGAAATCGCTTCTACCAAGCACCTGTTCTCAAGCATCCTGACCCGCTGAAACAGTTTATCCTGGAGATCGATGCCTCAGACACGGGGGTTGGCGCTGTACTCTCCCAGCAATCCGTTGATGACCAAAGGCTCCATCCCTGCGCCTTTCTTTCCCGTCGCCTGACCCCTCCTGAACGCAACTATGATGTTGGGGATCGTGAGTTGTTAGCAATTAAACTCGCGCTGGAAGAGTGGCGTCACTGGCTAGAGGGGTCCGAGCAGCCCGTCATCATTTGGACTGATCATAAAAACTTGGCTTATTTACAGTCCGCCAAACGTCTAAACCCTCGGCAAGCCCGCTGGTCACTGTTCTTTTCCCGTTTTAACCTGTCCATAACATACCGCCCCGGTTCCAAGAACCTGAAGCCCGACGCCCTTTCTCGCCTCTACTCTCCACACGACTCCGATCCTGAACCAGCTCCTATCTTACCCCCCACCTGCACCGTTGGCTCGTTACGTTGGGAAATAGAAGAAGTCATCACCCGAGCTCAACAGAATGAACCTGATCCAGGCAACGGTCCTGCCAATCGAGTTTATGTGCCCCGCGCTGCACGCGCTCAAGTGATTCACTGGAGCCACGCCTCCAAATTCTCCGCTCACCCAGGCACCCACCGAACTCTCTCCCACATCTCCCGGCGATTCTGGTTGCCATCTATGGCTAAGGACATCCAGGAATATGTCCTCGCTTGCCCCGTCTGTGCCAAGAATAAACCATCAAACCGACCCCCTTCGGGTCTCCTACGTCCACTACCGATCCCCAAACGGCCCTGGTCCCACATAGCCCTTGATTTTGTTACCGGTCTCCCACTCTCTCAGGGGATGACGACAATCTTAACAATAGTCGACCGGTTCTCGAAAGCCTGTCATTTAGTTCCCCTCCGCAAGCTCCCCTCCGCTCTACAGACTGCTCAGCTCCTGGTTAAGCACGTTTTCCGTCTGCATGGGATCCCACAGGACATCCTGTCCGATCGAGGTCCCCAGTTCACCTCCCGAGTCTGGAGGGAATTTGCCTCCGCTCTGGGAGCTCGGTGCTCTCTCTCTTCTGGGTACCACCCCCAGACTAATGGTCAGACGGAGCGGCTTAACCAGGAGCTCGAGTCAGCCCTCCGGTGTCTCACTTCCACTAACCCATCTGACTGGAGTAAATTCCTCCCGTGGGTGGAGTATGCTCATAATACTCATACCTCCACCGCAACTGTTTTTTCCCCCTTTGAAGTATCCCTCGGATATCAGCCCCCCCTTCTTCCCACGGACGAACAACAGATCTCCGTCTCTTCTGTGGAGAACCAGATCCGCCGCTGTAGGCGAAACCATCCAGGCTCTCCACAGAACTGTCGAGCAGAACCGCCGGTTTGCAGACCGGAGGCGAGTACCTGCCCCTCGCTATTGTCCCGGTCAGCAGGTCTGGCTGCTCTCACGGGATCTTCCAACCAGGGGCGCTCCACGTAAATTGGCTCCCCGTTACTCCGGCCCCTTTACTGTAGACTCTGTTGTCAGTCCCTCTGCTGTCCGTCTTCGCCTTCCCCCGCACTCCAGAATCCACCCTACTTTCCATGTTTCACAAGTTAAGCCCGTGCTGTCCAGCCCTCTGTGCCCTCCGGCCGAACCCCCTCCACCCGCCCAGGATCACCAGGGTCGCCGTGTCCACCGGATCGTGGACTCCCGTCGGCGTGGGAGGGGGTGGCAGTACCTTGTTGACTGGGAGGACCGCTCGTGGGTGCCAGGGTCCGCCATTCCGGATCCTGCTTTGATTGATTCTTTTCTGGCCTCCCGTCCCTCCACATCTGCCTCGGGGTCGCCGGGTGGCGACCGTTGAGGGGGGGGGTGGTGTCAGGACCCTGCGGGAAGCGTCGTGCAGTTTTCTGCCGGCCCCGCATGATCTGCTTTCCCCACATGTGGCTGGAGTTGACAGGTGGGCGTGGTACACACCTGCGGCTCGTTCAGCAGCGCGGAGCTGCACTATAAAGACAGCACTTGGACTGCTGGACGATGCCAGAGTGTAGCCAAGTATTGGTATGCTTAAGAGGCCCTTGTTGCATGACAACGTTCCTTTTCAGAGTTTTAACAAATATTTCCTTCGTCTCAGGTCACCCCTTCATCCCGAGTGTTCTTCGCTCCTCCGCGAACTCTGTCTCCGGTGCCCATTCGGCTCCAACGAGTCAATCCGTGGACACCTACGAAACCGCTCTGGTTACTCCAGCTTTCCTCAAGCCACCCATCCATCCTCCTGCTGCTCGGGCCCCTCACGGATCCCTCCTGACCGCCCGCCTGTCTCTCCACCACCATCTGCCACCTAGGAGGGTTGCTGATCGGGTCCGTCTCTCCGCTCCACTCCCCCCGGCTAGATCGCGGCGTTCGGCGGTAAGCGGAAACAAAGTAACACCATTCCCGTTGCTCCGTGAGCTGATCTAACTTTCTCCTTTGTCCACAGACCGCCCGAGCCCGGCTGTACTTTCTTTCCCTGGCTGCGAGAACCATAAATCGCCTGAGATCGGCTCGTGCTCCCCTGCTTTAAAATAAATATCTGAAACTGCTCCACGCCTCTTGAGTATATTCTGCATGTGGGTTAGACATGTCAAAACCATGACAGTAGGTATCTAAAATGATTGTGTTTATGGAGACCAAATTTGGCCTGAAGTTGAGAGAAAGAGGCAAAATTACTACCCATCAACAGGTCACCAATAGTCCCGATGTCTAAACTTTCCATTGTGTATAACCTGAATCTAAAGTGGAAGGGACAAATGAGGGATTTTTTGCTATTGGCAATAAGGTAGATAAAGATTCAATACCAAACTGAGATTTTATCTGTTTCCAAATACGTATAGTACTGTGGATGATGCGGTTATTGTTGTATGCCAAGGTATCTATACTTGTTGGTGACAGAATAAGACCACCAATTTCATGAGGGCTGCAGTCTTCCTTTTCCATTGTGATCCACTTGGACTGTGTAAAATTACGATCTAGCCAAATTGTAATATTGTGAAGCGTACAAGAGTAATAGTAAAATGAAAAATTTGGCCAGTCCGCCCTCCAATTTTGCCTTGCAAAGGTGAGCTTTGCTAAATCGGTGTTTTTTATAGTCCAATTGAAATTGAACGATTATAGAATGAGGTTTCTTAAAAAAATTCTTAGGTAAAAAGAAGGGAATATTTTGGAACAAATAAAGGATCTGAAGGAGAAAAAACACTTTTATTGCACTGATTCTTCCCACCAGGGAAATGGGGAGAAACGGAATGTTATTTTGGGGGGAGTTAGCTTCATAAAGATAATTAAAGTCCCTAGTAATCTCTATTCCAAAATAGGTGAACTTATTGTTAGCAATTTTAAATGGCATGCTCTCCAAGATCGAAGAGTCTTTGAGCTTAATTGGCATCAGTTCACTCTTACACCAGTTGATTCTATAACCGGAAAACCTGCCAAACTGAGAGATTGTATCTAGGAGCGTTGGTATAGTACACTGAAGATTGGTTATGAACAGTAGGATATCATCCTCATATAAAGAAATTTTATTTATAGTCCCTTTGGTAATGTATCCCTATATAAGGGGGTTGGCACGAATTAATTGTGCAAGGGTTTCTATGGCTAAGGCAAAAAGTAATGGTGAGAGCGAGCAGCCCTGTCTGGTGCCCCTATGTAATTGAAATGCAGGAGATAGTGTCTTATTAGTGATAAATCTAGCACAAGGTTTATGATAAAGGATTTTTAACCATTTTTCAAAGTGTTCACCAAGATCATATCTTCTTAGGGTTGCAAAAAGGTAGGGCCATTCTATTTGGCTGTGGCGTGCACAGACATTTTGGGGGGCAGGTGCTCAGGGGGGGGGGAGGGCACTTTTTAGCGCACGTGGAACACTTAATTATGAAAAAAAAAATACACACGCATGTTGAATGAAATTTGACTTTTATTTGTAACATTCTCTAAATGTGAGTTTTCAATGGAAAAAAGTCACACCACCAACAGAACAGACTAAAGCGTACTACTTTAAAGCAGCATCCTTCTTGGTGCCATGTCTTTAAAGATGTTGATGACCTCGCTGTGGTTTACCTCAATGTCTTTTTCAATGGCAAGCAGAAGAAGGTCAGAGAGCCTTTCTTCTCCACACAGGCTTCTTAGTTTAGTTTTGATGATTTTCAGCTTGGAAAATGATCTTTCAACTGAAGCTGTCGTCACTGGTAATGTTGCATATATTTGGATAATTTTGACAAAGGCAGGAAAGATCAGCTGGCCATTGTTTTCCCTCAGTATTGAACACATTTCTTGTAGGTTCTTTGAAGTAAAGCTGGAGTGGAAGACCTTTAGTTCTGTCTTAAGCTGCTCCTCATCTTCTCCATAGAACTCACAGAGAATGTGCACAGCTTCCATGGCTTTTCTGTGTTTGGTGTGCCTACCCAGTTAGCATGTACAGTTAAGGGCTGGAATGACTCAATGATTCTTGATGTAGGGCTTCCAGTGTTCTCCCCTTTGAATCTCCTGTTCATCTCCTCAGTCATAATATCCAGGAAGGTGAAGTACACGCTACTCCTGAAATATGCCTCCACTGACTCAAACTGAGCTCCTACTTGAGACACTGTTGGGTTGTGTTGGAAACGTACTGGCACTTTCCGTTTCCTCTCTTGACCAGGCAGGCACCACAGGGTTACTAACCCTAACCCTAAACCAGTCGGCAAAAATGCTTGTTTGGTGCTGCTGAATGAGACATTTTAATGCACAACAAAATGATTTTGCTTGATCTGTATATTACCTGTATATTACTTCCCGGGGGAAGCAGCCTGTCAGCGACCGTTCCTGCTATCTGAAGACGCTTACTGAACTGCTATGATGCTGCGCATCTGGCATGCCCTGCAGGCGACCGCGCGAGTTCACGTGACAAAGGAAGAGAGATGGCTGGTCAGGTGTGCGCAAGGAGGTGTCTCATTTCGGAGCATTGTTCAGTCGTTTTTAATGGCTCAGGTTTTCAAAAGATCATTTCAAAACCGACCTCAGTAAAATCTTAATAATATTAATAATAATAAAAAAAAAGAGTTTCAAAAGGGCATTTTCGTTGATAAAGGGCAAACTTCCTAGTGCTTTAGCACCACCTAGTGTCTATGTATGCACGCCCCTGCTATTTGGTCAAAGGCCTTTTCCGCATCGAGGGAAAGGACAGCCAAATCAAAAGTTTCCTCCCTTTGAGAGTAAATCACATTATAAAGACGTCGCAAATTGAAAGAGTGTCTATTTGGTATAAAACCCGTGTGATCGGAATGAATTAATTTATCCATTAATAAAGTCAACCTATTAGCTAGAATTTTGGCTAGTATCTTTTGATCATAGGTTAACAGTGATATTGGCCTGTAATTACCTACTTCCTCAGGGTCCTTATCCTTTTTTATTAGTATTAGTATTTTTATTAGTATAGTATTGGTATTAATATTATAGTGGCTTCTCTCATAGTAGGCGGTAGGATATTATCTGAGTTTGCTTGGGTGTACATTTTTAGCAAATAAGGTGATAAAAGGTCACTATATTCTAAACTTCCCCAGGATATCCATCAGGACCAGCCATTTTCCCACTTTTTAGTAATTTAATAGCAACCTGAATATCTATGCATGAGAGGTTTGCATTCAGAGAGCTCTTGTCGTCCTGAGTTAAAGATTGGATATTACAACTATCTAAAAACGTCTGTATAATTAAGTCATCTTTTACAGCATTGGAGGAATACAATGATTTATAAAACTGTTTAAATCTATTATTAATGTCTTTGTGTGAGGTTAAAATTTCCCCATTTTCTGATTTAATTTTATTGATTGTACGATCACTTTCTATTTTCCTTAATTGTCTAGCTAATAATTTATAAAGTTTTTCCCCAAATTCGAAATATTTCTGAGTAAAAATAAAAGCTCTAGTAATGTGATCTGACAATAATTGATTATATTTGTACCTCAGTGAAAGAATTTTTTCTGTAGAGGGGTGTGTAGCGTTATCCTTGTCCTTGTTAATTTGTTGCTCTAAATCCACCAACTCTGCACGATTTATTTTCCTCCTTGCTGCTCGAAAAGATATAATACCTCTTTACCTATTTAGATATAAATAGGCCTTCATAGTTTTCCACATTATTGAGGGAGACGTTCCCGGAAGGTCATTCATTTCAAAGAAAAAAGTAATCTGCTCTCTGATAAACTTACAGAATTCTGGCTCCTTCAACAGTTGTGGGTCTAATTTCCATGTTCTTTCAGTTTGGTTCAAATTATCTAGATGTAACTCTAGAGAAAGAGGGGCGTGGTCTGAAATTGCTATATTGTGATATTTTACTTCACTAGTATAGGGCAATAATTTTGCATCCAACATTAAAATATCAATCCGTGTGTACACATTGTGAACATTTGAGTGGAATGAATAGGCTCTCCCTTGTGGGTTAAAAATCCTCCAGCTATTGAACAAATTAGAATTATTTAGGTATTTCTTAAGGAAAATACTAGCCTTAGAGGCCGGTGCTCTACGTGTTGACGAGCTGTCATGGTTATGTAATGAGACTCAGAAGGAGGGCAACCACGGAGACAGGTACTCGGTTTAGAAAGTTTATTGTAAAAACTGGATGTTGGCTCAGGAAAGGTTCTGGCTGGTCTGTCCGTCTGGGTTCCACTGGAGAGAGAGTGAGGAGACTGGTGAACAGAGGAAGGAGCAGATGTGTCCGATTGTCAGTGGAGAACTCACTGGGTTCCAGGCTGAGTTCCAGTCCGGGGAGGGTGATGTCCTGGCACCGGGAGGAGGTGCAGGTCTGGCGAACTCTCTCAAGGTTCTGCGGTGTTGGAGGGTGGACAGGCAGGTGAGCACAGCAGGAGGGCCAAGGCAGGAGCAACGCCTGAGTCTCTGTTGTTGGTTCACGGAGATCTGACTCGGAAGTGCAGCGGCTCTGAAGTCCTGGGTTCTGGGTAAATGCAAGGAGTAAAACAGGGTTAGACTTGACTTGGAAGAAACACTCGGAAAAGGTTCTAGGTTGGTCTTGTACCAAGCTGGAAGCGAGTAAGAACTGACGCCCTCCTGCTGGAACGCTGCTCCTTAAGAAGAGCAGCAATCAGTGGTGGATAGAAAACACCTGCCCGTTACGCCCTGCAGAGGAAGAGAGAGAGAGCCCAGCCCGCACCTGGCCTACAGAGTGTGACACGAGCGGTCTAAGTATGGATCTAAAACAAGGTTCAGGTCCCCTCCAATGATTAGATTAGTCTGCGAAATGTCAGGTATTTGGACTAAAACATGTTTGTAAAAAAGTGGAGAGTCTATGTTGGGGCCATATATGTTAACCAGAGTTATAGGAACAGAGTACAATTCTCCAACTAATATTAAATATCTGCCTTCCCTGTCGGATATGGTTGATTTATGGGTAAAAGGTGTACCTTTCTTGAATAATATTGCCACGCCTCTTGCTCTCACTGTACACGTAGAATGATAAGCTTGCCCTGTCCACCTGCATCTCAGTTTTATGTGCTCATTCTTATTAAGGTGGGTTTCCTGAAGGAAAATTACATCACTGGACAATGTCTTTAGGTGTGCTAATATCAGAATCAGAATCAGACATACTTTAATAATCCCAGAGGGAAATTACTTTTGTTACACGCTCCAGATATACAAACATTTTATATATATATTTACAACATTCCACACAAAATAATATAAATATATACGTATATAAGAAAAAAAAATACATATATGTATATACATGTATATATATACATATGTATAACTATAATATCTTATAGTTATACTTATGTTTTACCCCTCTTAACAGGATTATTCAAACCTTTAACATTCCATGTGACCAAGGTAACCTGTCCGCCCTTCTTTGTATGTGTTGTATTAACCTGCATAACTCAGCGTTGAATGAAAAAGAATATAGAGGTCCTCATAAATGTGAAAGAGATGATTATACATCATATATAAGTCCCAGCCCCCCCCTTCAAACAAAATGCTTACTGTTTTGCCTATACTAAGAAGAGCCTGCAAAGTAAGGCGCGACCCCTCCAAGTAAGTGATAAAGAAAAAGATAAACAGAAAAATTAAATTAAGAGTAACACTCACACAACAAAGAGAAATTAACCTACTCAAATAACAACTTCCCTTACTATTAACTCCTAATTAAAAGTTGAGAAAAGCTCTGCAGAGATATGAAATTTAAGCACTAATCTAATGAACCTTAAGGCAGCTAATTATGTAACCAAAATGAACATTCTAAACATTATATAAACTTAGCTGGATAAACATCACAGGACAGTCCAACATTAAGTACTACCAGAATCCGGTCACTCCCCATCTGCATAAGATGTCAGCCACGGGGCCGCCAGACTCGTGTCCGCCCGTACCAAAATGGAGCTCCGCGAACCTCTGGGCTTCCTTCTGTGAACATTGTTTCTGTTCCTCTGGAAGTCACTCTCAGCTTTGCAGGATATAAAAGTCCATACCAAACTCCCGGCTAGTCCCGAAGAAGTGCTTTGACACCGTTAAATGCAGCTCTGTGTTTCGCGATCTCGGGGGTGAAGTCAGGAAAGATATGGATCTTCGGTAAGCGAGGTTCCTTTGAGTCATGGCCTTCCGGAGGATCACTGTAACGTTGCGGTAATAATGGAGTCTGACCACCAACGCCCAAGGAGGTCCTGTGTCGTCTGGACGCCTTTGTAGAGCTCTATGAGCACGGTCCACCAGTGGTAAGTCATCCAGAGTCAGCACGTCTTTCAGGAGCTGTGAGACGAATCCATTCAATTCTGCGCCTTTTAACGTTGCGATCCGTATGTTTTGTCGTCTGGACCTTCCTTCAAGATCAATGTATTTTTCAGTCCATTTACCATTTATTAGCTGGAGGGCGGACAGATGGTGAACTGGCGAGGGATCCGGAGCGCGCCCCAGCAGACAGGAGGAAACAGATGGATGACCAGAGAGAGTGAACCAGTAGAATCCGGGAGGGGATCTCAGGCCCGGCTTGGTAATACCAAGAGGGTATGAGTGGAGAGCCAGAGCAAAATCTGAGCGACAGGATTCTTGAGGTGCTGGTTCTCCAAGCGAGACGTCGAGGCAGGTGAGTAATCCAAAAACACAAACTAGGAAAAACAGGAGACTCAACGTTAGTCAAGGTTCGGAGTACAAAAAGGACTCACAGGTTCAGGTACAGGATCTTGGTCAGAGGCCACGTCGTACCACGACTGAGTTAAGGCTCTGGCGTCTTCCATCTGTCTGAGCTCTCCTTAAGAAGCCAGAGGAAGCCGTTCCAAACGTGCCGCAGGTGTGGGTCACGCCCCCCAGCCAACTAGAACCACCTGTGAAGCAGAATTAGAGCACGGAAAACAGAGCACCCTGACAATAAGAAAACGCACCTTTAAGGACAATGTCACGGAAACTTTTATTCAAGCTTACTCTGCTACTTCAACCTTGGGCTGCAACTCAGTAGATGAGCTAGTAGATAACTTTCATTCTAAAGTCTCAGACATCATTGACTGCATTGCTCCAGTTAAAGTGAAAGTTTTTTCCCGGGGAGAAAAAATCTCCTTGGAGAAATGCTCCAGCAGTTAGAAGTGAAAAAAGGGAGTGTCTAAAAGCTGAACGCAGGTGGAGAAAGACGAGACTCCAGGTTCACTATGACATCTATAAAGAGAGACTTTACAGATATAACTTACAACTGAAAAATGCAAGAGAATCTTTCTTCTCTGAGATCGTCAACAAGAACATTAATAATGCTCGTGTCTTATTTGCCACAGTCGACAGGTTAACAAATCCTCCTGTGTCCGTGGCTTCTGAACTCCACTCCACCAAGGTCTGCAATGAATGAACTTCTTTACTGAGAAAATCCTAAAGATCAGAGGATCAGTTTGTACATCCATATCAACTCCAGAACCAAAGTTGTCTCCAACTAGAATTGATCTTGACCAAATGTCCCAATTCAGCCAAATAAACTACAAAAGTTTAGAGATCATTCAGCAGCTAAGTTCCTCCTCCTGCTGCCTTGATGTTCTACCCACAGCTTTCTTTAAGCAAGTTTTGCCTGTCATAGCGTCTGATTTGACTCAGATAATAAACACCTCCCTTCTCTCAGGTGTTTTCCCGCAGTCCCTAAAAACAGCAAATATCAACCCACTGCTGAAAAAGAACAATTTAGACAAACTACTACTCCAGAATTATAGGCCCATCTCAAACCTCCCCCTTATCAGTAAGATTATTGAAAAAGCTGTGTTTCAAGAATTAAACACCTTCTTAACAATGACCAGCTGCTTTGACGTTTTCCAGACAGGTTTCCGTGCTCACCACAGTACAGAGACCGCCCTCATCAAGGTGTTTAATGACATCCATATAAATACAGACTGTGGAAGAACCACAGTGCTGGTACTATTGGACCTCAGTGCAGCATTCGATACTGTCGATCACTCCATTCTGTTAGAACGCCTGGAGAACTGGATCGGCCTCTCTGGTACAGCTCTCAACTGGTTTAAATCCTACTTAAAGGACAGGGAATTTTTTGTATCAGTAGGTAACTTTACATCAGAGGACAAAAATCACATGTGGGGTTCTCCAAGGGTCCATCCTGGGTCCCCTCCTCTTCAATATCTACATGCTCCCTCTTGCTCAGATAATAAAAAACAACAACATCAGCTACCATCACTATGCAGACGACACACAGCTTTACATCACCATGTCACCAGGTGACTATGAACCAGTCACCAAGCACTGAGGAAATGTCTAGAAGAAATCAATGCCTGGATGTGTTTTTATTCAATTGAATAAAAACAAAACTGAAGTAATAATTTTTGGACCATTAGAGGAGAGATCAAAAGTTAGCACACAGCTTCAGTCGCTCCGGCTAGAAAACACTGATCAGGCCCGAAATCTGGGTGTAGTGATGGACTCAGACCTGAACCTCCAAAACCATTTAAAGACAGTTACAAGGTCGGCTTTCTATCACCTGAAGAACATTTCCAGCATTAAAGGACTAATGTCTCAGCATGATCTGGAAAAACTTATCCATGCGTTTATTTTTAGTCGAATTGATTATGCAACGGTGTTTTCACAGGTCTGCCTAAAAAGTGGATCAGACAGCTGCAGCTAATCCAGAACACTGCTGCCCGCGTCCTCACTAAGACTAAAAAAGTAGAGCACATCACCCCAGCCTTACACTGGCTTCCTGTATCTCAGAGAATAGACTTTTAAATACTTGTTAGTTTATAAATGCCTGAATGGTTTAGCACCTAAATACATCACAGACTTGTTATCAGTGTATCAACCCTCCAGACCACTAAGGTCTTCTGGCTCCAGCCTACTCTGCATACCTAGAACCAGAACCAAACACGGAGAAGCAGCATTTAGTTCCTATGCTCCACTTATCTGGAAAAAACTTCCAGAAAACTGTAAAAGTGCGGAAAGCCTGAGTTCCTTTAAATCAAGATTAAAAACTGTTGAAGCCGTCTTGCTTCCCCGGGTTCGTTAATTCGTTGTGCAGGACTTAAATCAAAAACTCAGCCATGGACGCAGAATTCAGTTTCACCTTCGCGAAGGGAGAGCAGGTGCGCCCGCCGCATCTGTGGGCCGCGACTCTGCCTCTGCCTCTCCCTGCCGTTCCAGCTTGTTTCATTAACTTCAAAAGAGTCACACGAACAAAATGACGCATACAGTTCCGTTATACTCCCTAACATCTAGTATACCATAAAAGGAGTTGTTGTTCTCATTTCTTGGTTCGCTCGGTGGTGGCCTTGAAAACATTTCCTCTGCTAATTGCTGACCTGGCCTTGAGACCCTCTCCTGGTCTTTGCACAAACAGCATATTTAACCCTAATCTACTCACATTATACTTTGAAGCATATGAAAGCATATAGAAGCATATAAAAACATGTTAAACCTTCATACAAGTGTATAAAAATGGATCAAAGTTAATACATTCCACAAAACACATTTGTTTAGGACTGCCTTCGACTGTTCTAGTTAAACAGCTCTACCGAAACATCACTAGTTCAACTTTTTTAGTCCAACTGTTTTTAATGTTCTATTTTTGTTTCTACATTTTATTCCTACTTGCTTTTATTCTGTTTTATTTTCCTATATTTGAATCATGTAAAGCACTTTGCATTGTCTCTGTACTGAATTGTGCTATACAAATAAATTTGCCTTTCCTTGCCTTGCCATGTTGGTCGTTGGACGTTTTCAGCTCGTGAATGGCATTTTGAGTCTCGGTTTTGAGGGCGAGGAGCTCTCTTCTGATAGTGGTGGACACCTCTTCGATGTGAGTGTCTATTGCCTGACAAATTTCGGACTTGGAGACTTGTAGTTCTGTGCGGAGAGTGTTTATAGCCTCTAGGATGGTAGCATTAGCCATCGGACAGCTACCTTCAGGCGAGTCCAGGGCGGCTGGTTCTTTCCCTTTCTTGTCCTTGTTGGAGGCATGCATCCTCAAATTTGCTTGTATCATGTTCTGGTGCAGTTAAATGAAGTCTAGATTGTTCTCTCTCCCAACCTATTGTAGAACTGTCCAAATATAAAGTTAGTGCCAAAAATATTTCTAAATTTGCAGGAGCTCTAGGGAAACGCTGCCTACTTCTCCATTGCTCACTAGCGCCCCCAGGTTTGCATTTTTATAAGAGAGGAAGTTAATATTTATTTGATTTATAGCTTTTAAACTGTTTTTTATGATATGTATTTTTGTTTACGCTGTCTTGAAAAGCAAAATTTGAAGTTATACATTAAAATAGATGGCATTAAGCAACTGACTTGGTGTTTCTCCAAAAATCTACAATACAATTATGAAATATATATTCTGGTTATAGTATGTTTAAGTGAAAGTAATAACTGTCATAAATATAAATTGTCTGAGGGTTCTGCTTTTCCTTTTCTCTTTATTTCTTTCATTTTCGCCCTGAAAAGCCACCCCTACTGCTCTCTTACCGTAATGTACCATGCACCGCAGCATTTCACTGTATACCCTAGTTTTAAACAGCCTGCGCCCAGTGAAAACTGCCCCTGGAAATGTCCCCAATTTTAGCCTTGTATGAATGTTAACCATATTTTGCGTGCAACAACAACAGCTGGTAGCTGGTGACACTGCTGTCAGAGACAAAAGAAGCAGAAGCAGGCGAGCGCAGCATTGCCCACACCCCGGTCAGCCTTGCGCCCCTTCACTGCATGAAAAGTGCGATTTTCGTCCCCGTAAACTACCGCAGATCTCCCTCATTTTGGGCAGTTAACGACAATTTGCAACCCGCGCTTGTCGCCGTTTGTCAGTGCCACAAATTGTCGGAACCGGACAATGACGTATGTGGAGAGTGATCAGCTGCACTAATGGCCCTAATTAGCACGGCTGGCCAGGTCTGGCTTGAATAACCTACTCAGTATTGGCTGAAACCACTATTTTCAAACAAGTAAAATCACTCGTGATTGGCAGCAAAACCACACGTGGCCAGGCCAGGCTTGAATGTTCTTACTCGTGATTGGTTGGCATATATATATTTATATATATATATTTATATATATTTATTTATTTATATATTTTTTATATATTTTTATTTATTTATTCATATTATGCTGTATATTCATGTTATCCTACACTACTACACTATTATTAGGCTACCATCAAGGACATGAATGAATTTATACAGGAAATGAACATTTGCCAGGAACATGTTTATGCAGAGAAAGAGCTTTATTAAAACAAACAACTATATACAACGCGAGGATCTGCCCACACATGCGTATCCAAAAATTACAACTCCGTGAACTGTCCGTTTGCCTCCTCGGGGTTGGAGGTAACTGGCAGCATTCTCTCCGAGGGAGGTCTGATGTGCAGACGCCTGCTGTGCGTGGCTCTGTACTTCGGCGTCGCCTCTAACCAGGACTGCAGCTTCACACAGAGTTCAGAGAGATCCAGCCTACGAAATGACGGCGGCCGTACAATCCATCCAGAGACCCCGCCCACGACGCCATCTTCTTCGCCAGACATGAGGTCGACGGTGGCGGACTTCCAGAGTTCCACTTCCTCATCCGCCTGCACACTCTGCCTCGATTCCAGCAGCTGTAAAAAAAAAAACAAAAAAAAAAAAAACAATGAATCAGTACTGTGCGATCATGGGATGCACTGCGTATGGACACAACACATCTACAGGGTTTCCCGCAGCGCTATCTTGGCGAGGCGGCCAACACGTGACGTTAACATGCGTTTTTTTGTTGTTTCTTTCGCGCGTGCGTGAATGGCAGGGAAAAAACAAATGGATACCCCCCGCTCCGCGAGTCGGTCCGCGCAAAACGTGTCGTCCCCCCCAACTCACCGCCTCGCCTAAGCAAACTCCTGCGGTAAACACTGATCTATCAATGCACCTGAAAAATAGTCACC
Source organism: Fundulus diaphanus (assembly GCA_037039145.1). Classification (NCBI taxonomy): domain Eukaryota; kingdom Metazoa; phylum Chordata; class Actinopteri; order Cyprinodontiformes; family Fundulidae; genus Fundulus; species Fundulus diaphanus. The sequence goes on from CM073122.1 coordinate 60,402,992, forward strand.
AAATAAAGTCTTACCCTCTTTCTTCTAGCTCAACTCCGAGCTGAATTCTTGGCAGCTTCAGCTCCTGCGTACCGTCTCATAATAGGTCTTACAGGCGGCTGGAAAACGAGTGAATGAGAGTGGTATGAATAAAAATCAAACGCAAGTCACAGTAACAAGGAAGGAGAAAACAGTAAAACAAGTCACTTACACACAATGTCGTCTTTATCAACATCGTGTAAATCTGGACTTGCAGTTATTGCTCCGAGCAAATAGGTCACCGCCTCATTATGAGGTGTGCTTAGTCTGTGAAAACAAAATAGACAGTTATGATCGGTATCTATGTCCTTTTACCGCAGAATGAAAGCATATTCTTTAAATCTTACCCTTGCTCCGGTTCATAGCGCCTGAGGACATGAACACACAGGAGCGGAGCGCTCAGCACGTTTTTTTTTTTTTCATTTTCTTCTTCTTCTTCTTCTTCTCTATCATGGCGGATTGCAAGCATACCGCCAACTACTGTTCATGAGTGTGTAGCAACACTGTTTTACATCTATTAAATTCTATTTGTTAATTTTGTATTCTGAAGATAATAAATAATAAATAAATAATGCTTTCCTTAATCTATAAATATCCTTTATATTTCCTTTATTTCCCAATAATCCTTTAAGACTCCATTCTTGGCCTGTCCTTTTATTCCCAACAAATCTGTAAAATTGTTGAAGTTACATTTTCATCCATACTACTTTTAATTTTCATCCAGTATACTAAACCTAATTTCATTCTTCTGAATTCCAGTGGAGTTTCTCCAGTCTCTACTAAAAGAGACGGTGATGTCTCTGCTCTTGAGACGGTGACGTCACGTGCGCGGTACGCTATTCCCTCACTGCCTTTGCAAGCAATATTCCAAAGACTTTATTCTCCTTGAAGAAATGGACTGGTGTCCTCCGTGACAACTTCTTACAGTATGTGGTTTGTCCAAAATGTATGACAGTATACATGCTTACTAAAACCTACGAGCTCAGACGCGATGGCACAAAGGTTTGTAAGACTTGTGGTCACATACCATTCTACAATCACCCACAGCTAAAGTCTGCATTAAGGAAGAAATGTGGCTCTGTCTTGCTAAGAAAGGCGAAACCTCCCCCTGCAACACTGATTTGCGTTTGTATAGCTCACAGCATTTTCATTTACATGTTAAAGCCTCCCCTAGAATTAGGAGGAGGGGCGTCATGGGGGGGACAACTGCCACGTCAATTTCTGACAATTCATGGCAGTTTTCGGTGTTGCCTGCAAATTACCGCGAACAGCCGTTAACCTGAAATTCCACGACAATCTACAGTGCCGCATAGTGACGGAAATTACACTTTTCATGCAGTGCTTCACACTCCTAAACCCCTGAATTTCATTGCAGAAATCCGGTCACCTTAATCTAGAGCAAACATGACCGCATTAACAGCTGCCACAGAGCCACTCAATCAAGAGGTTTGTTAACTGGCCGGTATAAATAGGTTTCATGAGAAATATTGACAGAAACGGTTCAGTCTTGCCAACAGCATGAAATAGCAAGACCCAGCTTTTATTTTGGTAGTCCACTTCCGCTTATCGGCAAGTGAATTTGCATATTAGCAAAACATTTAGATCAGAGCTAAATATTTAGCTCCAAACTTAATATTTAGATCTGAGCTAAATATTTAATTTAAAAATTAAATATTTATTTTGGAAATTAAATATTCAATTTGGAGCTAAATATTTCGTTTGCATACAAAATATTTAATAAGAAATAAATGATTACTTTGTAAACTAAATATTTAATTTTGAGCTAAATATTTAGTTTGTAAACTAAACATTTAATTAACAAATAAATGTTTTATTTCTCTTATGACATGCTAAATAACCCAAAATATTGCTGTAACTATCTTTGAGACTACCTCCTTTTTCAGTTTATAATTCTTACTCTTTAGTAATTTTTGTTCTCTATAATTAAATTGTGATATAATTTATTATTTAGAAATAATTCAACTATTCTCATCTTACACTTATACATATAAATGAATCGGATTTCCTTCTAACTATTATCAATGTTCCCACACCATATAATTTATCAGTTTAAAATTCAGGCAAACGTTACTCACCCAATTTTCCTTGTTACTAGTGTTGAGAATTAAAAAATATATCTTAGTGGGGGTGTCTCCCTTCTCTGTTGCTGGGTAGAATAACAGGGCGTTTTATTGCCCCGAGGGGGTGGTCAGAAGGAGAGGGGGGCAGTCATCCTCCCCCTGAGCCATGCAGGAGGAGTTTAAAGTTGATAAAAGGAATGTCTTGGTAAAACTTACTTCAGACAGACTTCTCGACCGCGCGGTGAAATCATCTTGATTGGTAATGTAAACTCTGTCTCCATATTTAATTTTATGAATTAAATATGCATATTACACTGTTCTACCTCTTGATCAATGTTTCCTCATTTATAGCCAAATCTAGAACCGGGGCAAGATGGGTTTGGAATAAGACATGTAGTAGCAGGCCGGTAAACCCAATCTTTATCACTAGGTTCCTGGTTTCCGCCTCTAGGGATGTTTGTCGTTCAACAGAAACCACAGTGGCAGTTTTGCCACTGTGGTTTCTGTTCTCTTTCAGAGAAAATCTTGATTCAAACAAAGAACTTTGGCTACCAGTGTGTAGATAACAAAGGAGCATTGTGTTTTATTGCCTTACCTTCTAACGTTATTTCAGTCGTATTTCAACTATATATTGTTAGAGTTCCAGTATTGTTTATGAGTATATCCTTCAAGATTTAACGTTAATGCTACATTTCCTACTTAGGAAACGAATTTACCATAAAATAACCACAGATTATCAAACGGTAAAATGCAAGAAATTATACAAGAAATCTAACCTGAACCTTATTTAAAGAGAGTGATGCTGCCTTAAAAACAGCAAATTAGTTTACCTTCTTTCTCAGAAGAAAATATTAAAACTTTACGTTATAAACATACTAGCTTTTGTGAGATCTTTTGGTCTCAGAGTAACTCACAGAGATTTAGACTGACTGTCACCCAGCTAAATAACCCCTTTTATTACATTCATAAATTTATTGTGACAGGCACATCTTACCTACATCTGTTTTTTTATTTGAACGCCAGACAGCCCCCCCACACACACACACACAGTCCTCTTGTGTGAACACACACACAAAAACACACACACAACATCTCCTAAGAGCATCATACATCAATTCTTGTGGGCGACGGTGGCACAGAGGTTAGGGGGCTCTTCTTGCAATTGGTGGATTGCCGGTTCGATCCCCTGCTCTGACTGTCTCTGTCGTTGTGTCCTTGTGCAACACACTTCACCCACGTTGCCTGCTGGCGGTGGTCAGAGGGCCCGGTGGCGCTGTTGTATGGCAGCCTCGCCTCTGTCAGCCTGCCCCAGGGCAGCTGTAGCTACTAACATAGCTCAACACTGCCAGGGTGTGAATGTGTGTGTGAATGGGTGAATGACTAAGACTGTAGTGTAAAGCGCTTTGGAGGTCGTCAAGACTAGTTTAAAGCACTGTACAAGTACAAGCCATTTACCATTCTAAGGGTAATTGTACATTATTTAGATTATAGAGCGAAATATATGAACACTTCGCAGTTTCAATAAATTTTCTTAACTGATATAGCCACTCCAATATTTACCAATATTATCTGTGTTGTCACAAGAACTATCTTCAACAATTAAGCCACTGAGGATGTTTGATAACATCGAGCGTGGGAGGCCCATCAGATCTGTTCTTAAGACAATGTAATGGAAGGAGGAACACCAGGAGGTACTTGAACAGCTGATTACCATGTTGACCCAACCACCAGTGTTAGCATACTCAGACTTCACTCTCCCCTTCATACTCCACACAGAAACGTCTCAGAAAGGTCTTGGAGCAGTATTTTACCAGAAACAGGAAGACAAGATGAGAGTTATTGGGTACGGGTCCCGCAAGCTAACACCAGCTAAACAAAATTACCACTTGCACCGTGGAAAACTCTGGTTTTTAGCCCTTGTTGTGCAATTATATACTGTTTAAAAGTTATTTAATGTTTAATAAATAACTCTCTGTCTGTTAGGTATTGTCCGGTGTTTATCAGCTCTTAAGCTGATATCAGGACAATAGTTGAAAGGGATGATACGAGCACTGGCGATATTTTAACAGCAAACTCTGCACACACATAGAATAAATTAGTGACAACTTCTTTTCAAGTTCAAGAATTTATTAACAGAAATAAAATGAACATCCAGAGAACATCACTATAGAATACTGTTTATCAGAAACTTTTATTCAAGCTTACTCTTATACTTCAACCTTGGGCTGCAACTCAGTAGATGAGCTAGTAGCTAACTTTCAGTCCAAAGTCTCAGACATCATTGACTGCATTGCTCCAGTTAAAGTGAAAGTTCTTTCCGGGAAGAAAAAATCTCCTTGGAGAAATGCTCCAGCAGTTAGAGGTGAAAAAAGGGAATGTCGGAAAGCTGAACGCAGGTGGAGAAAGAACAGACTGCAGGTTCACTACGACATCTATAAAGAGAGACTTTACAGATATAACTTACAATTGAAAAATGCAAGAGAATCTTTCTTCTCTGATATCATCAAGAAAAACAGTAATAATGCTCGTGTCTTATTTTCCACAGTCGACAGGCTAACAAATCCTCCTGTGTCCGTGACTTCCGAACTCCACTCCACCAGGGCCTGCAATGAATTTGCTAACTTCTTTACTGAGTAAATCCTAAAAATTAGAGGATCATTTTGTACTACCATATCAACTCCAGAACCAAAGCTGTATTCAGCAGGAACTATTTCTGACAAAATGTCCCATTTCAGCGAAATAAACCACAAAAGCTTAGAGCAGATCATTCAGCAGCTAAGTTCCTCTTCATGCAGCCTTGATGTTCTCCCCACAGCTTTCTTTAAAAAAGTTTTACCTGGCATAGCGTCTGATTTGACCCAGATAATAAACACGTCCCTTCTGTCAGGTGTTTTCCCCCAGTCCCTAAAAACAGCAATTATCAAACCACTGTTAAAAAAGAACAATTTAGACAAACTACTACTCCAGAACTACAGGCCCATCTCAAACCTCCCCTTTATCAGTAAGATTATTGAAAAAGCTGTGTTTCAATAATTAAACACCTTCTTAACAACGACCAGCCGCTTTGACGTATTCCAGTCTGGCTTCCGTGCTCACCACAGTACAGAGACCGCCCTTATTAAGGTGTTTAATGACATCCATATAAATACAGACTGTGGAAGAACCACCGTGCTGGTTCTGTTGGACCTCAGTGCAGCATTTGATACTGTCGATCACTCCATCCTGTTAGAGCGCCTGGAGAACTGGGTCGGCCTCTCTGCTACAGCTCTCCACTGGTTTAAATCCTACTTAAAGGACAGGGAATTTTTTGTATCAGTAGGTAATTTTACATCAGAGATGACACTGGCTCCCTGTATCTCAGAGAATAGACTTTAAAATACTTCTGTTAGTCTATAAATCCCTAAATGGCTTAGCACCTAAATACATCACAGACTTGTTATCAGCGTATATACCGTCCAGACCACTCAGGTCTTCTGGCTCCAGCCTTCTCTGCATACCTAGAACACGAACCAAACACGGAGAAGCGGCATTTAGTTCCTGTGCTCCACTTATCTGGAACAAACTTCCAGAAAACTGTAAAAGTGCTGAAAGCCTGAGTTCCTTTAAATCGAGATTAAAAACACATTTGTTTAAAATTGCCTTTGAATGTTCAAGTTAAACTGTTTTAAAATTACTTACTTTTTTATTTATTTTATTTATTTATTTATTTTTTCTCCTACATTCTATCCCTACTTGCTTTTATTCCTATATTTTAATCATGTAAAGCACTTTGCATTGTCTCTGTACTGGATTGTGCTATATAAATAAATTTGCCTTGCCTTGCCTTGAATTAACACTATATTTCGATCACCAAATCCTCTCTACTAGGCTAATGAAACTTAACTAAACTACTAAGCAAAATGAAGATAAAAAGAAGCTAAGCTAAGGAGCTATGTACATAATATAAAGAGTAGACCCCGCATCGACCGCTTTCGCCTATGGGCGCTGACGAGATTTGGGCGCGCCATCTTGGGGCGGTCAACAGCTTTGGTCAGTGTAATGTGTTGACCAGGGGCAGAATAAAATTTAATCAACTATTACTCACTGAATATTGAACATTTAGTGCATTTAAATATTGTTAGTGGGGTTAAAAGTAAAGAATATTCTGATAGGATGTATGTTGCAAAACACTGCCAATCATACATTTTTTTTGACTTTTAATTTTTACTTTTATTGAACAATTTGAACATATTACAAAAACAGTGCCATTGCCTTTCCACTGAAGAAAAAGAAAATATTAACTGCATATACATACACACCAATCCACATAAATATCAGCACACACTCCTGCACGTACATATTATGTACACTAATAAACCGAGAGAGGAGAGGTAGAGGATAAGAGATGAGCCGATCTTCAGACATCACACAGGCAGAAAATCCCTTATATACAGGCAAACAATGTTATGTCAGCCAAAGAACTGATAAGAGCATCCCATGCCTGCACAGTAGATGTTCGCGCTTTGTGTACAACTGCCAATGACCTTTCTAAAATGGCAATGTCCCTAAAGTGATTTATCCATTCTTTTGCTGATGGGATGTCCGGGGAAAACCATGAGTGTATTATAGTCTTCTTAGCAGCAGTTAGTCCTGCGAAAATAATTTTCCTCTGAGCCAATCTGATATTGCCACTAAGAACGGAATCATCATTTAATAGAAGCGGGGGGAGATGTATAGGAATGGGAAATCCTAAAATATTTTCAAGGCAACTATGCACCTTGGACCACAGGCCATACACAGGGGGCACTCCCAGAAAACATGAAGATATGTGCCAATAGTGTTCTGATCACATTTTGTACAGTGGGGATCATCTGTCAGTTTCATGATAAAGCGTCTGTATGGTGTGACATAAAATTTGTGCACAAACTTGTAATGAATAAGTTGATGTGCTGGGTTCCTAGATGAGATGGATATGTTGGTCCAAATAAAGTCCCAGTCCAGATCATAACCCTGACCTTCAAATTCACGATTCCAAGAACTGATCACTCCCAAAGGTTTAACCCCCTTAGATAGCATTTCCTTGTAGATAGTTGACACTAATCCAGTAGAGGACATTTGAGAGGAAATCCAAATGTCTAACGGATGAGAGGGTAAAGGTGAATTCCATGGGACTCCATGGGCACTGTTAAAACTCGGGCCCGTTCCTAACCACGGCCCGTCTCACTCATCCGGTTCGATGATTTGTAGTGATGTTACGTGATGTGCCGAGGCTTCGAGGCGTGTGTCGAGTAATGGAAGGGGCGTTTCCGTAATGCACGTATCGAAGCTTGCTTCATTTAGGGGAGGAGCCGAAAACGATGACGTCCGAAGCCTCGCTGCCCGGCTGTACCACGTGACTGCTTCGGGAAGTGGCTAAGATTCTGGCGCGGGGTTTGACAGCTTTAGAAACCCCACAGCAGTGTTTCCCGCAGCACTATGTTGGCGAGGCGGCTGCCTCGGCAAACTCACGCTACCGCCTCGCCAACATTCCAAAAAAGAAAAAAAAAAAACTAACTCGATATGCTTGCATGTTTATTTGACGTTAACATGCGTTTTTTTGTTGTTGCTTTCTCGCGTGCATATAGTGAATGGCAGGGAAAAAACAGGCAAAAATACATGGATACTTTGAAGCGAGAAGCGAGAAGCGACTTCACCGACGCCCCCCCCCCCCCGCTCCGCCAGTCATCCGCATTACTATATTACAAACACACTATCACAATTTTTGCATGCTGATGTTTGCTTGTTGTGCAAATAAAGTCAGGTAACAGACACTGTATTTATTCCCTTTTAACCAGCCACCAGAAAACAAGAGCTGGATGAAGCTCTAGTCTCCATGATAGTGAAGGATACCCAGCCTTTCACTATTGTGGATGACGTTGGATTCAGGACAGAGGCAAACATAAGCAGGCTGGAGAACCCCCTGGAGTACTGGGCTAATCATCGGTCACTGTACCTCAATCTGTACAAACTTGCACTTATTTATTTATGCACCCCGGCATCATCTGTGCCATGTGAGTGTGTCTTTTCAAAGGCTGGAGAAGTAGTATCAAAAAAGAGAAATCGTTTGAAACCAAAACCTGTGAAGAAATTGTTGTTTCTTAATAAAAATGCATGAAATCATACAAGTTACACAAGCATTAGCCTATTCACTACCCCCTCCCTAGTTCCACAAGCACTTTCACTGTCCTCTGCCTGATTAAGCCCATGCCATTTTTCTAGAGTCACAGAAAAACATTATTACACAACATTCCATATCACATGACACTACTATTTTGGGAATAATTACACACAGAGAATATATTCAAACAATATTTTATTATACACATATGTTTATACATAATTTATGTAGACAAATGATTTCGTCCTACACCTTTTGTGAAGTCATTCCCAAGAGCCATAATAGACAAAAAATCAATGCATCACATGTGTTAAGATACAGCTGGCTGTGATTATACACCTGGCCAGTAGGTGGTTTCGTGAAATGAACCCTTTCTCGAACCAGTTGGCTCAAGTGGTTCAATGCCTCATGAGGCTTCATCTCACCATCACTAATGATTTGGCAGCAAGGAGAGAGACAAATAATCAGAGGTAAACATTGTAATATGCATATTTAATTCATTAGGAATTCCCAACGGAGACAAAAGTTTACATTACCAGTGTACCTACGTGGTTCTCCCAGGCATTGCAGCTTTTGTCTGATCTAGGCAAGGCAAGGCAAATTTATTTATATAGCACAATTCAGTACAAAGACAATGCAAAGTGCTTTACATGATTAAAATATAGCAAAATAAAACAGAATAAAAGCAAGTAGGAATAAAATGTAGATAGAAAAAAGAACAAAAAAGTGGTGATTCAGTTAACTAGAACAGTTGAAGGCAATCTTAAACAAATGTGTTTTTAATCTTGATTTAAAGGAACTCAGGCTTTCCGCACCTTTACAATTTTCTGGAAGTTTGTTCCAGATAAGTGGAGCATAGGAACTAAATGCTGCTTCTCCTTGTTTAGTTCTGGTTCTAGGTATGCAGAGAAGGCTGGAGCCAGAAGACCTGAGTGGTCTGGATGGTTGATACACTGATAACAAGTCTGTGATGTATTTAGGTGCTAAGCCATTTAGGGATTTATAGACTAACAGAAGTATTTTAAAGTCTATTCTCTGAGATACAGGGAGCCAGTGGAAGGACTTTAGAACTGGGGTGATGTGCTCTACTTTTTTAGTCTTAGTGAGGACGCGGGCAGCAGCGTTCTGGATCAGCTGCAGCTGTCTGATCCACTTTTTAGGCAGACCTGTAAAAACACCGTTGCAGTAATCTATTCGACTAAAAATAAACGCATGGATTAGTTTTTCCAGATCCTGCTGACACATTAGTCCTTTAATCCTAGAAATGTTCTTCAGGTGATAGAAAGCCGACCTTGTAACTTTCTTTACATGCTTTTGGAGGTTCAGGTCTGAGTCAATTACTACTCCCAGATTTCGGGCCTGATTAGTGGTTTTTAGCTGAAGCGACTGAAGCTGTGTGCTAACTTTTGATCTCTCCTCTAATGGTCCAAAAATTATTACTTCTGTTTTGTTTTTATTCAACTGAAGAAAATTTTGGCACATCCACGTATTGATTTCTTCTAGGCATTTACTCAGTGCTTGAACTGGTCCATAGTCACCTGGTGACATGGTGATGTAGAGCTGTGTGTCGTCTGCATAGTTATGGTAGCTGATGTTGTTGTTTTTTTATTATCTGAGCTAGAAGGAGCATGTAGATATTGAAAAGGAGGGGACCCAGGATGGACCCTTGGGGAACCCCACATGTGATTTTTGTCATCTCTGACGTAAAGTTACCTACTGATACAAAAAAGTCCCTGTCCTTTAAGTAGGATTTAAACCAGTGGAGAGCTGTACCAGAGAGGCCGACCCAGTTCTCCAGGCGCTCTAACAGAATGGAGTGATCGACAGTATCAAATGCTGCACTGAGGTCCAATAGAACCAGCATGGTGGTTCTTCCACAGTCTGTATTTATATGGATGTCATTAAACACTTTGATAAGCCGCATTGACTGGAAAACGTCAAAGCGGCTGGTCGTTGTTAAGAAGGTGTTTAATTGTTGAAACACAGCTTTTTCAATAATCTTACTGATAAAGGGGAGGTTTGAGATGGGCCTGTAGTTCTGGAGTAGTAGTTTGTCTAAATTGTTCTTTTTTAACACCTGACAGAAGGGACGTGTTTATTATCTGAGTCAAATCAGACGCTATGACAGGCAAAACTTTCTTAAGGAAAACTGTGGGTAGAACATCAAGACAGCAGGAGGAACTTAGCTGCTGAATGATCTCCTCTAAGCTTTTGGAGTTTATTTGGCTGAATTGGGACATTTTGTCAGGATAGGTCCCTGCTGAATACGGCTTTGGTTCTAGAGCTGGTGTGAATGTACAGACTCATCCTCTAATTTTTAGAATCTTCTCAGTAAAGAAGTTCGCAAATTCATTGCAGGCCCTGGTGGAGTGGAGTTTGGAAGCCACTGACACAGGAGGATTTGTTAGCCTGTCAACTGTGGCAAATAAGACACAAGCATTATTAATGTTTTTCTTGATGATCTCTGAGAAGAAAGATTCTCTTGCATTTTTCAGTTGTAAGTTATATCTGTAAAGTCTCTCTTTATAGATGTCATAGTGAACCTGGAGTCTCGTCTTTCTCCACCTGCGTTCAGCTTTTCGACATTCCCTTTTTTCACCTCTAACTGCTGGAGCATTTCTCCAAGGAGATTTATTCTTCCCGGAAACAACTTTCACTTTAACTGGAGCAATGCAGTCAATGATGCTTGAGACTTTAGACTGAAAGTTATCTACTAGCTCATCTACTGAGTTGCAGCCCAAGGTTGAAGTAGCAGAGTAAGCTTGGATAAAAGTTTCCGTGGCATTGTCCTTAAAAGTGTGTTTTCTTACGATGTCCCTTTGGCTAAATGAGTCACTGGAAATTATACTTTCAAAGGTAACAGAAAAGTGATCAGATAGGGCAACATCAGTTACATTGACCTGTGAAATTTTTAGACCTTTAGTGATAATCAAGTCTAAAATATGTCCCTGTTTGTGTGTTGGCTGTTTAACATGTTGAGTTAAACCAAAGTTTCTAAGTGTGTCACACAGTTCTTTTGCACTTCTGTCTTCAGGGTTGTCAACGTGAAAGTTGAAGTCTCCCACAATAATTAAACAGTCATAATCAACACATATCACAGACAGCAGGTCACTAAAATCATTAAAAAAGTTTGATGTGGACTCAGGAGGCCTGTAAACATTCAGAAACATAGTTCGTACCGGGCTCTTTACCTGGAGAGCCAAATATTCAAAAGAGTCAAATTTTCCTAAAAACACCTTTTTACACTTTAGTGAATCATTAAACAATGTTGCTACTCCTCCACCTTTCCTTTGCTATCTGCTCTTACAAAGGAAATTGTAGTTTGGAGGTGTCGACTCCATCAGTATAACTTCTTCATTAGATTCATGTAACCATGTTTCTGTTAAAAACATTACATCAAGATTATTGTCAATAATGAAGTCATTAATTAAAAGCGATTTTCCTGACAGAGATTTAATGTTTAATAAACCAAGATTATATGACTTTGTCGTTGATTTCTCTGTGGCAGGTTGCATCTGACAGTTTCTGACTTTTAAGTACGATTGATTATTCCTGTTTGTTTTCCTTCGGCTTTTCTTATTTCTGCCACGTATCATAACAGATATTCCATATTCTCCGTCAGGAGGCCCAGGCTGATGCTGGAAGCGGTCTTGTCTGATAAACGTGCGGCCAGGGCCCGGTGTGTATCACAAGGAAGTTATCCGAAGGTCTTCAGGACAGGCATGTTCTGTGATATGTAGAGGAGGAGGAGGATCTGGACCCCTGCGTCCTTTGGAAGATGCTGATTTAGTCACAGAACTGCGGCTTTCAGAATTAATATGTGGAGAGGATGTCATCTGTAGACCAATCTTAAGGACTTTGTTCATGTTATGAGAAAAATCCAGAAAAGGAACCTCTGGGCTTTGTGGAGAGGAAGGCGAGGTGGGTGTAGTCTGGACCGGTGTTCGTGACGATGGAGGTTCTTGGTCCTCTCTTTGTCCTGCTGAGATCTGGGATGAATTCTCCTGTGTCATCTTTCTGGCCATCTTTATCTTGGTTTGTTCGGGCTGTACTGGGCTTATCATTTGTTTTGGCACTGGATGTACTTTGTTTTGGAACAAAGCTGATGGTGCATGGTTCACAGAATAGAAGATGTTTGAAATCAGCCGTTTTGCACCTGACCTATTTAGAGAGAAACCATCTCTGTTGAACAGATGTCTCCTCTCCCAAAATATGTTAAAGTTGTCTATGAAGGTTACAGTTGTTTGTTTGCATGTTTTTTTCCAGCCATTTGTTTAGCATCAGAATTCTGGAAAAAATCTCGTCTCCACAATTAACAGGCGCGTGAGGGCCACTGAGAAACACTTTGACATTCAGGCCATCAACTAAGTTCAACAGACGAATGTAATCCTCTTTCAATACTTCTGATTTTCTTATCCGGGTGACGTCGCCCAGGGCTTCAGCTTGTATTATGAGTTTTTCCAAGGTCGGGCGTTCTTTCAAGATCCTTGGAAGGATGTCTAATACATCAGACACCAGGCCACAGTTCAAATCGTTATAAATCAACACCTCTGTGTTTTTCTTGTTACAGAAATGTTTAATCCCACATACAGACCCACTGCATAAAATCAGGGTCCTTGGCCCCATGGCATGTCTTTTCTCTGGTAGCTTAATGTTGACATACCTCTGAATGTTGTCATGATTCTCCTGGGTCACATTTTGGAGAGGAGCAAATCTGTTTAGTAATGGAATTCCAGCATTTCCAGGAGGTTTACTCCTATCATTTGTTTTGAGAACAGCCCGTTGTTGTTTCATTTGTCTTGGGACATCTCTCTGTAGTCTCGGCCAGTTTTCTTTGTCTGGGTGTGGGGTTCGTTGATCTTTTGGTCTTGCACCCAGAGTGGTCCAGGGATTCTCGTTTTCCTTACGGATCTGTTTGTTCGCTGAGTCGCTGGGCTGGTAGTCACCGTTCGGAATCACAGGCAGGGTTGTTTCAATTCCATACGCGGCGTTTACATCATAATTCACTTCCAGTCGACAGATTTTCATTTCCATAACAGCTATCTTCTGTAGAAGCTTGTCAAAGTCCTCTGTGGTGAAGGTAGGCATCTTTTCAAAATCAAAATCAAAAATAAATAAAAGAATATATATAAAAAGTCCAACTTTTTGAAGTTTTGGCTAAGAGATAAAAAGGAGATAAAAAGTGAAAGGCAGGAAAATGCAAGCAAGCAGGGAGCAGAAAAAAAAAGCGTCCAAGCAGGCAGAGGGCGGACTCTGATCTAAGTTTGCGAAGACATCCTTTTAATACACTGACTGCCCTCCTCCGCTGAGTTCGGGACGGAGGGGGTCTGTGGGACACCTGCCATCTGCCCTGCCTGCCCATGCGCTCCCCAAACAAAGACTCCTCCACTCCGCAAAGGGGTCAAGCCAAATGACCTACCCCCCTGCCATAAAACTCATGTATGTTTATCTTACCCTCAAAGGGGGAGACAGTCAAAACTCATGCATTCCTCAGCACTCCCATATGAATACAACTAAGATATTTATTTTCCTCAACAATTCCCTCTGTTTTGATCCTACAGATCAAACCAATAACTGAGCAAGTACTAATTTAATGTCTCGGAACCCTCAAACAAAGTGTAAATGATATGATAGAATTTCCTAATCCACTTTCCCCTCTGTTGGCGACTAGAAAACCATACAGGAACCTACATCCCAAATGAAATACTATACCTGTGTTGAAATCAAACTAAGTTCGAATATTTACCTTTAAAAGTAAGATAACCCAACTTATAAACTAAAAAGCTACTGAACCTATCTAAATCCTAAAACAAACTAGAACCAATAAAAGTAAGCACCTTTATCCGTTAGGTGTTATCCCAATATATATGTGCAGTACAAAGAAACTGTTAAACTTGTACCTGAAGAGGAGGTCTTATTTCCCACACTGAAAGATTTCCTATTAAATGTATGCTCTACTATTATAATGATTGATAATGACTCTAGGAGTCTTATACCAGATAAACAAAGATGTCTTTTTAGAAATTAATATAACCTGTGAAAGTAATACAATCCAATCAAACCACAGAATAAAGACCAAATTATCATGCAATGCACAACCAAGATCCTAACAGTACTAGTATTTAACATCTTAAGAATATGGAACTTATAAGACAAATTCAGTGATTAAAAAATTCTTTTTTTTTCTACATAATGTATTCAATTGTTGTCATGATGTTGTCTTGTGTCTCAGAGATGTCTTCTTCTTGCCCTTAAAGATAATGGGTTATAGAGTCATTTGTCCCAACCGTGATCTCGACACAGCTGTATGTTAATCTTTTTATTAAAAATAAAAAAATAAAAAACGAAAACAAAATAAGAATCCTGCTGCCTCTCCTTGAGTGGCAAATCGGCGCATCGAGCTAAGAGTTGTGCTTTGAGAAAAAAGAGAGTTAAGACAAAATAGACAATTAAAAGGCACCTGTTGTTGGGGAAACTTTTCCATTGTTGGAGGAGGAGCTTTCCACATTTTTCACCAACCGTGTTCAGCGTGTACACGTTGTAAGAACTGGACTTGGTAAGTTGAAAAAAGTGTATTTTATTTTCTGTAAATGATGTTATTGTAAGATAATTTTATTTCATAGAAGTGGAAAGCTAAAGTAGCGGTTTTCATGTTTTATGTTCGAAAATTGTGAAAGTAAGGGACGAGCTGGTGTGGGTGAAGCCTGCATGAGTTTATTATTTTATTCGGTACAAAGCGAAGTTAAAATAACTTTTGTTATGCTTTGTTGGATATTGAACCAGGCCTTTTTGAGGTTTGCTGGAGGTTTGACCGGGGAACTTTGAGTCGATCTCCAAGTTGGATTATTATTTTTTTTTTCCAGCGTCCTGTCTAGCAATGTGGCAATAAGAATTGATATCTTAATGCCAAATAGAGCTCGACAGATTTTACTTTCACAAGTGGAGCAAACAGCTTTCGCCATAATGCTCCGCTTGATTTGTGCATGTAAATAGCTTTATTGTGATTCCTGCAGGGAGAATTTCAAATTATATGGACACTACAATGGGAAAGAATGATAAAACGTCCTCTGTCTGCTCCATCACCTGGAAAGAGACTCAAAAAGAACAGCACAACCAACAGACATAAAGCAACAGATTCAATCGTGTAACCCTTGATACCATTACTAAATCATATGTATTATTATTTAAGCTGACATGTGTAATGTGATACCTAAAAAAGAAAGTAAAAGAAAATAAATAAATAAATTATAGCCTTTCTGTATATAAGTGAACATTTAATAACTGGGACCCAGCACCTGTGGGAGTTTGTGAAAGTGCACTAGTTTAGGTGAAAATTATCCACAAGGAAATAGTTCGATAGTGATTGTGGAAAACCGAAGACCCACCTTCCCCGAGCACAGAGGCAGGAGTCAGGGGACCAATAACCCCGGACTCCCAAAGGGGCCCCCAAAGCAATGGCCCGAGAGGGCCCTCACAGGAAATCCGCAACCCCCCCCCCCCCCCGAGGAAAGAGGAGAGACGACCCCGAGGAAATCCCCCAGCCACCGCAATGCCGACGCCCCCAAGAGCCGCGGGGACGAGCCCGTGGGCTCCGCCGGCAGCCGGCCGCGCTGAAGTGGTCCTGGCCATGGGCCCTGGGGGCCAGAGGCCCCAGGGGCGCCCCCGCCCACGCGGCAGGGGCCCCGGCCGCCCCCCGGGGGGCCAGGCCCCGCGAAGCCACCCCGAGGACCGTCAACGCGCCAGAGGGCCAAGGCGCCCGCCAACGCAGCGGAGGAGGGCAGGACGTGGGGGGATGGGCTCCACACCTATCGGAGACTTGAGATGTTCTTGGGAGAGGGAGCGGACCGGACCCGAACCTGGGAAGAAAAAAAAAAAACTCATTCACACCATCCCTCCCTTGTGCCCCACTCGCCACACACAGACACAAAAAAAAAGGACGCTGTACACACATTCCCACATAGCATTCACATCCAAAAATCCCAAGTGGGGGGGTCACCACAATTCAACAATACGACTGCTTGTGCCCGACCCCCGGCCCCGCCCCCGGACCAGACGCCCCCCGGATCAGGCCCCCCAAAGAGGGGGGGCCGACACGACCTGTACGGGCCACCCGACCAGAGCCCCCCCTCACCCACTATATACCTAATAAACCCCCTCCCACCCCGACCTTACCCTAGCCACCCCTGCCCCCCATCCCTTCCTGGGGAGAGCAGAGGTGTCAGCCCCAGACCCGGTGTTTTATGAAATGTTTATTTCAGGATCGGGAGAGATCGGCAAACACAAATAAGGACTCAAACACTGTTTCTGTTAGAATATAAGGCACACATTTATTATTATTCCCCACAGAATACAGCACATCAAAACAACAAGCACTTCACACACGCAAAGTAGCAAGCATTAAAGCAACAAGCTTTCAAACAAACGTGACGCTCAACAGATTCTCAGAATCAGCCCTTACCATTGATACGAACTGGGAGCCCTCAGTCCTAGGTTAAGATCAGCGTTCACGATGCCGGTATTCCACACACGAACTCACGGCAGACTCTCCGGGCTAAGGGCAGTCTCCTCTTTATATACTTGTAAACAAAAAGTCAGATGTGGAGCGAGAGTGGCCATTTCTCCCTCCACAGCTGCCCTGCTTCCCAAAACATGTTCCCAAACAGAACCCGTTCCCAGCATCTCAGCAGTGTGCGAAGCGCAATCGATGTGACAAATAAAATAACATAAAATACATCAGTGTGTGAAACACAATATAATTCTAGTTTCACGTGAATATTTACCGAGTAAGGGATACAGAGCCCGAATCCGTGTGGGAAATGAAACATGCTGCTCCAGCTTCCTGTGAACCCAGGTGCGAACAGTAATACATCCTCAGAAATTCACACCACAAGTTAAAAACAAGTTATAACAGAAGAACACGTGTTGTTAAACATAATAACAGGCAAAACTCAGAGCACGAGCATATATGTTGCTCTTAGTTTATGTGAACTCAAAAACAAGTGACAAGTTATATAACTGAGCAGGTTTCTCATAATACATTGTCAAAGAACAAAAATAATTCTTTAATATATCACTCCACCCCTTGGTCTTTGACAATAAAACCTAATTTTGGAAAAACTGTCCCCAGGGTTCCTCCATTTCCAAAAGTCCAATGTTAGTCGACCACAGAGAATAGGTATAGGTATCCCATAATACAGTTACCTGATTAAGAAACTCAACTCTATTATTTTCTTCCATTACCACACGTCTGATGTATCAACGTTGTCCAACAAAGTAATCCACTTCAAAGGTATCAGTAGGAACTGTGGTGTCAATCAGTAGTGTAGCATGTTCTGCTCCATACCAACCATCCCTAATTTTCATGGTGATTTTCATAATAAAGCAGTGTTATACAATTTCTGATTTAAGTGCTTCTTAACCCTTCTAATATATAGACATGTGCATAGATTACATAAGGTTAACATTATAATAACAATAATGAGCAAAAGCAAGGGAGGTACTACATAGTTTCGAGCAGTAACAGACATTCCATTAAAAATGTCCCACCAATGATGTGCAGAAGATTGCTCTATTAACTTAGCCACATGCAAAACCTGTCCTTGGGCCATAAATGTAGACACCTTTAAGCTGGAAATGTTGGACCTGTGTGATTCAATTAAGCGATTTAGTTCCGTAGACTGATTCAATGCGCATTTGAACCGATCCAAGGAGATCCGCCATGGCACACGGAGAACATCCCATTGTACCTGTGTTAGACGGTTTGCAGTAGTAAAATTGGTTAATTGATAGGTCACGTTATTCCAACTCCAGATGTACACATCATATAAACACCCAACGAAAGGCACCTGAGGTAATTGAGGATGACTCTTTATTGTTGCTACACACAGAGTGTGCGGACCTATTTGCCAAAGCATGTCTCTAGCTGGTTCATGAGTCCAGTCACATAACACCTCGTCTCCAGTTAAACATGGGTTAAGATGTCCTTGTTGTAGCATACATACCATCCCTTTATCAGCAGTCTCGCATAAATCCAGGTCATATGTGTAGTTTGTCTGTGGGTCAAACCAATCACCATCCAGTTTCAAAAACCAATACCCCTGTACAGTCACTACGGGCAATATATAATAACGACAGACAGTAGTACTATTGGTAACATCATATTGCGTCCAATGTCCTTCACACATAGTAGCATTACAATAGGTCTTCTGCGGTTTCAGTTGTAACCAACTATTACTACTAATGTTCCATAGTTGTCTCCATTCCTGGAAATTTCCGGTAGTAACCACACGCTTAAACCGTTCTTGTTGCATGTGAGCGTGCATCATTTGTACGTTACATACCGTCCAGTTCAAAGCTACAGAAATGTTCGTTAACACTTCTGCTGTTGTGTTCCACATTTTTAATTGCCAGTTCAGTTCTTTAAGGAAGATCTTTGCAGTTTCCTCCTGTGATGTTACAACAGTAGGCATCCACAATCCAACCTGATGAACAGTTCTTGATGCATGCTGTCCAGTGTTTGATAGCATAGTTCTTGTTATTTCATTATCAATAGTGTTAGAAACACCTAACACAGTACCTGTTCCACCAAGCAAAGTGTCCCACCATGCACGTTTCGTCCTAGTGCATGTCGGCAGAGGAGGAAAAACCACTCTCCAGTGGGCTTTGTTTGTTATCGTCGATTGTGCCATCTGTTGACAAGTGTGTGCAGCAGGTGCAATTTGTGTGTGTGTGTTCTTAGTAGAGTTCGGCAGTACATATATTGAAAAAGCAAAGGCAATCCGATTAGTAATCCAAACCTCCGATGAGGTCAAGTTCGGGGTCAGCTCCTTTGTGCCGTCGTCCTCACACGCTCGTTCTGCAAATGATCCATATTGGCGCAAACCTCTCCTTGAAACCACTTTAACGGTACATCCCTTGGAGATCACCGGTATGTTTCTTTCTTCAAAACATCCATCACAAGAATATATGGGGCATGAGCTGGTAATGTTGCTTATTACGCATACGTGCCATCGAGAGCATGTGTCGTCATCCTGGATTCCGTCACGCATGCTGTCCTGCCATCCTAGTTGATACGGCTGAACCACTTCTTTCAGGATCCGGCCTGGTGTTTCTGCCCAACAGAGGTGTGCCAGCAGGACCATGGCAGCGAGGACACGGAGGATGATGGCCGAAGATCCTGCACCAGCCCTGTGGTGCCTCCCACGGTTTGGGACGTCCGCCATCGCGCTGTCCCTCGGGTAGTCCAATCAGCAGATCCCACGGAAACATGGATCTGAAATCAAAAATTAGTATTGCTATGAGGGGAGAGGGAAAGGGAGAAAAAAAAATTAGTTTTCTCTTACATAGCACTTAGACACTGGCACATTTATCCATTTTTCCTCTCCTTGGTATAATACTGCCACTGTTGCATCACTGCCTTGTGCAATGATTTCAGCTGGTTTAGGTGGACCATTTTCCTGTCTCACCCAAACTTTGGCTCCTGGTTTATCTGTCGAGCCAAACCCCCCTGTTCCTCTTACAGTAATGTTAGCAGGGGCATGTATTTCTTGAACCTCTGTCATTTCACAGGGTTTCACTAGCAGTTGTGCTATTTTTTCCTCTTTCTCAATTACCAGGGGATTTTCTCCTTGGTGGAGACACACCACTCCGAGTTCTCCTTGATAATCCCCATCAATCACTCCAGCTTGTACAGTCAGACCTTTCAGAGCCAATCCAGATCTTGGCAGAATGTGTCCATACATGCCTTTGGGACATTGTAGACCCAGGCCTGTTTTAACCACCTGGACCACCCCTGGGATCAGAGTAATAACCTCCATGGTCCTAAGATCTAATCCTGCAGATCCAGGAGTAGCCCTAATAGGCAGTTCTGCTCTTGGATCAATTTTCCACATTCTGATTGGTCCTTTTTCTGGAGTACTGTAGGCTGTTATCATGCGGTTTAGTGGTGTTACCCCTGGAGCAATTGGCCTATTATTCAATTGGGCCACTGCTTGCATCAATTTAGGCTTCCAATCTGTCAAGTCATGATTAACAGACATTTTTTTCAATGATTCTTTCAACAATCCATTCATTCTCTCAATCAGCCCAGCCGCCTGCGGATAATATGGAATGTGATAAATCCATTCGACATGACGTTCTTGTGCCCATTCTTTTACTAGTTTCCCAGTAAAATGTGTGCCATTATCTGTTTGCACCTGCAGAGGAATTCCATAAAAGGATTCTATCAGCTTCAAACATTTAATGGTTGACGCTTGATTAGCAAACTTGCAAGGATGAGCCACTAAGACACCCGAGTAAGTGTCTACTGCAGTGCAAACATATCTGCATCCCTGGGACCATGGCAGTGGTCCGATGAAATCCATTTGCCATATCTGCCCTGGACCTTTTCCTCGATTAATTTGTCCCTGCAAATGCTGTGGCACCCCTCTTTTCTGATGTTGACATGCTTCACACTGCTGGATAGCTGTCTTGATGTCATCTGTTTTCAAATCAATGCCCCTGTCCTGGGCCCACTGCTGGGTTCCTTGGATTCCCCAATGTCCTGCCTTTTGATGTGCCCACCTGGCCAAGCCTACACTAGACTCTCTGTCAACTTTCATTGCCCTGACAACCCCATCGATATACCGGTTTTGTAGAGCTTCAGAGTCTGTGTTTTTGGTATGAGCATCAACATGAGTTACTGTTACTGGTATTGATTGCACTTTCCCCCAAATGTCTTCCCACAACTTTTTCCCCCATACTTCTTTGCTCTGAATTTTCCAGTTATTATTATGCCATGTAGGCATCCATGTTGTCAAACCATTTACAACTGACCAGGAATCCGAGAAAAGATGTAATCCCTGAACCCCTGCCTGCATGATTACCATGTGTACTGCTTTCAATTCAGCCCATTGACTGCTTCCACCTTCCCCCAGTTCTTCCAGGGTTTGCCCTAGAGAGGGATTAAAGGCACCTGCCTTCCACCTTTGTTTCCCTGATCTCCACTGTGCTGAACCATCAGTAAACCATGCATTTTTCTGTTCTTCTGGAGTTAGTTCATCCCATCTTTTCCCTGACTTTACAGGTGACTCTGCTAGCTGCAACACCTCAAAAGCTTGTTCTCCCTCCTCTGGTACGTCTGCAACCTGTTCATGTAAAACAGAGACACCTTTCTCACCTGGTTTAACTCTTTCAGAAACATACCACTTCCATTTGATCACATTAGCTTCTTGTGCAGTTCCAATTCGGTGGGTAGCTGGTTCACTCATCACCCATGTCAGAATTGGAATACGTGTCCTCATCAACACCTCATGTCCTACTGTCTGTGCTTCTGTCTCTAACAGGGCCCAATAACATGCTAGGAGCTGTTTTTCAAATGGTGTGTAGCGGCCCCCTGCTGGAGGCAGCTTCCTGGACCAGAAACCCAGTGGTTTCCTTACTCGTCCCTGTTTCTGCCATAAACTCCAATTTGCATAGTCATTGACAGCTGAAACCTGTAACTCCACAGCCCCAGACATCATCTTTCCCAAGGACACAGCTTGTTGTATGGCTTCCTTAGCCAAATCAAATGCTCTTTGTTGTGCTTCTTCCCAGACAAAACTTTCTTTCTTTCTAGTTATCTGGTACAATGGCTGCAAAATCTGTCCCAAATGAGGGATGTGATGTCTCCAATATCCAAATAAACCAATAAACTTTTGCACATCTTTTTTAGTATGTGGGACTGCAAATGCAGTAATTTTGTCCTTTGCTTTTTGCACGATTTCTCTCTCACCTTTGTTCCAACAGATCCCCAGAAATTTTACATTCTGAGCAGGACCCTGAACCTTAGCAGGATTGATTTCCCATCCATGTGATTTCATGTGATCTATGAGGCGTGGCAACACAGCACTCACAATCTCTTGTGTTTCTCCTTGAATCATGATGTCATCAATGTAATGTGAGATGAGCACATCTGGAGGTAATGTGAAACCATCCAGGTGTTCAGCCACTACCCTGTGACAAATAGTGGGACTGTGCAAATACCCCTGGGGCAGACGTGTGAATGTGTACTGTCTTCCATCCCAGGTGAAAGCAAACTGTTCCATTCTATCCTCTGGGATAGGGATAGTGAAAAATGCATTTGCCAAATCAATCACCCCATACCAGGTTCCTTTGTGATGTTGCACTCTTTCAATAATGGAAACTGTGTCTGGGACAGCAGATGTCAATGGAGGTGTATGTTTGTTTAGCTGCCGGTAATCAACTGTCATTCTCCAAGCACCATCTGATTTTTTCACTGGCCAGATAGGATTATTCCATGAAGTGGTACATGTTTTCAAAACACCCGCTTCCACATACTCTTTAATAGTGGAAGTGATCTCATCATGTCCTCCTGGTATCCTGTACTGTTTCATGCTGATCACCTTTGTAGCAATGGGAATGGGAAAAAGGCTTCATTTTTACTTTTCCAACCAGTACTGCTTTAACATCCAAAGGACGCTTTGTTCCAAACTCAAACCTTCCCTGTGGAAGATGCAATGTCATCCCTGCCAACACGTCCATGCCAAGGATCCATTCTTTCACTGGGGTTACTAGAACAGAATACTTTTTAATAGGTAACTGTCCTACCTTTAACGGTAAGGTTACAGCTTTTCCCAGAATCACACTTCCTCCCAAACCACTGAGAGGTACAAGTGGTCCTTTAAATTTATCTGGGTTTCCATAAATCAATGTGGCCTCCGCCCCTGTGTCTACCAGTGCCACTACCTTTTGAACATTTGTGTTTTTCCAATAAATTTCCAATTCAACATGTGGTCTTATATCATCAACGGACCAATTTGTGATCCGAATTTGCGGGGCTCGGCCTTCATCCTAGTTACTCTCATCAGATCCGTCAGATCAGGGTATATGTTGCTCCTCCTTTTCGCCTCGTTCTTTCCTTTCCTTTTTCTCACTCTCCTCACTTTCACCTCTTTGCCTGAGGATTCCTCAGAGTCTGACACCTCAATCTCAACCACTTTAGCAGGTTTTCTGTGCACAACAGACTCAGATTCTCCAGCAGGTGGAGCCAATGGTGTGGGACGAATCGCCTCTCGCAGCGGCTGAACCAAAGAATTTAATGGGTCCAGCTCAGCACCAAATCCTGCACAGTTAACTTTTAAGCCTCTCTTCTGACACATCTGTCTCAACTCATCAGTAGGCAATGCGTGTATCTCTGAAGTAGGCACCCCAGCATTAATCAGTGCCCTCCACAACATGTTACGTGGTTGACCCTGTTCATTTCTCCCCCGCTCCCTTTGCGGCCTGCGGACCGAAGTTGGTTGAACTCGTGGTCTGCATTCCTCCTGCTTGCCCCATTCCCCCAGATTCCCCAGCTCCATAATTCGAGCCTTAATGGTTTCCATCGGGACATCTGGAGCGCCCAGCATCACAGTAAGCATAGCTGCCCGATAATGCTGTGGGGCAGTTTTAATCAACTGATCTCTCACCACCTTCGGAACAGCCACTTGCTGATATCCAGCCACCATCCCCACTGGTAACAAATCACGCACACACAGCCTCGTCAGCCTCTGCACACACTCCTTTAATGTTAACCATGGTCCAGAGATTTCGGGCCAATCAGATACATTGGGACATGTTGCACGTACTGCCTCAGACCACACGTCAAACAATGATCTCGCCTGATCCCCCAAATTTCTCGCTTCTTGCCTATAATTAGCATTTATATTCCCATCAGTGCTCAGACCACAAAATGCCATGCCATCTCCGTGATCTGTTCTGCACCTTCATCCAGCAATCGAGCCACCCATAGATCAGTGGGTTCGCCCGGATGCTGCCTTAATTTTTTAGTGATATGAGCAACTTCATCCTGCGAGTAATCTTCTGTTATGGTCCGTGACACTGCCGGCGGCTGCGGCTGTTCCACCCATTCCATAACAGGTTGTCCCGCAGCATCAAGTACATCATTACCTTGAGCATCTATCCGCTGCCGGAAGGCTGCGGGTATATGCTGCTGCTCTCTCCTCCTTCGGACGACGGGTTTAACCCCCAATGGAGGGAAAGGACGTGGATCTGGAGGACCTCCAGAATCACTGTCCTCCTCATCGTCCCACATATTACCGTCCCAGCTTTCGGGATCCCACCCAGACCCCAATCCACCTACAAACAAACGGACTTTTTTCAGAGGAAAACGGCGGGGTTTTTTCCCCTGTTTTTTCCTTGTTAACACAGACACCTGGGCCACAGCTTTTTCTGCAACACTGGTCATCTGTTCCAGCTAATTAGTCAGCATTTGCACATGCTGCCGATACAGCGACTCAGCAGACTGCAGCTCAGTCATTGCCTGTCTGTCTTTTAACTGCTGAGTTTTCAATTGTTGGCCAGCTTCATACTGCATTTTCCACGCCGTGGCACAGATCCACAAACGCCTCTGTAATCCGGCCACCGGAGCCTTTTTTTGCACCTCAATTTTCTGCAACACTGCCAATAATTCTTTGGGTCCCGCTGATTCCAGCTGACCACCCCACGGCTCCGGTCTGCCCCCACCATCGCGCAAACACAGCGCTACCTCGTTACAGGGAGGAAGCTCCCATCCGGGTATTATCTCTTCCCCCTGAATTTTCTCATCAGAGTTCTTATTTCTCCTTTTAAACATATTTCTAAACATATTTGTGTATTGTAGTCTCCCCTCCAATCCTGCCGACAACGCCAAAATGTTTTATGAAATGTTTATTTCAGGATCGGGAGAGATCGGCAAACACAAATAGGGACTCAAACACTGTTTCTGTTAGAATATAAGGCACACATTTATTATTATTCCCCACAGAATACAGCACATCAAAACAACAAGCACTTCACACACGCAAAGTAGCAAGCATTAAAGCAACAAGCTTTCAAACAAACGTGACGCTCAACAGATTCTCAGAATCAGCCCTTACCATTGACACGAACTGGGAGCCCTCAGTCCTAGGTTAAGATCAGCGTTCACGATGCCGGTATTCCACACACGAACTCACGGCAGACTCTCCGGGCTAAGGGCAGTCTCCTCTTTATATACTTGTAAACAAAAAGTCAGATGTGGAGCGAGAGTGGCCATTTCTCCCTCCACAGCTGCCCTGCTTCCCAAAACATGTTCCCAAACAGAACCCGTTCCCAGCATCTCAGCAGTGTGTGAAGCGCAATCGATGTGACAAATAAAATAACATAAAATACATCAGTGTGTGAAACACAATATAATTCTAGTTTCACGTGAATATTTACCGAGTAAGGGATACAGAGCCCGAATCCGTGTGGGAAATGAAACATGCTGCTCCAGCTTCCTGTGAACCCAGGTGCGAACAGTAATACATCCTCAGAAATTCACACCACAAGTTAAAAACAAGTTATAACAGAAGAACACGTGTTGTTAAACATAATAACAGGCAAAACTCAGAGCACGAGCATATATGTTGCTCTTAGTTTATGTGAACTCAAAAACAAGTGACAAGTTATATAACTGAGCAGGTTTCTCATAATACATTGTCAAAGAACAAAAATAATTCTTTAATATATCACCCGGTAAGCCGCTGGCTACCCGCAGCAGCCCCCCGCCAAGACCCCGTACCCAGTGGCCCGCACCTCCTCCAGGCCCCAGAATCCGTGCCGCGATCGGAGATCGAGGGTGTGCAAAAGACCCCCGATCCTCCCTACGCCCGCTCAGATGTTGTGTTGTTGCATGTTGATCTCAGGTGTGTTTAAAACTGGGAGCACCGAAGGGGGTGCACGGCACAGCCCACCCCCCCTCCGGAAGGAAGCTGGTGCCAGTGCACCCCTTCCAAGCAACTACCCAGAACCCTCAATGTCTAAATGCGAGAGGGGGTGAAGGTAGCCGCCCGAGGCGAGGCTCACTAAGTTGGTGTTTCTAGTCAATTTGAAAGTTCTTAGACATATCTGAGCCCAGAAGTTTTGTTCAAAGCTGACTGATAGATCCTCTTCCCATTTCATAATAGGAAGAGATATTGAATCATCTATTTTAGTCAGTGTCCTGTATGATTTAGACAGTAGTTTGGGGGGGTTTAAATCTAGGAACTCTAATATATTACTTGGAATTTGTAAACCACCTTTAATATGCTTAAATTTTTTTGTAATTATAGATTTAAGTTGTTCATATTCCAAAAATTTATTTTTACTAATGCCATATTGCATATTTAGTTTGGAAAAATTGATGAACTCGGTTCCATCAAGTAAATGTTCCAGATATTCAATACCTTTATTCTTCCAGTATGTAAAGTTTATCATATTATTATTTTGTAGGATGTCAGGGTTGTTCCAGATGGGTGTACGACTGCATGGGATAAGTGACGACTTTGTCATTTTAAGAAACTCCCACCATGCTGTCAGAGTAGAGCTGATATTGATATTTTTAAAGCATGTATGCCGTTTTATATTTGAGCTAATAAACGGCAAATCTGAAATCCAGGGCTCGTCTAAAGGATTATGCTTTATCCATTTAGTGATATATTGTAGTCTATTTGCCAAGTAGTACTTGTGGAAGTTAGGCAGATCTAGTCCCCCTCTGTCTTTAGTTTTCTGTAGCGTCTTTAAGCTGATACGGGGCGGTTTATCTTTCCAAAGAAACTTAGAGATTAAAGAGTCTAGAGATTTAAACCAGTTAGATGATGGTTTATTAGGGATCATTGAAAATAAGTAATTAATTCTAGGTAAGACCATCATTTTAATCGAAGCTACCCTACCCATGAGTGAAATTGGAAGCGATTTCCATCTATCCAGGTCATCTTCTATCTTTTTTAAAAGTGGGATGTGATTAGATTTTACTAAATCCGCAAGTTTAGACGACACAGTGATACCCAAATATGTGATGTTTCCTGAGCGCAAATGTAAATCTAGGGGGTTTTTGAAAGAGCAATTAATTGGCAGTACCGTAGATTTAGACCAGTTTATAGAGTAATCAGAAACCTTTGAGAAGGATTCTAGTAATCTAATTACTTGAAAAAGGGAAGAGTTTGAGTGCTGAAGATAGAGTACTACATCATCAGCATAAAGACTAATCTTATGCTCTATATTCATGCATTTTATACCTTTAATAACCTTTGTTTTTCTAATTGTTGCTGCTAGAGGTTCAATAAAAATGGCAAAAAGTGAGGGGGAAAGTGGGCATCCTTGCCTAGTGCCCCTCTGGAGACAAAAGCTGGAAGATGTTTGATTATTTGTCCTGACACAGGCTGTAGGAGAGCTGTATAAAATTTTTAACCAATTTACAAAAAAATTGCCAAAACCAAATTTATGCAGAGTAGCGAATAAAAAATTCCAATTTACTCTATCAAATGCTTTTTCTGCATCTAAGGACATTATAATAGTTTTATTATTTGTACTGTAGGAATAATCTATTAAATTAAGTAATCTGCGTGTATTTGTGGATGACTGCCTTCCTCTGATAAAGCCAGTTTGGTCTGGGTGGATTATGAAAGGAGTGACTTTATCTAATGGTTTTGCAAAAGCTTTACATATTATTTTAATATCCACGTTGATTAAGGATATGGGACGATAGCTGGTGGGCAACATAGGATCTTTGCCTGGCTTAAGCAGAAGACTGATGGTGGCAGAGTTCATATTAGCTGGAAATCTGCCATTTTCCTGAATTTCTTGCAACATTCTGTGAAACGTTGGTGCCAGAATACTCCAGAACTCCTTATAAAACTCAGTATGGAATCCATCTGGGCCTGGAGCCTTTTTATTGGGCATGCTTGTTAAAGCTTCCTGAACTTCAACTGTTGTCAGCGGTGAGTCCAGTATCGTTCTTTGGTTATCTGATAGTTTAGGAAGTGTAATTTTATCCAGAAACTGCTTGATGACATTGTCTGATGGATTTATCTGTGATGTGTATAAAGTTTTGTAGAAATCACGGAAGGTGTTATTTATACTTTCTGGATCATGTAATGTATTCCCATTGGAATCTGTAACTGCAAATATAGTCGTTTTCTCTTTATTTATTTTTAACTGATTAGCTAAGAAGCTTCCTGACTTATTGCCATGTTCAAAATTTTCTAATCGAAGTTTTTCTATTAGAAATTTGTTTTGCTTTTCAATATACTGGTTTAATTCTAGTTTTATTTTACGGATTTTACCCAACTTTCCCTTTTCCAGGGAGGTTTCTAGTAACTTAAGTTTTTCTTCTAATTCCTGAATCTTCTTGTTTTCCAACTTCTTTTTGTGAGATGAGAATGAAATTATTTTGCCTCTCATCACAAGTTGGATTCTGCTGAAGAGAGAGAAACAAGATGGCGAGCCGTAACCCAGGAACCCTGTAACTGCCGTCTAGCAGGAGCCACACATTCCGCTGGACAATCCCAATCATCCAGACTGGTATGATCTGCCCATGTTTCCTGCTGAATTAGTATTGGAATCGGAGGAACGGGATTAACCCTGCAGGACCATCAGAGGAAAGAGATATTGATCTAAACACAAATTATTCAGACTTTTGCAGAATTTGTTGAATTGTGTTTTATTGTTTTCTTTTCCCAAAACCCATTCAATGTCCCTTGTGTGTATTGAATGTGAAATTGTCTGTTGGGTAGAAATGGAAATAAGAAATGGTTAAAACAGGAAATTAAAACCTTAACTTCCTTAAAGAGAACTCTAAATAGCTAAATTAGATTTAAAAGATTAGAGAATCGATTAGACTATAAATTAACTAGATTAACAGTATTCATCGGAACTAAAATAGAACTATAACCTAGGTTAGAAAAATAAAATAGTAACCCCTTTAAAACCTAGCATTAGGTTTAAATTTCAAACAGGGGAACTATTTTGGGATCTAATTGTGTGTCATTGTATGTCAACTGTTGTAATATTGTTGTTGTTCTTTCTTTTGATAAAAAATTAAGCCGGTAGTTCAAACTATTTCCTGGTCTGTGGTCATTAATACCCTTCTACATTTCTCTACTCCCATAGCCGGACCTAGTACTGGTCTATTGTCTAGCACATCGTGTTACAGTCGCACCCCGAAAAACTCTTTTCAGTCATAGAGAATGTATCCTGTAATGAAATTAACTAAACACTCCAATTTGACACCCCAGCAAGAAACAAACATCAAAGCATTACCCCATGTTAATTTAGTCTGTGCACATATTTTTAGCCAATTGTTTTGTCACATTCTAATTAATCCTTACCACCTTCCATTGTCCATCTTCATCCTATCAGGCAACCTATGCCTAGAAATGTAATAGTTAATGAGACACTTTATCACAGTTTCTCTGTCCTCTCCTTTCACAGGCATCTGGTCGTCCTGCAAAAGAATCCACGCACACACACACAAATACTTTAAATCTCTGGTGGGGATCACCGTGTCTGTGGAATCAAAAATTTGTTAATTCGGTTTTGAAATCAAAGTACATTTTTCCTGTAAGAATGTCAGCATCTTTTTTGGATTAAAGTGACCACGCATCACTAGCCTGGGTGCCATTCCGAACTTAGTCCCGCCCACAACGTTTTAGGTCGGGAAGTTCGGTCTGGCATTACTCAATAGTAGCGCGAGTATGCTCGCCCAATATCTGGCGGGCCAATCAAATTGTCAGGGCGGGCTTTATACGATGATGGACAGATGATCAACAGTAACGTAATCAACCACGTCACCAAAGCGCGCTTGGGTTGAATTCGTTTCGTGAAAAGAAGCAACTGAAATGGGCATCACGGTGATGCAACTCGGCGTGAACGACGAGGTGGATATAGCCAGCGGTCGTTGCCAGCTCCTTTTCGGAAGCCCGGAATCCTGGCTCCTGAACAACAAGTGGAGGGACATTCTAGGCTCCGATGTTTTTCAAGCCAACGTTATGGGTATCGTCGTGGACGAAGTTCATCTAACTTACAAATGGTAAGAGATCATCTGACTGTCTGACTTAGTAAATAACTCGCAATGTCGTGATATGAATCCCATGTTGTAAACATAGTAGGTAACGTTGTATGTTTGCTAATTCAGTCTATTCAACTATGCGTCGCTTAACATACATCACACACTCCGTTGCTCTTATTGGTTGTGGGTCTATCCAATTGAGTGCAGAGGAATTTTTTTTCCTGGTTCGTTCGAAACACGCACCATAATCACAGCTCTATGGAGCAGTATCAGACTCAAATTCTAACTAGAATTGAGTATGACCATGTCAGGCTAACGCATCACACCACTTTACACAAAACATTTCTGTAACCTCTACTGCCATCCCAGATGTCCTACTCCGTGTGCTGTGGAAAAAGTTCCTGTTTTAATCTTGAAGGTAACCCGATCAGGTCGTTTTACAGCACCTGTTCTACTCCAACGCACCTCTGAAACTGCTGTGCTCCTCCTTCACTCTTCCTGCAATCAATTCCTCTCTCAGTTTTCCTTCAATAGATACCATCCTCATGTCAAACAATTCCTGCATCGACCCTTTAGCATCGTTTGACATGCACCGTTATTCCAACACGATATATGCGGCTTTCAATCCTTAACTATCCTGCCTGACATAACAACCATCTTTTTAAACTACTACTTTAACAGGGCCTTCAATAGAACTAGCTTCCAATTTTAATCTCACCTTCTGCATTATGTTGTCCTCTGTTTTTCTATTTTATCTAACATTTACTTATTGTCTCTCTCCCTCCTTGAAACAAAATGAATTTTGTTACAAAACAATAACAAAGAACGGTATAAAGTCGTCAGGGGGAATCAATTTAACTGCAAATGCTTATCTTTGTTGAAGTAGGAAAAACACTGCCTTGTATCCTAAATCCAAATCAAAATATTATTCAATTGTATCATACCATGTATCTGCAAGAGGTCCTTCAAAGGTTGTGTAAGATCAGTGTACCTAAATGAAATGATGACTGCAGACTGATGGTCTCAGTTGCACACAGCAATACGGCTTTGTGAGAATCCTGGATGTTCCAAGTCATTTACATACCGAGTCAGGGTGGTGTTTCTGGACAAAGGACATGTAAAACATCTTATATAACCTGATTAAAAATACCTGGTAATATAACAAATCCTGGTGACCGTCTGGTATATCGCAGCTGGCAACTGTTATATGTAAAATAGAAAAATCTCAATATTTTTCAGATAATGAAAGGATTTGTCCAACCTATAAATGTGTACCACTGGTAATGAATAATATTTTGTTTAAAAACAGAATTTGTAACCCAGACCACATCTGTGCATTCCAGAGTGAGGCCTAGTCGTAAAACCGTCACCCCAGGAAGTCCGAACTGATAGTAACCCCCCTGCGCTAAATTTATGACATGCACTAGTTAACCCAGAGAGACAACTCACAGCAACCTAAATGTAAATGTAGCACATAAAAATATTCCCACCCCAGTGGATTTTCTGCTCATATTTGTAATGGTAAAGTACACCTTCTGCTGTTTAATGATGATCAATACGTTTCTGGCCATAATAGAAGCAAAATTCATGTTTAAAAGGAACATATCAGTTACATAACAAAAAATTTAATAGATATTAGTATATTTTCAAAACAGCAAACCTATACGCTGGTAGATGCTCAATTGGTAACCTGAAGGAAACGTTTAACCATTTCCTGATCCATTTACCTGGAGCTCAAAACATGGAGAGAAAGAAAAATATGAGAAAACATGTCATCCAACTGCACATACCATTTTAATTGTTCAGCAGCAGTGCTCGGTTGCCATAGACATATGGCTAGAAATAACTATCTGTGTTTTACCTTAAAGATTGTTGTTACCAGTCTGTGTGGTTCCTGTCATAGATTCAGATTGACATGCAGCAGATCAGGCAGAAAGGAGATTAGGAGCTTAGACTTCGCATTCAAGGCTTCCATGTGTGGAACTCTGAAAGAACACCAGATGCTTGGATAGATGTCAGCATCCCCTCCCCCACGTGTTGCAAAAGCAGACCACTGTAATGTCTCTGAGAAGCACCTCAGTGACAAAGTTTCAGTCCACAACTCAGAATCTGATGAAATATGTGGCTCCAATATTGCTGAAAGTTCATGCAGTCATTTCCCTTGACAGCTTGGGATCTGCACTGTTTATGCGGCCTTGGCCATCCCTCTCAGGGTGTGTAAACATTGTTCATGGGAGCGTTATCCCTTTGCTGGGGTACTGACCTTCTGGAGGTGAGGTCATGTAGGATTTGGTGACTCCATGCCAGGCTGACCTGCCGGTGGAGCTACACAGTCTCTTGCCCAGTGTCCAGCATGACTACAGTTGTAGCAGATGTCTGTGGGTGTTCGCAAAGTTCTGACATATCCACCTCGTCCTTCCGGTCCCCTGCTCCTTCCCCCATGCCTGCGCTGATCGCCACAGTGCCATCCGCCTCCATGCCCTGGACCAACAGACCTGTAATGAAATGAAGGATAGAAAACCGGAGGAGGCAGCCCCCCTCCTTGAATTAAATTAGACTGAGGTGGAACCGTCAGGGTTGGAGCACCATGAGATGCAACTGCTGAGACATTCCTTTGTGCAATCTTCTGCTTTCTCTTACTCACTTTCCGTTTTGCTTCCAGTAACTGTAATTTAAGTAATTGAACTTGCAATTCCTCTAAGTCTCGCTTCATCTTTCTCTCCTCCCTTTGAGCCACATGCAAATAGTGTATCAAATGTTTTTCCCAGCGAGTGTATCCACAACCATTCATATTAGGATCCAAGGTCATTAGCTGAAATACTGAAGAAGGTACACCGTTTAACACTACTTCTCTAAATAATTCACCCAGATTGGATCGATTTGTTTTAGGATCCACACCTGTGTGTTTGATCCATTCTTCTGCGGCCTGATCTATGTACTTTTTCGGTTGCTGTTGTGAATCCCAGTCAAACTTAGGAAGCTCTGCAGAAGTAGACAAGGGAAAATGCTGTGTAACTGCATCTTCCAAGGAAGAAATAACTAAAGACAATAAAGTGTCATCAGGCATATGGAACGTTTGAGCAACATTTTCAATAACAGCTGCTACAGACACCGAAACACAGCATCCTAAAATGGCTCTAAAATCACCCAGATCCAGTTTTATGCCTTTGGTTAAATTTTGTAATTCAACCAGCCACGATCGACCACCAGCAGCAATGCTGGGAAGTTTATTCACCAGAAGTTGCATATCACCAAATGAACAAGTAGAAAATTCCTCGGCTCCTAAATTACTTTGTAACAAGGGCATCTGCATTATGGTGGGACGTTGAGAATGTGGTTGCATATAATGAATACTCTGGGGTCCATCCTGTGATTTTCCCTTAATACTTTCCGTTCCTGCTAATTTCTGCCGCCCTGCAATATCAGTATCTATAATAAAACGATGCAAGCCATTAACATTTGTCATAGATTCCTCAACATTAGCTGCTTCATTTGAGGATAACTCCAAAACTGACTCATAACTAGATGCAGGGTTACCAAAATCTAACAAATCAGCAGCATTGTCCTTTTGCCTAACACAATTAAGCTCCATTTTACCGTTTAACCTTTAACTTTTAGTTCTGCTCACTTGTGTGTTCCCAGACCTTCAATGAGCAGAAACTGTTTGTGTGCTGTTTCCTGCTCTCTGTTAATCAGCTAGATTTAAGTCTGGTGTATTATATATATATATATATATATATATATATATATATATATATATATATAGATATATATATATATATTATAACTAATGCTATCAAACAATGAAAAAATTTTAATCACCACTTATTCGCAAATTATATTTTATTTCTGAAAGTGTAAAAGCTCATTTAGGCATTTTAATATGCTATTTTGCAATAGATGACACTAATTAAAATTATGCTCTTACAAAAGGTATCTTCCCTTTTTTTTAAAAAAAATTTTTCAATTACCTCAAGCAAATGTTTAATGCTCCCCCAAATTTCCAACAACTTTTCCCAAGTTCTAACCTTTTTCTGACTTTTAGGCTACGGTTTAAAATAAAATTTGCTCCAAAACTCACCGTCCAGCCAGCCGTGTTTTCTCCAAAGAAACTCTCCCATCAGCTGCTGTTAACACTTCTAATGACTTCTCTCCGTTCAAACTTTTCCTCAACATCATTAATGCATCTGCCTTTTTTCCGAATGATTTCCAAATTCCCCTTCACTTTCACCCATATCTTAGCCAGATTCTTGCTCCATAATGAACACTTTTTACTTACTCAAATGTAATCTGCTCCACAGTACTTTTCCACTGTAAAGCCCACACCCGTGGGGAAATTCTCACTATCTTGGAAACACACACACACCCACACACACAGAAATACAAACAGAGACACCCACACTTTTAAGAGCTCAATCAGTCTCTCCTTCTCTCTCAAACAATGGATCTCATTTTAACCAAGACAAAATGTTGGACAAGACATGACAAACATTAACATATAAAGACAGACAGCCTTCCACGGCAAAGAGAGTCCTCTGACCCTTCCTTTCGACGGAACCTTGTCTAATTTATTTTAATATCTCCTAATCTAACCGTCGTGCTTCCGAAAAAAACCATTTTTGGAAGCTAAGAGACAATTCAAATTATCTCTCTGGGATCCCTTATTTTAATCTCTATTTTTCGCTTCTTTTCTCTTGTATTCATCAATTCAACTCAACTTTTAAAAAAAAAATATTAACGTATCTTGACCGTTCCTATCCCCTGCTTCTTTATGAGCGTCCCTAATTCTCAAGAGGTAGCGCAACCCCTCAGCCCTAAAGTCACCAATCTTGTCAGCCTGGTTTGCGTGTGGCCAAACCTCCGGACATATTTTTTGTCTTTGTTCTGTATCTTTTTTATTTTCCTACAGTCTCACCATTTAAGTTTCTCGACTGTTATTCTATCTGTTTTGTACAGCCTCAACATTCCATGTTTCTTGACTATTATTCTAACTTTTTCTGTACAGCCTCAACATTCCATGTTTCTTGACTTTTATTCTAACTTTTTCTGTACAGCCTCAACATTCCATGTTTCTTGACTGTTATTCTAACTTTTTCTGTACAGCCTCAACATTCCATGTTTCTTGACTGTTATTCTCAACATAAATTCCATTCAATCCTCTCATACTAGTTGCGCTGTTCAACCCCTGATATTTTGAGAAGAAAGCTTCTCATCTACAGCACCACTTAAATTTAGCCTAAACCTCTAACATTTCGCCAAAATGAAATTAAAAATCTCCTTACCTTTTCGGGTCGACCCTGTGGTGCTGTAAAAGATTACTTCTTCATGCCCAAATTTAAAAGGTTCCTCCACTTACAGCCAAATCTGGGGTCACGCGCACCAAGTGTTAAAACTCGGGCCCGTTCCTAACCACGGCCCGTCTCACTCATCCGGTTCGATGATTTGGCAGCAAGGAGAGAGACAAATAATCAGAGGTAAACATTGTAATATGCATATTTAATTCATTAGGAATTCCCAACGGAGACAAAAGTTTACATTACCAGTGTACCTACGTGGTTCTCCCAGGCATTGCAGCTTTTGTCTGATCTAAGTTTGCAAAGAGATCCTTTTAATACACTGACTGCCCTCCTCCGCTGAGTTTGGGAGGGAGGGGGTCTGTGGGCCACCTGCCATCTGCCCTGCCTGCCCATGCGCTCCCCAAACAAAGAGACTCCTCCACTCCACAAAGGGGTCAAGACAAATGACCTACCCCCCTGCCATAAAACTCATGTATGTTTATCTTACCCTCCAAGGGGGAGACAGTCAAAACTCATGCATTCCTCAGCACTCCCATATGAATACAACTAAGATATTTATTTTCCTCAACAGCACGTATTGCAGATCTCAACTAGAGATACAGAAACCAGGGAAACCCAGGTAGAAAATAGCGCTCTTTAAGCTCTTGAAGTGAAATTAGACCATTTCTGTCATACAGATCCTGGAGAGTGTGAATTCCTGCGGAAGCCCAACTGCCATTAAAATAGGGACCAGAATGCTGCAGTAAATTGTAATTATACCAAACAGGAGAATGGTCACAAAGCTTTACGTTACATCCCATATGTTTCTGGACAGACGACCAAATTTTCAAGGAGTTACCTACAATTGGCCCAAATTTTCTGCACACAGACCTAGGTTTCAGCCCGCAAAATAGTATGTCCATCAGCCTATGTGGTTTTAACTCTGTCGCCAGGGAGTGACAACATTTCTGTTACACTAAACTGTCAAATGCTTTACCTTTAAAAGACCAATAATATAATTTAAAGTCAGGCACTGCCAAGCCTCCAGAGCGTTTTGGTCGTTGTAATGTGGATAGGCGAATACGAGCTCTTTTATCGTTTCACAAGAATTTCGTAGTCAAGGACTTCAGTTCGTCAAAATAGTTAGTTGGTGGAGGGATAGGGATCATAGAGATCAGGAAATTCAGTCGGCCAAGTACACTCATTTTTAATATGGCAATTCTGCCTTGCAACGACATCTTGAGACTAGACCATCTCTGCGTATCCAATGCAATCTCTGTTTTAAGTTTATTGTAATTTACATGTGATATAGCTGAGAAATTGGTTACAATTATGCCTAGATATGTAAATGAGGAGTTATGCCACTGAACATGTGGAATGGCTGGTAAAGTAAGTTGTTTTGCAGGGGCATTTAGAGGGATGAGGAGGGATTTATCCCAGTTAATTTTAAAACCGGAAAATAGGCTGAACTGTGTCAAGACTTTGATTATTTGGGTTAGAGATTTAGAAATGTTAGTAAAAAAAAGTAAGACGTCCTCAGCGTAAAGTGAAATTTTATGCTGTGTTCCTTGTACAATAATGGGTGAGATGTGCACATCTAATCTGATTGTCTGGGCTAACGGTTCGAGTGACAAAGCGAAAAGGAGAGGGGAGAGTGGGCAGTTCCACGCTGTAAAGGGAATGTCTTGGACAGAACATTATTTGTCTGTACCACTGCATAAGGGTTAGCATAAAGTGTTTTGATCATTGATATAAATGTTTTGCCAAATCCAAAATTCTCTAAAACCTGCCACAGATATTGCCAACTGACCCGATCAAACGCTTTTAGTGCATCTAAGGTGAAAACAGCTACAGGGTGTGTATCTGATTCTGAAGCATTTAATCTATGGCAAAGTCGTTGGATATTGTCAGATGCTAGTCTACCCTTTAAAAAACCTGTTTGGTCACAATGGATTAATTTACCTACATATGGTTCCAGTCTTCTGACTAACACCTTGGCAAACAGCTTCAGTTCTGTTGTGATAAGTGATGTCGGCCTGTAATCAGAATCAGAATCAGACATACTTTAATAATCCCAGAGGGAAATTGCTGTTTCAGTACAACCGCCAAGACAAAACATCACAAACATTTTAGGGGGAGACGATTTACTGGGGCCTTGCTGCCATGGGACCGCATTACACGGTGCCCGCCGGGCGCTGCATTTGAATCTGTGGAAAAGATAGATTTTCAACAAAGGAAGGTGGGAGGGAAAAAACATACCTCATACTTTATCCTATAACAGGATACAGTTTGAGATATCAAAAACCTCTTGCACAAAAAGCACAAATAAGACGAGACACATATAGCAGAAGGTAAACATTAGAGACTGGTCGCGTGTAAGTTCATCAGTTTATATGAGCATCAGTTATGTGTGTCTGTTTGGGTGAAAGTGTTTATATTTCCGTGAACACTCTCCAGAGGCCATTGTCCTTGATGTTATCAGCCGGCCAACAGTTCAGAAAGCATCCGCAGATGTCAGCAGGGGGGAGGGGGTAGCAGGGTAGAGTTCTGAACTCGTTCCTCCTAACAAACCAGGAGTACAGATAGGGAGGCAGACCAAATACTTTATTTGTTATGATACAGCTGCTCTGACTTTCCTGTCAGCTTTAAGTCTTTTGCTGGATCCAAATGGTGAAATGCAATTTTCTAAATTGTTGGGCTTTTCCACGCTTCACTTCCAGATTTTATCCCAAATTCCCCTTGAGTTCAAACCACTGAAGCCAGTCTGTGTACCTGCACATCCAGCTTGCCAACAGAGGCCGCAGACCTCTGTTGGCAAGCTGTTTTCTCACCGGATCGAAGGCTTTCCTCCTCTGCGCAGTAGTCGCAGTATCGTTGCTGTAGTCGGGAAAGAACAGCGACATCCGCCCATCTTTGGATACCTGGTGTGTGGGTGCAGACGAGAGGGCTCTGGCTCCATTGAGAATTTTCTCCCTGTCCTGATAACGAAGCAGTTGGAAGATAAGGGTCT
Organism: Fundulus diaphanus; assembly: GCA_037039145.1. Lineage (NCBI taxonomy): Eukaryota > Metazoa > Chordata > Actinopteri > Cyprinodontiformes > Fundulidae > Fundulus > Fundulus diaphanus. Next base: position 60,441,318 of record CM073122.1, read on the forward strand.
GCGAACGGATGGTGCTGTCCTGGGTGGCGAAAATACGATGGGCTCGCTGGATTTCAATCTTCTCCCCGGCCAGGGAGGGGATCCACACAGGTAAATTATCTTGTAAGAATTGGATGGCATTTTCACCTTCCGCTGACTCTGGCAACCCAACATTCGGAGGTTAGACCTCCGCGACCTGTCCTCCATCTCAGCGACTTTGCGGCGGAGGTTCAGTAGCTCTTTCTGGAGATCACCCACATCGTGTTTCACCGCTCTGATGTTAGCCGACGTAGCATCCAGCCTTCCCTGCAGCTTTATACCGACCTCAGCTTGCTGTGCGATATCCCCGCTGAGTTTGTTTACTGCAGCGTTGGTGGATTTCACCAGCAAGTATTTCCTCGACAGCTTCTTTGACAGCCAACTTAACTTTTCCGGTTAGCCTTTCCTCTTGCTCCCGCAACGCCACCAAGATGGCTGCATTTGAAGTGTCCTCCAGTTCCTGGGTTGGAACTTTCTTTTTCCCCGCTGTCTCATCTGTAGACGATTTATTATTCGTTCCTCTCGCAGTCGACATTTTGTAGCAACACTTAGACATAGCTTAAACTAGTATGGTTTCTGAATCGTAGGATATTTTACGTATTATCGGACTATTTTTTTTTCTTTTTTCCCCAGTGTCCTGTCTAGCAGTGTGGCAATAGGAATTGATGTCTCAATGCCAGATAGAGCTCGACAGATTTTGCTTTTACAAGTGGAGCGAACAGCTTTCGCCATAGTGCTCCACTTGATTTATGCTTGTAAATAGCTTTATTGTGATTCCTGCAAGGAGAATTTCAAATTATATGGACATTACAATGGGAGAGTAAAGGAAGAACAAGAAGTGAAAGAGAAAGAAAAGAAAAAAAAAAGAGTAGAGGTGAAAGAAAGAAGAGATAAAAGGGAGAGAATGATAAAACCTTCTCCGTCTGCTCCGTCACCTGGAAAGAGAGATGCAAAAAGAACAGCACAACCAACAGACATAAAGCAACAGATACAATCGAATAACACCTAGATGCCATTGCTAAATCATATATATTGTTATGTAAGCTGACATGTGTAATGTGATACTTGAAAAAAGAAAGTGAAAGAACATAAATAAATAAATAAATAAATTAATTAATTATAAGATTACTGTATATAAGTGAACACTTAATACCTGGGACCCAGCACCTGTGGGAGATGTGAGAGTGCACTAGTTTAGGTGAAAATTATCTAGAAGCAAATAGCTTGATAGTGGTTGTGGAGAACCAAAGGCCCGCCTTCCCCGAGCACAGAGGCAGGAGTCAGGGGACCCATAACCCCGGACTCCCAAAGGGCTCCCCAAAGCAGGACGCCCAGGAGGGGCCGACACAGGATATCTACAACCCCCCCCCAGGGAAGGAGCAGAGACGACCCCGAGGAAATCCCCCAGCCACCGCAATGCCGACGCCCCCAAGAGCCGTGGGGACAAGCCCGTGGGCTCCGCCGGCAGCCAGCCCCGCTGAAGTGGTCCCGGCCATGGGCCCTGGGGGCCAGAGGCCCCAGGGGCGCCCCGCCCCCGCGAGGGGGGCCCCGGCTGCCTCCCGGGGGGCCAGGCCCCACGAAGAGGCCGCCGGGAGTGGGCCGGCGCACGCCCGGGAACCCGCCCCAAACCCAAAGCCAACCAATGCGCCAGAGGGCCAAGGCGCCCGCCAACGAAGCGGAGGAGGGCAGGACGTGGGGGGATGGGCTCCGCACCTAGCGGAGACTTGAGATGTTCTTGGGAGAGGGAGCGGACCACACCCATACCTGGAAAAAAAAAAAAAAAAGACGCTGTACACACATTCCCACATAACACTCGCATCCAACACTGACCAGACGGGGGGTCACCCCAAATCGACTATACGACTGCTTGTGCACGACCCGTACGAGCCACCCAGCCAGAGCCCACCTCACCCCCCTAAATACCTAATAAACCCCCTCCCTCCCTCCCCCACCTTACCCTTGCCACCCCTGCCACCCACCCCTCCTGGGGGGAGCGGAGGCGTCAGCCCCAGACCTGGCAAGCCGCTGACTACCCATTGCAGCCCCCCGCCAAGACCCCGGACACAGTGGCCCGCACCTCCTCCAGGCCCCAGACTCCTTGCCGCCATCGGAGAACGGGGGTGTGCAAAAGACCCCGATCCTCCCTACGCCCGCTCAGATGTTGTGTTGTTGCATGTTGTTCTCAAGTGCGTTTAAAAACTGGGAGAGCCGAAGGGGGGTGCACGGCACAGCCCACCCCCCCTCCGGAAGGAAGCTGTTGCCAGCGCACCCCCTCCGGGCAACTGCCCAGAACCCTCAATGTCTAAGTGGGAGAGGAGGTGAAGGGAGCCGTCCGAGGTGAGGCTCACACAACATAAGCCCCCCCCCAGACGTCTTCCCCCCACCCCCCCACCCCTACCATGGCCTACATGAGTGTGCGTTGTGAAAATGTTTGAAGTGAAAGTGTCTAAGATGCATGATAAAATTGAGGAGAGGGGCGTCACCGGAAAGTGGCAACCTCCAGTAACGCCCTCTCCCCCAGGACCTACATGTGTGGCGGCGTGATGGAGCAGGTAGAGGGAAGAGTCCGGGGATAGGGAGCAAATGACTGGGAAGCTATCCCAGGGAGCCAGCTCCCCTACTGACTCCAATAGGCACCCCTGCTCCCCGAAAGCCCCACCCAGAGAAGGGGGCCTCGCCAGCGGCACCACCGTAGCCCGGGGGCCAGGGAGAGGCCGCAGGGCCCGCCAGCCAACCACCCACCAGGACCAACACCTCAACCCCCCCCCCAGCCCACCCACCAAGCCTACTGGCTTTACCCCCCCCCCCCAAAAAAAAACTAAATAAATAAATAATAATAATAATAATAATAATAAATAAATACATAAGAGGGGGGAACCCTGGCCAGCCAGCCCGCACGAGCCATCCCAAACCCCACCCCCCAAGCGAAACCCGCACCAGAAGACGACACGGACCAGGACCGGGACAGTGGGCCGGACACAAGCCCACCAGAACGTCCACCCCCCCCCCCCCCCCCACACCCGTAGATTTAATCCCTCCCCAACACTAACGTTCAAACAACTCACCATACATTCGACAGTAGACATCCAGGCTGGGTAGGTCCCTACTCCCCCTACTTCCCCCTCCCCCCACTAGCAGAGTGCCTATCCAATGAAGGAGAAGAGCATCTGCCCTGAGATGTTAATGACCATGCCCCCCTACCAGCTCAGCAGCCCCAGAGGCCCCCCAGCGCACCCGAGGCCCCGTGCAGGGGCGGACACCCGGGCGCGCGCTGGCCCACACCAAAAGCGGCACACCCCCCGGAACCGGAACCCCCGAGGCCCCGCCAGGGCCCCCGCCCGAGGGCGGCGCGCCCCAGGGGCCCCAGACCCACCCCGGCCCCACCCAGCGGCAGCACAGCTACCAGGTCAGTAACCCACGTCCGTCAACACGCAGCTCCCCAAGAGCGTCGCACGCGGCCGCTGTAGGCCACCCGTAGGCCTCCCAAGCTCTTCCCAGATGGGGGCAACAGACCCCGGAGTCGGATCCACCAGACGCCCCACTCCAAGTGCCCCCAGAGTCCCAGGAACCCCTCAACCCAGCCACTCAAAGGAGCCCAAAGAGACCAATCAGATGTGGAAGCAGACGCTGTCTCTAAATTAATATGATCCAACAAAAGATCTCTATACTGATTGATACTGAGATTTTCTTTACTTTTCCAATTCATGAGGATAGTTTTCTTTGCGATACATAAAGCAGTGAAAACCATGTAAAATATTTCTTTTTTCAGAGGACTTTCCTCAAAATTACCGAACAAGCAAACTGATGAGGAAGGTGTAATTTTACAGCTCAAGCACTTTGATAAGTCCTTACATATCTGTGTCCAGAACCTCTGGACTGGTGTGCATAACCATAACGCATGAAAATAATTATCAGGATGATTGCCTATGCAGTCTGGACAGATATTAGATTGTGCCAACCCCATCTTGAATAATCTTTGTCCTGTGTAGTGTACTCTGTGAAGGATTTGTTATTGTATTAGTTGTAAGTTGGTGTTTCTAGTCAATTTGAAAGTTCTTAGACATATCTGAGCCCAGAAATTTTGTTCAAAGGTGCCTGATAAATCCTTTTCCCATTTCATAATAGGAAGAGATATTGAATCATCTATTTTAGTCAGTGTCCTGTATGATTTAGACAGTAGTTTGGGGGGGGTTAAATCTAGGAACTCTAATATATTAGTTGGGATTTGTAAACCACCATTAATATGCTTATATTTATTTTTAATTATAGATTTAAGTTGTTCATATTCCAAGAATTTATTTTTACTAATGCCATATTGCATATTTAGTTTAGCAAAATTGATGAACTCGGTTCCGTCAAGTAGATGTTCCAGATATTTAATACCTTTATTCTTCCAGTATGTAAAGTTTATCATTTTGTAATTTTGTAGGATATCTGGGTTATTCCAGATAGGTGTACGACTGCATGGGATAAGGGATGACTTTGTCATTTTAAGGAACTCCCACCATGCTGTCAGAGTAGAACTAATGTTGATATTTTTGAAGCATGTATGCCGTTTTATATTTGAGCTAATAAACGGCAGATCTGATATCATGATATTATTGCACATTTCCTGTTCTATATCTAACCAAGGCTCATCTAAAAGACTATTTTTTATCCATTTAGAGATGTATTGTAGCCTATTTGCTAAGTAATAGTTATGGAAGTTAGGCAAATCTAATCCTCCCCTGTCTTTAGTCTTCTGTATTGTCTTTAAGATAATACGTGGGGGTTTATCTTTCCAAAGAAATTTAGAAATGGCAGAGTCTAGAGATTTAAACCAGTCAGATGATGGTTTATTGGGGATCATTGAAAATAAATAATTAATTCTAGGTAGGACCATCATTTTTATTGAAGCTACCCTACCCATAAGTGAGATTGGAAGCGATTTCCATCTTTCAAGGTCCTCTTCTATCCTGTTTAAAAGTGGGGCATGGTTAAGTTTAAGTAAATCCGTTAATTTAGTCGACACAGTAATACCTAAATATTTAATATTTCCTGTTTGCATTTGTAAATCTAGGGAGTTTTCGAGAGAGCAATTAATTGACAGTACCGTAGATTTAGACCAGTTTAACGAGTAATCTGATACTTTAGAGAAAGATTCTAGTATTCTAATTACTTGTAAAAGAGAATTGTTTAAATGCTGGAGATAAAGTAATACATCATCCGCGTACAGACTAATCTTATGCTCTATTTTCATGCATTTTATACCTTTTACAGCTTTTGTTTGTCTGATTGTTGCTGCTAGAGGTTCTATAAAGATGGCAAAAAGTGATGGAGAAAGAGGGCATCCTTGCCTGGTGCCCCTCTGTAGACAAAAACTGGAAGATATTTGATTATTTGTCCTGACACAGGCTGTTGGGGAATTGTATAGAATTTTTAACCAATTTATGAATAAATCGCCAAAACCGAATTTATGAAGAGTAGCGAATAAAAATTTCCAATTTACTCAAATTCAAATTGAATCAAATGCTTTTTCTGCGTCTAAAGACAATATATTGGTTTTAATGTTTTTACTGTAGGTATAATCAATTAAATTAAGTAATCGGCGTGTATTTGTGGATGACTGCCTTCCTCTGATGAAACCAGTTTGATCTGGATGTATTATGAGAATACTTTGTCTAATCTTTTTGCAAAAGCTTTACAGATTATCTTAATATCCACATTAATTAAGGATATGGGACGATAACTAGTGGGCAACACAGGATCTTTGTCTGGCTTGAGCAGAAGGCTGATGGTGGCAGAATTCATATTAGCTGGAAATCTACCTTTTTCCTGTATTTCCTGCAACATTCTGTGGAACGTTGGGGCTAGAATATTCCAGAACTCTTTATAAAACTCAGTAGGGAATCCATCTGGACCTGGAGCCTTTTTATTAGGCATGCTTTTAAGAGCTTCCTGGGTTTCAGCGGTTGTCAGCGGGGAATCCAGTGTCATTCTTTGGTTATCTGATAATTTAGGAAGTGTAATTTTATCCAGAAATTGCTTAATATCCTTCTCTGATGGATTTATCTGTGGTGTGTATAAAGATTTGTAGAAATCGCGGAAGGTATTATTTATACACTCCGGTTCACTTACTGTATTACCAGTTGAATCTGTAACTGCAAATATAGTAGTTTTCTCCTTATTTATTTTAAGCTGATTAGCTAGGAAGCTTCCTGACTTATTGCCATGTTCAAAATTTTCTATTCGAAGTCTTTGTATTAGAAATCTATTTTGCTTTTCAATATAGTGGTTTAGTTCTAATTTTATTTCACGGATTTTACCTAACTTTCCTTCTTCTTGAGAGGATTCTAGTAACTTAAGTTTTTCTTCTAATTCCTGAATCTTTTTGTTTTCTTTTTTCTTTTTATGAGATGAGAAAGAAATTATTTTACCTCTCATCACTGCTTTTCCAGCTTCCCACAATATCGATGCCAATGTACCTGGTTGATCATTGTATTCTAAGTATGAAGCCCACTGTTCTTTGATGAATTTTATAAATTCTTCATCTTTAAGCAGTGATGTATTAAATCTCCAGCTTTTGTTTTGTGGGGTTATTTTTTTATTAATTAAGGTGAGAGTAACAGGAGCGTGATCACTGATAGCAATAGGATGAATTACCGTCTCTGAAACAACCGACAGCAGTGAGCTACTTATTAGAAAGTAGTCCAGACGAGAGTACGAATGGTGAACATCTGAGAAAAAAGTGTATTCTTTACTATTAGGATGAAGAGAACGCCATGCATCGCAAAGACCAAAGTCACTCATGTATTGTTTGACTACACTTACTGACTGCCAACTACGCTGAGACCCTGTTGTATTCAACCTGTCTATATCGTTATTTAAACCAAAGTTGAAGTCACCTCCTATAATTAGTGAACAATCCCCGTGTTTTGAAAGTGCAAGGAAGAATTGGTGGAAAAAAGAGGGGTCATCAACATTTGGACCATATATACTGACAATACATAGCTTCTGGTTATGAATAGCTATTTTAATTATTATGTATCTACCTTCAGGATCTATAGTTTTATCTAATATTTTAAAACTAACGTTTTTGTGGATTAAGATTGCTACACCTCTCTGTCTAGAGTTATAGCCGCCCGCAAACACATCAGGGAACTCAGGTGAATTAAGCTCACTTGCATTTGTAGCTGATTTGTGGGTTTCTTGCAATAAGACAACATCTGCCTTTAATCTAGTAAGCTGGTTCATGATCTTCATTTTTTTCTCTCTGGTGCCAGCCCCATGCACATTCCATGTCACAAACTTTACATTCGCCATAGATGTGAGTGAGAAGTTAGAAGGTGCATGCCCTTGAGAAAATAGTCATACATAGACCCAGGTAGCATCATATGATGTGCTTGTGATTGACTGATGATCAGGAAAGAAGCAGACAAATAAGATAGAAATACACAAAAAAATAAAAAAGTGCAAAGAGTAAGAGAGTGTGAAAAGGGATAAACCATAGCCCGTGCCTTGTGTACCCAACCGTGAACAACAACCATACCAACGTGCTCTTGAGCTGTGCGTATATTTCATTTATCACCTTGTACCGATCTGTGCGCCTTTTTTTATTTATTTATTTTATTTATTTATTTTAAGTCATTGAAACATGCTTTAAGTTCACCTGTGGTGTAACTAATAAAGCCAAGGGGTGATCTTCTGATCCCTGAACAACTGTCCATTAATATAAAGTCTGTCAACCGATATGGTGGCTTTAACGCCGTCCATCATATATTTTTTCCTGATTGGGAACAGCACTCGCCTGCGATCTAGGATTTCCTTAGGAAACTGATCATTAACACTAAAGTCTGTCCCTCTCAGTTCCCTGCCACAACTTCTAACAAATTCTTTTTGTTTATAATGCTCAAATTTAGCTATGATCGGGCGAGGACGGGTCTTGTCGGGTTTCTTACCTCCGAGCCGGTGGACTCGATGAAAAGTGATGTTTTTTACCTGATCCGCCGGGATTTTTAGCTTCTGCTGGAGAAAGTTCCGGAGCGTTTCTTCCGCTAACTCTCCCTGCTGCTCCTGGATGCCTGCAAAGGCGAGATTATCTCTCATACTTCGCGACTGTTTGTCCAGAATGGATTCCTTCATTTTCTTATTTTCGCCGGAAAGCTGGATAATCCCTTCCGTCAGCTCCGTAACCTTCCCCCTCAGCGTGTCATTCTCCGCGGCCATGGCTGTTAGCTGGGCTTGGCTAAACTCCACCGACTCCCTCAGAGACTGAAACTCCTTATGTAGAACCTCTACCAAGGCGAGACGCGCGTCAAGGCTAGTAAGCTTCTTGTCGATGGATTCCAAGATGTCACTGAAGTTCCTGTTGGGAGACAGAGTAGATGAAGATGACGCACTGGTGGAATTAGAACGAGTGCGCTTAAGTGACGGTGTGCTAGCAGCCGTAGGCTTCTGGGCCTTCCCCATCACGATGCTATCAAAACACTCATCCAGGTAGCACTCCAGGCTCGTCACGGTCTCTTCGTCCAGTTTGTTCCCTCGTAAAAAATAAGACAGTTGTAAATGTTTGGGCTTTTACTTTGTATTATTTTCAGTTATTGGTTCGTTCTTACCTTATCTTCTTTGATTTGAATTACATGAACGCCTCCATTTTACTTACGCACAGCTCTCGCGAGATCTCAGCCGCTCATCTCCCGAATCTCAGCCGCTCATCAGGAGACAGAAGAATATCGGACTATTGAGACAGAGCTCAGAACTACACGTGCATCACGCCTGGGCGGCCACCGGAAGTCCCACTCATACATTTTTATAATTTTTTTATATATATATACACAAAAACATTTATACACATATATGTATATGTATACATATGTGTGTATATATATATATATATATATATATATATATATATATATATATATATATATATATACTACCGTTCAAAAGTTTGGGGTCACCCAAACAATTTTGTGTTTTCCATGAAAAGTCACACTTATTCACCACCATACATTGTGAAATGAATAGAAAATAGAGTCAAGACATTGACAAGGTTACAAATAATGATTTTTATTTGAAATAAGATTTTTTTTTACATCAAACTTTGCTTTCGTCAAAGAATCCTCCATTTGCAGCAATTACAGCATTGCAGACCTTCGGCATTCTAGCTGTTAATTTGTTGAGGTAATCTGGAGAAATTGCACCCCACGCTTCCAGAAGCAGCTCCCACAAGTTGGATTGGTTGGATGGGCACTTCTTGCGTACCATACGGTCAAGCTGCTCCCACAACAGCTCAACGGGGTTCAGATCTGGTGACTGCGCTGGCCACTCCATTACCGATAGAATACCAGCTGCCTGCTTCTGCTCTAAATAGTTCTTGCACAATTTGGAGGTGTGTTTAGGGTCCTTGTCCTGTTGTAGGATGAAATTGGCTCCAATCAAGCGCTGTCCACTGGGTATGGCATGGCGTTGCAAAATGGAGTGATAGCCTTCCTTATTCAGAATCCCTTTTACCCTGTACAAATCTCCCACCTTACCAGCACCAAAGCAACCCCAGACCATCACATTACCTCCACCATGCTTAACAGATGGCGTCAGGCATTCTTCCAGCATCTTTTCATTTGTTCTGTGTCTCACAAGCGTCCTTCTTTGTGATCCAAACACCTCAAACTTGGATTCATCCGTCCACAACACTTTTTTCCAGTCTTCCTCTGTCCAATGTCTGTGTTCTTTGGCCCATCTTATTCTTTTTCTTTTATTGGCCAGTCTCAGATATGGCTTTTTCTTTGCCACTCTGCCGTAAAGCCCAGAGTCCCACAGCCGCCTCGTCACTGTAGATGTTGACACTGGTGTTTTGCGGGTACTATTTAATGAAGAGACCAGTTGGGGACCTGTGAGGCGTCTGTTTCTCAAACTAGAGACTCTAATGTACTTATCTTCTTGCTCAGTTGTGCAACGCGGCCTCCCACTTCTTTTTCTACTCTGGTTAGAGCCTGTTTGTGCTGTCCTCTGAAGGGAGTAGTACACACCGTTGTAGGAAATCTTCAATTTCTTAGCAATTTCTCGCATGGAATAGCCTTCATTTCTAAGAACAAGAATAGACTGTCGAGTTTCAGATGAAAGTTCTCTTTTTCTGGCCATTTTGAGCGTTTAATTGACCTCACAAATGTGATGCCCCAGACACTCAATCTGCTCAAAGGAAGGTCAGTTTTGTAGCTTCTGTAATGAGCTAAACTGTTTTCAGATGTGTGAACATGATTGCACAAGGGTTTTCTAATCATCAATTAGCCTTCTGAGCCAATGAGCAAACACATTGTACCATTAGAACACTGGAGTGATAGTTGCTGGAAATGGGCCTCTATACACCTATGTAGATATTGCACCAAAAACCAGACATTTGCAGCTAGAATAGTCATTTACCACATTAGCAATGTATAGAGTGTATTTCTTTAAAGTTAAGACTAGTTTAAAGTTATCTTCATTGAAAAGTACAGTGCTTTTCCTTAAAAAATAAGGACATTTCAATGTGACCCCAAACTTTTGAACGGTAGTGTATATATATATATATATATATATATATATATATATATATATATATATATATATATATATATATATACACACACATGTGAGGGAAGGTGACCGATCCGCATCATCTCAAGTCCACTTTCCTGCAACAGCTGACAAAAATAAACAAAGCTGTTTCGGCATTCTTTACTTCAGCGGCTGATTGCGCAGAAGTTAGACTGCAACTTAGCTTCTGATTGTGGTCGGTGAATCTCCGAATTCAGTCGAGGACGATAGTTCCCCCCCCCCCTTTTGTCACTCCACTGAAGCAGGGTAGGGGGAGATGAGTTTCACAGGAGGCCTGTTCTGTGCAGCTTATGGGCATTCGAGCCTCGTGGTGGCTTGTGCAGGGGGACTCTCTTTCCTTGAGATGTCCCAGGCAGAAGATGTGAAAACTGAGGTGTAACTTGCAGGGGTGGCTGGCTAGCCACCCCCTCCTCGGGAGCCCCAGGAAAGAAATTAAGAATGGGCAGACTGAGGAGTGATCCAGGCTCACGGCAGGCACCCTGCGGAGAGAGGCCGTCCCAGCCTAAAAGCGTGAAACTCTCTTTCTCACAACCCCCTTCTGAGTTGTTCAGAATTCAATCTGACTTAATTCATTCTCTCATCATGGCTTTAATATCCCGGCACAACACCCTCAAGTGGGCAGTTTGTGACAAGTTTAACGACTTCCTCTTCTATGCTCCACATTTCAACATTTTCCCAGACAATAACCCCTTGACTTATGTCTTAAGCACAGCGAAACTAAACTTTGACATAACATATCGACCAGGGAAAGTCAACATTGATGCAGATGTGTTGTCTCGTTGTCCTCCTGACATTGGGACCTTCATTAAAGAGTGCTCCGAGGAACTTTCAGGGGAGGCAGTTGGTGCAGTGTGGGAAGGAAGGAGAGCTAAGCAGGATGATGTCCCGTGGGTTGCAGTCCTCAACTTAGCCTCATCTAGTCAGCCTTTTAAAGAGCCCTTCCGCTTAATCAGTGATGAAGAACGGTGTAGCTGACGCAGAAAAAGGGTGTTTTATTTTGTTATTTGTTTATTTTGTGTGTTTACTGAGACTACAAGATTTGTCATGTTACTGACATCTATTGGTGAATTTGAGTACTGCACCAAGAGCAGAACTTGTACGGAGCACATGTTCAATTAAGAAGCTTGCTGCATATAGACGGAAGACAAAGACGGGTAGCTGGACATTTTTTGATTTAAAACACGGACATATGGTTGGAAAACTTCTCCTAAGTGTTTGGTCAGAAGGCGCACACGGTATGTTTATATATTTTATTGTGTAAGGTTTGTCTTGTTGTAAAATGCTATTAAGCTAACACCTGTGTTTATAATGTTCATTCATTATAGTTTTTCACAGTGTTTGCTGACGAAAAAGAAGATTTGCTGTGTGGCTAAGAAAAATAAAAGCTGGTCAAACATCAGTTGGAGCGTGGCTTTAATCTGAACCAGACGAAAACCTTTGGGAGCGGTTACAAACGGGCTCAAGAACAGTGAGCCAACCCTGCCATTGGAAAGGTACTGAAGATGAAGGAGGACAACATTACACCAAACAATAAAGGTAAACTGAACACAAAAACTAAAAGACTTTTAAAAGAGTGGAGCAGATTGCAGATAGATAATGACCTCTTGTACAGAAAGACAACAGGGCGTAGAAAACTTGTCCTACCTGATACTTATCGACAGATAGCTCTGACACAGCTGAATAACAACATTGGTCATGTCGGAGTCAAAAAAGTTCTTAGGCTAGCAGGAGAGAGGTTCTGTTGGCCCTTCATGAAAACTGACATAAAAGATTATGTCACCAGAAAGTGCCCATGCATTAAAGAAAAGAAGCCAGCGACACATGAGAGGGCCCCGATGGGTAGTATTGTCATGTTCCATGTTTCCATGTAGTGTTTGCCACACCTCCTCCTTCCTCAGGGTGTGACAGGCAGGTCGGATCCCCAGCTGTGCCGCATCAGATAATTGGCGAGGGTTTAAAAGAAGAGTCGGATCCTGAAGCAGACGGCAGATAGTTAAATCACATCCTGTGGTAATCAGGCCCCAACAGTTGTTCTCTGAACCTAGGTCGAGATTCAAGCTGCTCTAAGAACTAACCTTCTGACGCTGTCCTCCTCTCACAGTTCTTCCTTGTGGATCCTATCCCAGGCCCGTGGCATTTCCTGGACCGCACGCTGGAGCGAGCGGATTGCTCCGTCTTCCCTCCGCCGTCTGCCCCGCTCGCTGATGTTTATCTGAAGGCTCCTCTGACCCGTCACCTGTCTGTATACCCTCCAACGTTTTTCTCACTACCGAAACCATAAGCAGCCGCACCTGAACCACCTGTCATCCGATCCTGCTGTGCACTAACAACTCTTCCCTCTCCTAGTGCGGAACTGGACTTCCTTCCCCTGTGATCGCCCGCTTATTATTGTTTTTCAATAAATCCCTTTTTGAACCCACACTGGTTTGTAATTGCTGCCTTAATCTGAGTCTCAGCACAAATCATGACAAGTATAACATCCAGTTCACCCCAAGAACTCGTCTGCATAGACTTTTTACATATAGAGGTTTCCAAAGGTGGGTTTTAGTACATTTTAATAGTGTTTGACCACTTTACTGGGTTTGCACAAGCCTACACCACCAAAAATAAAGCAGCCAAAACAGCAGCAGACCGTCTCTTCGATGACTTCATTCCCAGGTTCGGATATCCTGCCAAACTTCACCACGATCAAGGCAGAGAATTTGAAAACAAACTTATTAAATCCCTCCCCTTGCAGGGGCAGGCCATTCTCAAACGTCTCCCTATCACCCACAATGCAACCCAGCAGAAAGATTAAACTGGACGCTGTACAAATGCTTCACACTCTGAAAGAGACAGAAAAGCTTAACTGGAAATACCACCTCCCCTATGTTATCCATGCTTACAACTGTACCAGGCATTAGGCAACAGGCTTTTCCCCACACTACCTGCTGTATGGTAGACCCCCTCGCCTCCCAGTGTATCTTCTCTATAGCCTTATGACAAAGGGTGGAGACAAAACATCACAAGGGTATGCCAAGAAGTGGGTGGGAAAATGACATAGGCTTACAGAATAGCATGTGCTAACAGCCAACAGTCAAGCTCCAGAAGCAAAGCGCACTATGACAAGAAATGCAAATGCGTAACATTACACACTGGGGATGGAATACTCTTGCGTAATCTCAGCGAAAGGGGAGGGCCTGGTAAACTAAGTCCTTACTGCGAGCAGATGGTCTACATTGTGAGAAAGCAGGTTGAAGAAGACCCAGTTTACAAAGTAAGTCCAGAAAATGGAAGCCATCCCATTCACACTCTGCATAGAAACCTGTTTATTACAATAATACGAATCCAAGATCCAGCCTCACAAACACAACAGAAAAACAGGATATCACCGGAAGGACTAAAGGCCCCACCACAGATACCAAGTCTCGAGGCAAGTGACTCTGACGATGATGCTCCTCTCTACTGGATTTGTGTGCCCAGGCATCCACAAGCTGGTAGCCACCATCCACACCTACAAGTTCACGGTGAATCACAAGGTAGACCTGCGTCAAATCAGACACGCCAACCAAAGAGAGATTACATTAAACCTGAGCAAGTAAGATACTGTTACAGAAGAGGAACACTCCAAAAGTGGACCAGATGACAAGTTGGAGGAACCCCAACCTCCTAAATGTGAAGAGGATGTCCAAGAACCTGCTCCTGGATCAGCAACAATTCATGATCCTGAGCCCCTACTTGGTCCTGAACTGCAACGAGAGATCCAATCGGAGTCATCACCTTTTCTGAGGCAGTTCACCAGGCAGAGGTGTACGAACATGGTCTTCACCTACCCATCCCTGGGACATTCCACGTACCAGCCTCATCTTTCAGTAAACACAGTTGGCATTCATCCAGCACAAAATCATTTTATTTTATTTCTCCCCTTACCCCCAGCCCTTTTATCCCTCACTCATACCCCAGGCTCTTACTTACCAGTCCTATCCCCTGTTCTCTGCCTTTAAACTACAAACTGAAAAAAAACACAAACAAACATGGAAAAAGATTTTAGAGACATTCCTTATGAGAGACTTTAAGAGCTAACAAGATAATATTGAGTTGCTGAAATCAAGTGTCAGGAGCCACTTTTGTTGTTGGTGAATGATGTAACCACATCGGGTATTATTTTATAACTTAAAGTTTATATTTCAATAAGTGTCCCAGTATGATATAATAGAATATCAGGACTGTTTACTTTGCAGAAGTCATTCTGTTAGATGATATAGTGTAGGGGCGGAACCTTTGTAAACCCTGGTTCTCCCCGGCTGCCTAAACTGGAGTAACTGTTTGCTCACGTTTATACACAGTCAGGAGAAAGATGAGTGTGGTTGTGGTTCCTACTCTTACACACTACATTTATTTTACAGACACGCTCTTTGTTATTGAGATTTCTGGCATCTGGGACCGGTAACATGTCACATCCGTATTTATCTGATTGGTAAATGTGAAATGACGATCTGGCAGCGAGTGGGTCCGAGAAGCAGGTATATCAAAGAAGGGGAACATGTGATGAGAGTTGGAACTAATTAGTGACAGTTGGAACTGGTCTGGGCAGATGAGTGGTGACTGAGAAGTGGACTGAGATAATAGGAGGGTTTTCTGTGGCTAAGAGGTCACAGGGCTGAAACTTCCAGAAAAGTTCAAAACAAACAAACCCAAATCATCACAGGTTGGAAGGGAAACTGATATTAGTAAAGTTTGGGGAATGATTAAAAAGATGAATGGGATTAAAAGACAATATGTATACCCAATTTACATAACAATACAGTAGCAGTTTCAAACTAGGAAAAAGATGAAATGTTAGGAACAAACTTTGGCAAGATCCATAGTTCAGAAAACATAAGCATAGAAGGGCAGAGGAGTAGAGAAACTAACTTACTTGAAAATGAACATTTATTAACTCAAAATCACAAAGCTTCAGACTTGCTAAACATAGCATTTTCATAATCAGAATTAAACCGGGCAATAAATAAGTTTAAGGAATCTGCACCAGGCAAGGGTCAGATCTGTCGTACAATGATATGTCAGATTAGCGATTCATCTAAAGATTCATTGCTCATATATAACAACATATGGGGGAAATGCCACATAGCTGGAGAAGCCATGATAATTACAATATGTAAGCCTGGAAATGATTGTACCAGACCAGGTAGTTTCAGACTAATTGCTTTCACATCTAACATCTGTAAGGTTATGGAAAAAAATGATAAATAACAGATTGATATACTATATAGAGACAAAGGGTTATTTAGCTAGTTACCAAAGTGGTTTTAGGAAAGGAAAGAGTACAATGGCTCCATCTTTATGTTTAGAGCCTGAAATAAGAAGGGTACAAGTGAATAAGGAAAGTATTGCAGCTGTCTTTTTTGACTTTGAAAAAGCATATGACATGATGTGGAGGAAGGATTGTTAATTAAACATGTTTAAATGGATCAATATTTTTTGTTGGGTAGAACCATTCAAGTTAAGTTAGGAAAATGTTATTCTCAAAAGCGTTTTGTTGAGAATGGTACACCTCAAGGAAGTATTGTGAGTCCTTTGTTATTTTCTATAATAATTAATTATATGTTTTATAAAATTGAAAGTGGAATGGGGTTTTCTCTTTTTGCGGATGATGGAAAAGAGGAAAAAACTTGGAATTTTTAGTAAAAGAAATTACAGGACGCTATTACAAAGGTAGAGGTCATGTAAATGGGGTGTAAAATTTTCTGTTGATAAAATGAAGGTTATTTTTTTAATAAAATAAGTGAATGTAAGTTAAAACACAAACTCTATTATCAGGACTTGGAGAGAGTAAAATGCTTTAAATTTTTGGGAATATGGTTAGATGAAAAATTAACAAGTGGATTCACATTCAGAAAATCTCAAATAAATGTAAAAAAATATCTAAATATAATGAGGTGCTTAATAGGGAGTGGGTGAGGTGCAGATAGAGTTGCTCTAAGGGTTATTTATATTGGTTTAAGTAGGTCAGTTCTAGACTATAGGTGTGTGGTATTTAGACCAGCAGCAGACACGGTTCTTAAAAACCTAGATCACATTCAATTTCAGGCATTGAGACATTTTCCACTCACTGGACAACAAAATAGACCATCTGCTGCGGATGATCCGATCACAGCTCTGTCCATCCAGAGCTCAGTCTAAACCCGCCTTCTACGGAGCTGTTGCAGCTTCTTTCGCAGCTTGTGGCCCTCAGTAATTATTACTGTTATAAATAATTTTAGTCTTAACCAGTGGTGAAAGTACGGCAGTACTACTTTTCAAAATAAAAGCAACATTTTCGCGGTGTATTGACCAAGTGTTTTCACACATTTACATCAGTTATATGACATTTTTTCATGCTTTATGTGTCATTTTTTCTATAATTCTGGTCTGCTGGTGAAAATGGAAATATATACTTTGGTCACACTCTTTAGCCTCAAAAACTACTCAAACAACTCATTGTTTTACAGGTGACTACTTTCACTTACAGATGACAGATGATGATCTCCAGAAGTCAATCAACATGATTTGGGATTTAAAAATAAAGGCATTTAAAAATCTCTACATTGACTCAATTTGACCTGCCTTGTTGTAAATGTTGCTATAGAATTGGACGTTTTCTGCAAATACTATAACTTCAGCATGACAATAGAAAACCTCCCAATGTTGCTCAACAACTTTCATCCAAATGTGATGTGGTATTTCAAAATAAGAGCCACTTGAAATCTCTACATGTTAACTCATTTTGACCAAAGTTGCTGTCACTGTAGCAACTAAGCCGTAGATAATCAATTGATGCTACCACTTCAGCATGACAGTAGAATACCTCCAGATGTGGCTCAACAAGTTTCAGCCAATTCTGATGTGGAATTTCAAATTAAGAGCCATTTGAAATCTGTATATATTAAGTAATTTTGACCAAAGTTGCTGTCACTATAGCAACTAAACGAAAGATAATCAATCGATGCTGCCACTTCAGCATGACAGTAGAACACCTCCAGATGTGGCTCAACAAGTTTCAGCCAATTCTGATGGGGAATTTCAAAATAAGAGCCACTTGAAATCTGTTTATATTAACTAATTTTGACCAAAGTTGCTGTCACTACAGCAACTAAACCGTAGATAATCAATCGATGCTGTCACTTCAGCAGGACAGTAAAACACCCCCAGATGTTGCTGAACAAGTTTCAGACAATTTTGATGTGGAATTTCAAAATCAGAGCCAATCAAAATCTCTACATTTAGTCACTCTGAACCAAGTTGTTGTCAATGTTCCTAGTATTGTGTAAGTTTTCAGAGAAAATTTTAAAATAAAAGCAACCATTGAGATTCGCCCTGGGTAGGTCAGCAGCACATCACCCCCACTATAAACAGTTTTAGTACTGATTTTTTGCCTCAGCAATCAGCCGGGCGCCTGCCGCTTGGACTGCTGGTACCTATCAGCTGCTTCCAGAGTCCCACAGGCCAGAAAGCCACATAGGACTTCTTCAGCTTGACAGATTTCCTCATCACCGGTGTCCACCAGAGTGGCCCACAGAGTGGGGCCCCTGTGACCTGCGACTGGGCGAGGGTTAGATTGCGTTCATTAGTTTCATTCATCATAAGGGGTCTTTGGGCTGCTGTTTGTCTGGTCCCTCACCTAGGACCTGTCTGCCTTGGGTGACCCTGCTAGGGTCATGAAGCCCCTGACAGCATAGCTCCTAGGATCATTGGGACACTCAAACCCCTCCACCATGATAAGGTGTGTTATTCCCATCTTTACTGAATAAGGAGACGGCGGTGATGACGTTCCAGCACTTTTATTGAGAAACAGAGCAGAGATCACATAGATGCAAAATAATCGCAACCCACGGTCCCGCTGCAGTCTCCGTCTGCCCTGTCTCTGCCCGTCCTCGCTTTCGGCTCTCCCTAATACTGCACAGTGGCCTTGGCTTGAGACATAAAGACAGTCTATCCTAGACAATCACCATGCTGCACAGTATCTACACAGCATTCAGCCTTGCACTCAGCAACAGTGGATTACATACACAGACATCTTGTCTCCAGGCCTCCTCTCTCCGAGTGGTGTGAGGCCATAGTGACTTCAGAATAATAATTCTTATAACATTCCTCTCTTTTTTTTTATGATGGCGTCGTCGGCATTAAAAACAAGATGACCCATCATATGAAAATGTGAACAAAACACAGAAGACCTATTTCTGTAAACTCGTAAAGTGGGACCCAAAAGGTTCCCGTGTTGGAACCGGGCAGTGCTGGAACTCTTAGTACCGATCAACATGAATGCTTCATAGAGTTTTATCACACAAGATCAAAGGTTTAGCTTTTATCTACAATTTAGGGTTCATCTAATTAAGTAAGGCCTGTTTTAGGTCCCTATGCGCACATTATTTTAAATTTACATTACACTAGGTAAGCTAAACCTGTTCAGTAACCAAGGTCGAATCCATCTACTCTTCCCCAACCCTGTCAAACCCCACTTGGTTCTCCATTCTCCATTCCCGTGGACAATCATCCATCACTTTCATACCTGACAAATCCAGGAGTACCATTGTGGGGTATCAGAGGGCAGCCTCTAAAGGATGATAAAAACTGATGTGACCCCAGGTGAAATCCCGCTCTAGGCCAATCTGAGCGAGAAGTACCTGTATTGAAACTAGGAGTTACCATTACCAGCTAATATTAAAGGATCTTTAGAACCAATCAGATCCTGGTTCTCCCTATATCAAAGCAAAATATTGCATAAACCGTAGGTCTTTGTGTGTCTGAAGCAAACAGTTTCCATTTTTTTTTTTTTACCATACAACCATATTGATCAACATGATGCAACATCACAGTGTAGATGTCATCACACCAACAGTCAAACATGTGAGTCAGTGGAACAGAGCAGTTAAACAAACAGTAACACAATATGAGAAGAGTCCGATACGTCAAGAACGCAAAGTTAAGAAAGCCTTCAGGCCATTCAGGGCACAAGGCAGAAATTAATCTAATCGCGCGTAGGGTTCTTCAGGCAACTCCTCCCGTTGAAGAATAAGGAATCAGAGTTCTCTGGCTTCTTCATCCCCAGTCCTCTTCTTGGTTCCCTCTCGCACGCTGCTTGATTAAGATGGATGGTAATGAATGTTCAGTTCTGGATGGGGCACTGAGCATTTTATTTTGCATTTCTCCCTAATAAAACACTCTGTGAAGATGGTCTGCAGACACGAGCCCTTGTTTCTATTGGGGAACAGAAACAATTAGTGTAATTAGTGTTCTTATCAAACCCCCATTCATGTGTCATTTATTAAAAACATCTTCCAGGCACTTTCACATTCAAGATATTTCTGTGCACAATTATTTAGCTCCCAGAATTCTGCAATTTAATTATTAGTTAAAAGAGTAATATTTAAGTTCAAATGTATTTGCAGTAGTTTTCCAGTAATTCTTAACAGAATGCATTCACTGTGTGTCTTAACTTTTAGTGTCCGACAGTTGAAAGTTATCTGCAACATAATTTCATCAACATATTCATTTCATGTCATTTCCCGTTTTATTTTGAAAACCCAGCTGAGAAAAAGGAAGCCTTTCCATGTGGCGGCCTTTTCCAACTTCCCCTTTTCCCTCTCTCTCTCTCTCTCTCTCTCTCTCTCTCTCTCTCTCTCTCTCTCTCTCTCTCTCTCTCTCTCTCTCTTTTTTTTTAAAAAGAAAGAAAGGGAGGTGCTGTTCTGCACAAAGAAGAAAAAATATTTATACCACTCTGTTACTGTTCAAGGATGCCAAGGTTCTACAAAACAAAGCAGTGAGCAGGAGACGTAGAGAACAGGAGCTCTTTTGAAAACGTTCTAACATTGTTGAACAACCAAAGCTACTTAAGAAAATCAGAATTAGTTCCCAATTTAATCCTAAAATAAAGTAAACCTTACATGTGATTATTTGCCATTTTTTACTTAACTGAGGATTAAGGACTTTGATTAAGAAGTTCTTGGATGAACGCATCTCTGCGTTCCTATTTGTCCAGGCCTCTGTAATCTGATCGATAATCCGATATAATCTGATCTATGTGTTTTGAGTGCCTGGTCAGGAAAGGTTAAAGGTTCTCCGAAGCTTTCTGTTTTCAGCAACCCTGAAAACCCAAAACCCTTTACAGTCAGTGTTAGGTGTCAGGTAACCTGTGGGACCACCTCGTCGTCTCTCTGGTTCCACCAGCTGTGTCAAGTCCACAACAGCTCCGAACCACAGCAGCTTGTCCTGGGTGCTGTGCCCCAGGGGTCTCCACACCCCCCTGTGTGTGTGTAACGTCTCTCGTTGTAAGGACCTCACCTTATGCCCCGTTCAAGATGTTCTTTGCACAACAGGAGTTCCAATGTGGGGTGTCTTTGCTGCTTTAATGTTCCTCAGAGAAAATCTTCATTCATTGATATCACCTTCCAGCTGTTACCCTTTTATCATCACAGCCTCCCAGCAATCCTGACCAGATCCAAAATGTCCCCATAATTTAATCTAATTAAATTAATCATACTTCTTTCTGTACGCAAAAGGATAACCATTAAATTATCCTGATCTAAAAGCCCTCTAGGTCAATAGTTAGCTAAACTCAGTTTTATGTGTTTTTCCCCTCAGGATGTTTTAACAACTGGTTAAAAAGAACAATTGAGTTATTTGTATCCGAGTTGAGAGATATCAAATCTCCATAAATATTGTAATAATTGTACACCGATGCTTTAATCCCAAATTTACCCATGTTAGTTAGTAGAATGTGTCATTATGCTAATTTTAGCAACCTTATCCATTTTAGCCAGTAACCTTTTCTTTGCGTTTTATTGATGCCTGCAGGAGTGGCTGAACTCAGTTTACCCTAAGATGTTCATTAAATGAAATGTAATTTAAAAGTTCAGATTACTCTACTTATACAGTGAAAACGAATTAATTCATTTATTTATTTAACTGTTTATATAATGCCCACCTAAAGGCATACTATGCAACATTTTTCAGTTAATTAATGTGTTCCATACCGTTTTGGATGATTAAATGAGTCATTTCAGGTTGAACAAAGGTTTTCTTGGCCGCCCTGGTGGTCTGTGGGGGAAATACCGCACTTGCAACTGCAGGAGCCCTCGGCCCACGCCCACAGGCTCAGAATCTCGTGCAAGATCGCGAGAGTCGGTCTTGCTTTACGGCGAGAACATGTTTGTTGCTAGCGCAGTGGCGATATCTGTGCAGTTATCATTGCGGAACCGGCGATAAAACAGCGAAAGCCCATGTCGGAGCAGGCAAGAAAGAGGAAAAGGGCTCCGGACAGAAAGAGGAGTCGTACACGGGTGAACATCGGGCAAGCTTTTTCCGAATGGCAAGAGCTAAAAGAAAGGGAAGGCTGCAAGGCTGACGCGGACCTCGCATTTCTGCTGATGCGATTGTAAGTAACATTGTAGGGTTTCCCTCACGCTACCGCCTCCCAACATTCCAAAAAAAAAAACTAACTCGATATGCGCGCAAAGCTTGAAACTCCCCCCCCCCCCCCCCCCCCGCTCCGCTCCGCCGGACATGGGCGCAAAGCTTGTCTCCCCCCGCTCCGCCGGTCGCGCAAAGCTTGTCTCCCACCCCCCGCTCCGCTTGGCAGGTCATCGGCGTAAAGCTTGTCTCTCCTCTCCCCCCCGCTCCGCTCCGCCGGTCGTCCGGTAAGCAAATTCCTAGGGGAAACACTGCATTGGAATGGTTTCTCTCTCTCTCTGTGTGCATGTTCATACTTTCACTGTGTTAGTCATTGTTTGTACTGCCGTTTTTTCGACTTTTGTATTCGTTGCGTTCGCCTGTCTGCTAAGCTCAAAACAACCGCGCCTGGCTTGACGGAGAAACCAGTAGAACAGCTGAGCATATTTACGACAGTGCACTTTTACTTTCGCCCTCTGGGGGGAGGCTCGCTGGAAAATCAATCCCGGTTGCATAGTATACCTTTAAGTTATTAGGTTGCTCTGTGATTCCATAAAGTTGCTTCTTTAAAAGTTTTCACCTTTACATCATCATCAATGTGTTTCATAATGTGTGTTTTGTGTTTTAATTGTGTACAAGAAAATCTGAAGTGAAATGCATGAATTCATGTCTGCAGAACTCATCTGTGTTTTTTTGTTGAAGGTTGTCCAATGCCTCAGTCATAGTCGTTGCTATCGTCCATTTTCAGTCCAATGTCTGAGGTCAGCAGCACAACATTCTCCTTCCGTTCAAGAGCCCATCCTCCAGTCCTCACGCCCGAAAACAGAATTAATTCTGCCAGCATTTTTTGCCAAAGAAAACGCTCCATAGGTTGAAAAGAAATTACAGCAAAGCAGTCACAAACATTTTAACTACAGTGTTCCTTTTAAAATGACAAACATAAAAGAAATAAAAGGATAAAAAAAAAAATCAAACTTTGCCTCTGATAAAATAAAACTCAAAACTGGATCAGGCTGAAGTCAATGACATCACCTTTTCTCCTTGTCCCAAGGATCAGCCCCCATGTCACTGTGACACTGTTTTGGTATTGTCTCGCATCTGAGAATGTCTAAAATGAGACTAAATCTCTATGTTAGCACATTCCTATCATATTGACCAGGTTTGTTTGCAAAGAAAAGGAAGCAGAAAGATAGAGCTGTTAATAGCAGAAAGCAACAAACATTTTTAAGACACCACCTTTCTCCACTGGAAGATCTCTTGGCATAACTTGGTTAAAACTTAGCATAATTTAGTGTCCAAATATGATTACTCCTTACCGTACTGCTAGAACTTTCTTCTCAGAGTCTTCTGTTGGCAGAAAGGTGGCGTCTCCTTTAATCTGAAAGCAATAACTCAGAGAAAACAAGAGTGTTAATAGCATGCAGTTAAAACCCTGGTCCCCTTAGTGTCACTTTAACGTGATGTTTTTTTTTTTCTTGCTGATCCTGGGAAGGTATCTATTCCTCACCTTTCTTTTGAAACGCTGTTCAAACATCTCTAAAAGATAACTGAATAACATCAGATGATTTTGTAACTGATGACGCGTTTAATGTGGCCTTCTGATATTCTGACGCTTTTCAAAATTCCTTTTAGCTGATTCAAATTCTAAGTAAAAAAGAAATAAAATAAATGAATAGAAAACCCTTAGAAAAGCAACCATATTTAGTTCCATACAGGTTTGTACAAAGCCAAAGCACAGTTTTTACATCTATTTAAATCAAAGATCATGTATATCTAAACTTCTTTCAAATGAACTGGTTTGTGATGAATCACTATTGTTAGAAGCAATAAGATCTCAGTAATTTTATATTAGGGCTAAAAAACAAGTGATAGGATCTGTGCCTAATTTTGTTAAACAGCTTATTACCAGTTCCAATTTTCTAACAAAGCTGAAATATTTTCGTTCAAGCCATGTTAATCTCTCAGTGTAACTATTTAATTTGGGCCAGATATTTAATGTGGGAAGGAAACAAACTTTGTTATTAAAGTCTCTCTTTTCCCTAGTTTAACTTAACCTATTTCATGCTTAAAAATGTATTTGAATTACAGAGCTGCAGTCTCCATAAACAAATGAACATTTTTGAAACCATGATATTTATCATTTTAACCGTATTAATTCACACAGACGAACGTTTAATTACATACGATATACATACATACAGTTAGAAGATGACATTCAAGTTACATACGATATACATACATACAGTTACTTACAGAAGATGACATTCAGACAGACAAACACACGCAGGCCTGTTTTTTTCACTATCTTACACAGATCTGTGTTTTTCATATTTTTTAAACGTCAGTGGCAACGCCGAAAGATGTTTTCAACGTGTTAAGTTCCCGCTTAGTTTAAAAGGTGGAGAGCGTGCGCTGGTTACGACCCCCGAATGTTTCGTCCACATGCGGTTTTACGTTTCAGCCCCGCAAGGATACAACTCTTTGGCTGTGTCTCATTCCGCCTACTTCTACACTTCGAACACTTAGTTTTAAGTAGGTAGTGTAGATAACACAAAAAGTCAGTGCACTGAAATTACCCGGATGACCCCCTAAAAACGGGCACAAAATGCAGTGTGTAACGATGGACCCTACTCGCACTAAACGGACGCCATCTTGACTACAAAGCGGAAAGGGAGGGGCTAAGGACGTCGGGAAGATGTTCTCATTTTGAAAATAATGGCGGACATTTCAGCCGAGACAGCCGGAGGTGCGACACCGCAATCATATAAATGTAAGTAATGGTGGTAATACGAGGCATTGTACTCTCGTCTAATGTATCACTTACATGTCCCTCACTGACAGAAGCTGATATAATCATTTGGTGAGTTAATTAGCGTAAGTTACATGTTAATGCTACCTAGCTACCTATAGCTACCTAGCACGTTAAGCCAGCCATTGAGACGAGTACGTTAGACATGTGAACTCTATCGTGTTAATTTTAAGTAACAGCAGTAATAAGCCATCCATTGGGACGAGCACGTTATCTGTGTGAACGCTAGTAAGTTATGAAACTGGCTTTGTGACTATTTTAGATTATGGGCTGGTGAATACAGTGTTGTGCCGTTGTAATGCTGGATATCACGTATACTATTGACGGGCAAGGTGAGTTCCATTTGTAATGAATTGTATAAGGAGAACCCAAATGTTAGCCGGACACAGAGCTGTAGCTTGAAAAAGGGGTTTATTAACAAAAAGGTTCAGGGGACAAAAGAAGTGGCTTCAGGCAACAAAACAAGGCAGACTCCAAAAGCAGACGAACCGAAGGTTAAACGGGCAAACGGACAGGCAGGCAAAACAAAAACAGACAAGGAGAAGTACTCTTACCGGGGAACTTAGACATGGGGTAACACGAGACGTCCTGACAACAAACCAAAAACTAAAGCGGGCTTAAATAGATGACCGGAACAAAAGAGCAGGGCGGGACTAACTAACCAACACAGGTGGAAATAATAAACGGAGCACACTGACTAAACCTAAGGTAAAAAGCAAGACAAAGACTGGACAAACACTAGCTGAAATAAGGACTAATACCGGTTAAGAATAAATCCAATACAAAACGACACAACACAGAAATAAATCCGAAAACAGAAAAGTCGACTAACTGAAAATAACCAAAACCACAACAGAACATTACACCATTTGTCTCATCGAGGTATTTTGATCTGTTTTAGGGACCGATGAAGATACTAGGGAGCTAATCCCCTGGCGTGCTGCTAACTCTGGATTCGAGTAAGTACATTGCATTAACAGTTGTATTACGCTACGTTCTTCACTTCAAACTAACGTGATCACATATGCTCGTTATTGACAGTGCTGTAGTAAACACATGTAAAGCAGTCTGCATCTCTGGCCCAACCCCAGGATAAATAATCTACTCAAAATAAATGTTGTGATATTGTTGTTGCAAACAAAACATAAGAAATATTTAATGAGTAACATAACATTAGGTGGACGAACCCAGTACTCGTGTCATGTTAAATGTTCTGGTAGTGGGCCTCTGTATTATTTAATGCATTGATATGATCTGCTGTTGTGTTTTTACCAGGGAATTCATTAAGAAAAAGGGGTTGGAGGGGAGGCTGGATGCCAAAGCTATCAGGAAGCGATGGGAGAATTTGGTTCAGAAATATAAGTTTAGTACAAGGTTGTTCCATACATATCTTTTTGGAAAACTCTTTTAGGATTGTTTGGGAATTTTACCTAGGGTGATTGAGAGACTTTAAACATTTGAACGGTAGTGTATATTTGTAAGTAAGAAATGTAAATGCATTGTTAGTGTTTAGCATTTGATAGTGAAACACTTGTACCGGTGTTAGTACAGAGGGGGGTGAGGCCACCGCTGCTTCTTGGAAGTGGTACTCGCTAATGGATGAAGCAATAGGGAGCAGGACATCTATGGAGCCTCCTGCTCTCTTTGCTTCATCCGACCCGGAAGTGGCGAGGGCCTCACCCCCTTCTGTGGCGACACCGGTGACTCCTGAGGTGTCTACCCCAAAGAGGCGCCGGGTAGACACCGTGGCTATTGTAAAAGCCTTACAGGAAAATGAGAAGCAGGCTGATGAGTTGATGCAGGAGATGCAGAAAGAGCAGCGAGAGCAAGAGGAGAAAAGAGAGAGAGAGGCGAGAGAGGCTGCAGAGCGCGAGGAGAGGAGGCACCAAGAGGCTGTGGAGAGGGAGGAGAGGCATCACCGTCAGAATGTAGAGAGGGAGGAGAGGTTTTTCAGGGAGATGAGGGAGAGGGAGGACAGGAGGGATAGGCAGATGGCTGCCAGGGAGAGAGAGGCGTCTGCCAGGGAGGAGCGCCTCCTGGCAATTTTAGATCTAATATCAAAAAAAAATTTAGTGAATTAAATATTAAATAAATATGTAACACATAATTTACACTGTGTCACTCGTTATACCACACCTTAACATCTTTTTTCCTGATTAGGTTACTTCAGACTTTCAAAAGTGGTAATGTCAAATTCATGATTGATAAATTCCTAAAAATACTACCTACCTACTTTATCAAACTGATAAGAAGTACACAATATATTTACCTCTGGTGTATGAATTGAACCATACAATGCTTAATACAATGTTTAATGTTGAACACATTAGATTTTGCAGAATGGTCGTAATTTATTCAGATTTGTTTTGTTTTTTAACATGCCAGATGAAATCAACACAATCATACAATGGTCATGTAATTTATTCAATCATGCATTTTACATTTTTAAATGTAATCATGGTCAAGGACATAACATGCCATTGCCATCCTCTGTCTCTGCTCTGCACCAGAGACGGCTCCTGGAGGTGCTGGTGCTGGTCTTCGTGCCCTCCTGACATCAGCATCTGGCTCCAGCAGGTCTTCGTTGCTCATACATATGTTATGTAGGACCGTGCAACAGACGATGACCTCCGGCACGTAAGTCACATCCACTTCCAGAGCCTTGAAGAAGATGGACCTCCACCTAGTCTTCAGCATCCCAAAGGACCGCTCAACAATGCTCCTGGCCTTTGACAAGCTGTTGTTAAAGCGAGCCTGGAGGTGGTTGCGAACGGGCTGTCTGAAGGGTGTGATGAGGCTGGTGGGCTGGGATAGGCAGGGGTAGCCCCCA
Source organism: Fundulus diaphanus (assembly GCA_037039145.1). NCBI lineage: Eukaryota > Metazoa > Chordata > Actinopteri > Cyprinodontiformes > Fundulidae > Fundulus > Fundulus diaphanus. The sequence goes on from CM073122.1 coordinate 60,468,953, forward strand.
TCTCCAAGTATGCTGTATCCTGGTGGAGGGTAGGACTGCTGATAGTATATGGGGCTGTTCCTCAGTACTCTGGCGTCATGAACTGACCCACAGTACCCCACGAACACATCAAGGAACTTCCCCACGTTATCACAGATGACCTGCAGCTGGATAGAGTAAAAGAGCTTCCTGTTAAAATAACAGGCAGCATCTTGTGCTGGGGGCTTCACCCTGACGTGACAGCCATCGATGGCACCAACCACACGGTTGAAGGCTGTGGATCTGGCCAGACGGGCAAAGCTACCCCCGAGGCGAGGGAGCTCTTCTGCGGTGGGATGTCGGACCACCCGATAAAGAAGAGCGGCGATCTTTCCACTCACCCTGTGGACTACCCGGTGAATAGTTGCCCGGGGCATGGCAAAGGCAAAGGCCCTGGCAACAACACGGTAGGAGGAGGGAGTGGCAAGCCAGAAAAGAAAGATCAGGGTGTCGATTTCTGGGCCCCGGCCATGGTAGCATTCCCTGCCCAACAGATCCATGAGTGCGTTGAATGACACCCTTGAAAGGCGATAGTCATGCCTCATGTCGCTGTGGCCATCAAAGTATAGTGCCAACACTGGCACTGTGGCATTTATTTGGCAGTACTTTCTGGGGCTGAGAGGACGCTGTGAGTGGGGAGAGGAAAGTGAATTAATTATGTTTTTTTGTTTACATTTTTTTTGTTTAAAATAAAGTTAAGATCTGGTTCTGTTACTGTGTTTTCCTTGTCTTTTCTTAATTAATCAGAATTAGTACATGATGGAACATATCAATAGGCCTATCTATTCTGTTGCCTATTGCTTGGTGTATGTTAGTGTAAAGATAACTTAACATTTTGAGCACAAATTCATACATATTTGTGAAGTCTTATATTGATAGAGCTTTTTTTGTTTATCCACTTGGAGCACACTGAAGTAGCCTACTGATGGTAAAATAATAACTAGCAGCTTACTATCACTATCCTGCATAACATTTATATAGGCAGTGAAAAAAAAAATTAGTAATTGTATTTAAGTATTGTGAAATGGTAAAACGTCTGTGAACATGCTGTGTACATTTAGTAATTCATCAACTTAATGCAAGGAACTGCTCCTGACTGTTATGAAAAGGTAATTGATTAATACAACTACTGCTTTACTGCAATTTGTGCATGATAGGTGTTTGTAAAATACACGAATATACCTCATGTTCAGCCAATATTTGGAGGATCCTGCGTTGACGTCGGAGGCGATGTAATTTCAACATGCTGTGAACGTAAACCATTGTTGTTTTTATAAAAAAACGCCGCCGTATATTTTTGGCGGTCTTTTTGGCGGTCTGAAAAATTCGCGGTCACGTGTGTTGCGTTCGTCACGTCATCCCGTCATTTCCGGTAAGTGTTTTAACATAAGTGTTCCATTTGGAACACTACTAACGGTCTAAAGTGGCCACTACGGCAGTAAGTGGTCAGTGCACATCAACAGTGCACTGACGGAAGTAGGCGGATTGAGACACAGCCTATGTCTCACAGACACTTGGACGCTTATCCATTTTTGAAAGTTATACGTCACTATTAGCAGTTCCGAACAATTTTATCCACAACGGAAGTGCCTAGTCAGTCCCCACGTAAACGCTTCCCCGGTGCAACGCCTTTTTAGTTCCGTTTCTTTTTTCTATTCATTTTCTTAAATTTTCGCTTTTCTTTTTATTAATTCTTAAATTTATTTTTATTATTTAGTAGCAGTACTGTAATAAAAAAAATTAACCCCTATGTGGGAAATCTGCATGTTTAATCCAATCATTTATGCATGACATGCTTCTGGGCCCCTACTTTTCCAGCATGAAATCGAACATCTCACCCTGGGGCAAGGCTTGACCCTGGGAACTGCCTTTGACCCATTATACTGACTACTCTACTTCCCGGACTTTTCCCTTTTTTTTATTATCATTTGTCCTCCGCGAGATCGACCAAAAATGAAAGGCTTCACATCTAATGGTCGTTTTTGGTATAATGATCGGGATCCCACTTCAACCCTATCTACGTATGTCTACATAGAAGTCAAGAATTTAAGCATTCCTGCCGCTTTCACCCACTACACTAGTGGACAGCCTCTTGTGCAAACCAAGACAAGAGGACTTTAATTGACCAGCTGAAAATCGCTCAGCCCGGTCACCCGTTCTCCAGGTGGAAATCATTCTGCCCCTCCTCCTCCCAGCATGAGAGTCCGTATTTCAGCTGAAAACGTATTTTAATTAAATTTTGAATTTTAGTTTAATGTTAAAACCTTAGTCACTGTTCTGTATTGCGAATCCTGTTTTATTTGCCTCAAGGATTAAATATAATTAATTATTTCTACCGGCTTTTACTTATTACTACCTTTAGGGTTTACAGTTTTAAATTTTAAAATTTCTTGAGGTATTCTTTAAATGGGATTTCAATTTTAAAAGCTTGCAAGCATTTTTGAGCAATTGCATTTTTTTTTTTTTAAAAAGAGCTGGAAAATAATCCCCTTACTGTCTCATGAAAGAAAGGTTCGGATCTTCGCGCCGACGCCCAGAGACGTGCCTCCACATCCCTTGAAAATCCATTCGGGGTACCAGAGGCCGGATTACCTCTCCGGGCCTGCCAAAGCAGCTCCTGTCCCCGGACTCCCCGGACTCCCCGGCTCGTCGGTCGGAGATCCTGTTCGTGACGCCAAATGTTATAGGAATTCTAAACCATAATAACTGAGTTCCCATCTTTACTGAATAAGGAGACGGCGGTGATGACGTTCTAGCACTTTTATTGAGAAACAGAGCAGAGATCACATAGATGGAAAGTAATCGCAACCCATGGTCCCGCTGCAGTCTCCATCTGCCCTGTCTCTGCCCGTCCTCGCTTTCGGCTCTCCCTAATACTGCACAGTGGCCTTGGCTTGAGACATAACAAAGACAGTCTATCCTAGACAATCACCATGCTGCACAGTATCTACAGTATCTACGCAGTATTCAGCCTTGCACTCAGCAACAGTGGATTACATACACAGACATCTTGTCTCCAGGCCTCCTCTGTCAGAGTGGTGTGAGGCCATAATGACTTCAGAATAATAATTCTTATAACAGGTGGCAGTCCAGGGGAGGTGTAGTGCAATACAGTTACTCTTAATAACAAAATTAATAGTGGTTGCCACAAAAGATAATTTACCCGAAAAAAATCATATTTTATGTTCATAAAGAAAAATAACAGTAAACATTTGTATACTACAGATTGTTACAGTAGATTGCAGATTGTTACTTCTGTCTGCCCCCAATAGGGACAAGCGTGACAGAAGATGGATGGATGGATGGATGGATCCACTGACACCGCTCCGAAAGTTTACCCAGCCTAACACTTCGTGGCTGAGTTGCTGTTGTTGTGCAATTATACACTGTTTAAAGTTATTTAATGTTTATTAAATAAACCTTAGTCTGTTAAGTATTGTCTGGTGATGATCAGCTCTTAAGCTGATATCAAGACAATATTTCAATCAGTAAATCCTCTCTACTAGGCTAGTGAAACTTAACTACTAAGCAAAATGAAGATAAAAAGAAGCTAAGCTAAGGAGCTATTTACATGCAAAACAAACAAAAGACAAATAAACGTGGTTGATCATAATCAGAATAAGTCAGCCCTGCTGAAAAATAAATGTGCTAAGTGTACTAAAATTTAGCATACTTTTGTGTACTTGAAGGCACAGTAATCATTACTATACTTCAAGTGTGTTTATGATTAGTTAACTTGAAGCATGCTATTTTGGAACAACTAATTTTGTACTAAATATATTTTAATTGTAATTAAATTGTGGACAAGCTCAACTTGAAGTGTATTTAGTGTACTTTGATGTGCTAAAGTGGAACAACTTGAAGTATATTTTGTATACTTTAAGTATGTGAGTTTATATGTACTAATATATGCTTAATTAGTCAAATTAAAGTGTACTGTGGTTGTAGTATAACTACATTAAAATGATTTGTTAGTGTCTTAAAAATATATAACCTTAATACTTTTAATATATTCTTACTGTGGTAATAATATGCTTATTTATACTGTTAGCTTATTCCAATTACTAAAAAAAGCATACATTGCAGTTACTAGTCAATATCCTTTATCATTACTTTGCTATACTACTTTCTACCTTGCACATTCTTACAAATGTATTACCAGTATACTAAAGGCTGAAAGACTTGTGGGACTACTTCCATGCAGGTGAAAAAATATACTTTAATGTATGTGAAACATGTCCAAATTATAGTACATTACAAATAATACAACAACTTGTACTATCTCTGAATGTATAAACATTTCCATATGGGTTTTAACCATTTTCATTATAAAACGTACAACACATTTTCAAATATTGGTACTTTAGTACACTTTGTAGAAATATGTCAATGTCAGGCAGCAGACCTAAACATTACACATAAACTTTAAAGAACACTGAGGAATACTGAACAATGAAAAACAACATTCCTTATTATTGCACCCCCAAGCCCTCACACCATACAGAAACACGCACACCACACATTATTTTCCTTTTTTTTGGCTGAACTGCTCATTGTTACACTTTCGTCTGATGGCCGTGCGCACGTCAGAGACACTTGTCTGCGGAAACTCCAGAAGAACAGCGTCTGTTAACCGAACACAGAGATACTGTAAGTCACGCAGCATATTCATAGTATTTTTGAACAGTACATCAGGAAATTCTGAGAAATTGTATCAGTATGATATATCAATATTGCTACCAGTACATAATCCAACATGTAATTAATAATAACTGATTGTCTGTTTCCGCATGATATAGCTGCTAGCCACCTTATTTTCAACGGAAACACGGAGCCAGCGAATTGACGTTTTTTTGTGCGAGACTTCCGGCCGCTCACTTCCTGTCACTGGGTAGCTTGCTGAAAAGCGACTAATGCAGTTACTTCGTCTCAAATTAATCGTCATTATGACTTTGAGGAAGATCTGGATAGTTTGTAGTTAGAGGTTGTCATGATAACGGTTGTAAAAGAAAGGTTTACATGGAGCAGGAGTGTTTTAATCATCGACTGCGTACAAGAGCTGCGGATGCGAGGCGCCCTACTTCCTCCCTCAGCCGAAGAATGAGGAATCATTTTTCATATTTTTGTTATTCATAAATCTATAAATAAGTCACAGTTCCAAGTTAAATATTTAAAAAGCTTAATATTTAGCTCCAATGTGAACGTTTAGTTTGTAAACTAAACATTTAATTTTTAGTTAAAATATTTAATTTGAAAACTAAATGCTTGGTTTGAATCTTAATATGTAGTTTACAAACTAAACATTTAGCTGTGTAATTACATATTTAGTTTGGAACTGTGACATTTACAAATGTATGACGTGGTGAAAAACTGACTTTTAAAATGAAAACTAATTTGTTACTCTTATCTAGGGCTGGACGATATAGAAAAAAAGCTTATCGATAAAAAATAATGCATATTGATCGATATCGATAATTATTGAAAATATTTAAAAACATATTTTATGCCTGGATATTTTTTGATATTGCTAAATGATTTAATTTTAATAAAGAACACAAACACAGAATTCCAATTAAATCTTTATTTAACCAACTTTTTTAAACATAACAGAATTTTTTTAAAGAAAAATAACTTGAGACCTGAGTTATGTTATTAAATACTGACAAAGAATAAACTAAAGTGACCAGTAAAATGACCAAAATAAATATACCAAATAAATAAATAAAATAGCCTATTTAGGTGGGAATAGTACACTGGTTACTTCTCAGGTTTCATAATTGAGAGGCTGACGCAGGGCTGAGGTCCGAGGTTGTGGCGTGTAAGGACACAGATTGCCGCTCATTTTGCACTGATTCCTGGCACTTGTTGCACAATTTAGGGAGCGCTGTTAGAGAAACACTTGCGTCCTGGAACTTTATATCGCGGATCAAGAGTGGCGAGTAGTTGTTTGAAGCCAGGTTTTTCAGCTGCAGACAACAGCAGCATATCCATCACTATGAAGCACGTTACTGCATGCGTGATGTCCTTATGCCGCTTGGACGCTTTTTAATTTTATCATAAAGAAGGGAGCCCAGTTTAGCTGCTATACCTGCTTTGTTTTGGAAGAAGTTCCAGAAAATTCTTAAGAAGACCCGCAGCAGCGCGGGGCTGACACGGCTCGCACGCGCAGCAGCGCGAGCTGTGTAGCGCGGGGCTGACACAGCTCGGGCTGCTGCGGGTGTCAGCGGCTTACGTGATGAAACAAGTTGGTTGCGTTACCAGACTTCGTTTTTACCGGTTCCTTGCAAGTTTTACAAATCACTGGTTTATTTCTGTCAGACTGGCGAACTAGTAAAACCCCGTTCTGGGACCGTTTCCTCCGCCGCTCCTTGCTGCGACCTATTCACGTGCTCTGTGTTGTGGTTTGAGAGAGCGGCGCTTTGTGACGGCGTGCCTGGGTTCGCGATTACGATTGGTCGAGAGGAAGTAGTGACTGTAGCATCAACTAAAATGATAGGCTGAAAGGAAGGAAGGGAAACTATTTCTATCGAACTTTTATCGACCGCATTTTTTTCTATCGCGCCACACGTCTATCGATCGATATATATTGTTATTGAATTATCATCCAGCCCAACTCTTATCACAGTAAAGAACCCAAAATATTGCTGTTATATCTTATTGTGTAACCTTACACTTGGAGAAAAGAAGCAGAATGCATGTGGCTGGGAAAACACTGGCTTCCTGGAGTATCTTCATCCTGGCGATGAAGTAACGGCAGACAGAGGCTTTACCATCAGAGATCTGCTGTTTGAGAGTAGATTTAACCTTGTTCTACCACCACTCAAAAGGAGAGCAGTTGTCTGATGAGGATGTAACTGCCACAAGGAGGATTGCAGATGTCCACATACATGTGGAAAGAGTTATCAGGAGGCTCAAAGTTTTCACAATAATCTCCCAGACTATACATCAACTTGGTTTATAAAATAGACCAAATCTTTAGAATCTGTGCAGCTCCTGTGAGCATGCAGGGGAAATAACACACGAGGAAGCAGAGAAGTTTACATGTCAAAAAGATCCTGATTAATTATATTTTACTGTAAACCAGAGGAATTATAATACACAAGAATGTGTTTGGGATTTTCTACAAATATTTCTTTATTTAGCACCTTGAGGTTTTACATTTTGGAATTACTTTTCATTTTTAGTAACTTTAAGTATTGTATATCCTTATTTCCAGACTATTTAAATGTTTACTTATACAAAAATTGTGTCCAACTAAAATGTGTATTATTAAATTTTTCAATCCATTTCACTTGCTTATGTTATTTGCATTTATTCATATTTTGATCAAGTGGATGTTGACTTAGAACATGTAAAGAACTAAAGTGTATCTTTAGCAGAAGGTAGGCTAATCATTCATTAGCCTACCTTCCATAAGTCGCCGCTGTCTGACTGAAGGCTTCCCCAGGAGCCGCAGCACCAGAGGGTCCGGCCATCTCAGCAGAGCCGGTTGATGTAGTCAGGATCCAGCAGAGTGAACGTCGGACTCGCTTTGGCTTTAACAGACATCAGCCTACATGAATACCAGGTCATCCGTGTTGATATTTATTAACACTGTGCTAACTTTTCCAGTGTGGAGGTTCGCCTCGGTAAAGTCGCATAGCAGAGCCGTCCACACCGAGGGACGACACAGACTAGTTAAAATGTCCTCATACGTTATATTAGGCCACTTCTTCATGCCATCCTCTCAGTCATGAATAGTTTGAGGCTGTGGCACTGACCTGCCACTTCGATCGCTCTGCAGTTTTTGACAATGTTGCTGCGACAGTTTATCATTTCAGTCAAACTAATGTTATTTGGCCGAGGGAAGCACTGAAATGGAAGTGCCGCACAAAAAAACGGAAGTTGGACCCATAGTTACTTCCGCGTTGGAAAAAAGGTGGATAGAAATCACATAAGCTTTTAAATAGACTGCATGTAACTCAAGACAATTACATACCTGTAATAGCCTGCACTTTGGCAACATCAAGCTGTGTTTTTGGCGGCCCCCTCCTCCCAGACTTTCCAGTTAGGGTGGACTGTGCAAGGCCCTCCTTTGTGAATACCAGGACAGCCAGCTCCTGGGCAAAAATGCTCATGCGAGATCTATTCAGCCGCATGAAGGCCCTCTTTGAAACTGTCACTGTGCTGCCTGCCAAGTGGTGCTGCATATGGGAGAGAAAGAGAGGAAAAATTAGACAGATTATCTCTACCTACTTATGAGGAATGACCAACAATGTGCTTAGTTCAATCTTTACTTGGAAACACTACTAGTACTTTTTTATTGCTGACAAACTTCTGCGGTCTGAAACATAATGTAAATGTGTCAAAGTATGTATCATTAATACAGTGCTATTGAGAGGAAATGTGAATATTTTCTTTACAAGTCGATATAAAGTGCGCACCCCTAAAATTTTAAGTTAGCGGCCACTGTGCTACTAGTAAAAAAAGTTAGTCTGGAGCCCTGTAAACCACTAGGGAGTGCTATTGTAACACAGTAGAGAAGAGTATTATATATTTTAGATAAATGAGCCAATAGGTTCGGCTATCGGAGCACAGTGGGGGTGTTTCAATGACAACAAAGGCAGTTGGATGAATTTAAAGAACGACTTTAGTGACATAAACCGTAAAATTGAAACAGTTGTACGAGACACACAATTATGAAAATAAATTCCACACAATAAATACATAAAATAATAGGAATACTTGGCCAAGTGCAAATTCTAAATCGTAATACAAAACAGATTGTTCAAATTCCGTTCCAATTCAGGTTTGACTCAACATCATTCACATGAGGAGAATGTCCTACACAGCAGTTTGTTATAACGTCCAAAATAAAACTTGTTAAATTAAAATAGTGTCCAAAGTCCCAGAATGAAACAAAAGTGAAAAATGTCAGTCAGTAGTCTCGTGCATAACCAACTGTGTGTGAAGAATTGAGTGATACAGGCCTACCACACCGCAGGGTGCAGCAGGACTCCAAATGGAAAAGAAGGAAGTCAGTTCTTTCTCCAGTCCAGGTGGAAAGGGTCGCCATCAGTCACAGGAGGAATCCACCTCAGGAACAATCCAACAAAAAAACTGACCTGTCAACAGACAGGACCAGCACAATAATAGGATTTTTATTAAGCTGTTCTAACTTTAATCCTTAAATCATACTTCTGTAGACATCATATCTGACATCAATTTTTTATTAAGTTACTCAAACTTGCAATAAACAATTCTTTTTACCTAAATTTAGTATTTCACTGCATTATCAATTCACTTTTTCTACTTGTCTTATTATTGTGCTTGAAAAAGTTTTTACATTACATTTTACCCAAACTCAATAAAAGTCTACATCTGAATAATTAAATAGCTCAAATGAAAGCTATTATTCAACACAATGTGAATGATAAACAGAACAAAAACCTAAATGAAAGGCACAGAATATGCTCACCGATCTCAATGCAACACGTTTGGGACAACGATATGATGGTTCTCAGTCCGGACAGGTGGGGCACTTCAGCTGAACGGAGAACGAAATTAACTTGCATGAAACCAATAGCTAATAAGCGCTAACAAGGCTAACGAGGTAGCTCTAATGCTCGACAGAAAAAAACTGAAGTTTAGTCTTTTAACTCACCTCAACTATTTCCAGCTTAGAACTTGGATGATAAACATTAATTCTAATTGCAAAGGGTTTGTTTCAACTTCGTATCCAGAACAATAACCGTCTTAACACAGACTCTCACGCTGCACAGCTCAGCAGTCCGTGTCCGATCTCTCCAGCGCACACAAGTTGTGTTGCCAACTCCTCAGTAAGGAAAGTAGCTATTGGCTGTGCTAAAAGTCGCTAGAAGTCGCTGAATGACGCCATCACCTAATTTGCATAATCTGCCACATGATGTGATGTGCATGTTATTGACGGTGTGGGAGAAATAACGTTGTTAGAGAGAGACAAAAAGTGAGTAAAAACACTCAGAATATATAGAGCTACTTTTTTCTGTCCATTAATGTTTATTTAGTATTATTATTTTTTATTTTTATTTATTTATTATTAATGTTTAATTTATTACAATACTAACCCTCCTCCTTTACCCGGGTTTGATACCGGCAAAATGAACCATAAAGAGACACTATGGCGGAGTTACAATTTTTTTTAAACTTTTTTTTAACGTTTTCTTTTTTCCCTTGTGGTCCACCAAGGAGCCTACAAATCACGGTAAAACATGAACATGTGGCTGTGTGAATCAAACGCCGTTATTTATTTAGGATAAAATATTTCAAATTCAGTTATTTATGATCAACCTGCGCCGTCAATCCCGGCGCACGCGCGCTTTATTTGCAGTCTGGACGCTGAGGGTAAACATGCTGTGGCTCTGACTGCAGCGCTGAGAGGGACTCCTGCGGTAGCGGGAGAACGGAGATGGGAGGGTGGAGGCGCCCCACGGCAGCACCTGCCGCTGGAGGACAAGAGTAGGAACGATACGTGCTTTCACGTAAGAGTCTCCAAAAGTCGCTAGATTTGTCGCTAGTCGCTTTTTTGAAAAAGAGTCGCTGGAGGGGTCTGAAAAGTCGCTAAATATAGCGACAAAGTCGCTGAGTTGGCAACACTGCACACAACATTGCTGCAGACACGGGAAGCAGGGCGGGACCTACAGTGGCGGTCTGCACTCTGATTGGTAGATACATACTGGAAACTAAACTTCCTATTGGCTAGGTAGACTACCTAGCTCCCCTAACGTCTGTTTCTTAAAGAGGCATCCCCATTTTATGTATGTTACACCATGATCAGTGGTGTTGAGGTTCCCACTGACAGCAAGATAATTCATATGGCTGATTTGTGAAACATGTAACCTGTTAAATCCCATCATTATATTGCTGACCTAATTACCAACACAGGATGATGCTGCCAAAGACAAAAGGTCCATAATGCAAATATAGAACACTTTGTGAATTAACTATCAAGTAATGAATACATACATTCATCCCTCAATTATAACATACCTTTTCAATTGCACTGTCCACAGGAGAAGATGACATTGCAGATGAAGGGGTCCCCACGAACGAGGACATCAATGCCCGGACACACTCCACAAACTCCCTCATTAATTTAATAATTTCTGGCAGGTCTAGGTGAATGTAACAATAAGGGGGAAAACATTTGGTTTGTTAGTTAGTCAACGTAATGGTGCTTAAGTTCAGTACATGACAATATTGTGGAAACACCCTGAATCACTGTTTAGTAAATCTAGTGTGTTTGACATGTCAGCCCCTCTAATTCCAATCTGAACACCAACCATGAAGGGCTGACATGATTTCATTCATTCCAGGTGCCATGCCATGATCAGTATTATCATCTGTCAGTTCCTTCAAGGGAGAAGGAAAAAGAGAAAAAAAGAGATAAGAATCACATTGAACCTCATTAAGGTACCACAGACATTTACAGAACCTGGTGTGAAGAATCGTGGGAGGAAACAGCGGCAGATAAAATGTTGTCTGCATTTTGTATGTTATACATCGTGATTATTTTATGCTTGTTTTTCTGGATCCCAATAAACACAACAGACAAACACTACAGTTTGTCCAGCTGTCATGCTGACTGATTGATCTGTGAATGACAATCTGACAGCTGTGATTCCATCCTGTGCACACTTGCAATTATAATAAATGCTGTTCTGAAGGTTCTCTATAAAGATTTTATTATTATTAGCCCTTATTTGTTATTAGTGACAATATTTTTAGACATACATGTGAGCACAGCCGAGCCACGCCGCCGGCTTCTCTCTGAAGCTATTTGTATGACCAAGCGACCCGCCCCTCTCCATCTGTAATTGGCTAGCATGTTGTCTTCAGTCGTTGATTTGATTGGTTAAATTGTTTGATTGACACATCAAAGATAGTACTAACAGAGCGATGGCCACTCCGAGGTAAAAAAAAAAAGTACAGCTTCCGCCCAATGCCCGCCCGCTCTAAAAAAATTATTTTGGTCTCCAAAAGGGGGTGCGCGCGCCCCCGCCTGTATCCGCCATTGCGTGTGCATGTGCATGCTTTTTACTTTATGCACATGACAGCCAAAAGGAGTTTATTGGAAGAAATACAATATGTAACAATTGTGAGATAAAGTTTTACATGCAGCTGGATGTAAGATCTCTGACCTTTGCCTGACCTATTCAATCAATATGATATAATTTTATCATAATAATATAATATTCAATATAAATGTACTTGCCGTTCTCTGGGCTGAGGAGAAACCCAACTCTTCATCTGAGGCATGGTCCTGAAAAAAGTGAAAAGAGAAAAGAGCTGTGAGAAGCAATTCAACAGAGAAAGAATTTGTGTTTGAAAGTACACAACAGCTAGGAAAGAAGTATGACTTACAATGTCATGCCGTTGTGGACTCCCTATGTATGTGGCGTCATCAGAACTGGGACTGGATGCCAGGGGTAAAAGCACACGTCTTGCTGCCTTGTAAATCTTTGCTCGCTTTCCCTGAAGAAAAACATTTAGATAGTAAAAGTGGGAAAATGATTCATCATATCCTGAAATTTGAGTTTTAGTAGAGACTACAATATTTAATTAGAAAAAAAAGAAGATATATCACTGAAGTTGACGTTGGCATTAACTATAGTCGAGTTTTTAAAAACTAAAATGGACAAACTACCATAATAATTAACACACAGACACATGCATAATAGATGTTAGAGTCACAGGACGAAAACATTCAATCAAATTTTTCTAATGTCAAGACCTGTTAATGAAGTGTCTGAAGGACACCACAGTTTTTGGTGTTGTAAACATCGTAGCCACCTGCTCAAGAAAAAAGTATGCCTTACCCCATGAACACATTGTGGAGATTCATCCTCAGAACTGCAGTGGTGATCTTGTGTGTCTAGGGCCCTCTTCTGGGACAGGTAAGTCTTTAGGTTTTGTAACATCTGGTCGCTGGCTGCCTCTTTGATCCTGGTTTGTTTTGCCTGTCAAAAATGTTTATAATGTAAACACAAAGATAAGACTGTCATCACAATGTAAAATTCACACTAGCATTCTAAGCCTAATTAAATCCAGGATAAATTTATACTAGAGAAAACACAGAAATAATTTCATCAGAACTCTGACAGACAATGGAAGTAGAGGTGCGGCAGTGGCGAAGGACAGAGCCTCCATCACTGATCATGATTATATAGATCATTGATTATATAGAGCACACTCTGCTGAATGCAAGGGAAAACTTTCTCAAATTGTGTTTCTTGCCGAATTCTTGCTTCTTGACTATAAATATTCATCATTGACAAATAAACCTCAACTGGTTTAAAATTCAAGGATTAGTGATGCCTTTTTTCTTTTTTAATAGTATTAGATTGTTAATTTCTGCTCAGTGTTGCTTCAGTGCATCCTACTGGCAGATGTAAAGCTATCTCAAAGATTTGAAAAAAAAATACTTTAAAATATAGCACATTGTTAATGATTGAACTAGTGGTTTCCAAGTGGATTCCAAGTCCTACAGAAAGCTTTGTGTAATCAGGTTGATATTTTAGATGTTTTCTGATTTAATCTTCCATTAATTATCTCACCACCCCCCAGATATAGCTTATTTGGTGTCTCTGTATGTAAAAATGCATTAACAGTAGTTGAATCTATAGGCATACCTCTGGCAGCTACAACAACAAAATGCTGCTACATTGTGATGTTTCAGTATTATTCACTTAATGTTTTCATCTATAACAATATATCAGTCAGAGGGAGTAAATCAGTACATTTACTTTGATAGTTTAGCTACATTTTACTGCAAATAATTATGCACTTCAACTTGAGTGGTTTTTTTATGCATGATTTGTAAAGGAGTATTTTAGCATCGCTTTACTGTTTTTTACTTAGGTAAATAATTTGAATTTTGTCAAGACCTCTACCATAAAGAAAAGCACCTGGATGTTTAGCTAGCCAAACTATTGGAGCGGCTTTTGCGCTGGCATTAAGGAATGTTGCGTGCACTCACCTGCACGGCCGTTTTAGGCTTCACTACGTCGGTCTCACACGTTATCTTATTCATGCGCACACCCCTGCTTTCCTCCTCGGCCCATATATCCTTACCGAGAAGGAACAAATTCTTCTTCGACACGAGTTCTTTGTAGGAGTCTGATATAACGAGAAGAGTAAGAAAAATTAAGTTTAGCCAAGACATTCTTCCTAACAACGACAAAATTAAACAGTTAAGCTGCAAGCTAGCTGAAATGGTTGGGAAAATAATAGGTATTCTCCATACTGGCCACCAAATAACAGGACCTTAGCAGCCACCGTCCTCTTTGGTTCTTTTCTCGTAGGCCACTTTATTTCAATCCAGTTCGTGTCGTCATCAAGGTCCGGCCGGGATACCACTTGGGTGAACTGGTAGCTACCAAGAATGAGCGACGTACTCTCCACTACAGATCTGATTTAAAAAAAAACATGGAATGGAGTTAAAAAACATTTGCCATGTGTTTCAATCCATTCACAATGCAAATCCTGAGTTAAACAAAACATAATTTGATGAAATAATATTTTGTTTAAATTAAAGAACCAAAGTTCAACTTAAAGAATGTGAATTGAGGTTAAATTAACTTGACTACTTTAAACAACATTTGACATGTGTTTCAATCCATTCACAATGCAAAGCCCAAGTTAACCAGTTCATTATTTTGAGTAAATAACATTCTGAGGACCGATTTGTCCTGTAAAATCATTTACTTCAGAATCGCTTGCCTGTGTTTATGCAATTCTACCTCTGGGCGCTAGGGGGCGTTGTAGCGATCGGTCGCTAAACTGGTTAAAGTCTAAGGTTATCAAAATTGCCTTTAAACCGGCATTAATATTCCATATTAATGCTGGAATAAGGCTCATAGCACTATCGGCCGACGGCGGAGCCGAACGGTTAAGCTTTATGCTCCTTGTGAATGTCTGGCACCAGGTGTTGACAGAAGCTAATAGCATTTTGGCTAGCGGGCATTCGGCGCTAACAAATAAAGGCTTTAGCTTTATTTTTAGTCATAATGAGTGGGCTGGATAACGTAAACATTAATGTCCCATCAATGTATGAAACCCTTGTGGAGATAACCTTTGTTATAACCATGAAAACACACTCGACAATGACATGGTACGGAATGCTAGCAATGAGCTATTTAGTTAGCCCTTTGTTTTAAACTGATTTACAAAACATTTCCAAATTAACCATTTAAGTTGTCCCTCAGCTCGCTGCCCAAACCTGTCGGTGCTGTAACGTTCCTGGCACTTGAGCTGATCTAATTACTACTCAGCACACCTGTTCAGTCTCCACCCTACCTGCAATTAACTCTCAATGGTTTCACCTGTTCTCACCTCCATTTAAACTCCGTTCTGATCAGCCTCCAGTGGTAGTAAAACGTGTTCAGAGAACAACTTCAAATTCAACCTTCGGCTTGCGTAATTACACACCAGAGCGCTTTGAGGATAGCAATAGAGGAGATTTGTCTGGTCAGCGCGGAGACTGAGAAGATGATGATGGTTCTAAACTGTAACAGTAGCAGTAGTAGTAGAAGTAGTATCAGTAGTAGTAGTAGTAGCAGTGGTAGTAGAAGTAGTATCAGTAGTAGTAGCAGTAGTAGTAGAAGTAGTATCAGTAGTAGTAGTAGCAGTAGTAGTAGAAGTATCAGTAGTTGCAGCAGAAGTAGTATCAGTAGTAGTAGTAGCAGTAGTAATAGTAGTAGTATCAGTAGTAGTAGAAGTAGTAGCAGTAGTAGTAGTATCAGTAGTAGTAGTAGTAGTAGCAGTATCAGTAGTAGTAGTAGCAGTAGCAGTAGCAGTAGTAACAGTAGTAGTAGTAATAGTAGTAGTATCAGTAGTAGTAGAAGTTTCAGTATTTAAAGAATTTGAAGGAATTTGTAGTAGTAGTAGTAGTAGTATCAGTTGTAGTAGTAGTAGTAGTATCAGTTGTAGTAGTATTAATATCAGTTGTATCAGAAGAACTAGAACGAATTTGAAGAATTTGAAAATTTTGAAGAATTTGAAGTATTTGAAGTTTTTGAAAAAATTGAAAAAATTTGAAAAATTAGAAAAAAAATAAAAATTTGAAACATTTGAACAATTTGAACAATAAGAACGATTACAAGAATTTGAAGGAATTTAAAGCAATATGAAAAATTTGAAGAATTTGAAGGAATTTGCATTAATTTCAATGGGAGCAAAATATGCACAAAAAGTACAAATATTTTAAAAAGTATAAAAGTTAGAATAATGATGAGATGTAGCAGGAATAAGGAGAGTTCCAGAGTTAAAAATAATTCTGATTTTCTAATACTGCCAAAACCTAAAAAAAACAAACCTATTGGATAATTTGAGTTATGTTTATTCAGTTTTTAAACTACCAGTAAAGTGTAGCAAAAAAACCACAGTTATGCATGTGAGAAAAAAGTGCCAATCTCTTTTTTTTCTCCAGCTGAAGAAAACTCTTTAGCCGTTATTAAAGGTCTAATGAAGCTAAAAGCAGAAGTTCAATTGAAGAAACTCGTCACCTACCTCCATCTAATCAGAGGCCGGTCCGCCTCTGTCATGAGCCAATCAGCTTCAAACCAAACCTCCACGAAGCCCAATCAGGATCCCGCGTTCATCTTAAAAGCAACTTCAAATCCTCATCTCAGCCTGCTAAACAGCAAGCGCAACAGCATCATATGATGTCAGATTTCGATTCAGATGCCGATTCAACCCACCTCCAGCCCCTTCTCCACCATTCTAGCCGAGTTCATCTAGCTCCATGATGTTCCTCCATCCTCAACACATCAGAGTTCTCCCAATCTTCAGCATTTCCTTCACCTCATTTCTGGTCCGGCAGAAGACCACCATGTTGGGCCCGGTTCTGCCAGAGGTTTCTTCCGAAAGGGGAGTTTTTCCTCTCCACAGTCGCTTCAAGCTTGCTCATCATGGACAGTTCATGCAAAACTGTTTGTCAAGTTGGACATCTATCTAAACAGATTATCACATGGACTGAACAAACTCCTTCTATCTCCACTCCACCACCAGTTTCAGACCTGGGGGGAACATCCCTGTTCTCATACATCTACTTATGCATATTAAAGTATAATTCAGCATTAATGTTCCTGCCGAGGTCTGAGCGCCAAAGTCTTAATTACTGTGTCAATAAATCCTTCTAATTTCTACATTTTTTTCTGTGTGAGTTTTTCAGATTGAAATAACAAACGATATTTTATGTCGCACACGTTAAACTCAAATAAAGTAGCAGCAACTGGTTATTAAATTCAAGAACACAAGATAGATTAATTATTTTTTGCACATAGTTTTATGATAATTTATTTATGTAATATGATTTAATTACAGCAGGGCAGCCTAAGCTCTAACATCAAACCATCCGAGTTAGATGCTTACTCGGATGGTTTGATGTTACAGTTATCCCTGTATCGTTTTCTAAATGAACTCAGTTAACTAGTTTTCTTCTGAGAGGGAGATCCGTCACAGCATCTAGGCACAATCTGATCTGGCATGCCTTAATGTTTGATGGGCCCAGATCATGGCTTGGGCAGGGCCGTAAACTTGCGGGGGGGGGGGGTATATATCTATTAATGCAGGCAGAGGCACACACACATGCACGCACGCACGCGCACACACACACACACACACACACACACACACGCACATACATACATACATACATACATACATACAGATCAAGCAACAAGAGTTTTTGAAGAATTTCCCATTCATTTCAAAGAGAGCAAAAAAGTCATAAAAAGTTAGAATTATCAAAGAATGATCAAAGGCAGCATACCCTTTATGTGAACATTTTCAAATTTGAATGAAGTTGAAATAAAAAAGCTAAAGTAGGTGAAGATAATTGAAAGATATTTGAGCATGATCATATATGAAAGTTAACAAAACCATGAGTTATAGCAGTAATGTTGTGAAGGAGCTGAATGATTTGATAGCAAAATAGCTGAAAATGGGAAGAAGTATGCAGTATGTATGTTTTTGAAGAATACCCCATTCATTTATATAAGAGTGAAAAACTATCATATATCTTATATATATTATTAGAGTCAGCATAAGTTTGATGTGAATATTTTAAAATGTGAATGCAAATTCTAGTTTCACCCAAGTTCAATCAATGAGCTTTGAAAGAGCACAATGCTATTCAGGAGTAGTGATTTCATTAGCAGTAGTAGTAGTAGTAGTAGTAGGATCAGTAGTAGCAGTAGTAATATCAGTGCTAGTAGTAGTAGTAGTAATATTAATATCAGTAGTAGAAGTAGTAGTATCAGTGGTAGAAGTATCAGTAGTAGTAGTGTCAGAAGTATCAGTTTTTAAAGAAATTGAAATAATTTGTAGTAAAAGTAGTAGTAGTAGTAGTAGTATCAGTAGTCCTAGTAGTAGTTGTTGTATTTATAGTAGTAGTAGTATCATTATTATTATTAATTATTAGTAGTAGTAGTAGTAATAGTAATAGTATCATTATTAGTAGGAGTAGTAGTAGTAGTCGTAGTAGTAGTTGTTGTTGTATCAGAAGTAGTAGTAGAAGTATCAGTAGGAGTAGTATCAGTTTTTAAAGAATATGAAGGAATTTGAAGAATTTGAAGGAATTTGTAGTAGTAGTAGTAGTAGTAGTAGTAGTAGTATCAGTAGTAATAGTAGTAGTAGTAGTAGTTGTATTAGTAGTAGTAATAGTAGTAGTATCAGTAGTAGTTGTTGTAGTATCAGGAGTAGCATCAATAAAAGTAGCAGTAGCAGCAGTAGTATCATTAGGAGTAGTAGTAGTAGTAGTAGTATCAGTAGTAGTAGTAGTAGGAGGAGGAGGAGGAGTATCTGTTGTAGTAGTAGTATTAATATCAGTTGTATCAGAAGAACTAGAAGGAATTTGAAGAATTTGAAAAATTTGAAGAATTTGAAGTATTTCAAGTATTTGAAAAATTTGAAAAAATTTGAAAGATTTGAACCATTTGAACAATAAGAATGATTACAAGAATTTGAAGGAATTTGAAGGAATATGAAAAATTTGAAGAATTTGAAGGAATTTGAAAGAATATGAAAAATTTGAAGAATTTGAAGGAATTTGCATTCATTTCAATGGGAGCAAAAAACGCACAAAAAGTACAAATACTTTAAAAAGTATAAAAGGTACCATAACCATGAGATATAGCAGTAATGTCGAGAACGAGCCGAACGATTTGGTACGAAAATCGTTGAAATCGGTTGAAGTATGCAGGAGTAGTTAGACGCACAAAAATGTACGGAATAATAATAATAATAACTAGAAAAAGCTGTTCCTACGCAACAGCGAGTGAGAATGCTAATCTGCAGAATGATTTGAGAAGAAGATGCAGAAAACATTGAAATCAGATTTGAAGAATTAGAAAAAAAAATTAAATTTGAAGAATTTGAAAAAGTTTGAAGAATTGAAACAAATAGAATTTGAAAGAATTTGAAGAATTTGAAAAAGTTTGAAGAATTGAAACAAATAGAAGAATTTGAAAAAATTTGAAGAATTTGAATTTTTTTTGAAGAAATTTGTAAAATTTGAAATTTTTGAAAAAATATAAGAATTTGAAAAAATTGGAATAATTTGAAAAATCTGAAAAATTTGAAGGAATTCAAAAAATTTGAAAAAATTTGAAGAAATTAGAAGAATTTGAAGAAATTTGAAACATTTGAAACATTTGAAGAAATTTGAAACATTTGAAGAAATTTGAAAATTTTCATGAATTTGAAAAATTTGAAGAATTTGAAAATTTTGAAGAAATTTGAAGAATTTGAAAATTTTGAAGAAATTTGATAAATTTAAAAATTTTGAAGAATTTGAAAAAATTGAAGGAATTTGAAAAAATTTGAAGAATTTGAAAAATTTGAAGAATTTGAAACATTTGAAGAAATTTGAAAAAATTGAAGAAATTTGAAAATGTTCATGAATTTGAAAAATTTGAAGAATTTGAAAATTTTGAAGAAATTTGGAGAATTTGAAAAAAATTGAAGGAATTTGAAAAATTTGAAAAATTTAAAAATTTTGAAGAATTTGAAGATTAAGAACAACTAGACACGACCAATTGGGTCATGTCTGGGCATCATCCCAGGTCCTGTTGGAAGCAAAGGCTCAATAGGAAAGCATGTGACATCCAAAATGGGACAGAAAAGTGACATATCGCTGAAAGTCACTTGAAAATTTTAAAATGTTAAGAGGAAGTAACTGTGCGAATTTCAGGCTCCTACATTAATCACAGCTACTGCAGGGGATGTTGAAAGTTGCCATTCTATCCGAATGGAGCTTCTGCCTCTGGCCCTCAGAGTTCCGTCGTCATGGAAACTCCTTGACACAGCTGCAGCGGGCCAGTCTACCGAAGTGCAGAGACTTTGTGTCAGAGGCTGCTATTGGATTATAATGGAGAACTTTGCCTCGAACAACGCTCCATATCTCCTGTTCCGTAAATGGTAGAGATGTAATTTTTTCAGCGTTTAATTCTTAACGGATAGGGGAAGAAGACATGCTATCGGTTTTTGCTGGAAAAAGTTTAATAAAGGCATAAAAAATTATGATATAAAGGGAATTTTTAGCGATTTTCAGAAATCCTCTAAAAAGGTTCCCGAACAAATCGCTCTAGCTGAAAAAGTATAAGAGATATCAAAATAATTCTTTCACTCTGAGTATCAGCAGGCTTTCGAGGACTATAGAGTTCATTTTTAGGTTTGTACAAAAATCGGTGTAGGCACAGCGACGATGTAAAAAGTGGATGATGTGGAAGAATGAAGCTCCAAAGCGTTTTAAGGATTTTGCACATTCGCTACTCCCGAACAAATTGTTCCTGCGGAAAAACCGTAACAGTTATCCACAAAATTCCTTTTTTATGAGTGCCAGAAGGGTCGGGACATTCATGTGTGAAAGTCTCATACCTGTACATAAAACGGTTTAGGAGTAGCGACGATGTAGAAAAGTGCCTCATTTGAGGAGATTGAAGTCTGATCCTGTTTTAGCATTTTCCCAAAACGCTACTCCCCAACAAATTGTTCCTGCGGCAATACCGTAACATTTATCGACACAATTTCTCTTTTGTGAGCGCCAGAAGGGTCGGGACATGAATGTGTGAAAGTCTCATCCCTGTACATGAAACGGTTTAAGAGTAGCGACGATGCGAAAACATGTGATGTTTTTGGATTTCCAGGTGTCATTTTTGAAAACCGCTCCATAGGAAACGAATGGTGGTGGTTTCGGGTTAGTGTCGCTCTGAGGTGATTTGCGAAAAATCTATAAATCCCACACCAATGATGGTTACATTTTCCGAAACCAGACAAAAATTCCTACGTTTTGATGTATAATTTATGTGGATAGGGTGAAATTTGAGCGAGTGAGAAGAAGTTGTTCGGAGAAGAAGAATTTGTTGAATTTCTAGAGTGCGCACTCTAAACGACGCTCCTTGACGACCATAGCAACGCATGTTATTTGCTGAATTTCTTGAAAAGCCAAAATTATTTTAAAGACGTACTATACGAAAATGGTGAAAGATATGAAAAAGCTGAAACATACCATAATAGCCAAAAGATATCACTACGTTTTAAAAGTTGAATGGCGTTTATAGGTGAAAGTAGGCTGAAGCAGTAAGATGAGAAAAAGTTGAAATATTTGAAGAATTTGAAGGATTTTCCATTCATTTCAATGAGAGCGAAAAACTCACAAAAAGTGAAAGATTTTAATTATTATAAAAGTTATAATGACGAAAAGACATAGCAGTAATGTCGTGAAAGAGCTGTACGTTTTGATACAAAAATCGTTGAAATCGGTTGAAGTTTGAAAGAGTAGTTAGACGCACAAAAACGTACGGAATAATAATAATAAAGAAAAACAGGAAAACAATAAGTGAGAATGCTGTATAGCATTCTCACTGATAATTATAACTAGAAAAAGCTGTTCCTACGCAACAGCGAGTGAGAATGCTAATCTGCAGAATGATTTGAGAAGAAGATGCAGAAAACATTGAAATCAGATTTGAAGAATTAGAAAAAAAATTAAATTTGAAGAATTTGAAAAAGTTTGAAGAATTCAAACAAATAGAAGAATTTGAAAGAATTTGAAGAATTTGAAAAAGTTTGAAGAATTGAAACAAATAGAAGAATTTGAAAATATTTGAAGAATTTGAAATTTTTTTGAAGAAATTTGTAAAATTTGAAATTTTTGAAAAAATATAAGAATTTGAAAAATTTGAAAAAATTGGAATAATTTGAAAAATCTGTAAAATTTGAAGGAATTCAAAAAATTTGAAAATATTTGAAGAAATTAGAAGAATTTGAAGAAATTTGAAACATTTGAAACATTTGAAGAAATTTGAAACATTTGAAGAAATTTGAAAATTTTCATGAATTTGAAAATTTTGAATTTGAAAATTTTGAAGAAATTTGATAAATTTAAAAATTTTGAAGAATTTGAAAAATTTGAAGGAATTTGAAGAATTTGAAGAATTTGAAGAAATTTGAAGAATTTGAAAAATTTGAAGAATTTGAAACATTTGAAGAAATTTGAAAAAATTGAAGAAATTTGAAAATTTTCATGAATTTGAAAAATTTGAAGAATTTGAAAATTTTGAAGAAATTTGGAGAATTTGAAAAAAATTGAAGGAATTTGAAAAATTTGAAAAATTTAAAAATTTTGAAGAATTTGAAGATTAAGAACAACTAGACACGACCAATTGGGTCATGTCTGGGCATCATCCCAGGTCCTGTTGGAAGCAAAGGCTCAATAGGAAAGCATGTGACATCCAAAATGGGACAGAAAAGTGACATATCGCTGAAAGTCACTTGAAAATTTTAAAATGTTAAGAGGAAGTAACTGCGCGAATTTCAGGCTCCTACATTAATCACAGCTACTGCAGGGGATGTTGAAAGTTGCCATTCTATCCGAATGGAGCTTCTGCCTCTGGCCCTCAGAGTTCCGTCGTCATGGAAACTCACTGACACAGCTGCAGCGGGCCAGTCTACCGAAGTGCAGAGACTTTGTGTCAGAGGCTGCTATTGGATTATAATGGAGAACTTTGCCTCGAACAACGCTCCATATCTCCTGTTCCGTAAATGGTAGAGATGTAATTTTTTCAGCGTTTAATTCTTAACGGATAGGGGAAGAAGACATGCTATCGGTTTTTGCTGGAAAAAGTTTAATAAAGGCATAAAAAATTATGATATAAAGGGAATTTTTAGCGATTTTCAGAAATCCTCTAAAAAGGTTCCCGAACAAATCGCTCTAGCTGAAAAAGTATAAGAGATATCAAAATAATTCTTTCACTCTGAGTATCAGCAGGCTTTCGAGGACTATGGAGTTCATTTTTAGGTTTGTACAAAAATCGGTGTAGGCACAGCGACGATGTAAAAAGTGGATGATGTGGAAGAATGAAGCTCCAAAGCGTTTTAAGGATTTTGCACATTCGCTACTCCCGAACAAATTGTTCCTGCGGAAAAACCGTAACAGTTATCCACAAAATTCCTTTTTTATGAGTGCCAGAAGGGTCGGGACATTCATGTGTGAAAGTCTCATACCTGTACATAAAACGGTTTAGGAGTAGCGACGATGTAGAAAAGTGCCTCATTTGGGGAGATTGAAGTCTGATCCTGTTTTAGCATTTTCCCAAAACGCTACTCCCCAACAAATTGTTCCTGCGGCAATACCGTAACATTTATCGACACAATTTCTCTTTTGTGAGCGCCAGAAGGGTCGGGACATGAATGTGTGAAAGTCTCATCCCTGTACATGAAACGGTTTAAGAGTAGCGACGATGCGAAAACATGTGATGTTTTGGATTTCCAGGTGTCATTTTTGAAAACCGCTCCATAGGAAACGAATGGTGGTGGTTTCGGGTTAGTGTCGCTCTGAGGTGATTTGCGAAAAATCTATAAATCCCACACCAATGATGGTTACATTTTCCGAAACCAGACAAAAATTCCTACGTTTTGATGTATAATTTATGTGGATAGGGTGAAATTTGAGCGAGTGAGAAGAAGTTGTTCGGAGAAGAAGAATTTGTTGAATTTCTAGAGTGCGCACTCTAAACGACGCTCCTTGACGACCATAGCAACGCATGTTATTTGCTGAATTTCTTGAAAAGCCAAAATTATTTTAAAGACGTACTATACGAAAATGGTGAAAGATATGAAAAAGCTGAAACATACCATAATAGCCAAAAGATATCACTACGTTTTAAAAGTTGAATGGCGTTTATAGGTGAAAGTAGGCTGAAGCAGTAAGATGACAAAAAGTTGAAATATTTGAAGAATTTGAAGGATTTTCCATTCATTTCAATGAGAGCGAAAAACTCACAAAAAGTGAAAGATTTTAATTATTATAAAAGGTATAATGACGAAAAGACATAGCAATAATGTCGTGAAAGAGCTGTACGTTTTGATACAAAAATCGTTGAAATCGGTTGAAGTTTGAAAGAGTAGTTAGACGCACAAAAACGTACGGAATAATAATAATAAAGAAAAACAGGAAAACAATAAGTGAGAATGCTGTATAGCATTCTCACTGATAATAATAATAATAAAGAAAAACAGGAAAACAATAAGTGAGAATGCTGTAAAGCATTCCCACTGACTAGAAAAAGCTGTTCCTACGAAACAGCAAGTGAGAATGCAAATCTGCAGAATGATTTGAGGAGAAGATGCAGAAGATCAATGCAGAAGAGAAAAAATAGCTAAAAAACATTGAAGAATTAGACAAATTTGAAGTAATTTGTAGTAGTAGTAGTAGTAGTAGTAGTAGAAGTACTATCAGTAGTAGTAGTAGTAGTATCAGTAGTATCAGTAGTAGTAGTAGTATCAATAGTAGTATTATCAGTTTTTAAGGAATTTGAAGGAATTTGAGGAATTTGAAGGAATTTGTAGTAGTAGTAGTAGTAGTATCAGTAGTACTAGTAGTAGTAGTTATTGTTGTATTATTAGTAGTAATAGTAGTAGTGTCAGTAGTAGTAGTAGTAGTAGTATCAGTAGTAGTAGTAGTATCAGTTTTTAAAGAATTTGAAGGAATTTGTTGTAGTAGTAGTTGTAGTAGTATCAGTAGTACTAGTAGTGGTAGTAGTTGTATTAGTAGTAGTAATAGTAGTAGTAGCAGTAGTAGTTGTTGTAGTAGCAGTAGTAGTAGCAGTAGCAGCAGCAGTAGCAGCAGTAGTATCATTAGTAGTAGTAGTAGTAGTAGTATCAGTAGTAGTAGTAATATCAGTAGTAGTAGTAGTAGTAGTAGTAGTAGTATCAGTAGTAGTAGTAGAAGTAGCAGTAGGAGTAGTATCAGTAGTAGTAGTAGTAGTATCAGTTTTTAAAGAATTTGAAGGAATTTGAAGAATTTAAAGGAATTTGTAGCAGTAGTAGTAGCAGTAGCAGCAAGAGTATCATTAGTAGTAGTAGTAGTGGTAGTAGTATCAGTAGTAGTAGTAGTAGTATCAGTAGTAGTAGTATCAGTTGTAGTAGTAGTAGTAGTAGAAGTAGTAGTAGTAGAAGTAGTAGTAGTAGGAGTAGTATCTGTTGTAGTAGTAGTATTAATATCAGTTGTATCAGAACTAGAAGAACTAGAAGGAATTTGAAGAATTTGAAAAATTTGAAGAATTTGAAGTATTTGAAGTATTCGAAAAAATTGAAAAAAATCTGAAAAATTTGAAAAAAATTGAAAAATTTGAAAGATTTGAACCATTTGAACAATTTGAACAATAAGAACGATTAAAAGAATTTGAAGGAATTTGAAGGAATATGAAAAATTTGAAGAATTTGAAGGAATTTGCATTCATTTCAATGGGAACAAAAAACGCACAAAAAGTACAAATACTTTAAAAAGTATAAAAGGTACCATAACCATGAGATATAGCAGTAATTCCGAGAACGAGCCGAATGTTTTGTTACAAAAATCGTTGAAATCGGTTGAAGTATGCAGGAGTAGTTAGACGCACAAAAACATACGGAATAATAATAATAATAACTAGAAAAAGCTGTTCCTACGCAACAGCGAGTGAGAATGCTAATCTGCAGAATGATTTGAGGAGAAGATGCAGAAGATCAATGCAGAAGAGAAAAAAAAGGTAAAAAAACATTGAAGAATTAGAAAAATTTGAAGAATTTTAACAATTTGAAGTAATTTGTAGTAGTAGTAGTAGTAGTAGTAGAAGTACTATCAGTAGTAGTAGTAGTAGCATCAGTAGTATCAGTAGTAGTAGTATCAGTAGTATCAGTAGTAGCAGTAGTGGTAGTAGTATCAGTTTTTAAGGAATTTGAAGGAATTTGAGGAATTTGAAGGAATTTGTAGTAGTAGTAGTATCAGTAGTACTAGTAGTAGTAGTTGTTGTTGTATTATTAGTAGTAATAGTAGTAGTGTCAGTAGTAGTAGTAGTAGTAGTATCAGTAGTAGTAGTAGTATGAGTTTTTAAAGAATTTGAAGGAATTTGTAGTAGTAGTAGTAGTAGTAGTAGTAGTATCAGTAGTACTAGTTGTTGTATTAGTAGTAGTAATAGTAGTAGTATCAGTAGTAGTAATAGTAGTATCAGTAGTAGTGGTAGTATCAGTTTTTAAAGAATTTGAAGGAATTTGTAGTAGTAGTAGTAGTAGTAGTATTAGTAGTAGTATCAGTAGTACTAGCAGTGGTAGTAGTTGTATTAGTAGTAGTAATAGTAGTATTAGCAGTAGTAGTTGTTGTAGTAGCAGTAGTAGTAGCAGTAGCAGCAGTAGTATCGTTAGTAGTAGTAGTAGTAGTAGTATCAGTAGTAGTAGTAGAAGTATCAGTAGGAGTAGTATCAGTAGTAGTAGTAGTATCAGTAGTAGTAGTAGTAGTAGTAGTAGTAGTAGTAGTAGTAGTAGTATCAGTAGTAGTAGTAAAAGTATCAGTAGTAGTAGTAGTAGTATCAGTAGTAGTTGTTGTAGTATCAGCAGTAGCATCAGTAGTAGTAGCAGTAGCAGCAATAGTATCATTAGTTGTAGTAGTAGTGGTGGTAGTAGTATCAGTAGTAGTAGTAGTATCAGTAGTACTAGTAGTAGTAGTAGTAATAGTAGTAGTATCAGTAGTAGTTGTTGTAGTATCAGCAGTAGCATCAGTAGTAGTAGCAGTAGCAGCAATAGTATCATTAGTAGTAGTAGTAGTAGTAGTAGTATCAGTAGTAGTAGTAGTAGTAGTATCAGTAGTAGTAGTAGGAGTAGTATCTGTTGTAGTAGTAGTATTAATATCAGTTGTATCAGAAGAACTAGAAGGAATTTGAAGAATTTGGAAAATTTGAAAAAATTTGAAAAATTTGAAATAAATTGAAAAATTTGAAAGATTTGAACCATTTGAACCATTTGAACAATTTGAACAATAAGAACGATTACAAGAATTTGAAGGAATTTGAAGGAATATGAAAAATTTGAAGAATTTTAAGGAATTTTCATTCATTTCAATGGGAGAAAAATACGCACAAAAAGTATAAATATTTTAAAAAGTATTAAAGTTAGAATAATGATGAGATATAGCAGGAATGACGGGAAGGAGCTGAACGTTTTGACACCAAAATTGTTGAAATCGGTTGAAGTATGTGGGAGTAGTTACACGCCGACGGAATAATAATAATAATAATAATAATAACTAGAAAAGGCTGTTCCTGCGAAACAGCAGTGAGAATGCTTTACTGCAGAATGATTTGAGCAGAAGATGCAGAAGATTCCTGCAGAAGTGAAAAACTAGCTGAAATGAAATGAAAGAACCAATTTCAACATGAAAAACAGCTGAAGGATTAGAAAAATGGTATGAAAAAACTGAACGAGTTGAAGTTAGTTGAAGGACATTTGAAAGTTAGTATTAGTAGTAGTACTATAAGTAGTAGTAGTTGTAGTATCAGTATTAGTAGTAGCAGTAGTAGCAGTAGTAGTAGTAGTAGTATCAGTAGTACTATCAGTAGTAATGAAAAACAGCTGAAGGATTAGAAGAATGTTATGAAAAAACTGAACTAGTTGAAGATAGTTGAAGGATATTTGAAAGTTAGTATTAGTAGTAGTAGTATAAGTAGTAGTAGTAGTAGTAGTAGTAGTAGCAGGATTAGTAGTATCAGTAGTACTATCAGTAGTAATGAAAAACAGCTGAAGGATTCGAAGAATGTTATGAAAAAACTGAAGAAGTTGAAGATAGTTGAAGGATATTTGAAAGTTAGTATTAGTAGTAGTACTATATATTGTAGTAGTAGTAGTAGCAGTATTAGCAGTATCAGTAGTATCAGTAATAGTAGTAGTAGTAGTAGTATCAGTAGTACTATCAGTAGTAATGAAAAACAGCCGAAGGATTAGAAGAATGTTATGAAAAAACTGAACTAGTTGAAGATAGTTGAAGGATATTTGAAAGTTAGTATTAGTAGTAGTACTATAAGTAGTAGTAGTAGTAGTAGTAGTAGTAGTAGTAGCAGGATTAGTAGTATCAGTAGTACTATCAGTAGTAATGAAAAACAGCTGAAGGATTCGAAGAATGTTATGAAAAAACTGAAGTTGAAGATAGTTGAAGGATATTTGAAAGTTAGTATTAGTAGTAGTACTATATATTGTAGTAGTAGTAGTAGCAGTATTAGTAGTAGCAGTAGTATCAGTAATAGTAGTAGTAGTAGTAGTATCAGTAGTACTATCAGTAGTAATGAAAAACAGCTGAAGGATTAGAAGAATGTTATGAAAAACTGAACTAGTTGAAGATAGTTGAAGGATATTTGAAAGTTAGTATTAGTAGTAGTACTATAAGTAGTAGTAGTAGTAGTAGTAGTAGCAGTATTAGTAGTAGCAGTAGTATCAGTAGTACTATCAGTAGTAATGAAAAACAGCTGAAGGATTCGAAGAATGTTATGAAAAAACTGAAGAAGTTGAAGATAGTTGAAGGATATTTGAAAGTTAGTATTAGTAGTAGTACTATAAATAGTAGTAGCAGTAGTAGCAGCAGTATTAGTAGCAGTAGTATCAGTAGTACTATCAGTAGTAATGAAAAACAGCTGAAGGATTCGAAGAATGTTATGAAAAAACTGAAGTTGAAGATAGTTGAAGGATATTTGAAAGTTAGTATTAGTAGTAGTACTATCAGTAGTAGTACTTGTAGTATCAGTAGTAGTAGTAGTAGTAGTAGTAGTAGTAGTAGTAGTATCAGTAGTAGTAGTAGTAGTAGTATCAGTAGTAGTAGTAGCAGTAGTAGCAGTAGTAGTAGTAGTAGTAGTAGTAGTATCAGTAGTAGTAGTAGCAGTAGTAGCAGTAGTAGTAGTAGTAGCAGTAGTAGTAGTAGTAGCAGTAGTATCAGTAGTAGTAGTAGTAGTAGTAGTATCATTAGTAGTAGTAGTTGTATCAGTAGTAGTAGTAGCAGTAGTATCATTAGTAGTAGTAGTTGTATCAGTAGTAGTAGTTGTATCAGTAGTAGTAGTAGCAGTAGTAGTAGCAGTAGTAGTAGCAGTAGTATCAGTAGTAGTAGTAGCAGTAGTAGTAGTAGTAGTAGCAGTAGTATCAGTAGTAGTAGCAGTAGTAGTAGTATTATCAGTAGTAGTAGTAGTATCAGTAGTAGCAGTAGTTGTATCAGTAGTAGTAGTATCAGTAGTAGTAGTAGTAGTAGTAACTATGTGAAATCCAAAAAGTGACAGAAAAATTACACATGCCTGATAATCACTGGAAAATTAAAAAATATTAAGAGGACGTGACTGTGCGAATTTCAGATTCCTACATTAATCACAGCCACTGCAGCGGATGTCGAAAGTTGCCATTCTATCTCTATGGAGCCTGTCCCTCTGGCCCTCAGAGTTCCGTCGTCATGGAAACTTGCTCACACCTGTAGCGGGCCATTCTACTGAAGTACAGACACTTTGCTCAAAATAAGTCCCATTGGATTATAATGGAGAACCTTGCCTCGCACAACACTTTATATCTCCTGATCCGTAAATGGTAGAGACGTAATTTTTTCAGCGTTTATTTCGTAACGAATCGGAGAACTAGAGAAACTATCGGTTTTTGCTAGAAATATTTTAATTTAGGCGTAAAAAATTATGATATAAAGGGGATTTTTAAGGAATTTCAGAAATCCTCTTAAAACGGTCCCGAACAAATCGCTGTAGCTGAAAAAGTATAAGAGATATCAAAATAATTCTTTCACTGTGAGTATCAGCAGGCTTTTGAGGACTATGGAGCTCATTTTTATGTTTGTACAAAAATCGGTGTAGGCACAGCGACGATGAAAAAAAGTGGATGATGTGGAAGAATGAAGCTCCAAAGCGTTTTAAGGATTTTGCACATTTGCTACTCCCGAACAAATTGTTCCTGCAGCAAAACCGTAACATTTATCGACAAAATTCCTTTTATGTGAGCGCCAGAAGGGTCTGGACATGAATGTGTGAAAGTCTTATGCCTGTATATCAAACGGTTTAGGAGTAGCGACGATGTAGAAAAGTGCCTCATTTGGCAGGATGGAAGTTTGATCCTGTTTTAGCATTTTTCCAAAACGCTACTCCCGAACAAATTGTTCCTGCGGCAAAACCGTAACATTTATCGACAAAATTCCTTTTATGTGAGCGCCAGAAGGGTCTGGACATGAATGTGTAAAAGTCTCATGCCTCTACATCAAATGGTTTAGGAGTAGCGACGATGCGAAAACATGTGATGTTTTGGATTTTCAGGTTTCATTTTTGAAAACCGCTCCATAGGAAATGAATGGGGAAGGTTTCGGGTTAGTGTCGCTCTGAGGTGATTTGCGAAAAATCTATAAATCCCACACCAATGATGGTTACATTTTCTGAATCCAGACAAAAATTCCTACATTTTGATGTATAATTTATGTGAATAGAGTGAAAATTGAGCAAGTGAGAAGAAGTTGTTCAGAGAAGGAAAATCTATAGAATCGTTAGAGTGGCCACTCTAAATGAACTCCCTAACAACCATAGCAACGCATTCATTTTTCTGAATTTTATGAAAATGCTAAATTATTTTAAGGAGGTACTATATGAAAATGGTAGAAGATATGAAAAAGCTGAAGTAGCTCAAGATAGCTGAAGGTTATTTGAACATTTTAAAAGTTGAATGGCGTTTCTAGCTGAAAGTAGGCTGAAGCAGTAAGCTGTTAAAAAGCTGAAAAATTTGAAGAATTTGAAGGATTCTCCATTCATTTTCAATGAGAGCAAAAAACTCATAAAAAGTTAAATATTTTAAATATTATAAAAGTTATAATTACCAAAAGACATAGCAGTAATGTCGTGAACGAGCTGAACGTTTTGATACGAAAATTGTTTAAATCGGTTGAAGTATGCAGGAGTAGTTAGATGCCGAAAAACGTACAGAATAATAATCAAGACCTGAAGGAACTTAATAAGTGAGAATGCTGTATAGCATTCTCACTTGACTAGAAAAAGCTGTTCTTACGCAACAGCGAGTGAGAATGCTAATCTGCAGAATGATTTGAGGAGAAGATTCAGAAGATCCATGCAGAAGAGAAAAAATGGCTGAAAAACATTGAAGAATTTGAAAAATTTGAAGAATTTGAACAATTTGAAGTAATTTGTAGTAGTAGTAGTAGTAGTAGTAGTAGTAGTATCAGTTGTAGTAGTATCAGTAGTATCAGTAGTAGCAGTAGTAGTAGTAGTAGTAGTAGTATCAGTAGTAGTAGTATCAGTTTTTAAAGAATTTGAAGGAATTTGAAGGAATTTGTAGTAGTAGTAGTAGTAGTAGTATCAGTAGTACTAGTAGTAGTAGTAGTTGTATTAGTAGTAGTAATAGTAGTAGTAGTAGTATCAGTAGTAGTAGTAGCAGCAGTAGTATCATTAGTAGTAGTAGTATCAGTAGTAGTAGTAGTAGTAGTAGTATCAGTAGTAGTAGTAGAAGTATCAGTAGTAGTAGTAGTAGTATCAGTAGTAGTAGTAGTATCAGTTTTTAAAGAATTTGAAGGAATTTGCAGAATTTAAAGGAATTTGTAATAGTAGTAGTAGTAGTAGTATCAGTAGTACTAGTAGTAGTAGTAGTAGTAGTAATAGTAGTAGTATCAGTAGTAGTTGTAGTACCAGCAGTAGCATCAGTAGTAGTAGCAGTAGCAGCAGTAGTATCATTAGTAGTAGTAGTAGTGGTAGTAGTATCAGTAGTAGTAGTAGTAGTATCAGTAGTAGTAGTATCAGTTGTAGTAGTATCAGTTGTTGTAGTAGTAGTAGTAGGAGTAGTATCTGTTGTAGTTGTAGTATTAATATCAGTTGTATCAGGAGAATTAGAAGGAATTTGAAAAATTTGAAGAATTTGACAAATTTGAAGAATTTGAAGTATTTGAAGTATTTGAAAAATTTGAAAAAATTTGAAAAATATGAAAAAATTTGAAAAATCTGAAAGATTTGAACCATTTGAACCATTTGAACAATTTGAACAATAAGAATGATTAAAAGAATTTGAAGGAATTTGAAGGAATATCAAAAATTTGAAGAATTTGAAGGAATTTGCGTTCATTTCAATGGGAAAAAAGTACGCACAAAAAGTACAAATATTTTAAAAAGTATTAAATAATAATAATAATAAAGAAAAACAGGAAAACAATAAGTGAGAATGCTGTATAGCATTCTCACTGATAATAATAACTAGAAAAAGCTGTTCCTACGCAACAGCGAGTGAGAATGCTAATCTGCAGAATGATTTGAAGAGAAGGTGCAGAAGATCCATGCAAAAGAGAAAAAGTAGTTGAAAAAATTGAAGAATTTGAAAAATTTGAAGAATTTGCACAATTTGAAGTAATTTGTAGTAGTAGTAGTAGTATTAGTAGTATCAGTAGTAGCAGTAGTGGTAGTTGTAGTAGTAGTAGCAGTAGTAGTAGTATCAGTTTTTAAAGAATTTGAAGGAATTTGAAGAATTTGAAGGAATTTGTAGTAGTAGTAGTAGTATCAGTAGTATTAGTAGTAATATCAGTAGTAGTAGCAGTATCAGTTTTTAAAGAATTTGAAGGAATTTGAAGGAATTTGTAGTAGTAGTAGTAGTAGTAGTAGTATCAGTAGTAATAGTAGTAGTAGTAGTTTTATTAGTAGTAGTAATAGTAGTATCAGTAGTAGTAGTAGTAGTAGCAGTAGTAGTAGCAGTAGCAGCAGTAGTATCATTAGTAGTAGTAGTATCAGTAGTAGTAGTAGTATCAGTAGTAGTAGTAGTAGTAGTAATATCAGTAGTAGTAGTAGAAGTATCAGTAGTAGTAGGAGTAGTATCAGTAGTAGTAGTAGTATCAGTGTTTAAAGAATTTGAAGGAATTTGCAGAATTTAAAGGAATTTGTAGTAGTAGTAGTAGTAGTAGTAGTAGTAGTAGTATCAGTAGTACTAGTAGTAGCAGTAGTAGTAGTAGTAATAGTAGTAGTATCAGTAGTAGTTGTAGTATCAGCAGTAGCATCAGTAGTAGTAGCAGTAGCAGCAGTAGTATCATTAGTAGTAGTGGTAGTAGTATCAGTAGTAGTGGTAGTAGTATCAGTAGTAGTAGTAGTAGTATCAGTAGTAGTAGTATCAGTTGTAGTAGTAGTAGTAGGAGTAGTATCTGTTGTAGTTGTAGTATTAATATCAGTTGTATCAGAAGAATTAGAAGGAATTTGAAAAATTTGAAGAATTTGAAGTATTTGAAAAATTTGAAAAAATTTGAAAAATATGAAAAAAATTTAAAAATCTGAAAGATTTGAACCATTTGAACCATTTGAACAATTTGAACAATAAGAATGATTACAAGAATTTGAAGGAATTTGAAGGAATATGAAAAATTTGAAGAATTTGATGGAATTTGCATTCATTTCAATGGGAGAAAAGTACGCACAAAAAGTACAAATATTTTAAAAAGTATTAAAGTTAGAATAATGATGAGATATAGCAGGAATGTCGGGAAGGAGCTGAACGTTTTGACACCAAAATTGTTGAAATCGGTTGAAGTATGTGGGAGTAGTTACACGCCGACGGAATAATAATAATAACTAGAAAAAGCTGTTCCTACGCAACAGCGAGTGAGAATGCTAATCTGCAGAATGATTTGAGGAGAAGATTCAGAAGATCCATGCAGAAGAGAAAAAATAGCTGAAAAACATTGAAGAATTTGAAAAATTTGAAGAATTTGAACAAGTCATTTGTAGTAGTAGTAGTAGTAGTAGTATCAGTTGTAGTAGTATCAGTAGTATCAGTAGTAGCAGTAGTAGTAGTAGTAGTAGTAGTAGTATCAGTAGTAGTAGTATTAGTTTTTAAAGAATTTGAAGGAATTTGAAGAATTTGAAGGAATTTGTAGTAGTAGTAGTAGTAGTATCAGTAGTACTAGTAGTACTAATAGTTGTATTATTAGTAGTAATAGTGGTAGTATCAGTAATAGTAGTAGTATCAGTAGTAGTAGTAGTATCAGTTTTAAAAGAATTTGAAGGAATTTGAAGGAATTTGTAGTAGTAGTAGTAGGATCAGTAGTACTAGTAGTAGTGGTATTATTAGTAGTAATAGTAGTAGTATCAGTAGTAGTAGTAGTAGTATCAGTAGTAGTAGTAGTATCAGTTTTTAAAGAATTTGAAGGAATTTGAAGGAATTTGTAGTAGTAGTAGTAGTAGTAGTATCAGTAGTACTAGTAGTAGTAGTAGTAGTTGTATTAGTAGTAGCAATAGTAGTAGTATCAGTAGTAGTAGTATCAGTAGTAGTAGTATCAGTGTTTAAAGAATTTGAAGGAATTTGTAGTGGTAGTAGTATTAGTAGTAGTATCAGTAGTACTAGTAGTAGTAGTAGTTGTATTAGTAGTAGTAATAGTAGTAGTAGCAGTAGTAGTTGCTGTATAGCATTCTCACTGATAAAGAAAAACAGGAAAACAATAAGTGAGAATGCTGTATAGCATTCTCACTGACTAGAAAAAGGTGTTCCTGCGAAACAGCAGTGAGAATGCTAATCTGCAGAATGATTGAGCAAATCATGCAGAAAACATTGAAATCAGAATTTAAGAATTTGAAAAAAATAAGAATTTGAAGATATTTGAAGAATTTGAAGAAATAGAAGAATTTGAAGGAATTTGAAAAATTTGAAGGAATTTGAAAAATTTGAAGAATTTGAAAAATTTGAAGACATTTGAAGAATTTGAAATATTTGAAGAATTTGAAAATTTTGAAGAAATTTGGAGAATTTGAAAAAATTTGAAAAAATTTGAAAAATTTAAAAAATGTAAAGAATTGGAAGATTAAGAACAACTAGAAAATTTCTGAAGAAATTTAGCAAGGCGCCTGCCTCGTGGTATCGTCAAAAATACTAACAGCAAGTAACACTGCGAATTTCAGCTTCCTACGGTCTTCACAGCACCCGCAGTGGCCGTCGAAATGTGCCATGTTAAGTCAACGGATCTCCTAGAAGCCTCTGGCTAGCAGCGTTGTCATGGAGACTCCCTCACAGCTGTAGCCCTCTATTTGTCTGTAAAGGCAGAACAACCCCGGCTAAGCAGAAGTTGGTAGGACCTTCCTAAAGCTACTTCTGGTTAGTAACATGCTAACCGTTAGTCGCTAGCATGGTTGTGTTCAGTATCACCGGGTGATTGTACTCTGTCAGTTTGGTCCAAATCCTGTACTGGGATGTGCCTCAAATAGGGAGAAAATATGTTGTTTATAACGTTGCCATGGTAACTCAAAATGGCTGGTGGTACAAAAAATACTTCATGGGATCAGCACACGTTTTGTTGTACACACTGTGGGGATTATAATCCAAAGCTCTAAATCTCCCACAACAGGATTCGATCCCATGACCTCTTGCATGCAAAGCCTGAACTTTCCATCAAAGCTATACTGTAGACATATATGGGCATGCTTTTCTGGGAACATAAGGGCTTTGGTCCCCCATTGAAAAGCATTGGATGTTTGACACCTCATAGCTTGGAGATGCTTTATGCAATGTAGGCCAGATTTCTTGTGGAGCTTTCTCTTTAAAGGAAGTACAAACTCTGTGAAGAAGAAGTTTGTACGAGCTTCCTAGAGCTACTTCCGGTTAGCAACATGCTAACCATTAGCCGCTAACAAGATTGTGTTCAGTATCACCGGGTGATTGTACTCTGTCAGTTTGGTCCAAATCCTGTACTGGGAAGTGCCTCAAAAAGGGGTGCCAATACTTTATGTCACCAAACGTGACCAAAGTTCATGGGTTAGATTGGCCTCCTTTAGCAACTCAGCCTCACCACATCTGGGCCCAGAACTCAACATTTGACCAAAACGGTCAGTAGCGCCATTTCCCACAGGTGGGTGGTGCTGTATTGGCCAATTGGGTCGTGTCTGGGCATCATGCCAGGTCCTGTTGCAAGCAAAGGCCCAATAGGAAAGCATGTGAAATCCAAAATGGGACAGAAAAGTGACACATGGCTGAAAGTCACTTGAAAATTTTAAAATGTCAAGAGGAAGTGACTGTGTGAATTTCAGATTCCTACATTAATCACAGCAACTGCAGTGAGCGTCGAAAGTTGCCATTCTTTCTCAATGGAGCCTCTCCCTCTGGCTCGCAGAGTTCCGTCGTCATGAAAACTCACTCACACCTGCAGCGGGCCAGTCTACCGAAGTGCAGAGACTTTGCTCACAATAAGTCCCATTGGATTATAATGGAGAACTTTGCCTCGCACAACACTTTATATCTCCTGATCCGTAAATGGTAGAGACGTAATTTTTTCAGCGTTTATTTTGTAACGGATAGGGGAAGAGGATAAGCTATCGGATTTTGCTGGAAAAAGTTTAATAAAGGCGTAAAAAATTATGATATAAAGGGGATTTTTAGCGAATTTCAGAAATCCTCTAAAAAGGTTCCCGAACAAATCGCTGTAGCTGAAAAGGTATAAGAGATATCAAAATAATTCTTTCACTGTGAGTATCAGCAGGCTTTTGAGGACTATGGAGCCCATGTTTATGTTTGTACAAAAATCGGTGTAGGCACAGCAACGATGTAAAAAAGTGGATGATGTGGAAGAATGAAGCTCCAAAGCGTTTTCGGGATGTTGCACATTCGCTACTCCCGAACAAATTGTTCCTGCAGCCAAACCGTAACAGCTATCGACAAAATTCTTTTTTTATGAGCGCCAGAAGGGTCTGGACATGAATGTGTGAAAGTCTCATGCCTGTATATCAAACGGTTTAGGAGTAGCGACGATGTAGAAAAGTGCCTCATTCGGGGGGATGGAAGTTTGATCCTGTTTTAGCAATTTTCCAAAACGCTACTCCCGAACAAATTGTTCCTGCGGCAAAACCGTAACATTTATCGACAAAATTCCTTTTATGTGAGCGCCAGAAGGGTCTGGACATGAATGTGTGAAAGTCTCATGCCTGTACATAAAACGGTTTAGGAGTAGCGGCGATGTGAAAACATGTGTCGCTTGGGCATGTCAGGTGTGATTTTTCACCACACCTCCATAGAAAATCAATGGAGAACTTTTAGGTTTGTTGTTCAGAGAAGGAAAATCTATAGAATCGTTAGAGTGGCCACTCTAAATGAACTCCCTAGCAACCATAGCAACACATTCATTTCTCTGAATTTCTTGAAAAGCCAAAATTATTTTAAGGAGGTACTATATGAAAATGGTGAAAGATATGAAAAAGCTGAAGTAGCTGAAGATAGCTGAAGGTTATTTGAACATTTTAAAAGTTGAATGGCGTTTCTAGCTGAAAGTAGGCTGAAGCAGTAAGCTGTCAAAAAGCTGAAAAATTTGAAGAATTTGAAGGATTGTCCATTCATTTTCAATGAGAGCAAAAAACTCACAAAAAGTTAAATATTTTAAATATTATAAAAGTTATAATTACCAAAAGACATAGCAGTAATGTCGTGAACGAGCTGAACGTTTTGATGCGAAAATTGTTTAAATCGGTTGAAGTATGCAGGAGTAGTTAGATGCCGAAAAACGTACGGAATAATAATCAAGACCTGAAGGAACTTAATAAGTGAGAATGCTGTATAGCATTCTCACTTGACTAGAAAAAGCTGTTCCTACGCAACAGCGAGTGAGAATGCTAATCTGCAGAATGCTTTGAGGAGAAGATGCAGAAGATCCATGCAGAAGAGAAAAAAAAGCTGAAAAAATTTGAACAATTTGAACAATTTGAAGTAATTTGTAGTAGTAGTAGTAGTAGTAGTAGTACTAGTATCAGTAGTAGTAGTAGTAGTAGTAGTAGTAGTATCAGTAGTATCAGTAGTAGCAGTAGTAGTAGTATTAGTTTTTAAAGAATTTGAAGGAATTTGAAGAATTTGAAGGAATTTGTAGTAGTAGTAGTAGTAGTAGTAGTACTAGTAGTTGTAGTAGTTGTATTAGTAGTAGTAATGGTAGTAGTATCAGTAGTAGTAGTATCAGTAGTAGTAGTAGTAGTAGTATCAGTTTTTAAAGAATTTGAAGGAATTTGTAGTAGTAGTAGTAGTATTAGTAGTAGTAGTATCAGTATTACTAGTAGTAGTAATAGTTGTATTAGTAGTAGTAATAGTAGTAGTAGCAGTAGTAGTTGTTGTAGTAGCAGTAGTAGTAGCAGTAGCAGCAGTAGTATCATTAGTAGTAATAGTAGTAGTAGTAGTATCAGTAGTAGTAGTAGTATCAGTAGTAGTATAGTAGTATCAGTAGTAGTAGTAGAAGTATCAGTAGTAGTAGGAGTAGTATCAGTAGTAGTAGTAGTAGTATCAGTTTTTAAAGAATTTGAAGGAATTTGAAGAATTTGAAGGAATTTGTAGTAGTAGTAGTAGTATCAGTAGTACTAGTACTAATAGTAGTAGTAATAGTAGTAGTATCAGTAGTAATTCTTGTAGTATCAGCAGTAGCATCAGTAGTAGTAGCAGAAGCAGCAGTAGTATCATTAGTAGTAGTAGAAGTGGTAGTAGTATCAGTAGTAGTAGTATCAGTTGTAGTAGTAGTAGTAGTAGTAGTACTAGGAGTAGTATCTGTTGTAGTAGTAGTATTAATATCAGTTGTATCAGAAGAATTAGAAGGAATTTGAAAGATTTGAAGAATTTGAAAAATTTGAAGAATTTGAAGTATTTGAACCATTTGAACCATTTGAACAATTTGAACAATAAGAATGATTAAAAGAATTTGAAGGAATTTGAAGGAATATCAAAAATTTGAAGAATTTGAAGGAATTTTCATTCATTTCAATGGGAGCAACCAAAAACGCACAAAAAGTGAAATATTTTAAAAAGTATAAAAGTTAGCATAACCATGAGATATAGCAGGCATGCCGGGAACGAGCCGAACGTTTTGACACCAAAATTGTTGAAATTGGTTGAAGTTTGCAGGAGTAGTTAGACGCCGACGGAATAATAATAATAAAGAAAAACAGGAAAACAATAAGTGAGAATGCTGTATAGCATTCTCACTGATAATAATAAAGAAAAACAGGAAAACAATAAGTGAGAATGCTGTATAGCATTCTCACTTCCTGTTTTTCTTTATTAAAAATAGCTGAAAAACATTGAAGAATTTAAAAATTTGAAGAATTTGAACAATTTGAAGTAATTTGTAGTAGTAGTAGTAGTAGTATCAGTAGTATCAGTAGTAGCAGTAGTAGTAGTAGTATCAGTAGTAGTAGTATCAGTTTTTAAAGAATTTGAAGGAATTTGAAGAATTTGAAGAATTTGAAGGAATTTGTAGTAGTAGTAGTAGTAGTAGTAGTAGTAGTAGTAGTAGTAGTAGTAGTATCAGCAGTACTAGTAGTAGTAGTAATTGTATTATTAGTAGTAATAGTAGTAGTATCAGTAGTAGTAGTATCAGTAGTAGTAGTAGTATCAGGTTTTAAAGAATTTGAAGGAATTTGTAGTAGTAGTAGTAGTAGTAGTAGTATCAGTAGTACTACTAGTAGTAGTAGTAGTATCAGTAGTACTACTAGTAGCAGTAGTTGTATTAGTAGTAGTAATAGTAGTAGTATCAA
Source organism: Fundulus diaphanus (assembly GCA_037039145.1). Lineage (NCBI taxonomy): Eukaryota > Metazoa > Chordata > Actinopteri > Cyprinodontiformes > Fundulidae > Fundulus > Fundulus diaphanus. The sequence goes on from CM073122.1 coordinate 60,508,792, forward strand.
TAGTTGTAGTTGTAGTATCAGTAGTGGTATCAGTAGTGGTATCAGTAGTAGTAGTAGTAGTAGTAGTAGTAGTAGTAGTAGTAGTAGTAGTAGTAGTAGTAATAGTAGTAGTATCAATAGTTGTAGTTGTAGTATCAGTAGTGGTATCAGTAGTAGTAGTAGTAGCAGCAGTAGTAGTATCATTAGTAGTAGTAGTTGTTCTAGTAGTATCAGTAGTAGTAGTAGTAGTAGTAGTAGTAGTTTGAAGGAATTTGCATTGATTTCAGTGGGAGCAAAAAAACGCACAAGAAGTAAAAATATTTTAAAAAGTATAAAATTTATTATAACCATGAGATATAGCAGTAATGTTGAGAACGAGCTGAATGTCTTAGTACCACAATTGTCGAAATCGGTTGAAGTATGCAGAAGAACTCTCAGAAGAACCAATATTTCCACAAAATGAGAGGAGAAGGAGACAAACAGAATCTAATTGTCCAGAACAGGGATAGAAAAAATTTGAAGTGAACCCAAAACCTATTAAGATGTAACTGTGTCACAACCTTAATAAAGTTAAAGTAAATTTTTAAATTTAAAATAAAACTACAAATAATAGTTTACTAAAGTATAACAACAGTTTATAAAATAGTACCAATAAAAGAGGCCTTTAAACATGATGTTGTTACAGACACAAAAATCACTTCACATTGTTGTTTTATGTGATTATATTGCAAAACAGGTTTTAGGTAACATGGAGTTCATGGAATACATATATTACAGCAAAGATGAATAACATACATGGACACATAAATGCTTTACTCAGGTGTAGTTTCAAAGGCTTTTCACATTGTGCTTAGACCAGAGGTAATATTCACACTTTTTCTGTGCCCACTTCAAATCTAGGTTGACTAAAGCTTATACTGACCTATAGATTCATCATGTTTTTTTTGTTTTGTTTTTTTGTGGTGTTTCATAGAGATTTCAATCATTTTTGTACAAAAATACAAACACAGGATTACACATCATTACATGTGGCCTGTGTGTGTTTTTTACACTAGTTTTGGTCATTTTACAAACATCTGTCAGATTCAGAATTAATCTATGTTTGCTTGACTCATGTCCTAAGTTTAGGTTTAAAGCTGGCCAGTTCTAATTGCACAGATGTGGAAAACCTTTTTCCATACCAACTTACCAGCTGATACCCCACAATAGGACAGTATTCACACAATAGTGTGTCACACTTGAATAATAAAGAGTTCAGAAAAGAATGACTTTTTTTAAATTGGACAGTGGTCAAAAATATTAACAGATGACCTAGTATTACACATTACAGAAATTACACATTCCAGAATTACACCACCTCCAGATTACAGTTAACACACCATGAGGGAGTCCTGTCTGATTCCCATTCTAATCATGACAAAGACAATCCTGTTCATGATTACATTTAGATGTGAATCATTTAAAAGCTAACTTAATATCTTAAAAAGAAACCATATTTGAGGAAACCTGATGGAGAAATATATGACACATCATTCTGAAACATGGCACAAAGATGTCCATAGATGGACAGGATAAAAATTTGTAAATACTCTATAAATTCTAGAGTTTACATTTGTATGGTTGTTATTTGATGAATATGGTCATCTCTGTTGTTTGTCTAAAGAGTTAATGAGCAATAAGTTGCTGTGAAGATCTAAATGTTCATACACATAACCTTTGTTGTTGCAGGCCTTCAGCAGAAAAGCAGGAGTATTTCTATTTCTGAGGCTCAGTGTGAAGGGATGCTGCTGCACACAGGACAGGAAGTCAGATAAATAAAGATGGCTTCGATTTGTCGGCAGCAACATCTGATCCCAGCCAAAAACGTAGCAGCAGTTTATCTCAGCTGGAGAAGGAAGATATTGGCCTGCAGAAAGGAAAGGGGTCCTGAGAAAGCAAGAGGAGACATACATTGTAATGACGTTTAATGTAGAAATACATTTCACGTGATGCATGAAAAGTATTTACCTTAGACTTTGCTGCAGAGCACAAACCATATCACTGTTTCTCTTTAGCTGAGAGGATGTCAGCATGAAGGAGACCCAGCAAAAGAAGGCAGAACTATGACACAAACTGTGACCTATAATATAAAAAGTGTTATCATGAATAAACACAGCATACCCAGAGAAATGAAGAGAGTTTATGTTTTTACAAAGAGAAGACCTCCACTCTACATTGTGATTGCTGAGAAGAACCCCAGTCAGTGGAAGCAGGAGAATGTTCCTCTGATCCAGCAGCTCACTGTGACTCCAGCTGATGTGGCTCTTTTCAGAGATAGCCAGGTGGTTGGCCTAGGGCAGAATTTGATCCTGTTTTTAAGTGTATGATAGCAAGAAGTAGGAGATTCCTCCATGTTGTTCATGGAGACGATGAAGTACTGAGTTGTGCTAGGCCATTGTAATGGAGGATACAGGAGAACACCTATCCTATTTGACGGAAACACATCTAAACAGTTATAGTGGAGTTATAGTTCTTTGATTACCCAACCCACCTCACACCCCCTTTTCCCCCCACCCCAGTGGGGTACCAGCTGGTATGTATTGTTGGTACATCAGGAAGCCGGTGTTCCACACAGAACATCGGCTTTCTGATGTTTGTCTGAGTCCTCCTAATTAAAGCAGCTTTTATAGAGCTGCTAAGACATTGATGGTCTACACGTTTATTAACCCTGACCCAATCCACTTAGGTGAATGTACTGGCCAAAACATGACAAAGTTTGACTTTACTATATTCGACTACATTCTTACCTGGACAAAACTTCAATATCTGGGAAAATCTCAATATCTTCCACAATTGTCATTGTTGGGAAAATTCTTAATGTCTGGTTAAATGTAATCTGTGAAAAACTAAAGAGGCATATGTTATGCAGTGGAGTAACAACTAAACTGTTGCCTTAATTACATTTAAACTCTATAGTATACTCAGGGTCATGTATCTGTAGCAAAATAGTAAGCGAATAAAAACAGAAACTCATATACATCGGCTATCAGCCTGAAATAAATAGTAACCCATTTACACTTTTTATTATTCTCTGCATGAACACCAACACAATTTAAGAGTACTTTTCAATTAATTGGATTTTAGGAAAAAACACTCCTTCAAACATGTGAAATAGAAATTGTTTGCATTGTTCGTGATTTTTTTTTTAGACTCACCATCTTCTTCATGTTTCAGTGGTGGATAGAACACAAAACACTGGGTTGTGGTAGCTGTAGTAGGTTCTCATGACACCTGAATGAAGACATCGCTGTGGCTGAGAAATGAAAATGACATCAAGTAGTGTGTTCTTTTCTGTGGTGGCAGAAGTGATCAGCTGTACATATCCCCGAGACCGAAAGAGATCCAGAATTGGCTTTGATGACCCAAGTATCTGATTTTCATTGAAATCTCCACACACAATGACAGGATGACAGTTTAACACGTCCAGTGCATCTAAAAGACTCACCAGATTTTCCAGGAAGGGTCTCAGATTGTAATCAGGAGGTCTGTACACAGCTACAATCACTGCCCTGAATGGAGCTTCAACCCTCAAAGCCACAAACTCCAGATCAGTCACATTGTGTAGGTACTGTCTTTCACACACCTGAATGTGGTTTCTCACATAAACAGCAACTCCACCACCACCTCTGCTGGCCATCTGTGGAAAGTTAGTATAGGACGCATGTCTGTTGCGTTTGAACATGTTAAAGCCATCCAAATGAAGATTTTCTGCAACAAAAGAGCCTTTCAAATGAGTTTCAGTCAAACATAGCACATCTGCCAGGATCAGCTCATGGTGTTTCTGGATGTCATCGATATGAGATGGCAGCCCCTCTGTGTTGTGATGAACAAGTGTCACAGTGTCAGGCCTGTTTACTGCTTCCTTAACCTGAAGAAGAGGCATCATGTGATCAACGCTTGCTTGTCTCATGGTCTGAAGTGCTGCAGTGACTTCAGGATTGGCAAATATTTTATTTTCCTCCAGATCATGTAGATATAAACCACTGAGAGAGGTCACCCTGCTGAGAGCTACATATGCCATGCCTGGTTCAAAGATTTTTTTGAGCGACACCACAGCTGCATTTGTTGTGAGGCCCTGAGTTTTATGAACTGTGCATGCAAAGGCCAGCTTTACAGGAAACTGTCTACGTACCACTCCGTTCTGCTTCAGATTCTCCTCTACTCTCTCAATGTAAACCAGATTGACAGATTCTTGAGGTACACTTTGGTTTCTGGTGACACCTGTCTGAAGATCCATTGTCAGGCCTAGCTTAGTGATGTGTTGATCATCCTCTGAAGTAACAACCGTTGCTAGAGTAGCAAAGGCACCATTAACCAGACCATTTTGTACATCAATGTTTCTGGTGAGCATGACACGAGCTCCTTCAGCAAGTTTTAGAGTGTCTGCTAAATCATTTCTACCTCCCTTACAAGGTCTCTCTTTTCTTCCCATTCTTCCTGTTCGTTGATCTTTCTGGAAGTCATCTGCATCAATAGTGAGAATGTTAGAATGGAATAAAGCCAGTGTAGCTGAGTTGTGTTCATCGACCTGCTTATTAGTAGGAAAGATATGCAGAACGTCCATGGGGCAACAAGCTGGTTCAGTAATTGTCTGTGACAACAGGTCTCTGTCAGCCTGAGACAGTTCATCAGCCTTTTCTTTCACCCGAATCCTGTTTAGCATCTCTGCAAAGGCAACATCGTCTTTCTGTCTCATGATCTCAGTCAGGGTGATCATCTGAAAATGTTCTTGCCACAGGTCAATGTCAGCTGGATTGTGTACGCATAGACTTTTAGATTGTCTCACCGGAGGTAACTGATAAAAATCCCCAACGGCCAAAACTGACAAACCACCAAACGGTCTCTGATTACCTTTGATCTGTTTAAGTCGAGCATCCACGTAAGCAAAGAGCGGCTTCGAAACCATTGAGATCTCATCGATAATGATGATTCGAGCATTGAAAAGTTCAGACCTTAGTTCATCCAGTTGGTTACCAAGTCCCTGGATTGGGGGTTTCAGACTACGTGGAAGCTTCAGTAAGGAGTGAAGAGTTGTTCCACAGATATTGAAAGCTGCAGTTCCAGTAAAAGCAGTGAGAAGAACCGTTGGAATTGATATGTCCATCTCCTCAGAGAAGAGCTGCAGTTTACTCAGTATTTTACGTGCCTCTGAATATATGCATTTGATCAGGTGTGACTTTCCTGTTCCAGCACCACCATTAACATAAAGGAAAAATGGTTCTGGATTCAGACCACACACAAGTTTAATGCACCAGTCTCTGACAGCATAGAACACACAAGCCTGCTTCTGGTTCAGGTTCTGATACATTTGTCTCAGCACAGCAGGATCCATTGCTGGAGGTTCTCTTATGGCTCTCATTTCCGTGGCAGCAGCAAACTCAGGACAATAGTCGGGCACATTTTCCTGTTCATTGTCTGGCTCAATTGCTTGAAGATCATTATCACACTGCAACCTGACAAATTCAGATTCAGGAGCAAGATTACACCATTCATCCATCACTTGGTCTCTGCTCTCCTCAAACTCTTCAAGTGCATTCTCAATGTCCTCAGTGTTTCTTTCATATTTGTCTCTGTTTCTTTTGACAACATTCTTCACTCTCTCAGGACGGTTTGAATCTGGTAGTTGGACATAGCCAGAGTTGTAAAAAGACTCGTAGGTTGGCAGATTAGCACTTCGGATTTCGTACTCAGATCGGTGAGGGAGGTACAGTCTCAGTAATGTGGCATAAAACTGCTCGGGATGTTTCTCCTTTGAACAGTGATAATATCTGATCACAGAGGGCTTATCATTTTTCCTCCTTTGTACAAATCCAAGCTCATTAAGAAGTGGTAAAACACCATCGCTGTTCACCTTTTCTGAACTGACAAACCTGCAGGTGGCAGCAAAATCAGCCAAGCACATCTCCTCATACTCTGCTATTTCGGGTCTGGCTTTGTATTTTTCACTCAAGCTGGTCATCCAGATATTAGAAGAATCTGATGGGATGTCTTCCAAGTATGACATGGGGCGACTCATTTTCACAGGATTGTCATCGGTCGGTATGAACACAACACTGCGAGAACACTTTTTCATTTTTATTCCACATGCACGAGTCACACACTCCTGAGCGCTGATCTCTCTCTTTTTTGAGTAGGCCTGCATGACAGCTCTCATCTCATCACTCTCATTGACTCCATCCATGTTGGAATTATCTATGACTGTCTTAAGGTACTCTGATAGACCACTTTCCTTTTTAGTGATGTATTTGGTCAGATACTGTATACAAGAATAAGCATTCAGTATGAAAGACACATCAATGTTACTGTCCCAGGCTTTAAGCAGATGTTTATTGTAGGCGTTAATCCAGCAGGCGTTTGGACTTCGCTTTAGGTAGATTGCAGTCTTTTTGTTCATAGTCCTGAGGCAACTTTCATACTCCGCCAGTGTCAAGTCACATTGAGAAAGTATCTGCTCTAAAGTCATGGAAGCAACTTCAGGTTCATTCAGCAGCTGCATCAGAGGTCTTAGTTTGATCTTTGCACTTTCAGTGTCAATTTTCTCATCGGGTCTGCTGATCATTGTTCTTCTGCAGGGGGGCTTTGGAAAACCAAACCGACAACCAGAGTTCACACTCTTGAAACAAGACCTAGTGTGGTTCTTACTGTGCTTCTGAACTTCTGTGACCTTCTGGAACAGCTCAGGTTCGGTTTCTGGATCAGGAAGTTGTGCTGAGATATATTTATCAACAAAATCACACACAGTTTGATCATCAGATTCATCTAGCTGAGGGCTATTCTCAGTCCAAATCAGACAATGGATGTGAGGACTTCCTCTATGCTGAAACTCAACTCTGTAGAAATAGTCAATCACTCGCCCCAAAGGCTGAGCATCTGACAGCAATAAATCTCTGAACAGTGCCTCAACACGCTTATCAAACAATCGCATGCAGGTGACAGGGTTGGATCTCAGAATCTCACATTTTGTAGCCCAGTCAAGCGCTTCAGTATCAACCTCTTCACCTTGTTGTCTCTTTATTGCTTTAATAACTTCAGGCCATCTGAATTCAGCAGCAGAAAAGGTACAGAAGAATGTAGGATTCCCCAGCTGTCTAATTTGGGCAAACAGATCTTTAGTGGTTTTTTCCCAGTATGCTGGAGTGCCTCTGAGTGGTTGCATGAATCTGACCGCATCTTTATTTCTCACCAGTCGCTCAACCTCTTGTTTGTCCTGTAACATGCCTGAAGTTATTCTGCGTCCATCTTTGGTCATAGTCTTTCCTTTCCTTAACTGTATGGTCATGCTGTTGTGAGCCAAGTGTATCTCTGTCACAAACTGTGCAAAGAACAAGTAGTTTGGGTCTCTGGCAAAGCGATCATCTACATGAAAAAGCCGTGACTTGAAATAGCCACTTGGGGTGACTTTAATCAGTCTTCTTTTGTCTAAAGTATTCTCTCCCGTAGGAAACTGTACAGGGAATGACATTGATTCCAAATTTGGGGTCTTGAAAAAGCTGACAGGATTATTTCTTTCAGCAGGAGCAACACAGAAAATGTTATCTGAGAAACAGAGAATCTCTTCTGATATGTCAAGGGGCTGAAGGCATGACTCTAAAGCAAAGCCTCCATTTGGCAGATCACCTTCTTCTCCATCATTTATTTGTTGCTGTGGTATGTCACAGTCATTGTCCTCATCATGTTCAAGCTCATTTTCATACAGAGCATTTCTCTCACAAATATCGATTTCCATCAGATCATCTTCATCGTAGTCATCCTCATCCATGCTAACATCATCATCATAATCATCATCATCCTCCTCCTCATCAGGAAGTGTGGGGTCACATAGCTCAGCTTCATCTCTGATAGTTATGTCCTTATACTCTGGATGAATCTGCTTCAGTTTCCTTAGTGCAGAAACTAATTTGGGCCAGGTTACTGTCTGAAAAAGCTGGTGACCTCTGTAGGACAAACGTCGTTTCAGTTTCACTCTCATGACCTGAGACTCACTCCTCAGTCTGGGTAATGCATTTACTGTTTCTTGAACCTCTGATGGTACACACACAACATTTCCCCTTATCAGTCTTTGTCTGCCCTTTGGAAGAGGAATGATCTTTGCAAATGGAATACACTTAGCAATCAGATGTCTTTCCATTATATTCAGATCACACAGTTCACTGGGAATTTCTGCCAGCTCCAGGTTGTTTGCTGCAGCTAGGTTTGGCATACGTCCTTTTTTTAAATGATTATGGCAGGTGTGACAAATCCACTCTTTCCTTCTCTCATCAGGAACTGTGCACTGTTCGTTTCTGCAGCTTTCATTGCAAACATGAACATATTTTCCTCTCAAACACTGTTCAACCACATCTGGCTTCTTTGTGTAATTTGACCTTGTACAGAGTCGTACTTGGTTGGGAAATGAGGCCTTATGACACACAGTGCAGACATAAGTGGGACCAGCCTTTATATTAGATCTGAAAACTGATATGGCTTCATTGATCAGTCTGTCCTCAGCTGTCTCATGTTGGTGAATCTGTGTTTGTCTGTAGTCTGTCTGGTTCACTCTGACGGACTTTGTTCATCTGTCTGTATTTTCTCTTTATGTTAATTGCACATCTCATTCTTTGCCTCATCCTGAATGACAGATTGTTATTGTACCTCTTTCTCATCAGTTCTTTCATCAGTTGTCTGTGTTTAAGCCTGAATTCTGTATTTGCATAGCGCTGAGTAATATAACTTCGCTGTCTTCGTCGAAAGTTTTCACTTTGTCTGTAGCGATTTAATATGTAATTTTTTTGTCTTAGGGCAAACCTTTCATTTTCTCTATAAGAATTCCTGATGTATGATTTTTGCTTTTCTCTGAATCCTTCTTTCTCTCTATAAGAGTTTCTGATGTATGATTTTTGCTTTTCTCTGAATCCTTCTTTCTCTCTATAAGAGTTTCTGATGTATGATTTTTGCTTTTCTCTGAATCCTTCTTTCTCTCTATAAGAGTTTCTGATGTATGATTTTTGCTTTTCTCTGAATCCTTCTTTCTCTCTATAAGAGTTTCTGATGTATGATTTTTGCTTTTCTCTGAATCCTTCTTTTTCTCTATAAGAATTTCTGATGTATGATTTTTGCTTTTCTCTGAATCCTTCTTTCTCTCTATAAGAATTTCTGATGTATGATTTTTGCTTTTCTCTAAATCCTTCTTTCTCTCTATAAGAATTTGTGATGTATGATTTTTGCTTTTCTCTGAATCCTTCTTGCTCCCTGTAAGAGTTTCTGATGTGTGATCTTTTGTTTTCTCTATATATTTCACAAATGGCATAAGTTTCCCTTTCTTTCCTTTTTTGATTCTCTTTTCTCTGCTGAATTTTTGTCTCTGCTGTCATTCTTTTTTTTATTTTTCTCCTGTCCTGTTTACTGACTTTAGATAAGATTTCCTTCAACATTTGAGGACGAATGTGATGAGACATATCAGTGGATATAGAGTTTGATAACGGAGCTGAATCAGTCGGTTCATCCTGAGAAACATTCTGTACCGAGGATAATGTTGTTCCAACTGGTTGTTGAGCGTCTACATCACCTGGTTGTTGAGCGTCTACATCACCTGGTTGTTGAGCGTCTACATCACCTGGTATTTCTGATGGAACGTTCTCAGGCTGATGGATGGCTCTCTGTGCATCTGACGCATGAACAGCTTCATCTGACAGAAGAGGTGCGTCTGAAACAGCATTTCTCTGGTTTGATGCGTTTTCACTGGAAAATGACAGGGGCTTGAGTTCATACAAACAAGATGACTGCGTGTTAAACATTTGTTGGCACAACTTAATTCTCTGAATCATGTCTGTCAGATGGGTAAATTTCAGCATTACAGCAGTACCAAAGTTGAGCAGACTGGATGGCATTCCATTTGTTTTTCTAGCATGAGGGTCAAAATATCCGTAGTGGCCAGATCTGCATCTGAAAACAGCGATACATAACCCTGACATGATCAGTAGGCCATACTGCACATTTGATAAGATGCTTAAGCCTTGTTCCAGACTGGGAAGATTGTCGTCACCTCCAAGTGATCCATACACAGACATGCGAGTCAGATCTACCTGATACCTTGACCTGCGTGCAGTCACTTCACCTGGGAGCTCATCGGTTGCCAAATGGATACTGAGAGGAAACCTTTTTCTGGCCTGTCTGTACAGGACATCACCTTTATCCAGAACACGATCCAGCTCAGGTCTACTGATGTTTTCATTCTCATGAAGAAATGCCAGAAACACCAAACTGTTGGTCACACACTGACTGTTCCTGAACTTTCCGTATTTTAGTGAAGCCTGACTGCGTGAGGCGCAGACATGCGTTACAGAAGGCTCACGTTCCACATTGACTATGCGTTCATGAGAAGGCCCAGGTGCGTTACGTCTTTTCACCACGTCAGCATAAGACACCTGCTGTTTAGTCTGCTCTACCTGTGCTTCTGAATCAGACTGAAAAGATCCCACAGCTTGGTTTGCATCAGAAACTGCAGCAGCACTGGATAAGAAATTGTTTATCTGCTTACCATCAGAAGATTCTCCAACACTCATAGCATCTCTGGGACGTCCGTTCTTCACACATTCGGCATAAAGCTGCTGAGATACCACCCTGTTGCTCTCAGAACCCATACCTTCTGCTCTTTCATTCACAGACTCTTTCTCTTTCTGCCGTCTGAGCTTCTGGGACTGAGAACGCTGACTCTTTTTAGGCATTTTCGTAACTTTATAATGTCCAACCTTAGCTTAAACACACTAATACTATCAGATGTTACCCTTGCCTTTGATATTTCTAATGCAGCGTTGGATTTTACCAATATCTATTAATTTCTGTTAACAAATGTACACACTCTGCTCGAGAGTATAAAGAGAAAAACTCACGAGCTGAACAAAACTCAAGTTCTGGAAGAAATTCACAAAACGTAACTACTTCTAGGTAATAGCAGAAAAATATGTATATTAAATATATCTTAGTTCTTCAGATATAGCAGCTAGTTGTAAAGAATTTATTGCTCAGAAAGGTCTTATAAAAGTAGCACAATAACCAATAAAACTAATTTATAACCAGTAGATGGATGTATCAGTGTTCAAATTGACTGTTAGCTTTAAGAAGCACACAGAAATATTACTTTTTCTGTCAAACGCTGATCAGGAGGTCAGCAGCCCCAGTGGGATGACAGAAGCCTCTGATAGCTGGATTCCAATCAGGTCAAAAAGCAAACAGTCACTGTAGATTCAGATTTTATTTTATCAGGAAGAACAAACCTTTGGGAAATCCACAGAACAGCAGCTCAGGACCAAATTCAGCACCAACAGCAATTCTCAATTCATTCAGAACGATGCAGGGTAACCAATAAACCCCAATCAAGCACTTTTCACTTGTTTTTTACATGAAATAACGTCTCAAATTTTGATTCAACTGGAAACACAGAAAGATAGAAGAGAGACAGTAAACACTGGTTGGGAGAAATCAGCAAATACCAGGTTTGTAGAAAGAAAGTAAACTCTGGTCACCTGTAGACCAAGTTTCTGAATTAAGGAAAAACCAGTTCACCTATGGGGATAACTGGTTTATGTAAACACGTTTATTAGATTAGAAAGACAGGATAATGCACAGTAAATGGTGTTCCAGATGAGTTGGAACAGGAAAAGGAAGGTAAACACAGCTGGAAACAAAATGTCCGATAGTGGTAAGAAGAGGCTGCTCCAAAGCACACCTGGAAGACAAAGAGACATCCGTCAGACAGCTGTGATGATCAAAAACTTTCAGTGAAGCAGCTTCTGGCTCAATGTCTTTTCAATGGTCCAAATTATGAAAATGAGTTTAGCTGCTATGTTGTAGAACAAAATGGAACGAAGCTCTCACATATAAACTGTTTGCTATGTTTTCATGGAGACTTTAATAGCAATGATTCGAAGAGACTCGGAACACCCAAGATATCTGGGGGTCTAGCATATTAACTGCTCATCATTTGTGTCTATATGGGCTGCCTTAAAGTACTTCTTGATTCTGAAATCATACAAGTTGCTATATATTAGAAAGTTCATATATTAACATGACCTGAGGGGAAAAAAATAAAACTTTTGATGACAAAGTGGATTTATAAGGCTTTTTAACACAAGGCTTTTAAAAAATGTATGCGCCGCGTGTCACGTGACCGATGACGCCGTTCCTTGACAAGCGTTGATCTGTTTACATGGCAACAAGTTACTTCCTACTTGCAAACTCGCTTTTCTCAAACACAAATAGACAGATAAAACATGGTTAAAACTGTGTGGCTTATGGTTGCTATAATAGCAACAAGGATAGTGTCTCCCTACACACATTTCTGAACCCGAAGAGTCCTGGAGGTAACAAAATCCTCGCTCACTGGAATCGGCAAGTAGCCGGTAGCCTCTAAACTTTGGTTTCAGACGCACAGTTGCCTCACGACTCCTGAGCGAAGTGTCTGTCCCACTCAAACCGAGATCCCTTATCACCCTGAGCCCAAGAAGCTCTCTGCGCTCAGCCTAAGCTCACTAACGCTGCAGCCCGTCTTCCCCACTCATCGAACAGTGGGAGCGGAGAAACCTGGCCGTCATCGCAGCAGCCTGCTGTGAAGCAATGCCCTGCTGCCCTGCAGAACCCTGAGGCGTTTAAAGCCATGGTGGGGATAGACCAGGGGTTAAAGCAGAAATAATCAGTTTGACTGAAAAAGTTTTCCCGTCAGCCCACATATTCCCGGGGCCATTGACGTCATGCCACATTAGTTTCCTCACTTGCTTATTGTGCAAAATCAACTTTAACCAAATCTGGTAGTTTTAAAATATTCATTGATATTTCCTGTATCTCTCCCACCTTTCAGTTTTAGAGTCTTGGACGCATCCTGGACAGCCTCTCCATAATCTCCTTCACTTTTCACATCCACCTGGTTAACTTTCATCTCTGCAACATCAAGTTCTTCATTCACACTTTTGGCAAACTGGTCCACAGCCCACTCACCTTTCAACTTTACAATTATAACTCTTTCTCCCCTGTCCCCCAGAAAACCCTCCATAAACTAGAACTAGTAAAATAGACAGCAGCTTGCATCATTACATCACACCTGTACATTAACTCCACGGTCACATTCAATCTAAATCAATCCTATGAACATACAAGGCCGACCACAACCTTGGTCAATGCAATACATAACCAACACTATGATGATGTCAGACATTTTAATATGACACAGATCGCACATTACAATAATCAATCTCTGTGTTGCCCGTTATTGCATAGCAATTAATTATCACAACTCCTGAGTATATAGAAAGGCATTATTTAACTTTATGGAAGCTTAATAAAACAGTTGTATTTTAGCCATGTGACTGGAGACCTGTCCAGGAAGGACGAGGACCCCTCCCCCCTTTCTAAGTTTATCAAAAAAACGCAACTTCTTTTAGAGGTAAACATTTTTAATTAGAAAAATGTTATTAAGCTGTTGCATAAAAATAAATATTGTTAAAGGTAATATTGGCTGCTGTAGCTTGTCTGTCTGGCAGGTATTTTTGGGTTGGAGTAAAAACGCGAGCATAGTTCCACAGACAGGAGGCTTTCTCACATGTTCCTGGTGAGACTCGCTTCTACGGTGTCGCTTCACATCGCACTCCACTCCGTGTAAAAATAAATAACTTCATAAAAAGCTCTCTGAGAGTCGCTTTTCTCTGGTCTCACCCAGTTAGAACCCGTTCTTCAGTCCATGTTGTGGCTGCAGTTTATTTATCTTTTTGGTGTAGTTTCCTAAATAATCTGTACGCATCAAAATCCTTGTCATTTTGTTTAACGACTGTCCTGGAGCGCAGCGGCTCATTAGGTGAAGCTGCTGCATATTGACCCACAGCCGCTCTGACTGCAGCTCTGCAGGTTGAATTTATTTTTTATTTACTTTTTCCGAATCTGACCCTGTCAATGCAGAGCACTGTTTCACATTCCGAACCTTCTTCTTCTTCTTGAAAAAAAATAAAAAAATAAAAAAAAATGCGTCATCCTAACTTAGCCTAAGCTAGCGCGTTACTTTTCTTTGAGTTTTAAACAAAACTCATTAATTAACTGGAAGAGCAGCAACAGACACACTTACCGAGGGAAGTTGTTGTCAGCTGTTCATTTACTGAACTTTCTGAGTTGATAGTTCATAAATTCAAAGAAAACCTTCAACCAGCGCCACTTTCATTCATGCATCTGTGGCCATTTTGAAACGCTCTTCTAAAAAATCTAAATGATTGAACACCGATAAACCTCAGTGGAGACCCGCCCTACTCTCTTTCTGATTGGCTAATGTCAGATTTTATTGGCTTAGAGGTCCACACGGACCCTTAGAGCAGTTTCTGTTTAAAACCTTGAATAAAAAGTCTAGGCGGAACTTTTTGCGCTAATGTACCAAATTACGAAAATCCGTCGCAGCAACGGAGAACTTGAACCCCTGGGATAGACCCAAAGCAACCCTTTCCGTTTATTTCCCTAAAATGTTTTTCTCAGACTTACCCGAATCGTAACAGACGCTGTCTTTCATGTTAAAATCATCACTTTGTGAATCCACATTTGAACTTGTCATTGTCTACTCCATTGTACTCTCTGGAGTTTAGCCTGAGCTATGTCAACGAACTATGTGATCGTACCACGTGAACCAGATTGTGGATTTTTCAGCCTAGCAGTCACCGAAGGGCAATTTTTAGTCCTTAAAAAACCTTTAACAGCGCAATCACAATGTTAATGCCACATTTTTTGAAAATATGGTCACTAATGCATGTATTTCCGAGTTGGTCGATCTCAGAATCAAGAAGTACTTTAAAGTCAGCCTGGCTTCTTGTGTCGGATCAGAACCATCCAGATGCAGTTAATTGGAAACACCTACTAATGATCCCAGAGCTTAAAGTGTTTGATGACACATCAGAAGAACACAAAAAGTAATTCGACTGAGTCATTTTTCTGACAGTTGGATCAGAGGATAACCATCCGAACCCTATTCTGAGGGACTTTACAAGGCCATGTTGGTAGATGTGTTTTTCAAATTTTTAATTCAGTTGACTTAGGTTGGATCAGCTGAGTCAGCAATTCTGGTAAAGACCGAAAAACACCGATTAAAACATTCAACTACCTAGACCGAATGATGGATGAACTGATCAGACATCAACTCACCAGCAAAAGAGGAGTTCTTCTCCAGTTGTCTGTGAGAAACAGAGAAAAACAGTTGTTTACTAATTGACCCTAAAACCACCACAAAACAAGGAAAACATATATTTGAAGATTCTGTGAGACAGAAGGTCAGATGCAAACTTTGTTGGTTCCTGATTGCTTCTCTGAGGTTTAATGCCTCATGATCAGGACATTTTTAAAAAGCACAGAAACAGACAAGTGAGATAAAATGTAAAACATACCTCCACTCAAAAGCTATGTTTATGTGCACAGAATTTCACAATTGGATTATTGTATTGGAACAGAAAAACAAAAACAATTGCATTGCACCGTAGATATGGGCATACAATCAATTAATCTGATCAGAATGTGTGTTTATATGCACCTGGCTTTATTCAGAAGAGAACCTGTGTGATATGCACATTGTCAATTTAATCTGATCATCTTATTCTGATTGGCCTGTTTACGTGATGTATTTTTATTCCAATCGTCTATTTGTTGTCAGGACTTTTGTCCATGTAAATGTAGCTACTGATAGATGGATGGAGCACACTGAATACACATTTACTTACCAGCAAGGCAGAAGTTCTCTTGTCTGTGGTTGGAGTTGTCTATGGCTGTAAGAGTAGAAACAGTTTGTTAGGAATTGACCCAAAAACTATTGATGGGAAGATGAAGGCTTTGGAAGCACTGAGGCTTTCCATCAATTGCTCTACACTGAAGTCAGAGCATCAGGCTACTAGATTTACTCGACAGTCCCATCAAGGTAAAGCATCTAAATCCCATTAATTTTGACTCATCATGAAATCAGAGGTCTGGAGAATCAAATGTGGATCTATTTTAGCAAAAGAAAAATAATTACCATTATACTCAGGTGCTGATGATCAGCCCCTCTGCCAACTGTTTCAGAATAATTCAAAGATGCCAAGTAGGGCTGGACGATAATTCAATAACAATATATATCGATCGATAGATAGAAAAAAAAGGGTCGATAAAAGTTTAATATAGAGACAGTTTTCCTTCCAGCCTATCATATTAATTGATTCTATAGTCACTACTTCCTCTCAAGCAATCGTAATGGTGGACCCAGGCACGCCGTCACAAAGCACTGCCCTCTCAAACCACAACTCACAGCATGTTAGTATGTAGCAGGCAGGAGAGGCGGAGGAAATTGTCCCAAAACGGGGTTTTACTAGTTCGCCAGTCTGACAGAAATAAACCACAGGGATTTGTCAAATTAGGAGCCGGTAAAAACAAAGTCTGGTACCGCAACCAAATTGTTTCATCACGTAAGCCGCTCACACCTGCAGCAGCGCGAGCAGTTTCAGCCCGCCGCAGCTCCGCGTCAGTGTTACCAACTCAGCTACTTTGTCCCTATATTTAGCGACTCTTTTTCAAAAAAGCGACTAGCGACAAATCTAGCGACGTTTGGAGACTCTTATGTGAAAACACGTATCGTTCCTACTCTTGTCCTCCAGCAGTAGGAGCTGCCGTGGAGCGCCTCCCTGTCCCAACCCCGCTCTACCGCTCCTGCAGGACTCCCTCAGCGCTGCAGTCAGAGCCACAGCATGTTTACCCTCAGCATCCAGACTGCAAATTAAGCGCACATGGGATTGACGGCACAGGTTGATCACGCCCTGGCTTACATTCAGGGCGGGAGCTAGTGGGATGTAAATGTAAAATGTTATTTGTACTTGCTAAATTGTGCAACATTGCAAAATGAACTGCAATCTGTGTCTTCCCACGCCGCAACCTCGGACCTCAGCCCTGCATCAGCCTCTCAATTGACTATATAGAAAAAGAATGGAACCTGATGGCTAACTAGTGTACTATTCCCACCTAAATAGGATATTCTATTTATTTGTTATATTTATTTTGGTCACTTTTCTGGTCACAAAATTAAATTATTTAACAATATCATAAAATGTCCAGGTAGAGCTGCACATAAAATATGGTTTTCAATATTTTCAATAATCATCGATATCATTCAATATGCATTTTTTTAATCAATAAGCTTTTTTTCTATATCGTCCAGCCCTAATGCCAACCTTTAACCACAGTTCTTAGACACAGCTGTTGATACGTTTGTTTCCAGTCATGACACCTGAGTTTTGTTTGAGATAACACCACAAATTACCATCAAAATAGTTACTCACCAGTACAGGTAGGGGGATACTGTCTGATTAGTCTGAAGAAAGGAGAAAAACAAATTAGTTCACATTATCTATTCATTTATTTGACTTTACTTGTTAGACACATGGGGACAAGAACATTAGCGTCAGCTAATCTATAGCACTTTCTAGCACCTTTCCCTCGATAAGTGCTACAAAGTGCTTTGTCGCTCTTAATGAGGTTAAAGAGTCGACAGTAAAGCTAACAACATATTCAAATACAAATAGAGCAAAAGCAGCAAAGCACTGGAAGATATATATATATATATATATATATATATATAAAAATGTTATATAACATTTATATATATATACATATATATATATATATATATATATATATATATATATATTAAATAAATAAAATGCTAAATATTTGAGCACAGTACGTGATAGTTTTAGAACATAAAATTAAAGTATATGGCATTTGACATTTTAAAAGGTTTAAGCCCCCTGTTATGCCAGAAGATGGTTGAATATGCTTATTATTATTATTAATTATAATTTGGCATTATAATTTAAATAATAAATCATTCAACTCAAAATTCCGCTACAACAAAATATAGTTCAAATGGTGGTGATGTTAGCTATAAGCTTGTAAGTATTTATACCACTAATGCATTAGTTAATTTGCTGTTATGAACTCATTTATGCTGGGATAAATGATCTGGTCGGACTTGTGACCGACGAGGTTTATCCGGCAGCTGTGAGAACCCCAATGTAACTGCAATTAGAGTTTAAATCCTTATTCGTCTATCACCATCCAATGATATTGTCTCTGTATTAATGTCAGATGTTAACTCCAAAGGAGGTTAGCTCTGATTTCGGAATAACCATACAACTATGAATTAGATTGAACACAAAACAATGTCTATTCCGCAGTCGTTGGTTTTATTGAACCAAAAGCAATTCCCTGTTACAGTAATTCTCTGATTCAACAACTTCGGAATTCTTACTCACTACTGGATCTAAAACATGCAAAATATATATGTGGGAATAAAAGAACAAAGCCAAAATAAACAATGGATTAAAATGAGCGGTTAGCAGATCTCAACTCAACTCACAGTGGTTTAACACCGCCCTCAAAACACCGGCATTTGACGTATCAGCATTGACAGACAGAACAGCTTCTGGAATCTCACTGGACGCTTTGATGTCTTACAAAAGCTAGTTCAGTTAAGCTCCCTGCAGTTCAGGTACACGTCACCCTCCCAAGATGGCTGCTACGATGACGTATGGTCTACCAATTTACGTGAAGCGTGAGGGGAGGTTCTAATGACGTAACCACGCTTACGCTGATGGGGTAATGCCTCGCTTCGAGAGGGCGCGGCTAACTGGGAGTTTAAAACAAAGACCGCGGAATGAGCTCGGACAAAGAGATTAAACTGATAAGAAGAAGCGAAAAGAGAGAGGGGGGGGGGAAAGCAGGGAAGAAGATGGAACAGGATGTAGAACAGATTACTAGATCAATGTGTGCTTCTGTGCTTTTTTGTCTCTCTTGTTGTGTCTCTGCTCTGTCTTCTGTAACCCCAGTCGGTCGAGGCAGATGACCGTTCATACTGAGCCCGGTTCTGCCGGAGGTTTTTTTTTCCCGTTAATGGGTGGTTTTTCTTCCCACTGTCGCTTCATGCTTGCTCAGTATGAGGGATTGCAGCAAAGCCATGTACAATGCAGACGACTCTCCCTGTGGCTCTACGGTCCCCCAGGAGTGAATGCTGCTTGTCGGGACTTTGATGCAATCAACTGGTTTCCTTATATAGGACATTTTGACCAATCTGTATAATCTGACCCAATCTGTATAATATGATTGAACTTGATTTTGTAAAGTGCCTTGAGATGACATGTTTCATGATTTGGCGCTATATAAATAAAATTGAATTGAATTGAATTGAACAGAACTGAAGCAATGACCCACGGCGGGGTTATTGATGGATCACAAATCAACACAGCAAAATCGAATGTAAAATGCATGCACATACAAAGAAAATATTCAGCAAAATAATTCCAGCTTCGTCGTGGAATAAAAGCATTAACCTAAGCCTACAAATTTCTACGTCTGCCCAGGCACTTCTAAACACCCTGTTGGTGAGACAGAAATAAAAGGGGAGAACCCGTTACTTTGAGGTGCCTCGGGGCTGGTCCGGAGTGAAAGTCCCGGCTTCGGTCCGGAGCGCTCCGGATCACGCGACGTCCTGAACGCGTCTTGACGACCGCAGGGTCCGCAGGCTGCAGCGGGGACCAGACTGAGAGAGTTCCTTCGTCTTTCTCTCTCTCTCTGGGCTCCTAGACGCTTGTTGGGCCAAACAACGCGTCGTCCTCTCTCGATCACTGGGAGATAAGGCGGCTACCAGTATTTGATCAGAGGGAATTAAAGGTACCTTTTTGAGTCGACCTCCTGTGTGAAAGCAGGGAACAACGTTGCGTCGAAAAATCTCGGTCCAGCGAGAAACTCGAGCACGTGGCGTGTGGGTAATTAATCCACGGAGTAAAACAGCTGTGTGTCTTCTCGGTTGGCAGGGCGCCAGGGAAGAAGGCCGATTGCGGGGTGCAACCGAGTTTTATCAACTTTACCCTAGCAACGTTATCGGTTGCTAGGGCGCCGGCCATTTTGGGCCGCGTTGCATGATGGGAGTTGGTGGCCATTTTGACCACCATGCATCATGGGAAATGCAGTCTGTCACGTCCTGACATGGCACAACATACCCCCCTTTAGCTTTGAAGAGTGGGATGCTGGTCACAGTCTTTAAAGCTACAACCAAGTCCATTCTGGCGTGACGAAGATCCGTTGTGCATGAGTGGAACAACCTAATAGTCTTTCTAGTAGTCCTTCGGGATTCATGCAGTTCAGTTCATCATCCAAGAGGAAGGGAAAAAAAAACAAAGCATTTATTGTGCCTGGGTCAGTGACCTAGCCTTGGCAGACTAAGCTATAGCTAGTAATTCCAATTGGCTAATAAGGCAAACAATAAGGTAATAAAAAAGAAAATGCAAACTTCACAATCACCATTGTCGATACATTCATTGGTCATAAGGTTTGAACTTTGAACCAAAGAAAGGAGAGAGGGAAAAGGGAAAGGAGAGAGACAGCGGTTCGTAGTCTAATCAGCTTGTGGCCTTTGAGGCGCTGATGTTACGAACCTGGGGGCGACGAAGGTGAGGGTGTCAATCCTGGTTTGCAACTGTTTGATCTGCTTGTATGCTGCATATGCCATCGCAGTAGTGATGGTCCATCCAAATACAAGGAGAACCACAATAATGGTCATAATGTGAGTGTCGGTCGACTCTGTAGCTCTGGGGAAGCAAAGCAGAGGGACCGAGCTCAACTCTGATGGAGTGAGACTGAATTTAATCAGCTGGGTGCCTGCAAGTAAAAGCTGTCTTTCAATGCCGACATCAATGCTGAAATTGTGTCTCTTAAAGACATCTATTATTTCAATCTCTGAGTCATATTTGTCAACGTCAAGGTGATGCAGAACCATGTTTCCAATGTGGACTACAGCACCTTGAGGTGAGGAACAGAAAATGGATTGCATGGACATACCCAGTGGATGTCCTTGGTTTTGGTACACAAATCCAAATTAGGGACTAAATAAAGTTTGGGGTCGGCATCATGATAGGCTAGCATCGAGGGGGTTTGTAGGTGTACGTGGGTCTCACCTTGCCAAAAACCGACATTCAATACTGATTTAAGCCTATACACGTTAGCTCTTTCAATGATGGGAAGGTTTAGCATAAATCCTATCTCCAAGTTGTCAGGATTTACAAATATTGGAATTGCACTACCTAGGCTGTAAGCCAGGTGTGTTTGTGGTGGTTGCAGTGTTTCACTAGAGGCAGATTTGAGAACCTTTTCAACCAAATCTACTGGTACCAAGTACGGAGGAA
Organism: Fundulus diaphanus; assembly: GCA_037039145.1. NCBI lineage: Eukaryota > Metazoa > Chordata > Actinopteri > Cyprinodontiformes > Fundulidae > Fundulus > Fundulus diaphanus. The sequence continues at coordinate 60,530,007 of CM073122.1, forward strand.
TCCGTCCTTCAGCAAGGCTATTTACGGATGAGCTAACCTCTCGAGTGAGGTCCTGCATTAAATCTCTAACAACCTGAGTATACATCATGTCATTCTTTACCACTTCTGTGAGCGTTTCCAAAGAAATGCATGGTGTTATTGCTGAGTGTGAATTTATAGACGTGAAGTTATGTATGGACATTTGTTTTATTAGTGCACGTTTAAAATGTCCTGATTGAACATGCACTTGTCCTGTTTAATGCTATGCATTGTTCTCTTCGGCGGGGGCGGAGTTAGGCTCCGTTCCCTGTGAGGAGAGTTTGGTGGACGGTTTAATTTGGTTCGCATGAACCCATTTGTACTCCGGACTTTGCACGCTGGCCTCTAGGTTCTTTTGAGCCCACGTGAAAGTCGTTTGGAGATGGTCTTTTAAATCAGTGACGCATTGGTGTGCCGTGTAGACGGTTGTCACACTGACGTCTTCGGGCTGGTAGATGAGATTCAGGGGAAGTGTCATTTGTCTCCCTGTCATCATCTGGAAAAGTGTCACCCCTGTGGAGCATGGTGAGGTACAGCGGATTAGCATTAGGACCAAGGGAAGCTTTATGTCCCAGTCCCTGCCATGGCTGCTGGCATGTTCCTTTAACATACTGACCACGGTGCGGTTCATTCGCTCCACCTGTCCCAATGACTGTGGGTGTGAGGGGATGTGGAATTTAACTTCCACGCCCAACATGTCGAAAAGCGCGGTCATGATGTTTGACGTAAAATGCGTTCCTCTGTCCGAGTCGATGGGCAGGGGAAGGCCCCACCGGCTGAAAACGCGATTTAGCAGCAGGGCTGCTGTGGTGACGGCGGTGTCATTCGGTGCCGGCAAACATTCGACCCATTTTGTGAAGCCGCATGTTACTGTCAAGAGGTATTTGTTGCCTCTTGACGATTTGGGGACTGGGCCGATCCAGTCAATCTGCAAATGTGACCACGGAAATGTAACCCCCCTTCGCTGAAGCAGGGCTCGGTCTAGCGGTCGTGTGGGTTGTAACTGGCAGCAGGTTAAGCAGCCTTGTACATACTCCTGGGTGTCCTGGGCCGTTGAAGGCCGGGACGCCACCTGTTGGAGAGTTTTCAGATTAGCTTTGCAGCTTCTGTGTCCTCCTACTGGTGAGTCATGGACGTGTGTCAGTGTGATCCCAAGTTTGTTTGAATCTTTGGGCTGAATGGGCTGAGACTCATGGAGCAGCTCTTTAAGTGCTGTTCTCTCTGTTTCAGTGGTCAGTGCATCAGCTTTTTCCAGCTGCTGCATAATTTCTGTTTTGAAACCAGGGCAGGGCTCAGTGGGTGAGTCCCGGTTCTCTGGTTGATTTGGTGCTGGTACTGTTGGGTTGGTTTCTATCGTATACGCCAACAGGTTTCCTTCAGCGTCAAGTGTAGCACCACAAATGGATCCAGCAGGCCGAGCTTCATGTCGCCTGGTTTGGATCATGTTGGAAGGAAAAGTAAACAAGGTGTCCGGAGAGTCCTGTCTGCCGGTCAAGGATAAAGGCAGGTCTCCAATGACGGGAATGCTCAGCTCAAGGTCATGAAAGGAGCTTTCGATGAGCACCCCAAGAGGTTTCTTCGCCACCACTTGGATCGGCATGTGGGTTGGATTCTCCACTAGAAGGTAAGCTGAGCGGTTGTTCAGCTCAAGCAGGGGTGTGCCCCGGGTGACCAGGTTGGATTCCTGGAAATAAGAAAGGGGTTGGAAGAAAACCTGTGTGTTCTGTATTTGTTGTCCTTTCAGGATGGCTAATCTAATAGGTACACCTGCAGTCTGTGGTGGTATTAGCATGTTTGTTTCGCTAGCCACCTGGCAAGCCTGTGGGATTGTTTGCCCTGATCGCATGACTTCAGGGGTGCCCAGGAAGGAACTTGGGGTCACGTGAGCCTGAGCCCACAGGACCTGATTGCAAGTGTCCAGCTGTGCACCTAGCCGTACCAGAAAATCAGCACCAACAAACACTGGAGGATGTAAATTCTCCACAATGCTGAAAGGATGAGAGAGCTACCTTGTGCCAATCTGTGCATAAAGTATGCACACCCCCGTTGCTTTCAGAAGCCGGCGAGGCCAGTCTGCTGAGAGCAAATAGTGGCTGTGTTTTGTCTCAGCCAGATGGGGCTTTTCACGGCACAGAGAGCTGTACAGATCTCTGCTGATCGCAGATTTCTCTGACCAAAGAGCCAGCAGCACGTCTGGCATGAATGTGCTTTCCAGGTGCACACCTTCGGCCACTCTGGGGTTATAGGGTTCAACTCCAGAGTGTTTAAGTGAGCAAAGGAAAGATGTGTGGCTGCAGAGAGAAGTTCTCTGATCGCTGATAAGCGGTGGTGTGTCAGAGGATTCTGAAATCGGCTCTGTTGAAGGCAGAAATGGTGCTAAGAGTTCTTTGGGCTCTTCTGAGCAGGTCACCTGGTGGATAGGGACGGATGGTCCACTTCCAGAAGTAAGAGGCTTGGGGGTCCCCACTTGGGCCCAAAGATGACCATGATGGCAGTCAATGAGTGGAGCTAACCTGTTCAACAGATCCTGACCCACAAGAAAAGGTTCCGTGTCCAAAGTACAGATGTAGATGGGGTGAACAAGGGTCATGTCACGGAAAGTGATGTCTAACCACGCCCGTTTGGTGATGCATGACTGATCCTGAGTGTAGCTGGTGATGCCCACGTTACAGGTCTCCACCTGTAACGGTTTCCCAAGGGACACCATAGCTCTGGTCACCTCATCGAACAAATCTGAGCACATTAGACTGATCTCGGAACCTGTGTCTAAAAGAGCATTTGCTGTGACACATCCTCCTATAACTGTCGAGCAGTATAAGCGATGCGTGTTTTCACGATGGTTTAGTTCACCTAAAAACCTTAGAAAAGGGGTTTTCTGATCACCTGCTGATGGGATCTTAGAAGGTTGTTGGTGAATTTTTGGTTGGTTCCCCCACTTAATCAGATAAACTCTGTTAGAAGGGGGAGCCTGGTCCACGCCTAGTCATGCTGACGTGGGTTTTGGGCCTGGTTTCCCAGGAGGGTCGGCAGGATTGGATGGTGGCGAGGACGGCTGCAGCGCGATCTGACGCACTGTGTCGGCTAGCAACCTGCGAAAAGTCTCCTCCATCTCCTTTCTCATTGACTCCTCCATGCGCAGGTTCCAGCCTTTGTTGTCATGTGTGCCTTTCTGCTTTTCAAACCTGTCAGTTTGCTTACCGTGTCGGGCTGGATCCGGCCTGTGCCATTTTTGAAACCTCTCACCTTCCATGCTGTCATGCTGACCTCTCCTATCATGAGAAGCTTTCTTCTGCTGCGGTTCAAAACTGTGTTGCTTCTTGAACCCAAATCTAGTTTTAGGTTTAGAGGGAGGCATCTCATGTCCCTCCAGACCTAACCTCTTTTCTGGTTCGATCTGAATCTGTAGAACCTTTTTATCACTGTCGGCTCCTTTGTTGGGCCGGACACGTGTTTCCCATGCCACCTGCGCGTATTTCCTGATTTCCTGCATGGTAAGTCTCTTGGTTCTACAATGCATGGTAACCTCATAACGCACGCTTTCATGAAGATTATGGAGGAACAAAGATTTGAAAGTGTGGTCTTCCTCCAAGCCGGGAGCATTTCGTCCCTGAAAGTAAGCAGCCCGTAAACAGCGGTAATACTCCTTGGGCGCTTCAGTTCTCTTTTGCTGAATTGCAAAAGCTCCAAGAGTCGCAGAAGCTGGGTCTGTGAACACAGAATATTCTTCTCTTAAAGCCTGACAAAGAGCTGAGTAACGGTCACGTGTAGCTGGAGGGAGGCTTTCTATGAAAACATGGACACTTCTGGACGTGGTTTTCCAGATAAGCTTCAATTTTTCTCGATCCGAGGGGCTATATAAGTCTAGCAGACAGCGCTCTACCTCTCTGAGATAGTCATCAATGGTGGATTCTGTATTGCTAGGCTCAAAACGCTCTATGTCTCGGGCCAGGGACTCAAGCTGACGCATCCGCAGTCCCTGTTCAGGGATCGGGGCTGGTCCATCTGAGTCCTCTCCTGACGACTCCTGCCTGTGGTAACCACGATAGCAGGGGGGCTCTGGTTCTGACCACCTACCTGACATCGGCGGCCGTTCGTGGGACGCCGGGGGACCCTCCCTGTCATGAACTCTTGTCCGTGGACGCAGTTCAGAGGAGTGGGGTTTACCTGTGTCCCAGGAACGGTGCTCCCGTCGCCCTGGTGGGGGGAAAGGATCATAGCAGACAGTGTCAGGGGTCAGGTGGGAAGCAGGTGTTTTCCCATGATTTGCATCATGTGGATCAGTCCTGATTGCCACCGTAAGTTGTTTAGGCATCTCTTTCCGTATCACACTGCTATATCTGTCCTGACCTTCGCTTACCCCTCGCTCAGAAGGTGTCTGAGGGCCCAGTTCATCCAATGTCCTCCAGGTGTGATCCCCATGTTTTCCCTCAGATCCTTCTGGCTGCAAGCTAATGAGATCCTCCTCTCGCTCCTCTGTGAGATGACAGCTGCCCTGAACACTTCTCTGTTCTAGCTCCCTAACTCTTTCCTCAGCTGCGATCCGCATCTCAACCTCTCTGTTACGCAGATCGGTCTCTAGCGTTAACCTTCGGTGGTATAACGCAGATAATTCACCCAAAACATCTGCTACCAATCTATCCTTTGGCTTGCTTTGAACCTCCTCCACCAATTCCTGAATTTTTCTCTCACAGTCCTCTATGTTAAACTGATTCAAGCGGTCTTGGTCCTCCGGTGTCATTTTAAGCAGTGAGCTAATGACACCCTGAGCCTCCATTCCAATGGAGGATTGTGGACCTTCAGCTCCTTTGACTGAAGAACCTTTACTATCCATTCTTTGTCAGCTATGGACAGCAGCACAACAACTGTAGCTCAGCACTACACAACAACAACAATCAAATAACACTGTAGTTTAGCTTAGCGCTAAACAACAGACAACAAACAACAACGCTGTATTCTAGCTTAGCACTAAGCAACAACGCATACACTTTAGTTTAGCTCAGCGCTAAACAACAACTGCTAACAACAACTGTTAAGTGGCTTCACTTTAACTGTCAACAGCGACTCGCACTACGACTGACACTTTACTGCAGGAAGTGTGGTCAAATACGTGCGTTTAATTAGGCTGCGCAGGGGAAAATCAACCCTGCGACTTACAACTCCTATGTTTAGGAACGGTTATTATTATGCTTGTTTAACTTTGAGAATATTAACTGTGAGTGACATGGACCACTAACCTTTCGGCCAGTAATTAAGTGATAAAGCTGTGGTTTTGTTTGTGATGCAAGTTATTTAAGAACAGGTGCTCTACACATGTGTGGAAAATAGCACAGTGTTTGGAACTTCAGAGGTGGCAAAGAATGACAGTTAAAAACCGCTAAATTGCAACCTTAGTTTCAAAATCACAGCTCAATTGTGACCACTTATGATGAGCAGAAGGGGGAAAAGAAAGAAAAATAATTTAACAAAATGTTTAAAAATATAAAAATATAAAAAAAAAATTCAAATGGAATAAAAAAATTATAATAAGTCGACAAAAATTATTAAAAGGAGTAACCATAAAGAAAGTTTTAAGAAACTGACATTCAAATATCCATTCAGGGAAGCCGAGTGCTTTCACCTGAATTTTCAACCGTGACTGCAACTACCTATCCTGGCCACCAGATGGAGGCAGGGTGCCCTTCACTTTTGGGAAGACTGAGCTGTAATTACACACGATGTCCAGCAGATGGGGAATCGTTTCCCTCATCAAAACAATTATGATGCAATTACACACACGTCCACCAGATGGAGGCAAGGTCTCTCTTTTCAAAGCAGAACACGACACAGGAGATGACTGATCAGTAGCAGACGCTGGAGGCGCTGTACGTTCTAGTCAGTTCAGTCTAACTAACTCCAGGTTTAGAAATCAATATTCAAACCTCAGGTTAACAACCTCAAACCACCACAAACACGTACATATTTAGTAGGAGTACTTCCTTAATCAATTATGACTGAATAGCCCTTTTGGCAAGGTGAGCAGTCAAAATGCTGGAATGTAGATTGTGTTCATTAAATTCATAAGTTGCTGGTTATTCAGTTTAGTCTAAAGGAACGCCAAATAAGTAGACTAGCCCACCCGGGCACGCCAGTAAATGTTATGCCAGAAGATGGTTGAATATGCTTATTATTATTATTAATTATAATTTGGCATTATAATTTAAATAATAAATCATTCAACTCAAAATTCCGCTACAACAAAATATAGTTCAAATGGTGGTGATGTTAGCTATAAGCTTGTAAGTATTTATACCACTAATGCATTAGTTAATTTGCTGTTATGAACTCATTTATGCTGGGATAAATGATCTGGTCGGACTTGTGACCGACGAGGTTTATCCGGCAGCTGTGAGAACCCCAATGTAACTGCAATTAGAGTTTAAATCCTTATTCGTCTATCACCATCCAATGATATTGTCTCTGTATTAATGTCAGATGTTAACTCCAAAGGAGGTTAGCTCTGATTTCGGAATAACCATACAACTATGAATTAGATTGAACACAAAACAATGTCTATTCCGCAGTCGTTGGTTTTATTGAACCAAAAGCAATTCCCTGTTACAGTAATTCTCTGATTCAACAACTTCGGAATTCTTACTCACTACTGGATCTAAAACATGCAAAATATATATGTGGGAATAAAAGAACAAAGCCAAAATAAACAATGGATTAAAATGAGCGGTTAGCAGATCTCAACTCAACTCACAGTGGTTTAACACCGCCCTCAAAACACCGGCATTTGACGTATCAGCATTGACAGACAGAACAGCTTCTGGAATCTCACTGGACGCTTTGATGTCTTACAAAAGCTAGTTCAGTTAAGCTCCCTGCAGTTCAGGTACACGTCACCCTCCCAAGATGGCTGCTACGATGACGTATGGTCTACCAATTTACGTGAAGCGTGAGGGGAGGTTCTAATGACGTAACCACGCTTACGCTGATGGGGTAATGCCTCGCTTCGAGAGGGCGCGGCTAACTGGGAGTTTAAAACAAAGACCGCGGAATGAGCTCGGACAAAGAGATTAAACTGATAAGAAGAAGCGAAAAGAGAGAGGGGGGGGGAAAGCAGGGAAGAAGATGGAACAGAACTGAAGCAATGACCCACGGCGGGGTTATTGATGGATCACAAATCAACACAGCAAAATCGAATGTAAAATGCATGCACATACAAAGAAAATATTCAGCAAAATAATTCCAGCTTCGTCGTGGAATAAAAGCATTAACCTAAGCCTACAAATTTCTACGTCTGCCCAGGCACTTCTAAACACCCTGTTGGTGAGACAGAAATAAAAGGGGAGAACCCGTTACTTTGAGGTGCCTCGGGGCTGGTCCGGAGTGAAAGTCCCGGCTTCGGTCCGGAGCGCTCCGGATCACGCGACGTCCTGAACGCGTCTTGACGACCGCAGGGTCCGCAGGCTGCAGCGGGGACCAGACTGAGAGAGTTCCTTCGTCTTTCTCTCTCTCTCTGGGCTCCTAGACGCTTGTTGGGCCAAACAACGCGTCGTCCTCTCTCGATCACTGGGAGATAAGGCGGCTACCAGTATTTGATCAGAGGGAATTAAAGGTACCTTTATGAGTCGACCTCCTGTGTGAAAGCAGGGAACAACGTTGCGTCGAAAAATCTCGGTCCAGCGAGAAACTCGAGCACGTGGCGTGTGGGTAATTAATCCACGGAGTAAAACAGCTGTGTGTCTTCTCGGTTGGCAGGGCGCCAGGGAAGAAGGCCGATTGCGGGGTGCAACCGAGTTTTATCAACTTTACCCTAGCAACGTTATCGGTTGCTAGGGCGCCGGCCATTTTGGGCCGCGTTGCATGATGGGAGTTGGTGGCCATTTTGACCACCATGCATCATGGGAAATGCAGTCTGTCACGTCCTGACATGGCACAACACCCCCCTGAACATGAGAAAATCCTCGTTATTCGATGCTGTAGCACATATATTACCTAGTTACTGGGGGAAAATAGGGAGTACCAATATGGCGGCTGGTGGCATCACAGCGACTCGAACAGCGGGCGATTAGCACTCCAGTGTATAATATAGCTCAGTGATGGATACGCACCCACCCCCGCGCGCGCAAAACTTGTCTCCCCCCCCCCTCCCCCGCGAGTCGTTCCGCGCAAAGCTTGTCTCCCCCCCCCCCTCCGCGAGTCGGTCCGCGCAAAACTTGTCGTCTTCCCCCAACTCACCGCCTCGCCTAATACATAAAAAACGGCGTTTATTAGACAAATTAATTTACAAAAGTCCACGTTGTGTGTAAAATTTCTGTAACTAATACAGACACTACGGCTCAATAAAGGGACTAACGGCTGACAGTTTGTCTGAGGCCTAACAGCACAGGTCCGTCAGAACCAAACATTATGGCAGCTAAAATGTTAGCATAAAATGCTACCGCTAACGGTCAATATTTCTGACGAGCCAAAATGGGGCAATATACAAAATGTCCCGCCGTTTACTGATTTACTGTGTTACGGTATGGTTAACCAGCAGTTATGTTATTCTAATAATGTCATGGTTAACAATATTTAAACTTAAAGTAGACCGAGTTAAAAAGCTGCTTACCCGCTCACAACCAAACGACGAGAGGGAATTTCACGTCAGAGACGCAAAACGTATCTATGAGACATTCAGGAGCGCTCGGATATTTTGACTTTGTTTCTTAACTCAGCAGGGTAGGCTGGACAAAAGCTGTAACAGGAGTATTAAGTCCCTAGCACAAATACTCTTTCAAAAACGAAAAATGTTTTATAAAATAAATATTTCAATTACATCATATTTTCAAATGATTATAAATTTTAACGTCCAAACGTCATTTGGACAAACGTTAATAACCCCTCGACTCTTTGAATTTTTTGTTTGGTTCAAAATTTTACCCTTTTTATTTGTTAAATGTTCTACAATAGCAATTCATATTCTTTGATATTTGCCCGGGGAACTAAATAAAAGGTGGAAAATAACGTACACTCCGAGTGATAGCAGGCGAGGGAAGTTGGCTTTGCTTACCACAGACGGTTACAGCTCAACTCCCGATTGAGCCTTGAAGTAAACATGAACTTCGCAGCCTTGGATGTGGCAAAGTACAGAAAACTATCCTCGTTCATGTTTTGCATGGACTTAAATCACCTATATCAGAATATAAAGCAATGGTGGCTAAGGTAAAAAAAAAAAAAAAAAAAAAGTCTGTAAACTGGCATGACAATGCTGTTCGCTGAGGGAAAAACTGATCTTCGTAGCGGACCCGAGCCAAAATAAATGACATTACCAACAGGAAACTGAACAAGCACTAGATCCGCTTTTTCAAAATAAATCGCTAAAGACAGACGAGGTGTTCTTTAATGCCTAACTATTGTGTATTTATAAACTTAGACGCATATTGTATGCATTTTGCTAAACTAATCACTCGTGGGTTTGCATAATATATACAAACGAAATGGACTGAGTAGTAGTTATTTGTCATTCATACATTTAACAGAAAACTCAAAGATGTATTTTATGTTACTTTACTTTCTCCCTCATAATACACCAAAGCTGGTTCGGAAATTAGCATTAACTTAATGTGATTTGTGTTTAGTGTTAGTATGTGACTAAAGATCATTAATTACTTGATAGATTGTAGGACTCTCCAATTACAACCAGAAAGACCTGCACATCTAAATCAAGAGTCTCTATTTTTTACCATATGATTAAAGTATTTATTGATGCACACAGACTGAACGTTTCTACACGTTTGCACTTTATTTAACACATCATAAATAAATTCATACATACATACATACACACACACACACACACACACACACACACACACACACACACACACACACACACACACACACACACACACACACACACATATATATATACATATATATATATATATCTATATATATACAAACACAAATGTATCCATTACAGTGAACTTTTAAATGAACAACCTCTAACTATTTATTACAACATGGAATCTAGCAAACACTAAAACAGGTGATTGTGAAAAAAAAAGTGATTGTAACATTAAATATTGAAAAGAAATATAAAAAATTCACTCCTCTGTAGTTCCCCCCTCATTAGCATAGATTTCTTCAACCCTGTTGTTTTTTACTTTTATATTTACTGATATCTTTCCTTTATTAAATTTTTCGTCAAGTGGGGCCCACAGCTCCTCCCCAAGCTTATATGACCTCCCACTTTCTAGGATGATCTCCATCACCCCCTTGGTGTCTGTCTCCATTATTCCGATTACCTCCACTCCCTCAGCCTCCTCCGTGGTTGTCATCATCTGTCAGAGAAAGAGGAATTTAGTGAAATGATGCCAGACAAGCAAGGGAACCCTATACCTGATCGTGCTTCTTTTCCTCCTCAACTTATAATATTTTATTCAATTATATAACTTAATTTTTCTATCTTTGCAACATATTTGTTATAGCTGGATAAAAAGAACCATTAATTTGGCTTGGACAGTCAATAGTCAATGCTCTGACATGTTCTGGCCTAAACGTTAATTCTTAACAACAGCATTTATTCCTTCCATTGTGGACGGCACGGTGGGGCGGTGGTTAGCCTCTGTGTTCGAGTCCTGGGCTCAGCAGGGACCTCTGTGTGGAGTTTGCATGTTCTTCCCGTGTCTGCATTGTTTCTTCCAGCCTCTCCAGTTCCCCCTTCCACTAAAAAGCCAAATTTACCTCAATCTTGCTAAACCCTGTAGACTGCAGGGGCGATCCTTCTGCATCACATGCCCGTAGATGAGTCAGCCTACAGTACCAGTCCATTTCCAGCTTTTCCACAGCTGCTTCCCTCCATAGAGTGACTGAAACACAGGTTTGCCCCTGTACAGAACACAAAACATGTGAAACAACTTATTACACACAGCTGACCAAGGAGCAGAGTGGATAGATAAAATCTCCAGCATCTCAAACAGTCCTAGATGTCGATGGTCATCAAAGACTGAAATTATCCCCTTATCTTGGGAACTTTCACAGAGCACAGATTACAGTCTATGTTGAACTTTTTTGTGCAATTTATATTTTAATAAACCAAAACTTGGTAACCTCATTAACTACGTACACATGGACAAAAGTAAAGGGAATGAAGGGGCGATTGGAATAAAGAGACGTGATGTGATTTATCCGATCAGAATATGGTGATCAGATTAAGCTCAAGGAAGAGGGGCAGTTTATGCTGATTGATAATTAAATCAGCATGTAACCGCTTGTCAGGATCAAGTTATACTGAATGTGGCAAACTGACCCAAGTGCGCATGTGCGCCAGACGTAAACATGACATATTTCCTTATTGTTGAGGGTTGGAAATACAACAGGAAGCAAAACTGACAGGGCTCTGAATAAAACATTTCTGTCTGAAACATTAAATTACCTTAAAAATTGTTGCTTGCTCAGTAACGTTTCAACAATAATAAGAACCTGTTTCCACTCCAGCCTGGGCGTTCAGAAGACAAACAAAATTGTGGTAAACTGTTTTGTTTACTATTTTGTGTTGTTCAGCAAAGTCATAAGTTCTTCTTCTGTGTTTTCTTTTAGGGGAATGTGATAACTGCGCATGTCAAACAGGTTCTATTCTGAATAAAGCCGGGTGCATAGAAACGCACATTATGATTGGATTAATTGATTGTGCTCCCATATAAATATCACAATTCCAATATTTAATCGGAATACATTTTAGTCCAATGGTGAAATTTGGTGCATGTAAATAAAGCTAATGTGTTACAGATTGCTATGTCAATACTAACATACATAATACACAATATTAGCTGTCCTTGCCTCAGAAATTTCTTATGTTTTACCTCCTGCAGCTTCAACTCACGAAGAGGAATCTCCTCCCTTCCCCTACGGATCTTCTTCACCGAAGACAGCTAAATAACAAGGAAAACTAATTATTGATCTAAAAAAAGCGGGACAATATTTGGTTTGGACACAAAAGTAGTACAGGCAGAGTAGTACAAGATGGATTTTTGTGTTTGTGAACGCACAAATACCATGAGAATTCAATTTGCAGAAAAAATTAGAAAAAGGTGATCAAACCAGGACAATTTAAAACAATTAATTTTCCACCACTTTAAAATATCCAACTATGTACTATATCTGTGATATACATCAAGGTGTTGGGGTAGGACATTTGTTATCCAGTTGTTAATGCTTAGAGGACCTGAATAAGGGCAGCTGGTTCATCAGTCAGATTTTGAAGACATTTTACGTCTTATCTAAAATGGGTTCTTCAGCTCTATAAATTTAAAACAACTAAGAACTCTCTTCAGATAAGATGTAAAATGTTTTCAAATTGTAAGAAAACATCCAGCTACCTTCTTTCAGACTCTTATCAGGATATGTTAAGCACACAGTGTACAGTGGCTAAAAATTAGATTCATGTGTGTGTTAATGTAGTGAAACAAATAACATACTTCTGTAATATGTCCTTCTACTGTGAGGAGGCCCTGGCGTCCATGACGATCGTCTATGTTTATCTGCAGAGATGGTGGATGGAGGAGGGCTCTTGCTTCCTCCATCAATCCATCCCTGCACATAATAGGGGAGCTCCGGTAAATAGCTGTATCTTTGTTTATACAAATGTAATAAGGGGGTTTCTCTCCCCTGAGTGTATATCCCCTTATTACATAATCTTTGCCGGAAGAAATTTTGGAGGCCACTTCCTCAAACAGGGTCAGTTTAGCTACAGACTGGCCATCTGTAATGACAGCCAATTTTTTTTTTTTTGTTAAAGCCGGAAAGGCGCTATTATTCCGAAATGTCCAACTCAGGACTTTCATTTGGTCCTCTTCAATGAGGACATGAAATTGGAGAGGAGGGGGTGGTTTGCTGTATGGGCCACTCTTTGCACTGTTCAGCACAGCTTTCAATGCCATTCTGAAATGAAAGGGGAAGGAAACTTTGTTAATATATTGACAACGTGAACATATGTTGAATAAAAAGTGCAATAGTGAGGATGCACTTTTCTTCAGAAAAATAAAAATATACTCTCATCATATGTCCTGTAGAGTCTGTAATACAACCTTAAAGTAGGTAAGTGTTGAGCGGCAGGTAGGATGTTGAGCTTTATCTGTAGAGCAAAACAAGATGTGTGGGAACCCACTATTCTCTACCTCTCCTCACCGGTCACCTTCATGCACACGTTTGCAAGGATAAACACAGAAAAACAGCATCATGTCCAGTGAAGAAGTAACTCCTAACCTTATAATGCTGTTAGTAAGGAAACATTTTGATCCACCTGCCATGGTCCCCACCTTTTTGCTGCTACTCTGTCCTACTGACAGAGAAGGCTTGGTTGTTTGTGTTTCCCCGTCAGAGGGTTTGTGTGTACTCAGGGTGACCTCACCTGGCTGGTTCAGGGCTTTGGTGCAGACTATCAAACTTGTGTTTTATAATCTGTTATTTTAGAGCCTAAATAAGTGGCTTGAGATAAGGACACAAGGGCAAAAAACTGCAACCTGGGAATTTACAAGTGACTTAGAAAAATGGCAGAGTCGCTTAGGACAACGGACTAAGCAAGAGTGGCAAAAACCCTTTGACAGTATGACCGTAGGTATTACCCATTAGCCGTATCTAATAGCTTACGCGCTTGACAGCGAAGTCATTAGTAATTCATTCAGCTCACCACTAGGTGACGCCTATGCGTGTAAATCTGACACACCGGTTTTTAAGCTGTATATTTTGTGCTAAATTAATTAAACTGTATTATAATTTAGACGGACACTATCTAATATTATATTTTTTTATTAACTGTTGAACTTTTAAATCTATGAACATAAAAACACTTAGATGGTTGAAATGGTTGATTATTAAGTCAACATAAAATAGAAAAAATATGTAAAAGAATATTTTAAACAAAAAAGGGGGGGGGGACGTTTTGAGTTTATAAAGACAAGTAAAGAGCAAAATAGCCACCATGTCCAGTTATTTACATTGAAGACCTGAAGAACTTCGGGCTGCATTTACAGTGATTGACAGCTCCCTGCTTCAGACTGTCACCTTGGCTAAGCTACTGACGTTATGCTGAAACTGGGAACAGCTACCGAGGTTCAATTTTCGCGGGCATCCTTTGTTCGACTCGTTTGACGTATGCTGGGTCCTTATAAGGACCTATCGAGAGAACAAAGTAAACGGCAAATTATTTTTTACACTCGTCAATGTTAAAGACCACTGTGTCTATAGTATAATCGATATTTGTCATAATACACCACAAAATAAAAATGTAAAGTCTTCTATAATATATAAGTCTTATTATATAATTAGTATTAAATATATTCATTTATTTTCGTTATATATTCATTTTATTTTGTACTAAATGAATTAAACTGTATTATAATTTAGACGGATACTAATATTATATTTACTTTATTTATTAACTGTTGAACTTTTAAATCTATGAACATAAAAACACTTAGATGGTTGAAATGGCTGATTAATAAGTCAACATAAAATAGAAAAAAATATGTAAAAGAACATTTTAAGCAAAAAAGGGGGAAAAACGTTATGAGTTTATAAAGACAAGTAAAGGGCAAAATAGCCACCATGTCTAGTTATTTAAATTGAAGACCTGAAGAACTTCGGGCTGCATTTACAGTGATTGACAGCTCCCTGCTTCAGACTGTCACCGTGGCTAAGCTACTGACGTTATGCTGAAACTGGGAACAGCTACCGAGGCTCAATTTTCGCGGGCATCCTTTGTTCGACTCGTTTGACGTATGCCGGGTCCTTATAAGGACCTCTCGAGAGAACAAAGTAAACGGCAAATTATTTTTTACACTCGTCAATGTTAAAGACCACTGTGGCTATAGAATAATTGGTATTTGTCATAATACACCACAAAATAAAAATGTAAAGTCTTAATATATAATATATAAGTCTTATTATATAATTAGTATTAAATATATTCATTTGTTTTACGCTTTAAGACAAAGAGAAGTCAGTATAACCAGGGTTCCTAGCAGGAAATATCAAACCAGGTACGAGACTCCATCTAAGTTAAATAAAGAAATACAGATAGTAAAGAACTGACCGTTCTTTGTCGTTTGAAGAGCGCAGGAAGAAAGAATGAATCAGTAGCTGGAAGCTGTATTTATTGAAGCAGTCACTGCACGCGAGCCTTATGACCATTAAGAGAGAGCGCGAGCGAGTGTGTTTGACAAAATATGCTGAAGCAGTAAGCTATGAAATAGCACAGATTTAGAAGAATTTGAAGGACTCTCTGTTCATTTGAATGGGAGAAGAAAAGTAACAAACCTAAAAATGTAACACTTATAATTGACAAAAAAAAACATAGAATAAATGTCATCAACTAGCCGTCCGAGATCAGAAAAGTGATATGGCCATAAACAAAAAATAAATAAATTTAACATCATGATTCTAACTTTGCTCCTCTTCGTAAAAGCCAGCGTCACTGGCCACTGTACCAAGGAATAACTGACACAGATGAGGGGACCGCCATAGATGATGGAAGGAACCACAGACATTATATACGTAGACGCGTCGTTGGGCGGGTTCTGCCTTTGCTGCAATGCGTCAGAGCGTCCGCCTTCTTAAATGAGGCAAATCTGCAGTTACTCAGTCACTTAAACAGTATCAGAGGGACTTTATTCTCAGAATATATTTTGTATTCGTAGTATTATTGTTTTTTTTTTTTTAAATATTACACGTTTATTTTCGTATCCCTTTAGCTTCGTTCTCCTGAATTTATTCTCCTAAAGAATAAAAATATTTAAAATAATCTAACCTGTCCCTATTACTCCAGGAGTGAAATAATTCTGCTAACTGACTATTCTGGAAATGTTCCCTCTTAATTCTCATAATATGACGTTGATCTCATAACATTACCACTTTTGTGTGTTTTTTTGTTACTTTATTGTCCTAGCACTTTTCTTTTCTCATATTATTAATTTTACCTCTTTAATACTCCCCCAAAAAGTCTGTTCCTAAAGGTTCATGTTACACGGTTTTATGAAATAATTAAGACCACAATGTTTAGATTTAACAAATTGAACCTTATATTCATAACACACACACACACACACACATATATATATATATATATATATATATATATATATATATATATATATAGATAGATAGATAGATAGATAGATATTTATAGATATATATATAGATATTTATATATATATATATATATATATCACTGTAAGAAAAATACTGTAGAATATACAGTAAATTACTGGCACCAGGGTTGCCAGCCGGTTACTGTAAAAATTACAGTCAGGTTACTGTAATTTTATTTACAGTTTTACTGTAATTCTATCACAGTTTTACTGTAATTTTGTGATAATTTACTGTGATTTTATTACAGTTTTACTGTAATTTTATGATGAATTTACTGTAGTTCTATTACAGTTTTACTGTAATTTTTGGACAATTTTACTGTAATTCTATTACAGTTTTACTGTGATTTTATCAGTTTTACTGTAATTTTATGATACATTTACTGTAATTCTATTACTTCTACTCTATTTTTTACAGTTAAATTCTGTTTTCTTTTCATTAAAGGAGCTATAAGTAAGACATTCACTGTAAAAATCAACCCAAATCATTCTCATTTCAGTTCAATTAAATTTTATTTATATAGTGCCATTTCACAACACATGCCATCTCAAGACACTTTACAAAGTAAAATTCAATCAAATCATACAGACAGGTTGGTCAGAAAGTTTCCTCTGTAAGGAAACCCAGCAGGTTGCATCAAGTCTCTCCAAGCAGCATTCACTCCTCCTGAAAGAGCGTAGAGCCACAGTGGACACCCAGGATGGAAGTAACATTCCCTATAAACAATCTGTCCTATCCATCAACAATGCCTTTGTCAAGTTTTTCTCCTTTCAGTTTTAACCCATAAAAAAATTAAAATGACTTTATTTTATTGTCAATTTAAAACCAACAAAATGCAGCATAACAAAAAACATTTCTTACAACAGCAAAATTTGCTTTTTACAAGAACTCATCTTTTAACATTACAATTGATAATTAAAAAAATGCATAACCCACATGTTGATATTATATTGCATACACTTTATAGTATTGCCTTCACAATAAAACTTCCTAAGGGTCAAAATTTCCAAACTGTCTATCAAACAAAGGCACAAGAACAAGGTTTTAAAAGTCTTTTATGTAAAACCCTCAGTCAAAATTCTAAATTTCTTTGTCCTTATAAAGGAAGAAATGGATCCACCACTGTCAAACTTTAAAATTGGAGGTTAAAACTTACAGAAAACCCAAACAAAGCCAACATGAGTATTGAGTAGGGCTTGTTCCTGAACACCAGACACCAGCCAGGGGTTGCTAGAAGATAATCAAAGGAAAATGTTTTATTAACACATGACATCTTCATTAAATTTAACTGCATTTATGTCAGTCAAAGAAAGACAGGATGAGAAGGACACATTTAGTGGACAGACAATCCTTCTCTGGCCTTCCCTAATTGTAGCTATCTCCCTGTTCTGTTAGAAATGGACAGGATAGACAAGGAAAAAGAGTGCGAGAGCGAGAGAGAGAGAGAGAGAGAGAGAGAGAGAGAGAGAGAGAGAGAGAGAGAGAGCGAGAGCGAGGGATAAAGACAAACAGACAGACAGACACAGAGACAGACAGACAAACTGGGATAAAGACAGACAGAGACAGAAATAAAAACAGGGCCAGAGGCACTCAGAGAGAGAGGGACAGAGAAACACAGAAAGTTTTTTTCTCAATCTGTCCTCCTGTTAATAACATGACCAGGAGGACAGATTGACCAAACAGATTGTGTGTAGATGTGTAATTTTACCTTTTTAGGAGTTCCACTGATAGTCCATCATCTTGGAAAGCAGAGTGGAGACATGTGGGTCACCGCTGCTTGTTCTTTGCACCAGCCGTTCTGTTGTTTTGGATTTTACTTTTCCTCTTGCGGCTTTTGTTCCCCTTTCTGGATTGAGGCCCACGAATCGTCTGACAACAGATGAGAATACATAGATCAGTGTTCAAAAAAGACCCATTTCTTCATTCTTACATATTTCCTTTCTAGTTAAAATGCATGAGAAATACCAAATAATTTTAACAAAAGGATTAGTGAAATTGATCTCACCTTTGGATAAACTCTAGTGTGCATGTTGCCTCCTCTGGATACTCAAGGTTAAAAACATAAAACACTGCAAAAAGTGCAGCGAGACCAGCCTGGAACTCAGGTTGTGTGCCTTCACAAACAACTTCAGGCTCAATGCTCATCATTCACTGATGAAGGGTATTTGTGTCTCCTGAAAAAAACAAAACAAAACAATCTTCACTGATATTTTTCATTTTAATTTACAGTTCAGGTACTTTGTTTCTTCAGTTTCCTATTTTTATGTGTTACCAGTACATTTAATAATATTCAGACGATAGACCCCTTGCATCTGACGTCACAGTCACGTGATCGGGGGTGCGCGCCTCCATCTTGGTGGGCACGCTAGCGTGACAGCCACCACTGCACTGGCCCAGTTACCTCATTACTCGCATGTATACAAAAGACTATTCACTGATTGTTCAATATGGTGCAAACAGACTGCATCTCTGTTGCCAAAGCAATGTTTACAGTTTAGGGTCAGATGTTATCGGACTATATGCAGCCAAGTTATGAGAATAAACAACATTAAACTCACCCTTCCACGGACAACTGCTACATCATTCAGGTAAAAAACAGACAGTTCACGTATCCATCCGGCAGTGAACCGTTTGTGCGCTCCCAAACTCTTGTACGCCTTCATCTGATCGCCACTGTACGTATACCGGGCATACACTGTACGAGTTTTTCAGTCGTGGTACTTACATACATCTAAAAACTGTGCGACGGAACCGCGGGGTTTAAAAAGTTCACCGCTCACGATCTGTGCGGCGCGACGCTCGCTGTGGTGGCAGAGGCAGGCGAGCGACGGTGGGTGACAGGGACCCAGAGCAGGGGGTCGAGCCCAGCTCTGGCGAGGCCCGCAGGAGGCACCGGGCGTCGGGGGAACAGAGGGGAGAGAGGAGGGACGAGACGCACAGGTGGGACGCACCGGTGGCCGCGCGGCACGGTAGGTCGCCCGGACCGCCCCCCCCCGCGAGCGGAGGAGTGCCGAAACAGACGGCCAGCGCGTTGTGCGGACCGGAGCGCTCGCCCTTCCCGACCCCCCCGCGAGCGGGCCGGGCGGAGGTCGCTTCAGGGACGCCCGCTCACCTGGCGGGGGACGGAGGGGAGGGCGCTCCCTCGTAGCTCTGCTTGAACAGCAGGATGCGCTCACGAAAACCTCACGACAGCCGACTGAATTTCAAACATGTTTGATTTTCACCGATCGTCCGATTCCTGATCGGGAGATAGTCGTGAGAAGCCAGTCCCCCCTCCTCCCCCCCTGTACGATCAAGCTGAAATTCGGCCCGATTCAAAATCAATGAGCTTTGAAAGAGCACAATGCTATTCAGGAGTAGTGGTTTCATTAGCAGCAGTAGTAGCAGTAGTAGTAGTAGTAGTAGGATCAGTAGTAGCAGTAGTAATATTAGTAGTAGTAGTAGTAATATTAAAATCAGTAGTAGAAGTAGTATCAGTGGTAGAAGTATCAGTAGTAATAGTGTCAGAAGTATCAGTTTTTAAAGAAATTGAAATAATTTGTAGTAAAAGTAGTAGTAGTAGTAGTATCAGTAGTACTAGTAGTAGTAGTTGTATTTATAGTAGTAGTAGTAGTCGTAGTAGTAGTAGTAATAGTTGTATCAGAAGTAGTAGTAGTAGTATCAGTAGTAGTAGCAGTAGTAGAAGTAGTAGTAGTAGCAGTAGTAGTAGTAGCAGTAGTAGTATTACTAGTAGTATCATTAGTAGTAGTAGTTGTTGTATCAGAAGTAGTAGTAGTAGTAGTAGTACTAGTTGTTGTATCAGTAGTAGTAGTAGTATCAGTAGTAGTAGTAGTATCAGTAGTAGTAGTAGTAGCAGTAGTAGTAGTAGTAGCAATAGTAGTAGTAGTAGCAATAGTAGTAGTAG